>WOAB01000003.1:1200000-1800000 GCA_027886185.1 Rheum nobile
GTGTAGATCAGCTGTTGCAGATGTGTGATGCCGCTGTTTCGGGCAATTTCGCACCATGTAGATTCGTCGTCGAGGCACCATTTTTGTAGTTGCTCGTGCATATGCTGAAACGTGAGAGTTTCTCGCTCCTAAAAAAATGTTAGATACAAAAATAAATACGGAAATGATTTAATAACAGCATCAAGTTTTGATAACTTACGATGCCATGATAAATGAAGTATGCTGTGTGGGCTGTAAAGCTAAACAGCAGGTTTGGGCTCTCTGGACATCCTTGTACAGGTCCTACCAGCTTCGGATCAATAGCATACGCTACACGACCTCTACGCTGTCTAGGCTGTCTAGAAGCAGTCGGTTCCTCCGCCGGTTCCTCGAAGCTAAGCTATTGAGAGGGCCAAACACGTTGCCCACTCATATCTCCCGACAACATAGGAACGGGCCAACCACTAGGCTGTTCAGCTACAGGAGGTACATACCATGTCGGATCCTATAAAACAAATTATTAAAAACAATATTAAATAATGTAATAGTTTAATTAAGTAAACATATACATATTTACTTACCACATCCGTGTACGGTGTCTGGTATATGGGTGGATCGTTACACGGCATGGTGTTGAGTGGCGGGTCTGCATATACCAGTACAGTCGGGTCATGGACCGTACTCGGTCCTGCTTCGTTGTCTTTTTTAATTTCTTCTACTGCCTCATTCGATATACTATACGATCATCTTCTTGTTCTTGTCCCACACGGACAACGTTCCACCTTCTATGATGGGCAAATCTTGTTTGGTTTTCCATCTGTAATAGGAAAAAACAAGACTTTAGAGGGAGCAACAACATCATCATCAACAACAACAACATCATCAACAACAATATCCAGATATGTTGCATACTGCCCGTGACGGATGAGAAGGAGTCGTCTGTCACGGATGATGAGGAATCGTCCATCATGTACGATTCAAAATGCTCAAATCCAGATCTGTCAAAGAACATATCTGGATTTCGTGAGTGCAAATCCATGTTCCTAAAATAATCCATAAGTGCAGATCCATGTTCAAAAACCGACATTAATTCAATTCAAACAACATTCAAACATGTTTAAATCCAACACTAAAATCCCGAGAGAGAGGGGTGAAATGGATTTGATCGAAACGTGACGGATCGAAATGCAGAGCGAAATCGTGAGAGAGAGGGGTGAAATGGGAGGTATGGGTCGGGGGAGACGAAGTTGCTGCTTTTATATGCAACAACTTCGTCTGTGACGGACGAAAGGCATCCATCCATCACGGACGAAAGGCCTCCGCTCGTCACGGGTGGCCTTGTTTGGTCCGTCACGGACGAAACAGGGCATGAAATAGCAACGGCCTAAAATAATTAAGAACATGTTAAATACAAAAAACGATATTTCTAACCTATGCCCTTAGGCATAGGTTAAGTAGTTAATTTTAGAAGGATTTTGTTAGTTTAATTATATTAGGGATTTTAATATTTTGTAAAATGGTTTAAGCATTCATTTTTAGGGAACAATTTCTAAAACGATAATTTTTAACATGTGCCCTTAGGACATAGGTTAGAAAAATCAATATAAAAATTATTAGCATTAATTATTTAAAATATATTTAAGTTATCCCAAACATTTTCAATACAAAAGAATATTTCTTTTTTCTATAAATATAAATACACATCTAAATAAACCCATCATAAGAAACAAGAATAATCTTTGGTATATTCTAAGTATCCCAAATTTTTTACTTCAAATTTTTTGATGTTATAGTAATCATTGCCTATGAGTTTTTTTTCATCACAATTGATATATATGATTATGTGAAGAATAGAGTTTATAAAATTAACTAATACGATATTTTTTTGAAAAACAATACGCTATATTTTTTAGTATCATGAGAGAACTTCAAGAATTAATCATATATTTAAAACACTTTTACTTTTTTCTACAAAATATTTATTATTGTACAATTAAGGATTAATTTTTGTTACAAAATATTTATTATTGTACAACTAAGGATTAATTTTTGTGATCTTCATATTCTCCTGATTTTCTTCGCGTCTGTATTATGAGAAGATTTTACAATACTATATATCAGGAGGCTTTATGATTCATATATAAAACCGTTGGATGAATCTAAAATCTTATGTCTCCACTCTACAAAAGCAAATTAAACATATTTTTAGTAATTTTCTGCAATAAGTAGAAATTTACGATCCTTTAATGAATTTTATGATTTTGGAATTAATGAGATTACATACTATATAATGTACAAGATTAACCCATGTATACATTTTGAATATCTCCTTTCGAATTTCGAAATGGTTTATGTTTATTCTTCTTTATTTATTATGAGTTACACATATTTGTTAATTTGTTTAGCATTCTTTGCAATTTTATGATGCTTGTACAAATCAACTTAATAAAGGATAAGTTTTCGATCTTTGTATCAATATCTCTCTCATTTGGCTTATATGTCGGCCTCTAGATAATATCAAATCGTCAAGTCTTAAAAAAGTTCAAATAGTGAGTCTCACCTTAATTATCATTTTAAAATAAAATTTAATTTTTAAACTTGATTTTTATAGAATCAAATATCCCCACTACAATACACATACTTAATTCTTTAATTGTATTTTAAAGATTCATTTTTTTATCGCAACACTATTTTAAGTCTTTTATATTTAATTATTATCAACTCACTTAATTATGTGTTCATCATAAAAAAAACTAAAATTAATAATTTATAGTATAAGGTTTTGTTTATAACCAAAATAAGTTTTTCTTATTTTGTTTTATTCAATTTTTGTTTGGATTATATAAATTTATTAGTTTAATATTTTGATTTAATCAATATATCTATCCATATAATAAATATATCCCCTTTGGAGACACCGGAACGCTTTTGGACCTACATTAATGAAGTGTCATTTTATGTTTTTTACCTTTTTGTAAAAATCTTAAATACATCAATTATTTAGAAAATAAATAAATAAATAAAACTTTTAAGATATAATATGTAAATTTTGAATTCCTTTGTTGTTACCATTTATTATAACATTAATTTTTTATTTTCATTTGATCTAAGTAAATTACTTTTGGTTAGTTAAACTAACTAAATTTGACCGTAATTTGTTATTTTATCTTCTAAGTTATTACCTAATAATCACTTATGATTTATAAGATAATTTTTTTGGTAAGATTTTATTTCGTCTGATTGAACTATATTAATGACTTCATTAAATCAAATTTAATTTATCTTTGTACTAATTATTGTTTGCTTAAGATTTTCAACTATATAATTATTCCCTTAACACTATACTTTGAATATAACTACATATATATTTATCTAATTCAACTAGATAAATAGTAGTTCATCAATTCGGCTACATAAATAATATGAATTATATCCATTATTAATATTTAATTTTTTAAGCAAATTGCATTGCATTCTCTCTATCTCTCTATATATATTGATTTTAAATCGGATGAGTATGTAATGTGTGTTAAATCATACTACGACGACATGTTTCTCTAGCTTGATTAAAGATGTAACATGCCCGACTTATGTCGGTAATGCCACACACCAGTGACCTCAAACTTAAAAGTCCAAAGTCACCCTAGGTTTTAATCTGAACAATTATGCTTGAATACAATTATTACAAGTAGTAAATAGCGGAAGACTTGTGAAAAGAATACTCAATCTTTTATTAAAATTTCTCTCATATTTTGAGAAGGATAGTTTTACAAAGCAATATGAAGTTACAACGGAAAACTTATATAAACCCTATTACATTTACCAAGAAGAGTAAATCATTACTAAACAACTTCAAAATAATATTACTTTAAAACACAACCTTCAACTACAAGCCTTCGTCTTCGATTTGTTACTTCAATGTAGTCTAAGACCAACAATTGATGACACCAACAATCATGCAAGAAAAAAGAAAGGTTGGTTAGTCTAATGAAAGACTATGAAAGGGCATTTATGTTAGGTTCTGTGTAGTCGTATACAGTCACTACCCTTGTTTCTCGAATAAAATTCGATAAACGGTATATCATTACTGTACTTCTACTGAAACAAAGAAAGAGGCATGATTTAAGAGAAGACTCCAATGAAACTGAGTCTTAAGAGAATTATATGTATTTGTTTGGGAACATTTATAATTATGACACAAAATTTTAAAAATGACTCATTTGATTATTTGGGTCCTCAACCAACCTTACCGCATAATGTGAATCTAGGTTGGAAAGATGACTTACTTTAGATAGGAACCCGAGTGGTTTCCATGTTGTACTTCTCGCCCAAAGTATATTGATTATGTGCATAAAAGCACTTATCTTATTTAATTTCAAAACGTACATTATATTAAAGCTTTTAATCCACATCAATCTCGATATGAGATATATCATGGGACGAATCACGAATAACGGCACTACCTAAGTGCACCACCACTTATATTCGAATAAGGGTAGGGTCATGACCAAAAAGTATTAAGGCAATAATCCTCTCAATACCAAGTTTTAAAGAAACAACTAAATTTCGCGAGGTATATAGCGTTCCTACGAATACTCGTTCTAACTAAGCAAACAAGTTCACACCAATTCCACACCAAAGTTCAACTAGCACCCTATAATAATAACATATACATAAGGGTCGTTACTAGCAATACATACAACCTAGTATATATAATTCATTTTCCACACCATTATAACACATAAGTTCTCAAACACAAATTAAGAGTATTAATCTCAACTTAATTAAAACAATTAATTAATTGTCAATTAAGGAAAGTATGGAATAAATGTAAGAGTGAACCGCCACTTGCCTTATTTATGAAGATCATATGAATACACCATGCACACGTCGACCACCATGACTCCCTTCTGAGCGCACCATGCTCACATCACATGCAACCACCACATTGATGGGTGTCGAACCATCAAGCGCAAGACTAAGGCAATGCCCACCCTCAAGAAACCAAACAAGGTTGCGTGGTATAAGACCACATAACCCTAGATTAAACTACGCTCTAAGAATTGAAATAACTAAAAGAACTAAAATTGAAAAGCAATGAACTCGGAAACTTACATGACTATGAAGAAGACATCAAGCTTCATCTCCTACCCTAGGAGAGATAACGCTGACAATTGGCGAGGTACTGTAGGAGGAGTCCCAAAAATTGAACTTTTTCGATGTTGTAAGCCCGTCAAAAAGACTGGGCCTACTATAGTAGATAATTTTTAAATTTGAAGAGTTTCGCTTTTGTGGACCCGCCAAAAAGACTAGGCCCGTCGATAGCGAAACATCTAACAAATTATTAACTTTTGATGAATGGTAGAGAGTGTCTAGACCTCTATATATAGTTGTTTCCCCAACCATTCTTCTTCTCTCTTTCAGATATGGGATGAGATTTTTATTAATATTTCTAAGATGAGCAATGTGGGGTAAAACTGTTTAATGGCTCATATTGGCGCGCAATTTCGAACCACTTCCTGTTGAAACTACATCTTGATGCAAACTAGAGAATTGTAGACCTCCAAGTCTATTTTCCAACGCATTTTAAACATCAAAATCCGAGCTTTGTGGAGAAAGTTATGACCATTCTACGGAGTTGCTTGAAACACCAAAATTCTTGCAGAAATCCCACTTAAAATTCTATGCTTAAATCTTATTGGTGCATCATGAATCAAAACACCGAGTTTTGATTCAAAACACATCACTTTGATTTCTTCCTCCATAGTCTAACTAAGGTTTGTTTGGATAAGTCTTGAAGTTGTCCATAAGTGTTTTTCGCTCGTTCACATCATACACAACGAGTCTAAGTTATCAGATTATATATTCGGACTCTAAATAATCTTACCCGATTAAAGATTGACTTTTCTTATTTGGAAACATACTAGAGATAGAGTTACTATTTTTAGTAATCCATCAACCATGAACCTTACTATTTATAGTAACTTTTTAATTTTACATCCCAACATCTGAATTTCTCGATTATTTACGTTTTGACCCTAAGTTTTGTTTTTATTGACATAAATGTCCTTTATAAATATTCAAACTATTTAGGGTTATTACAAAAGTAATAGTAAGGAGGGAAAGTGTAATAGTATGGATGAAGCCGATATACATTAAGGTGTCAATACTTTTTGTTCCAAATAAGTTTGTAATTGACTCATTAAGGAATTAATACAATATAGTAAATATATTGAAAATTATCTTTTTTAATCTTCATCAACATTATTTTGTATTACATTTTTTTAATTAAACGATATCACATTTGTTATTGATTTTGCGGGTAGATAACACTTTACCAGCTTTGTCAAATTCAAATCAAAATTTATTATAAATCTCAAATCAGCACTTATTTTGAACCTTCAAATTTTATCAAGTCTTAACCAATTTGCAACTTTCCAAACATCATGATAATTTTGTATAAACAAATTTTTACTAAATTTCAAAATATTTTTTATTTAAAGGAAATTAAAACATAAGATTATTTAGTTTGAGTGTACTAGAGCTTGAACTAATTTTGTACATTGCATTTTCTGTTATGTTTAAATCTTGAACTGAGTCAACCAAAGAAAGAAAAAATCTTGAACTGAAATTTAAAATAAACTATGTTATATTTTATACATCCCAATCTTTATCACAATAAATATCATCTCCCCTTAACCATTCGATAAGTTATCATCATAATTTTGTTATATTTTTTATATGTTTTTTTTCATTATATTATATATGATGTTTAAATAAATTGCTATAAAGAGCATAAAATAAATGATTATTTTTGCTTCATATACATTACATATTGATGGATATGGAATCTCTTAGATTATTAATTGTATATAGTCCGAGAGGATGTTTTATTATTGATTATTTCATATAATATAATATAAAAATGTATAGTTGTTGATGTTGATCTATTTAAGTTTTAATGAGTTATGGTATATAATATATAGCTTGAACTTGAGTTGTGGTGTTTTTGAAATAAAGACAACACCTTTGATTTTTGAGACAATGATAATGCAAATTAGAAGCCTTTGTGAAAATTATGTATAATTAAATTTGGATAGTAGAGTTTTTAGACTCATGCATAGTTCTATGAGATTTAATTCAAACAAATTTTACATACTTTAATGTATAATTTTGTCTAGGCAAAATTGCAGGAAACCACCTGTTAAATGGGACACTTTACCTACAACTACCCGTTATTGACGTCATTATTTTAAACCACCCCTTAAATTAACTCTGTTAACAATCAACCACCCCTGACGTGAATCCGTCCAATTTTCCGTTAAAAGGGGTAAAATTACCAAAATACCCTTGGTTTCCTAAATAATGACCAGTTTGTGGCCAGTTCCTTGATTTAGAATTTTACCTTTTTACAAAACCAATTTTGGGGAAAATTATTTACTGAGCCGGTTCGAGATCTTCTTCCATTTCGGTTTGATGCATTCTTGAGCAGCACAACAATGGCGTAGAATAAAATTGACGAATCAAAATTGAACACCACCACGCATGGGAAACAAAATGAACATCCCTTCACGCTTTTGAGCAACTCTCGAATGGATGCCACCAATTTATATGTGGGTAGTATAGGAGAGAGTTGGATCGAGTATGATCTTCCATGGGAGTTGATGAGTTTTTTCCTGTGCAAGACATTCTCAAACTAGTATAAAATTAATCACCTAAACCGGTTTGATAAAAAAGTAAAATATAAATCATGGAACCGGTCACAAACCAATAATTATTTCAAAATTTTGGGGCCCCTTTAGCGGAAAATTGGACAGATTCGCGTCGGGGGTGGTCGATTGTTAACGGAGTTAATTTAAGGCGTGGTTAAAAATAATTATGTCGATAACGGATGGTTGTAGGTAAAGTGCCCCATTTAACGGGTAGTTTCCTGCAATTTCGCCTTTTGTCTAACATTCTTTTTCAAAATACCAAAATGAGTTTTTTAAACATCGACCTTCATTAGAAAACCAACATAATTTTGTCACATAATATAATATTGGATACATGTCAATTTATGACTTTTATATCAATCATTGATCAAAATATAAACTACCCGATCTTAACAAAGTTTGAAAAGTAAATGTTTTTCAAACTCATGATTTACAATTAGTCATTAAATTGTATCTATTTTTCTTATTTTCATTTTGAGTTAATATGATTGATATTTTCATAGTTTTGAATAATATATATTAAACAATATACTTTTAATATAGCCTTTCAACATATCACTTTTATGATAAGAGAATGTTGTTTCGGTATAGAGATCGAGATAGTGGTCGGGTGACCCCTGGTGGCTTGTTCCGACGAAGTGCCTTCAAATTGTATCTTGTATCTGTTTTCCGACTGCGTCATCGTCATGTTGGTTCTTTTCAACCCATGTTTGAGCCTTTCTCTGCGTTTAAGCCTTTTTCGTCTTCTCCTTTCGTTTTTTTCTGTTTCTTTTGATTTTTGTTGTTTTTGTTTCCCATTGTTGTTCTTTGCTTCTTCTAGTCGGTTGTTTCGGCTGCCGTTTTTTTGGCCTCTCGAGGATCCAAGTCATGTTTTTTCCCGGAACCTCGAATTATTACTACATAAAAAAAACATATCACTTTTATAGCTAGAATTTTGTTATAAGTACACATATTTATGTTTAACTAATATTGTGACTTATAATTTTTAATATTAAAATATTGACATAATTTGAATATTTTATGTTGATATAATATAGTTTATTGAAAATACACGATAAATGGTAGTGAAATTCATACACGACTTCAACAAAAATATCCCGTGCATGACAATAATTACATGAAATAAAAAGGATAATTGTACGAGAATAAATATGAATAAAACATAATATATTTATACAAGTTATATAATTAACATGAAAATGTTAAACATATTGCTTTTAAATAACAAAGTTATGTTATTTCAATATTCTATTTATATAATTCTTAAACAATATATTTTCTTTAAATAAACTACTTAAATATAACATAATTTAATTCAACCATAAATATATATTGATGATATTATAAATTTATGTTCACCCGTATAGGGTACAGGTACTTCACTAGTTATAAATATACTATATATCTGCTAAAACAAAACCTCCATATGCCACATGGCACTCCCATACTTTATTTTTCCACATGACATCCCTTCAATAAATTGGTCACAAGTCATTTTCTTAAATTTTATATTTATTTAAACCTCAAATTATATACTATAGATTTGATCATTTCCTAATCTACTATACAAATCAATCACATAAGTCCTAATTTAGATAAAAACAAATCACAATTCCTAATTTACATGCAATGAATCACTTTCTTCCATAATTACTAAGAAGATATAATTTCACCTTTTTTAAACCTCATATAATATACCAAAGATTTGATCCCTTCCTAATCTACTATACAAATCAATTACATAATTCCTAATTTAGATAGAAATAAATCACAAAATTCCTTATTTACACGTAATGAATCACTTTCTTCCATAAATATTGAGAAGATATAATTTCACCTTTTTTAAACCTCAAATTATATACCAAAGTTTTGATCCCTTCCTAATCTACTATACAAATTAATCACACAATTCCTCATTTAGATAGAAATCATTCACGCAATTCATAATTTACATAAAAATGAATCGTTTCTTCCAGAAATACATACAAATGAATCACGTTCTTCTAGAAATTATGTGAAGAGAGTCACCCCAATTGCAAAACTCCAATTCTGATAGCTCTGCGAACTCCAAATCATGCTCGCATTTCACTTCCGATGATTCAATCGATGATGATTTGTCACTGTCACATCAGTGAGAACTCAATTTTTCGATTATTAAATTTCATTGTTTATAGCAGACCTAATTTACACGGATTTGTATTGCATACTAATTAATTTATATCAAATTAGGCTCATCTTGTGATTTGAACGATCAGAAGGCAAGACTAGGCTTGACTAAGGAGGTGCACAAACACGGATTTGTATATAGTATATACCCAAATGATAAGGTAATATATCGATGAAAAAGGCTGCATTTAGCACCATAAATTGGCTGTTGGGATATGAATGGAAAAAGGATCATTCCTTATCCTAAAAAATTGTATTGTTTGACAAAAAAAACTACAAAACGTCTTGAGTTTTGTATACTAATCAACTAAATTGATTGAGATTCATCAAAATTCTGATATTGGGAAGCATGTTTCATTTTCCTATGTTGAAAGTGTTAATACATTTGGTGATTTGTGAACTCTTATATTTAATGGTGAGGATAAATGAATTGAAGAAACAAGTGTGGGGGTTTTATTTCAGAGAATAAATGTGATTTTTGAATGTTTTTTCTATGATATAACCTGCTAAACTTTCTTTAAAAATTAGTAAGGCTTGGCTTTCTTTACTAGATTAATTTTTCCACCATATCCAAATGATTTCAAGTGTAAAGTCATTAAATGTAGTTTCTTCTATCTATTATTCCTAACTAACTTAGGGAGCTATATCATGTAAAAAATGTCAAAATCTTTTGGTTTCATATGTTTGCGGGAAAGCATTCAAAAAACTTACCATCATATGGTCAAAATCGTATTTATGCTACAAAAATACCTTTAAAAGTGTCAAGAGTTAATCTGATTTTTTTTTGCATGATTTTTATTGTGGTTGTTTACGCATACCTAATGCATAAGGCATGACAAGCAAGATACAAATATAACACAATACTTGGATGAGTGCATTGAATTTATTGAAGAAACAAAGAGAACACATAGTAAAGTGTTGGTCCATTGCGTTGTGGGGAAATCTAAAAGGTATTGCATGTTATTATACTCCAACTGATTCCCATCTGCTTTTTGTCCGCTACTGTATGTTTTACTACGACACCAACACAATAAGCCTTAGACATGTGTGCATTATTAACATCCATGCCTAACAATATTTTTCCTACAACTTTCCTCAATTCGAGACAACTTTTTTACTCTCTTTTTGATCATCTTCTTGCAGGAACTTGTATGTTCACCTTTGTCAAAATACTAGGATATGTTCATTTACTTAATACATTTTAATCTATAGCAAAATTGTGTTTGTTGTCATGTATCTAATGGCAATAAACAAAGCACTGAATGTGCCTTTTCCATTGCTTTAAACTAACTAATCCAACAATATTGTATTCTACAACGTGACCATTGTTGTTGCGTATCTAATGAGATTGTGGGGAATGAGTATTTTTTAAGCCCTTTAACATGTGAGAACTCAAAGGCCGATGACATCACCTAATCATGGCTTCATGAAACAGCTGCAACAGTTAAAATTTCAAGTATGTATCTTAATTTCCTCCAATCCGTTTTTGCATGATTCTATTTTATTATAACCTAGACTTTGATTTGAAGAATAATTGTGTCTATTGAAACTTTCTTTCCCTTATTTGTTGTTATAACAATGGGTATTCACTTTGGTTTTTAGAATGTGTTTTTCATTGCCTTGATTATGTTTTGAAATAAGATACTATTCATGTATGTTTTTATTTTAGTTTTGACCTAGCAGAGTTTCTTAACATTTATGTCTTATCATGCAAGTAACAAGACCGAGTCCGTAAGAGGAATTCATCTCTATTTGTTGCTTATTTCGTTTAAATTCATTTTGGGTTCACTTTTCTCTGTAGAGGTTAGCTTCATTGTTCTCATCTCTTCTTCTTCCATGGTGATTTTGTTTGGTGCAATGCATAGAATACAATTCATGTTTTAATATGATTGTTTTGGTAAAACTGCTTTTGTGCTCATTCAGTTTCCTTCGGTAATTGATAACATAATTGTTTTTGGTAGATTTCGTATCGTGAAGCTATCCACTTATTTGTGAAGTATAGGGTCAAGGGTTACACACTCGATAAAAAAAGAACGAGTTGATCGTGAGAAAAATAAGGATTATGCTTGTGGAAGAATCGTATGAGAATATGATTGTTTTAACTTGAGAATGTGTGAATATATGTATTACAAGGTATTGGTACCCCCTTATATAGAGGTCCAAGGTGGTAGTCCCAACAAGGAATATGATCTTACCATATAGATAGAAAGATATCCTAGCTTAGAGCTTAAGATAAACATATTTGGTAGCACTCAGTCATTGCGGTCATGTATGACAATCATAGCTAACATGCCTTCCTCTGATCAGCGCTAGGTTCAATTTGTGTCTCTCCATCTCAACGCTTTTGGACCTTACACGTGAACACGATCCTAGGGCCCTAACAATACCCCTAAGGCGTTTAGCAGGCACAACGTCATGTGCGTGGGAAACGTTTTCATTACGTCGTCTCGGAACACGGAGCCTAGTCGAATCAAAGGTCATGTCAAATATTTTCAAACTTCAAACGCCGATTCTACCTCCATTTAAGGCAACGTAATCTTGCTTTTTTCTCTACATTTCTTCTGCACCTTTGCAACTTCACAGGTACATTTCTCCCTTCTTTGCCTTCATCTTCTTCACTTTCCTGTTCCTCGAGAAATTCTCCAATGGAGGAAAACCAGAACCCTCTCAATGCCTAAAACCTTGAGGGTGACCGAGGTCCACTTCAAGGGAATAGGATCCTCGACTTGCAATAACTCTCCTGCAATATGCTCTTCGTAGGTTGGGCTGAAATCGGTCACAAAATGTAATATTTGGAAAAGAAAAGGACATTTGATAGCATTAAAAGCTTTTTCATTAGCGAAATCTCCAAAGCTTGCAACTTGATCATCGTGCGCGTCTCGTACTAAATGTCGTAGCCACTGAGATGCATTGCCCACTTCGTCATCCTTCTGGATAGCTCCGGCTTGCTCCTCACGTTCTTGATGGGATAGTTGATGGTATGAGCCTCGAAAAAAGGCCTTAGCTTGATGGACGCGATGATGAGGGCTAATGTAAGTTTCTCCATGGGTGAATACCTCGTCTCAACGTCTTGTAGTGTCTTGCTCACATAGTAGATGAGCAACTATTCACCATCTTTCTCTCTTACTAGGACGGCGCTTACTGTCGTTTATGTGACTGCCAAGTATATATATAGGGATTCGCCATCTTTTGGATTTGAAAGTAAGAGGGGACAGGTTAAGTACCTTTTTAATTCTTAGGAAGCTTCTTCGTGTTCACTTGTCCACTCGAATGACTTGTTCTTCTTCAAGATGTCATAGAATAAGAGATTTATATCTGACGCCTTTGAGATGAACCTGTTGAGCGTGACGACTTTGCTTGTCAGCTTCTGGACATCATTAACGCACCACGGAGATTTGAGATCTAGAATTGCTTTGATTTGATCAGGATTGGCCTTGATCCCTCGTTGCGTCACCATGTAGCCTAACAATTTGCCCGATGAGACCCTAAAGGAGCATTTGGTGGGATTCAACTTCATATCATATTTCTCTAGGATTTTGAAGGTTGTCCTTAGACGTTGGATGTGGTCGACCGCCTTCTTTGACTTGACCAGCATATCATCGATATAGACTTCCATCTCGTCGCCGATTTGGTTTTCGAACATCTTGCTGACCAGTCTTTGGTAAGTAGCTCTAGTGTTCTTCAAACCAAATGGCATGACCTTGTAGCAATAAATCCCTTGGTTGGTGATGAAGGTGGTCTTCTTCTGATCTTTTGTACTCATCTGGATTTGGTGATAGCCGTTGAACGCGTCCATGAAGGTTAGCATTTCATGACCGGTGGTGGCATCGACCATGGTATCGATATGCGGTAGGGGAAATGAGTCTTTAGGGCAGACCTTGTTGAGGTTGGTGAAGTCGACGCAGACTCTTATTCCTTTTTTTCTTCTAGACCACCACCATGTTGGCTAACCAGTCTGGATATTGGGCTTCTTTGATCTTACCCGTCTCCAACAATGCATGTATTTCTTCGTCTATCACTTTGTTCCTCTCAGGTGCGAACTTCCTCTGCTTTTTCTTCACTGGTGGATGTCGAGGATCCACGTTGAGTGTATGGACAATCACGTTAGGGCTAATGCCAGTCATATCCTCGTGTGTCCAAGCAAAACACTCTGAATGGGACCACAAGAAGTCGACCAGTTGCTTCTTGATTTCGTCGGGCATATTTGCGCCAATCTTTACAGCTTGATTAGGTTTTGTAGGATCTAGGATTATCTCATCGAGTTCATGAGGCTTTGACTTCATGTAATGCGTCTACGTCCTGCGGCTCGTTAATTGCTACGATGTCTGCCCTTTTACTTGTTTCTACGTGACCATCGGTTTTATGGAGATTTTGTAGCACTCATTTGATAACCTCTACTCGCCCTTGATTTCTTGCACGCCCCACTTGGTAGGGAACTTGATGAGTTGATGGTACATTGACGGAACTGCTCTCATGTCGTGTATCCAAAGGCGTCCAAGGATGACACTGAAAGGTGACGGACAATTCATTATTAAGAATCGAACTTGGAAGTTTATCCCACTTGCGTAGGTGGTCAGCGCGATCTCCCCCAGCGTGTTTCTTACTTTTCTGCTTAACCCTACTAATGAGACTTGTTTCTTGATAATACCTTCTCGAGTAAGGCCAAGGCTGTGGAGGGATTCAATCATCATGATGTTTGCTGAGCTACTGTTGTTGACAAGGATGCGTCGTACCAAGCAGTTCCCTATCGTGAGGGATATAATGTAATACCCTAGATTTGTAATCCTTTATAAGGATTAGAGTGCTACCCATGTCAACAAGAGCTCTTCCTTTTCAAGGTTCAAGTGAGGACAAAGAACTTTGAAGTTAAGGGTGCTAGGGCGGGAGTACTACCAGGATGGATGACCTCCTGGGAAGTCCCCAGGTTGGCATGGGATGACGCTTCTAAAGGCCTCAGGACTTACAAATGGTATCAGAGCCGACTTTGGGTTACGAATAGGCTTGTTCCGGTGGACGGTCGCTTGAGCTAGAGGGTGGTCTTTGGGCTTGACGAGGTCGTCAAGGGTTAAGTGGGGGTGATTGTAATACCCCGGATTTGTAATCATTTATAAGGATTAGAGTGTTACCCATGTCAATAAGAGTTCTTCCTTTTCAAGGTTCAAGTGAGGACAAAGAACTCTAAAGTTAAGCGTGCTAGGGCGGGAATAGTATCAGGATGGGTGACCTCCTGGAAAGTCTCCGGGTTGGCATGAGATGACGTTTCTAAGGCCTCGGGCCTTACATATAACGAGACCGTCGTGATGCTCTGTTGTGACGTGGTCAAGCTTGTCGAACGTGATGAGAACATCTTCAAACTCCTTTCTGGCGACAACCATTGGTATGTCAAAGTCAGTCTCCCTTGCATGGCGCTTGGCGGCCGACATGGTTGCTTCGCAAATTTCTAACCCTCCGGATATGTAGTTGATGATCTTGCGTGAGGAGAAGGAGGCAGTGACGCCTCTCATTGGTTGTTTCAATCGAGGGTTGCCCTAGCTCTATCGGTGATTAGATCCCTAAGATAACCTTTTTGGAGTAGATGCGTGACCTCCTTCCTTAGCGCGACACATTCGTCGGTGTTGTGTCCTCTGTCGTTGTGGAAATCACACCACTTTTCGGTGACTCTTTGGTTCATGGGATTCTCTAGCTTTCTGGGCGACTTCATGACGTCGTAAAGTTTGTTCATCGCGCTAAGCACTCCGTCGGGGTTGACAGAGAACGAATAATGTTATAGGGGTAGAGATCTCGGTCACATTGGAGGTCGTATCTACAGTTGTGAATACTATTGACCGCACGATTAGCAGGTTTTGCATGAGGATAAGGCTTGTAGAACCAATTCAGTCTTGTTGACGGACTTGCTCGGTCGTGGTGACTCCTGGGTTTTCTCGGGCGTGAGACCGTCATCTTCCAATATGATATATGCCATGACTTTGGCTTGGACGTCTTCGAAGGTCAGGCATGGATACTTTTTCAGATCATGGTGTAGTTATGACTTTTCAAATAACCCTTGATTGAACGCCTCTATGGCAGTGGGGGTGTCACAACGTCGGATTGACACCTTCTCGTCATTGAACCTGACAAGGTAATGTCTTAGCGATTCTCTAGACCGGTGTGTGACGCGATAAAGGTCAATGGATTGCTTATGAAGACATCGACTAATAACGAACTGGATTTTCAATATATTGATCAATCCAACGAACAAAGAGATGCTCCCGTTTGTGAGGTGTATGAACCACGTCAAGACCTAACCTTTTAAGGTGGATCCGAACCATTTGCACATCACAACTTCCTTCAGGTGCTTATGAACCGTGATTGTCATCATCTTCTGTTTGTATAACAAAATGGTTCGTCGGGGTCGGTCTTCCCATCATACGTCGGCATATCGGGCACCGTGTACTTTTTGGGAATCTCGACGTGAGCAATGGTGTCGGTGAACGACGAGTAAACGTAGCAATCGTCATCCTCTTCTTCAATGGGTCTAGGTACCCCTGGAATTTGGGCAAACCTTTCGTCCAAAACTCTAAGCTTTTCTCGCCACTTTCGTTCGATGATGTTGTCGAAAGACTCCGTTGGGACAACTTTCATCGGATCGGTCACCTCCGGGTTGTAAGCAGTCTAGCTAGTTGTCGCTAGTGGTGGGCGTCGAGATCCCCCAACGCTGTATGACGGTATCATCGCCGGAGTAGAAAAAAAATGGATTGGCAGCAGCGGAGTTGAGGTCGAGATGCCTCACGGTATTGTCACCATGGATGTAATGGAATCGAGGTTGTGGTGCTGGTGGCGACATGGACACATTCTGAGAGCATAACGTCTCATTCTCCTTCATAATCTCTTGGAGTCGCGCTTCGGATCGCGTCTTCTGGGTGGCCCAAGACTTCTCCAAAGCTCGAATCTTTTTGCATAATTCTGCCATAATGGCGGCATGATGTTCTATTCAAACGACAAGACTGGTTGACCCGGGTGAAATCTGGGGCGGTGTCACCAACGCGGCGATGACATCGTTGGATGCATGGGTGTCGTTGTTGGTTGGTCTGTCGTGAGACATGGTGGTGAAGTTAGTAGTATCTTCTGGTTTAGAAAGAATGTATAACCTTTTTTACTACCAGCCCCACGGTGGGCACCTATCCGCTTATTTGTAGAGTATAGGGTCAAGGGTTACACACTCGGTAAAGATATGTATTACAAGGTATTGGTACCCCCCTTAAATATAGGTCCAAGGGTAGTCCTACAAGGAATAGGATCTTACCATAAAGATAGAAATATATCCTAGCTTGGAGCTTAAGATAAGTTAAACATACATGATACAAAATATTTCCTTCTATTGGATGAGGAAAATATATCTCGTAACGGACATAAGCCTTGACGCGCAAGTGATGCCAGCTGTCGTGATCCTCCAAGATAAGGACGCGCTATATTAGGAAACAAGATCTTCGCCAAACGCGTCGTGTAGCGCTCAGTCATCGCGGTCTTGTATGACGGTCATAGCTAATATGTATTCCTCTTATTAGTGCTAGGTTCAATCCGTGTCTCTCCATTTCGACGCTTTTGGACCTTACGTACATTTGGACACGATCCTAGGGCCCTAACAATAATATTTTACATGTAAGTATTTGATATTTTCAAAATCACTAACCTATATACATATTTTACATATATAAAAAGATTACAATATTTCACAAATATATGATTATCAAAATATTATAATATTTTGTTTTTATTATTATATTTATTTATAAGTCAAACTGCTTATCTATATTATGTATCGAACTCGTATATAACACAAAAAATAAATCACTGATGCAAAGTATCGGAATTAAGCTAGTTTATATGTAACGCCCCAATTTTAACCTCCTTTGGGGAGCTACAGCGCCAGGAATTTCTCGCAGAAATTCCCTCAGGCTATGGAGAAAAAGAACTTACCACAAAACTTCTAAAACCCAAATCTGATTTTCTTGATATAATCCATCCTATTTTTCCGCATCATGTCGCATGTCATTTTCCTCCATACTCTCGCTGCGCCACTCTGATATCCGGGCCCTGCAATCATAACTAGTTCCCCAGAAACGGGATTAGTCTATGAAAAGACTAAGTAAGTTATAAGCGAATCGAGTATATACAGTAGCATAAATAAGAAAACACTTACATGCAGATACCATAATAACCTATACCCTAAGATTTCAGATAATCTTATTTCCTACGTAGATAACCCAAGTATCATAGTAACATTTATCCTAATATTGTAATAGACCTCATATACATGAACATGTCATCTAAATACCTCAATACCATCACCAAAATTCCACTAAATACCCAAGATACATTACCTTATACTCAACTGAACCTCATAACTCATATTATACAGATTTCCATAAGTTCACAACTATTTCCCAAATTACTTTCAGTAATTCTATAGATATATCTATCTAAACCATAAATCATCTTATAGAACCTATCACGGTAATTCTCATAAGTACCCATCAAAATAAACATCCCATCACAGTAATTCTCAAGGTATCTAACTGAATCATGTATCATATTACAGATCTTATCACAATAATTTTAATAATCATCCAATCGACCCATATAACACATTCTAGATCAGATTATAAAATTCTCATAAACATCCACTAATCCTCATATAATATTATAGTAACCTCAATAAACCTCACCAATTATCACATATAAAATCATATCACAGTAAATGCTCATCTAGACCACAACTTCCCTTACAGTAATAACTCAATAATTCCTATAACATCCCATCGGATACAGATCATCGGGATTAATAAATACATTATTTAAAATCTATACCCGGGTATATTTCTTTTAAAGAAAACGCAGTGAACAAAATAAACACAAGCATATACCAAACGTTTCAATAAAACATCCACGATCACATTCGAAAACAGGCCCAAGAACTTTTGGGCACGAAGGTACCTTCTTCCTAAACCTTCACCCGCGGGAAGCCAACAACGTCATTAGCTAGGCGACCTGTCCTTCCCAATACAGGTAAAGTTGCCCCCTTGGCATACCCAACCGAACTCCGGGGGTAACAAGGGATGGCTAAACAAAACACCAAAAATATATACCTTTACCTGCTGGAGGGTACAACTTCGTTAGCTAGACGAGCGATCCTCCACAACACAGGCAAATCACCTCCCTCGACCCACTCACCCTGGGCGGCCCAACCCAAGATGAGCCCTAATCGAGGGATGAATCATTGTCACACAGGCCTAATCATCATCAACACTTTATTTTATAATTGCCACACAGGCGTAAACATCATTACTTTATCATTCCGTTGCCACACAGGCAAAATCAATAAGTGTTTATTTTCAAAGACATGATTGTAAATACATAAGGACATAAATATTGAAAACACACAAGACAATAATCAATCCCAATGATCCATAATAACTCATCATCCTAATCAATTGCCACACAGGCCCATATCAACTCATCAGTCAATCATTATCCACACAGGCTCACATTAACCCTCCATATAACACATTTCGACAATATCAACCACTATATAACATACTTATAGACATTTATCCATTCAACCATACCAATTACAATTCACGAATATAACCAACCATATCCTCAGTTATTTACCAACACATCAACCTTATCCTCAACTATTTACCATAAACGACACCATCACGTATTAAATTCAAACCCCAATAATCACTTACATTATCACTATCTTTAATATAAAATCCACATCTATCATATCAATATCATCACTATTACCACATCATCTCGATATCGAACCAACTACTATGATTTATATTACCATATTATCTCATATAAATATTCATATCATGTATTCCTCAACAACATAACTCCAACATATAATAATATCAACACCTCGATCATATTATAACTTATGAAATGCAACCATCACCATCATTCAAATATAGATATATATATCTAATTACGGTATTTATACATATACAGATAACCAAAATTTATACTAAGCATATAAACATTCGCATATAACTTGCCTTAAGGAAATCCCACGTCAACATCTTGTAGTATAACCATTTCTGGGTCCGACATCCCGATTCGCATAATTGCAGCGAATTCCTGAAATTACAATACATTACAGTTTTGCTCATAACTTTTAACATATATATCCAAATTAAGATCCATCAGATTCCTCATACTCGTAGGAGGATCCCGCATTTTATGAACACAACCACAACTTTCCAGTATTTACGAAATATATCCAGAATTTCCGAAAGTGTATAATTTATATCCAAACCTTAACTTTCCCTTGTCAATCCTTAAATTCAATCTTTTCTAAGCTATCTTTCAACATCATTAACCTCTAATTAATCATCATACATATATATATCCCAATTTCCTCTTTTACACAAGAACTCATCTAATTCATGAAGTTCATATTCAAAAAGCCCTAAAGAAAAAGAATCATACCTCTTAAATCCTTAATCAAGGATGATTGCACTTGCTTTTGATAAGAATTGAAGCCTTTAATATCATGGTCCATAGATGAATATAAAGGGAGAAAGGTAAAGTTGGAGGCAAATATGGAAGGGTGGCCGTGAGGAGTGGTGTTTGTCCATGGTGATGATTGTTGGTGGTGGCTTTAGATGGTGGCCGTGTGGTGATAAGAAAGGATGGAGATGGCTGCCAAGAAATAGAAGAGGGGAGAAATGGCTGGCAAC
Source organism: Rheum nobile (assembly GCA_027886185.1). NCBI lineage: Eukaryota > Viridiplantae > Streptophyta > Magnoliopsida > Caryophyllales > Polygonaceae > Rheum > Rheum nobile. The sequence goes on from WOAB01000003.1 coordinate 1,220,585, forward strand.
ATTCATCAACCCAAAAACGAAGGAGGTGGCTACATATATATATAGAGTGGAGGAAGAAATTTCTAGATTTTTGATAAATTTACCATGAAAACTCTCTAGAGTGTTCATGAGAGGCATAACCATGGAGGAACGAAGGGAAAGTGGCGGTGAAGTGGCAAGGAACAAGGTGTGAACCGTAAGGTGGCAAGAAAGATCTAGGAAGTTTCCTAGATTTTTTTATGATAAGTATAGTCTAAATTAAAGCTTAATTTGGATAAGGACAATTTCCATTTTGTTCTTTTGTTATAAAATGCTCATAATTATAATATATATATATACATATATGGAATTAATATACCCAATTATTCACCCAAAAAAATTCCAATATCGATACTAAACCGTATCTCTCGACAACTTCCATATTACACTAATAGTACAAAATCTTTTAGAATTTCTAATCCCTAAATAAAATATTAACTCATACCTCAAAATGATATTTCAAAAGTATTAGAACCTATTTGGTTATGCCCATTGATATATATATATATATACGAGGTAATCCTAACAAAACTTAGTACCCGAAATGACCAACTTCCATTACAAACTAACAACCCCAAAATTTCCAAGTCATAAAATCTATTATAATTATAATGAACATAAAACATATTAATTCCTCCAAAATTAATTAAGACGTCAAAGTCTTAAATAATCCCAAATTCATCTTCTAAAAATCTCAGATATTACATTATATACTACACGAACTAAAACATGACTATGCTAGTACACATCACATTTTATACACCCTAATTGTGTACCATTTCATGTACCCTTTACGTTTTATTTGCTTATTTTATATTTTAAAGCTTAAATTATGGTTAATAATTAAGGTTTGGGGTTTATAGTTTAAGATTTAGGGTTTATATTAAAGGTTTAGGGTTTTAGGATTTTTTGTATATGGTTTTAGGGTTTAGGGTATAGGGTTTAGAGTTTAGGGTTTAGAATTTAGAATATAGGGTTTATATTTTAGGATTTAGAGTTTATGTTTTAGCGTTTAGAGTTTGTATTTTAGGATTTAGGATATAAAATAAACAATCTTGGGAAAAGATAAGGTGAGGATGGGGGCTTAGGAGAGGAGTGAGGACGCTCCAAGATTGTCAGATCAAGAAAAAGAGCGCTCAGATCAGCCAAGGGAAAAAATCGGATATAATTTGGCACGGTCCAATTTTTCGCGAAAAAAACGCGTCCTGCGTGCACACGCATTTTAGTCTGTGTGCACACATACGTTGTTTTGCATGCACACACACGTTGTTTTCATGTGCACACATACGTTGTTTTACATGCACACACACATTGTTTTCATGCACACACATTGTTTTCATACGTATGCACACATGGTATTTCGTATGCGCTTTGAGTCATTTTCGCATGCACACATATGTTATTTTCATGTGCATGCATGCACACCTACGTTGTTTCACATGCACACATAGCACGTAGTGCATTTCGTATGAACAAACATGCCACTTTCCAATGCACATAGTAGTATACTTCGCATGCAAACGGTAGTATAATTCTCATGCACACAGTCGTGTTTTCATATGCACACATTTTGTTCATTCCATATGAATACATGCGTTTTATGCATGCACACAAAAATGAATTTCACGTGCGCGCACATCGTAGTATATTTGACATGCACACAACATAGTATTTGGCATGCACACAAATCTGCACTTCGCGTGCACGCGAATCCGTCTTTTTTGCAAATAATTCGGTCGTGCCGATTTTTTGAAAAGTGATCTGGACACTCTATTTGCTTTCCATCCAACGGCTCTCATATGTCCTCATTCCTCTCATCCCTTCTCATCCTCACCAGATGTCAACCCAATAATTTTAATCTATAAGCATATAGAAAATTTAATCTCATGTTGGTAGCCACTAATCAATTTCTTTTAATCCTACGTGCTGTGTGGCATGGAATCCACCACAATATGCGTCATCTAATAATTCAACACCTTTTTTCCCACTAAGTCAATTGAAATATTTTCTCATAACTTAAAACTAACTATATCCTAGTTATTTAAAAAGAAAATATCGATTAATCTTGTAATCTGAGTCAACAATACGGTATAAACAACGTATCTCCCGTTCATTAAGCACGTAACAACGAACTTCCCAGAATTTTATAATAACTTATCTTAAAAAAATCTCTTTAGCTTAGCTAATAAGCATGCTACCTTAACCACAATGTTACTGGTCTAAAGATTCCTCTTACGTTATAAATTATTATAGTTTAATATTTCTTATGAATAAAAAAACATACTTCAAACGAGTGAGCTATAATATCATTATATCTCATAGTTAAAGAACTTATTTGTAGCTTTATACAAAGTTTAGCCATTGTAATAGATTAAATAAAAGTGCCACTTCGGTGGTGGCTTGGTGGTAAGGGCACGGAGGGGGTAAGGGCAGGTCCCGGGTTCGATCCCTGCCTATCCCCCTTTCTCATGGGTGCAATTCCCAGGGATTTATCGTATCCCTTGTCACTGGATCGAACCGGTCGGCGTAAGCCGGTTTACCCGGTTCGGGGTCTTTGTCGGCTAGGTTTCGGGCCCACAGGTTTACCACCACGCAAGTGGTGAATTCCTGCGTCGTCAAAAAAAAAAAGATTAAATAAAAGTTTAGGAATCTAATGTAACTCTTTTCAAATTTCAAGGTCTTTTCTTATCTATTATTTTTTTGTTGATCTTTCATTATAAACTAAATCTTCTAATATAGCTCAATGGTTAAAGACACTCTCATAATATAAGAGGTATAGATTTCAATTCTCATTCTTAATAACTTTGTTTTACTGATTTATCTTTCATTATTATTTTGTTTATATTAATTAGTTACTCAAATCTTTATATCTATTTATCTATATCTATATATATACTATAAAATAGAGTCTTGAATAATTAATGGCTCATATTAATTGAGATCATTTTTGTTAAATTTTTTATTTCAATTTCATTAAAAATCAACTATACTCTTTATCTGAATGATTAGGTGGTTGTATACGAAGATAAAGGTTACGTTAAAGGTTCGAGTCTTCTTGAAAAAAATTTAAGCTTTTTACATTTTTATAGGCTTCGAATAATTTTACTAGCAAAACACTATTATATATATTTATCATTTTTTACATTTTTTGGAGATTTTGTATTTTAATATTCCCTCCCACGTTATACCCTCTTGATGAAGACAACTACATACGAAATGGTTGAAGTTCAGATAAATAAACATAGAGATATAATAAGAATATTTTGATCTTTCTTATCTTATTTTACATACATATACAAATGGATTTTGTCATCATTAATTACTTTCATTATTTTTGCTCACCGATATATCTATAGGATGATTTACTTGCGAAAGAAAAGTGATGACTCATATAAAGCTTAGTGGTGATGGTTATTACAAAAAAAATGACAGGTTTAAATCTTTTTAGGAGCATGTTGGTCAAATAATTTTTTTGGCATTTATTAAACATATTAGTTTTATAAAAACACTAAATATAATAATAATCTAATGGGTTGGTTTTGGTGGCACATGATGAATAGTTCATTTTCTAAATTAAGATGGTTGAACACGTGCTTCGCACAAATAACATATTGTTGTTTTTTTATAATATATAAAATAATAAGTTTGTCTTAAGGTGTATTTATTTTTTTAATAAGAGACCGTTTTCCCCCTACAATTTAGAATTTATTCTATTAACGATTTGTGATTCAATAATTTAGGTGATCATTTTTTAGTTACATAGTAAGATTTTCAAATACATAAATTTGTTAATTAAATTTATTTAATTAAATAGACTTTATTTATAATTAAACTAGACTCATCGCTATATTTTATTTAAAACCGGATGATGTGGCGAATGATGGTTGGATTGGTGATGACACATAAGCGAATTGAGTGTGATGACGATGCATAGAATTTAGACCTCTTACATATTATATATAGATAGGTTGTGACTAATATTAAATAGAGTATTTAATTTTGTTTACTAAAAATTGGTTTATCTTTATACCAATGGTTTTATAATAATTTTGCTAAAGTATTTATGTTATGTACTTCAAATAAGAAGAAAATTTAGAGTTGAACTTTTATAATATCAAATTAGAAAACAAATTTTATCATAGTTCAATTTATGACGAAAATTTGAATAAACTATATATAATAAAACTTGATAATATATGACCATTTTAATTATATGAAAATTTAGAAAATTCCTATTAAAGATAACATTTATTATATAAAAAATATTACATTATATCTATGAAAGACATACTGATTATTATTGCGATAATAATAATAGTGAAAAGACATAAAAATGTTATTTTGGGTGAAAAAGGGAAAAAACATACAATATATTACCTCATATTAGTAGATTTTTTTCCCCAATAAATTGAAGCATTTATTAGGACAAAAAAAACTAACTTTTAGTGTTATATAGACTAATTATGATTATGTTACGTTCATCGGTCGTAACGTTGATATGTTAAGAGTAATGGTTTTGAGGGAAAAATTATTATAACCACCACTTTTCTAAATTTCCGATCAACGTGAATATAAAATGTGATTATGAAAAGACAATTTTTTTAGATTGTACGTGATATTAATTATATAACGCCTTAATCATCAATGATAAGTTACACAAGAATTATTTAATGCAGTGTTGAACATAAGGCCGGAAAAGTTCCCCTTTTAATTGTTAGTAACTCCAAATATTATGTTAAAAAAAACTCTAAATACTTAACATTGCTCTTTTATTCTCAGTTAAAAAGTAATTAATTGGAGTCTTTTTATTTTCCCTTTGTAGTCTATTTAAATGGTAGGTGAGAAAGGGTGTCTGCTTCGGGGATGAAATTCAGACAAATGAGGTGAGGTAACGTCTGATCAGTAATCCACCTCTTTTCACGGTAAGATAAGTATCTTAATGTAATTCTTTTTCTATTTTATAGATATGACCTTAAAATCAATTGATTCTCTTAAAATGTATAAGATTCGATTGCATAATCATAATTTTACTAACAAATTATTGTATTCCTTAATTAAACTAAATTTTTATTGTAAATGTGCATTTTGCTAGGATACTATTTATTTGAAATTCTCAATGGGTTTTATTAGATTTCTTCAGATGCATTAAATTTTATACAGTTTGGTTGTAGAAGAAACTTGGTGAATGTGTCTCTATACATCTTAAAGGCCTTTGTTTGAGGTTTACGGTTTACCATACATGAGCTAGAATCAACTGAAATCAAGAAGGTGTGACCTTTTCGTAGATTCAGCTAATCGTTTTCCAAATATTATATTCGTATATATTTATTATTTGATTTTCCATAGTTCAAAATTATTACATTAAAAAACTTGCTTTAAATTATTCTACTATAAAAAAGGTAATTATTGAAATATTTAAAGAAAATCGATCATTACAAAATAATATATATATACATGTATTTGTATTTGTACTTTGTATCAGTTTTAGGATGGACAAATTTAACAGATGTATGCTAATATAATATTTTAAATAAACATAGTCAAATATAGTAGTAGTAGTCAAACTTTCACTTTGTACAACAGATGACTTATGAGAAACTTCTACAAAAGAATTCATGAATTAACTCATCTAAGTCTTATTATTTAAGAGCAAATATTCTAATCTTATTTATAATTAAAAATTTATTGATTTTACTAAACATATCTTAAAAAAATTAGCTGAACATTATAAAATATTTTCCCAAAGTAAAAATATTTTTTGTGGTTTAGCTCTCTTTTTTCAAAAAAATATTTAAAAAAAAAAAAAATGTGCATAGCACGGGCATAAACACTAAGAGAGATCCTTTTTTTTTTTTTGGTTGGTTAGGAAAAAGTGTTTCAAAATTGTTATAATATGCAGTCTAATTAATTTACTGAAATCAACGTAATTATATATTAACTATGTTATCAAGAGGACTTGAGAGATTGACTGGTCACATTACTCACATCCCACAACTCAAGTACTCAACAGATAAGAAGGTTGAAAGAGTGAGGAATGAGTAATAAAAGAGCCTAAGGTGAAAAAGTGTGTTTTTTCGTTGGTGATTAGAGGGTTGAGATAATATGTTAATGTGGGAGCATCAAGGCAAATTGTTATTATATTTTAATTTAAAATTATGAAAAATATTATTTTTATTGATGTCAAAGTGTCATGTATATAATTAAAATTTTTATATATAGGTCGTATAGTTTATCAAATCAAAGGTGATTAGATCGAGACTATTCAGAATTGAGGATAATAAATTTTATCATTTTAAATATCAACTTAAATAACTTATTGTGATCTAATATGTAAGGTGAGATCTAAGATGTCATACTGTTTTATTTAAAATTTAGTTGCATATTTACCAATACATGTATTTATTTGTTTTCATATATTTATTCCAATTGTTAAACCTGATCGATGTTTTCAAGTAATAGCTAAACACTATATTCTCTTATGTAAAATTTAGGTGTATATTTGTCAAAATTGTAGAAAAAAGTGTGTTATTAATGCTACTATATTTACTTATACTAATTTAAATTAGATGGAAGACTAGCATTGATAATTTACAAATTTTTGCACGTGATATTTTTAGTGTATTTGGGGTCTGCCTATCATCACATCCTTATAACCATATATCACATTCTTAAATTGGTTAATTTACAAAATTATCCATTTATATTACTAATTTCAAACCCTAACTCACAATTCCACAATTCCACCGAAACTTCTTCTGATTTGCTCACATTGGTGGTCTGCCGCTGCTTGCCTTATCAATCTAACGAACAGATCTAAGCATGAAAAACGCAGAAATCTCACTGTGTTTTCTAACCACTCTTTTTTATAGTTGTTTTGCTATATATATTAAACCGATCAGTGATTTACTCCAACTTATTACAAGCAAATGAGGAAGAACCAAGTTATGGCTTCCCTTTATATGATTACATCATGGCTGGTATACACCTTCTCCTATATCGATGATTGATTTGGTAACTGTATGAAGTGTGTAAAATTTAACCAATTCCAAATAGTTAAGTATTACCCCTTTTTGTTATATTCCAAAACTATTTTAATGCCATTGATTTCGTATCATACTCTAATGACTAATCTATGTAAGTAGCTTTCTTTTGATTGAACGTTTAGACATTTTGCATATATTGGTACTCTAGGAGTTCGTATTAGCACAAATTTCGTCAAATTCATGTTCAGAAATGTTTCATTTTCAATTTTTTCTTATTTTTTCCCTCTTATTTTCAAGAAAAGGGTATTAATGTCACCATACAAATCAAATGTGTTGTAGATTAGATTTGGGTGTGATGATAAGCAATTATGTATTTTTATTAAGGTGTTGTTTTAGTATAGCTTTAATATCACTTTTACGTGTTTATCTAATAAAATTATATTATATTAGCATAAACCATACAAAATATGTATATATTTTATTAAAAAATATTAATCATAATCTCATAATATTAGTGAAAAAAAAAGACCAATATTGTACACATGTATCATAATAAATTTTTAGAAACTAAAAGAGAAATGATATGCTAAAGTTATATTATCACATCAATATATAATATTAGAAGATATATAATTGAACATATAAAAAATATTTAATGAAAAATACGGGTAAACTTTTTTTTGGTAAGAATGATCACTTTAATAAATATTGTATTTCATCAATTCAACATAAACAATTATTAAATTTTATATACTAACTAATAATTAAACTTTCAATTAATATAAATAATTTTAGAAATGATCAAATTCATCAATTTATTTTAATGTACATTTATATTAGCTTTGAGTAATCTTTGTTGAGCAATGAGCTTTCCGAATGTTGAAGTTGGTTAAATTTGTTCAATGCTTAAAAGAGATTGTTGCTCAAGGAAATATAAACAACTTAAGAACACGAACAAAGCAATTGATATCACGAAAAATAAACATATCTCTCACATCAAGTAAATAATACTTAAATTAAAAACTTTGGTTTGATGTCTGTAATAAAAATAATACTTGAAACACTATAAAAATCTTGTTAAAATTTATTTGTTGAAAATTTGCTACAAAAGTGACTACCGTATAAAGATAGAAGAAAAAACTACAATTTGACATGTCAAAAAAGATTAATATGATAAAGATGAATTGAGAAATGAATAATTTGAATGTGTTACGAAATAGAAGTATAAATATTAATCATAAGCTATATACAGCTAAATTTGTGAGTGTATTTATATATATATGGGATTATGGATGCATGGTTTCTGACCCAATGTCATTTGATTCACTACAATCCATCTATTTTTATATTGACTATGAATACTATATAAAACCCTTATATCAAGTTACAATAATCATATAACAATCTTCATGGTAGAAAATGAATGTGAAATTTAATATACAAACAAATATAAGGTTTACATTAGTTCATACGTATTGTTAAAAGAAATAAGCTATTTGTTTAAAAGAATAAAGATCATTTGATGAGATTTGGTTAAAATTTTGTAAAATTTTAGCGTTTAAATTTGATTAATTTAAAAACAAAATAAAATTATTAAAGAGGATAATAATAAATGGAAGAAAAAAAATCAAAGCTCAACAACTTGAGCCTAAAAACGCTCTAATGGCATAAAAATTTTGAGGTTTAATATACATTTATAGATAAAGACAATGCAATATAATTTGCTTCAAAAATTCAAATTTTAGTTAATGAGTATAATTCATACTATTTATCTAGTCACATTGGTGTGCTGCTATTTATCTATATGAATTAGATAGATTGATAGATATAGTTATATTTAAAGAAAAGTATTAATGGAATAACTATTTAATTGAAAATCTTAAGCAAACAACAATTAGTGAGAAAATAAATAATAAAGTAAAAAATATAGTTCGATTAGACCAAAGAAAATCTTAACAAATTTTTTATCTTATAAATTGTAAATAATTAACAGATAATAACTTAGAAGATGCAAAAAAAATTACGGTCAAATTTAGTTAGTTCAACTGCCAAAAATAATTTACTTACATCAAATAATAATGAAAATTTAATATTATAATAATAATTCTTAACAACAAAAAACTTCAAAATTTACATATTTTATCTTAGAAAAATTAGAAAAAATTTTAGTCAACTGAAATTTTGATCGTTTAATCACTTTTTGTCTTTAAGAATGCTTTACTCTTATTCCGACTATTTTTATACCATTTTTTTATAAATAATAAAAAACACCATTTTATGTTTTAGAATATATAGTTTGTTTGTATAATAACAAATATCACTCTAAATATTGTTACTCTTGTTGATGTAAATCAGGTCAAAATACATATAGTACTTGTAAAACTATGTTGAATAATTTATTTAAAAAATGATAAAAAAAATGTTAAAATTGTCTATTTAGATTTGTTAGTTTACAAATTATTTAATAACAGTTGCATTTACGATTTAAAAAAAGTAAAAAAATTATAAAATGTGGGCTCTGAATTGTTGTGATGACTGTGAGTGAAGCATTTTTAATAGATATATAGATATTAAATATATAATATTTGGTCCATGTGAGGATAAATTTTCTCCGGATAGATAGATATAATTAAATAAAAATAATATAGGGTTTATATATTGTTGCTAGTTAAATGTAATATTACAAAAAAAGTTAAATAATAGTTAAGGTGAGAGAGAGATTGCAAAATATATATAATATGTGTTGAAATATTATTGTCAAACTATATCATAAGAAGAAAAGAAAATATTGAGATTTTATTGTACACTTATCATTGATAAAAATATAATTCATCCAATAAATGAGTAGGAGTCCGTTTATATGCTAATAATTAGAATGAAATAAAGAATTAATTTGTTAAGGTTTGTTGGTTTAATTTTTTATTAAAATTTGTTAGATTTAAATTTTGCTAAATTAGTGATACAATAATAAATTATAAATTTAAAAACTCCACAATTTGCTAAATTGCTGAATATTTCATACAATAATAAATAAAAAACAAAAAACTAAAAAATATAGCCTTAATAACCTTCTAAAAACACTCACCCCTCTGTCATCAACTCAGCCTCTTGATTACAGGCGACAACCAAACAGATGAAAACACTCTCGCGGGCGAGCCTCAGCCGGCCTTAAAAAAATTAGCTCCACCGAGCCTCCATCGGCCGACCGCCGCTATCCCCCGCCGCTTCTCCGTTTCGACCGAGCCTCCCATGGTCAGTGTGACCCATCGTCGTCGCCGGAACTTCCACCGCTCCCTTGGCTACTCCGATCCCGGCCGAATCTACACCTCCGACCGAGCCCTCGCTCCGACCGAGTCCCCGCTCCGCACCGAGCCCCCGCTCCGACCGAGCCCCCGCCGACGCCGAGGAACACTACACAACCATTCTCTGCGCTCCGGCACCGTACAAACCACTCTCTCATCTCCGTCGCTGGCATCGACCTCAACCATGGAGACTTCGTCGGTTCCTGCCGTCCTCCTCGTCGAGCCTGGGTTGTTCTCTCGCGTCCGTTTCTTGTTTTTTTGGATCTGAGAGTCATTTTGTTGTTGTTGTTGTTGTTGTGTGTTTCTGGTTTGCGAGTTTAGGGTATTGTACTTCTTTGCTTTGTTGAGTTGAGCTAGGTGGAGTCCGAGTTGTTTCGGTTGTAGTTGTGGCTGTGTCTGAGGCTCTTGAAGATCCATATAGGCAACGTTAGGGTGGTTGGGATTCCTGAAGATCCCTCATCTTGGTGAGGGCAACGTCATGGTTGTCCATTCAGCACCTGCCCAGGAGTCGTCCTGTTTGACCCTTGTTCTGGTGACACTTGTTTTGTGCTTTACGCACTTCTCTCCCTAGCTTTTTTGGCTCGATTTTGCTTGTTGTATTTTCCTTTATTATTTTTACCGGTTTTTCCGGTGCCGATTTATCGGTCTCTCGAGTTTTCCGACGTTGTTGTCGGTTCTCGAATTTTTACCTAATAAAAAAAAACATTTTAAAAACACTCTCATGATTTTAAAGGGGAGAATTTTAATATATATATATATATATATATATATATATATATATATAGATTAATTCTACATTTTACTAACCTTCCAAGATTGTGCCGAGGAGGGTATAGATAGGAGAAGTGGCCTTTTCTTCTTATTTTTCCAAAATTAATTTATTTTAAATTATGATATAAGTGTCTATGCATTAGTTGACTCAATTCTTTGATAAAACCTTTCCTTCAACTTTATATGTCTGAGACGTTTGACATTAACTCATTCCCATCCCCAATAACTTTATAAGTTATAAATTATCATTTATAATAACTTCTTAAGTTATATATATATATAAAATATAATTAAAAAGTAGATTAATATTTGGTTATGGGCCCAATTTTTTTTAGGGCCAATAGGTAGCAACTAACAAGAAGGGGTACCCCACAAGTGCACCTACCTCACAATGAGTCCAGTGGGGGCTCACCTAATCCTGCCTTGCATTCATATTCCCCCAACAAGCATTCTACACGCCTTCTGACCAAAAAAAGCATTCTGCACGCCTTTGCTTATTTATAAGGCAAAGCCCACTTCTTCTTCGGCCGCCTCTGCCGATCGCAAATATAATACGAGGGAGAAAGAGAAAGATCCTCATTTCTTCACTCCCTACTCCCGTGACCCAACTTCGATCTGCCCATTTCCTCTCTTCACATCTCTGAATCTGGTTCTTGATTCAGAGGATCTTCATCTGTTGCTGTCGTTGTCGTAGTGAAACTTGTTAGAAGAGAGAAATGGCGGATCAGAAGGCGAAGTCCGGCGGAGTGTGGCCCACCGTTAAGCCCTTCGTTAATGGAGGTACATCCGGTATGCTTGCTACCTGTGTCATCCAACCCATTGATATGATTAAGGTACTTTAATTCTGTCACCTGCACATCTGTTTGAATTTCATGACCCATTTAGATCTAGGTTTTTCTGACTTGAAGTCATGTTATATGGATTTCGATTTCTTAATATTTTTTTTCATTTGTTTTTTGTTGAATTGAGCAGGTGAGGATCCAATTGGGTCAGGGATCTGCTGCCCAGGTGACAACGACCATGCTTAAGAATGAGGGTTTCGGGGCTTTCTACAAGGTTTGTTCTTCAATGAATCCCAAAGATAAATGTTTAAGCTTTTTAGTAATATCTACAATTCTAGATAACAATCTTATTTCATTTTAAGGGGGAATACAATGCCATTTTGGAATATTCACACTCAGTTGTAGCTCAATTATTGAAATAATTTATATATTGCCTTATTGATCTCTTGATATGACATTTTTCATCTGGATCTCTTATGAATCTAGACACACTGTTCTGGGTTGGAGATCATTATAAAAGTATCATATTAATAACCTTTAATTTACACCTTTTTGATATCCTCGATCAATCTGATCTGCATCTGGTATTGGGTCTGAATATTACTGTAAGTTTGGATCTTTGACACATTGTTCCGTTTTGGGTTATGAATTATGACCTCAACTCAACTATCGGATTTTGATTGGTGTGTGCGTGTAGGGTCTGTCTGCTGGATTACTGAGGCAAGCTACTTACACAACAGCAAGACTTGGATCTTTCAGGTGAGTTAATTATTTTTGGTGTTCACATCATTTTTTTTCAATGATCTAATTGAATAATGGACATCTGATTTTGTTTTTGCTCGACCAAGGATGGTTTTATCCCTATTTTGTATGCACTGTTGAATTCTGTATTTGTGATTGTTATGTGTGCTAGGATTTTGACAAACAAGGCAATTGCTGCTAATGACGGGAAGCCCTTGCCTCTCTATCAAAAAGCACTATGTGGGCTAACTGCGGGAGCTATTGGAGCTTGTTTCGGAAGCCCAGCTGATCTTGCATTGATCCGAATGCAAGCTGATGCCACATTACCCGCTGCGCAACGCAGACACTACAAGAATGCGTTCCATGCTCTCTCCCGTATTGTCACAGATGAGGGAGTTCTATCCCTTTGGAAGGGAGCGGGTCCTACTGTTGTCAGAGCTATGGCTTTGAACATGGGAATGCTTGCCTCTTATGACCAGTCCGTAGAGTTGTTTAGGGACTCTCTTGGATTTGGAGAAACATCCACCGTTGTTGGTAAGTTTTTTTTTCTGCCCTTTCTTTTGAACTTTGTAGTAACTTAATGAATAATAGTAATGACTGTTTTCGTGGATACTTGACATCCTTCTTGGCTTGCGTTTTTTCATGGCTTAACTTAGAGAGGAAGTTCGTCTTGGGACAATAATTTTTCCCAACGGTGTAGTCAAGTTAATGATTACCTTTTAAAAACTAATATCTTTGTTATTTGTGGGGCTAAATTTGTACTTCATAATCAGTTATTTGCTCCGGGCAAGGCGGTATAATGTATGGGCTTAAAAAATAATACAACTACAAGTCTTTGTAATTTCTTGTCCTTTTTTGTGCAATTTCTTGATTGTAATCTGGCTATTCTTACATAAAATGTTGTTTGTCTTGATATTATATCTGCTAACTGGATTCTCCTTTATTTCAGGAGCTAGTGCGGTTTCAGGATTTTTCGCTGCAGCATGCAGTCTACCATTTGACTACGTCAAAACCCAAATACAGAAGATGCAACCGGATGCCAACGGCAAGTATCCATACACGGGCTCTTTGGACTGTACCATGAAAACATTGAAAGCCGGTGGACCATTGAAGTTCTACACCGGATTCCCTGTTTACTGTGTCCGAATCGCTCCCCATGTCATGGTACTAACTACTTCCTCTCCCTCTCATATAATCTATAGACGTTGAATTGAATTATTTCTTATAATTAGTTGATTTCTAATGCCTTTTTTTGTACCTTTCAGTTGACATGGATCTGCCTAAACCAGATCCAAAAGTACCAGAAGACTATCGGGCTATAATAGACCAAGAACTCGGCTCATGTACTATTGGTAAGACCTTATCGGCTGCTACTAGTTTGCATCGAACTGTTGTTGTTTTCTTTCCGTTGGTTGTTTCAATAAGCGGGTAACTATTCCATGGCAGACTCCCGTGAACATTCTTTTCCTACGAATTAGGAAACATTTTGTAGCCAAAAACCGCGGATCTGTTTGGCTATTCCGCCAGAGTTAACTCCTAAGCATTGCGGGATTTGTTTTGAGTACGAAATCAGAAGCTGCTTTGGGTTTCTTTTTCTTTGTATTGCCTTTTTATATTATGCTGTATGCTTTGGGTTCCATTGTTTTGTGCAAAGGAGAGTGTCTATGATAATTTCGCCGGAACGCTACTTGCGCCCTGACACGGTGATATTTGCATTGTGTCAGTGGCGCACGGCACTCACTGCCGCGCGGCAGTGAGTACCGGCCGGCGCCGGCGGTGGGTGTCGGCGGTGGGTGCCGGCGGAATTCGCGTGCCCTGGACGCCGCGTGGAGGAAGTTCAATCTGGCGCCGCCTCTCGGTGGTGGTATTGGGAGTTCGATCTCGCCGGTGATGGTTTTAGGGTTTAGGGTAGAATATTCGGTTGATTTCAATCAGAATTATTGTTGCGTCCGTGAATGAATTACTTTCGGTGAATTTCAATCACAATTTTTCGGTGAATTTTAAGAACCCGACTCGATCCGAACCTGACTAGATATTTTTTAAGATTCGGTATAATTTTAAAATTCAATATTTTTTAAATATCGAAGAAGAAATTGACTCGATTTAAACCCGACCCGAACTCAACCCAAAAATTTGTACGACTCGATCGATCCACCGTCGGCCACCTCCGACATTCACCGCCAACTCCTACCGCCGGGCACCCACCGCCGGAGGTTCCCGGTTCCAAAACCGGAAAAATGAAAACCGAACCGAATTAATCTGAAATCGGAGGTTTCGGTTCTGTCCGGTTTCAGTTCCAGTTTTATCCGGTTTCGGTTCCAGAACCGGAAAAAACACATTTTTTTATATAAAAATAAAAGTATTTTTTTGTAAAAAAAATATAAAAGACATTACTTTTTTTAAATAATGATAAAGTGAACGTTTTTTTAAACTTAAAAGATTTATACTTTAAGACTTAAGCTTAAAATTTAACTTATAAAATAAATTGACAGAAAAATTAAAAATAGAATATATATATATAACTTGAGAACCAGAGGTTTACCCGGTTCGGAACCGGAGGTTTACCCGGTTCAAACCTCCGGTTCTCCGATTTTGGATTTTGCCAAACCGGAACCGAAACCGGATATAAGAGGTTTATCCAGTTTCGGTTCGAGCCGGTTCCGCTTCCGGTTCCATCGAACCACGAGCCATCTCTACCTCGGAAGCACATCTCTGCTACTGTACGTCGCCTTGCTGATGAGCTACGAGAAGTGGCGCACGGCACACACTACCGCGCGGCAGTGAGTACCGGCCGGCGTCGGCGGTGGGTGCCGGCGGAATTCGCGTGCCCTGGACGCCGCGTGGAGGAAGTTCAATCTGGCGCCACCTCTCGGTGGTGGTATCGGGAGTTCGATCTCGCCGGTGATGGTTTTAGGGTTTAGGGTAGAATATTCGGTTGATTTCAATCAGAATCATTGTTGCGTCCGTGAATGAATTACTTTCGGTGGATTTCAATCACAATTTTTCGGTGAATTTTAAGAACCCGACTCGATCCGAACCTGACTAGATATTTTTTAAGACTCAGTATAATTTTAAAATTCAATATTTTTTAAATATCGAAGAAGAAATTGACTCGATTTAAACCCGACCCGAACTCAATCGAAAAATTTGTACGACTCGATCGATCCACCGTCGGCCACCTCCGACATTCACCGCCAACTCCCACCGCCGGGCACCCACCGCCAGAGGTTCCCGGTTCCAAAACCGGAAAAATGAAAACCGAAACCGAATTAATCTGAAACCGGAGGTTTCGGTTCCGTCCGGTTTCAGTTTCAGTTTTATCCGGTTTCGGTTCCAGAACTGGAAAAAACACTTTTTTATATAAAAATAAAAGTATTTTTTGTAAAAAAAATATAAAAGACATTACTTTTTTTAAATAATGATAAAGTGAACGTTTTTTTAAACTTAAAAGATTTATACTTTAAGACTTAAGCTTAAAATTTAACTTATAAAATAAATTGACAGAAAAATTAAAAATAGAATATATATATATAACTTGAGAACCGGAGGTTTACCCGGTTCAAACCTCCGGTTCTCCGATTTTGGGTTTTGCCAAACCGGAACCGAAACCGGATATAGGAGGTTTATCCAGTTTCGGTTCGAGCCGGTTTCGGTTCCGGTTCCATCGAACCGCGAGCCATCTCTACCTCGGAAGCACTAGTTCCACAGCCTTCTGCTCAGACAGAGACACTAGTTCCACAGCCTTCTGCTCAGACAGAGGATGTCATCATGGAGGACGCCTATGTCACATCTGGTGACGATATGGCGGTTGATGAGCAGACCCACAATTTAGACGATGCGGAGGACTAGAAGGGAGAGTTTAGGGTTTCATTTGATGCGATTTTGCCGACCGAGGATCTGAGGACAGATGACACTATCCCTACCACTTCCCCTCATTTTTCCGATCATGGTCCCTCCCCCGTTCTCTCCTTGGATCAGACCGGCTCTTTCTGTCCCCTTTCTGATCTAGTACCGAGTCCTTCCCCTCCACCCGCTCCTTCTCATGCACTAGCTCTAGCTGTCGGGCCCGTTCTAGGGAAGACTCCTTGGATGGCAGGAGGGCCATGAATCCATGTCCTCCTTCCCAGCTACCCCACACACATTGCCAGGGCTATTTATGACATGACCCTTCTTGCCCCTCCTCCTCTTAATATCCATATCCCGTCCCTCCCCGCCCTTCCGCGACAGACACGCAGGAGACGTTGAGGAGAGGACGCCCCAGTTGTAGAGGCCGCTCCAAAGGCTGCTCCACATGCTGTTCAAGCTCCTCGTCGTTCAGGACGTCAACGGCGCCAGGAGACTCAGGATTTGGTACGTATTTGATAGGTGTTATTTCATACACCTTTTCTAGCATCTATTAGCATGATTTGGAGGAGTTTTGGAGTGTTTTAGTGCTAAGTCTGCGATCCAGATATTATGGAGAGAAGTGAAGAAATCCAAGGATTGACAGCTTAGTTGGAGCTTAGAGATGGAGATGGAGCTGCTGGAACATCTATGGAGAAGGCTACCAACACTTGGTAGTATTTGGAGAGCAGCTGGAGAAGAGAAGAATATTATGAGAGTTGAAGTCTGGAGATCACCGCCCCGCGTTAGCAGTGACGCCCCGCGGTGATGACTCCCAGTGATGATGAAGCCCCGCGTGAGAGGAGGCCACCGCCCATCGGTGGAGAGCAGAAGTCCCGCGGTGGATCTTTACCGCCCCGCGGTGGACGTGTTTATTGCCTCGCGCCAGATTATATTTATTTCCTTTTATTTCTATTTCAGACTTTGTTATTTTATTTGTTTCCTTTTGGATTGGTTTTGTGATCTTGGACTTTAGGTTAACTCTATTTAACCTAATGTTCCACAGCCTCCAAGCCAGTCTGCGAACACTTAGACACATCTTGTTATCGAACTACTTTTGATCGTTATTTTCATATTATAGTTTTTCATCCCCTTTGATGGAGAACTAACTTTCCTTTGTTCTGTTAGACGATTGAAGCAGTACTTTGATGTGTTTGTGAGATTTCTATTCCTTGTTCTTATCCTTATAATTGTTGGATTGATTCTCTTGCTTACCACGTCTACGATTTCTAGTTGTTCTTCTTAGCCTGATCACCTAGGTTGAATGCTTGTTATCAATTGCTAGGATTGCATATAGGGGTTCCGAGTGCATATCTAGTGGCAAACATGTTTGTGCGTATAGGGGTTCCGAGCGTACACTTGTGTGTGAGAATCAATTGCATGTTAAGTAGGGGAGTGAGTACTTGTACGTCTTTCTACTTGCATGTATCCTAAATCCTTGTGTGCATCGCTATTGCTGTGTTGGTGCTAAAGTACGCTGACAACTGTGAGAATCAGTTGTACTTTATCATTGGCATAGTGATAAGTCTATTGACAACTGTGAGAATCAATAGTACTTACAATTAAGGTGGGAACGACTATAAGGATAAATAATTGAACTTGGATTGAATAGATTTCAGGGATCAAACTCTATCTTTGTACTGTGGATTTCGCTCTAACAGGACTACTTTCCCTCATATTATTCTCTCGATTTTACTCAATCTGCATGCTTGTTTGCTTCGTTCTCTTGACTACAAAACCCCCAGTTGCTTGTTACTTGTCATTCACGATTGCATATTACATCATACCTTCTCTGTGGGATTCGACCCTTACTTGTCTGCTATACTTTGTTTAGTAGGTTTGTTAGGATAATTTATTTTGATAAGGCTAATCAACGACATTTGCTTGTGCATCTTTAGCCCCGTCAGTATTTTAGTGCAATCCCGTTTTAGGTGAAGTTTAAGTTTTATTTATTAATTTCGTAACTAATATTAATTATCGAACCTTCAGACTCGTAAGGATTTGAGGGTCCACTTCCACGTCGGCTGGACCACTCAGTTGGAGCAGTTTATTAGACTCGGGTCAGATTCATGGTTTTAGCTAGCAAAGCATAGTGGTTTGACACATCTACGCATTCTTGGCATCAAGGCAGTTGATCCCGTCCTGATCTCTGCTTTTGTCGAGAGATGGCACCCTGAGACGTCCTCGTTCCATTTCCCATGGGGCGAGATGACCATTACACTCCATGATGTTTATGAGATACTTAGGGTGTCCATTGACGGGAGGAGCTGTACGGCAGCAAGGGATATGGCTGGCCTAGAGGTCAGACGGATGATTGCCCAGGCTCTTGGATTTGACGCCACTACTCAGGTGGACAAGTGGTACAAGGACGGCGGCATTCCTTTGCAATATCTGCATGACACACTCAGCACAATGATGCAACGCGAGGAGAGGGATGAGAGCGTCATCGCTTCATTTTATCTGTTCTTGCTGCTCGGCACTACAGTCTTGGTCGACAAGTCTACCATGAGGATCAATCACTAGTGGATGGCGCTGCTGTTCGACCACGAGGCCACAAGCCAGTATTCATGGGGAGCTGACATCTTGGCGTTCCTGTACCGGAACTTAGGACATGCGTCGAGATGAGAGGCGCAAGGCATTGTTAGTTGTGGCATACTGATACTATTGAGGGTAAGAAATGGGCTTTTAATTAATAAATTAAAACATACGTTATAACTGTTTATTTTTTTAATTCGTATCGTTCAATCTTGTTCTAAAGTCATAGATATGGGCATATTTTCCCCATTTCCGTGGACACTATGCCATGGACCTTGCTGCGATGCTTGCCAATGCTGCAGCCATTAGAGACGATCAGGAGGTCCCACAGGGCAAGGATCCTGGCCGTTTGGTCTATATACGCCGCATGCTGGACAACATCAGATACGAGGAGGTAATCTGTTTCGTTATATTAATATTTTATTTTATAATATATATTGACGCAAAATACTAATTTGATATTAATTACTTGTTATAGGTACAATGGTTCCCTTTTCCTAGGGTATCATTCGATAGGCCAGAGTATGCTCATTCTCTGTTCCGCGACATAATCCAGATCATGGATATCCAAGAGCCGTATCTGCTTGACCACGTTCTCCGACAATTCAGACATGTATAGGGGGTCCCGAATTTACCGATAGTGCCTCACTTAGTCAACCGTCAGAACGACCTTACCCACTACTCAGTCGCATTTGAGCCACATTTGTTGGGGCGTGAGATGATGTTCCTAGGCCTCTGATCTGATTCAGCAGCCACCAGCCAACTTATATTGGGTCATGACAGACGACTATCTGGATTGGTTGGACGACTACTCTCATGTGCTGGTGGATCCCAGATTCATCAAACAGGATCGTCCCACGGGCTCTGTCCATCCCACACCTTCGGTGGACACTCTTGCGGTATGTTTGATTCGTTTAATTCAATAAATGTTTATTATTTTTTGTCATATATAAATACTAATGTGTATTACCATTACGAATACAGCGGAATCAGTTCATTGCTGGTGAGATCCGTGCTTATTTAGAGACGGCGAGGGATATGAGCGCTATTCCGGTTGAGGAAGTTGAGGAGCTCATGAGTCGTTTCCTGCATATGCTGACTGATGAGACTCCTCCGATGGCCCCCCCTCCACCTCGTGGATCACAACTTTTTCATGATTATATACACGAGCACGGGGAGGGTAGTGGGAGTCAGCCTGGTGGAGATTAGGGTTGTTATGTATGTATTTTGTATGATTGACGTTTGTATTGATTTTCTGTTATGTATGTGTTTTTTTACTTTTCATACTTTTAGAATTGATTGATACGAATATGCCAAAAACTCAAAAACTACGAAATTGGCCCAATAAGGCCCAATAGATGAGAATAATCGAGAAATATGCAAAAAACTAAAAAACTACAAAATTGGCCCAAATTAGGCCCAATAGTAAGGATTATTGAAGAAAATAGGCCAACTCAAAAACTATAAAATTGGCCCAATAGTAAGGATTATTGAAGAAATGGGCCAAAAACTCAAAAACCGCAATATTGGCCCAATAACGCCCAATAGTAAGGATCATTGAAGAACGCAAAAATCGCAAAAATCGCAAAATTGAACCAAACTAGGCCCAATAGTAAGGATTATTCAAGAAATGTGCCAAAAACTCAAAACCCGCAATATTGTCCCAATAGTAAGGATTATTGAAGAAATGGGCAAAAAACGCAAAAACCGCAAAATTGGACCAAACTAGGCCCAATAGTAAGGATTATTCAAGAAATGTGCCAAAAAACTCAAAAACCGCAATATTGGCCCAATAGTAAGGATTATTGAAGAAATGGCCCAAAAAACTCAAAAACTATAAAATTGGCCCAAACTAGGCCCAATAGTAAGGATTATTCAAGAAATGGGCCAAAAACTCAAAAACTACAATATTGGCCCAATAGTAAGAATTATTGAAGAAATGGGTCAAAAACGCAAAAACCGCAAAATCGGCCCAAGTGTGATCAATCTAGAAATGGGCTAAAAACACAATAACAACGAAATGGGCCAAGCTTGAGCCCAATATGTGAGATTAATATAAAATGGCCTAAACCGCAAAAACTACGAAATTGGCCCAAACTAGGCCCAATAGGTGAATTTAATCTAGAAACGGCCAAAAACGCAAAACTACTAAAGTAGAAATTTCATAATACCTCATGAAATTACATTAGTATATAGTACAAGTATTCATTTGATAAGAAATCATAATATTACATTAGTATAAACTATAATTCTCGACTTCTTCAAGTTATAACTTATAATTCTCGACTTCTTCATACTTCATGCTATAGCGTAAGTATAAGGTTCAAGTTATAACTTCATAAGACTTCGTCATATCATATTAGTATATAGTACAAGTAATATTTGCTTAAGAAATCATAATATTACATTAGTATAAACTATAATTCTTGACTTCTTCATACTTCATGCTATAGCGTAAGTATAAAGTTCAAGTGATAACTTCATAAGACTTCGTCATATCACATTAGTATATAATACAAGTGATAACTTCTTAAGAACTCATAATAATACATTAGTATAAACTATAATTTTCGACTTCTTCATACTTCATGCTATAGCTTAAGTATAAAGTTCAAGTGATAACTTCATAAGACTTCGTCATATCACATTAGTACATGATACAAGTGTTAACTTCTTAAGCAATCATTATATTACATTAGTAGAGTTTGGATCATATGCGGAGCACTCTTCCCGTGCGGACGTGCGGAGCATGCACTTTAGGGCCTTATTTGTGCACTTTAATGTCTTAGTTGTGCACTTTTTCAAAAAAAAATATTCTTTTATAAATTGTTTTTCAAGCATTTTTCAAAATTTTTACAAAAATGCACAAATAAGGCTCTAAAGTGCACAAATAAGGCCCTATAGTGCATGTCCGCACGTCCGCACGGGAAGAGTGCTCCGCACCGGAACCGCACTCTACATTAGTATAAACTATAATTGATGAATATTGTATAAGTATATGGTATAAAAATCTTAAAATAACAATTAACATTATCATAAAGTGCAAATAAATGCCTTAAATCACGAAAAAACAACATGTGATTACTGTGCATTAATTGTTAACGCACAGAACTATGTGTTAAAAGTTAACGCACAATTCCTATACCGGTCCACGAAGCCCAATTTTGCTTCGGGCCTTAATTTGAGCCCAATATGCTCGTTACCAACCCTAATATAGATCAGAACTGCAAAAAACACAAAACCAAGGGTCCACGAATATATACTCACATATATTTACCTCCGCAGAGTGATGAAGGAGGGGGAGAAACAGGCAAGCTTGAGATTAGTGACTAAAGAGGAGTGAGAAAGATGAGGTTCTAATACATCACTTGTTTGACTATAAATACACAAAACCTCTACCATAAAATTAAAATTTAAAACAATATTATATATAAATATATACTTCTAATTTTTTATATATAAAATTAAAAGATGAGGTTCTAATACATCACTTGTTTCACCTCATCCCAATTTTGCTTCGAGCCTTGATTTTGTAACACCCCGGGCCAGAGGTGCTACAGTGCCATAGTCCCAAAGGACTATAAGGCGGGTGAAATAAAAATTTGCAAACATATCCCATACATAATATATACCAAAAGCAGCACAGCGGAAAAACCTGTAAAACCTGTCCAAAGTTGAAACCATAATCAACTTAACATACAGAAAGTACTACAATTTACAAACCAGAAACCAACAACCAAAGACCAAAAGCCAAAAGCCAATACAACAAGTTCGACCACTTCAAGGTCCAAAACCAAAACGATACATACAATCAAGTCAAAGTCTCAAACCAAAAGTAGAGTTCTCGACTCCAAAACCGACGGTGATCAGGATCCTCCTTGCTGGCGCTAAATCTGCAAAGCCTGATTGACTGGGGGATCCAATACCCCAGCCAACCACGGCACGTAAACCGAGGTTGGTCAGTCTTTTGAAAGACTATGGCAAGATTAGCCAAGCCAAAATAGTTCAAACAACATACAATCATATAAGATATATATATAACGTCACAAAATCCAGCCAAAACAACCAAGAGAGTACTAAACCCTCAAACGCAAATAACTCCAACATAACTCCAACATAATCCATTCTAACCCAATCAACGATAATCCAAACACCAGACCCATACTCAATCAAACAAACCCACTACCACACCGACACTCAACAACAATCGCATATAACCATCAATAATACACAATCACACCTTAAACCAACTATCCAACCACACGTCAAAACACAAACATAACACGCTATCACATAACCGATCAATTATCCATTCTTATCCAATTCTGCATGATATTAACCTCTTTCAATCCAACCTCAAACTCATCAGTACTCAAGCATAAACGAATAGAAAGATCCAATCCAACTTCCTCTCCAATACTAATACCTCAAACAACAACTCTATTCACATACACATATCTTACTACTGACTTACAACCAAAGCTAACCGATAATACAGAACTCACTACTGTACTAACACAACAAATTCAATTAACCTTCCCATCAACAAACACATAGGCTTCAACGAAAATAATCATCACATAATACAATCATAACCAAAATAACGATCCAGGCCAGCCACCCTTCTGGTGCCGCCGGTTCGTCAACCTCAACTGCAACTCATACATCAAACTCAACTCGTATTGGCCCACACCCTCAAGATGGAAACCAATCTATACACTCAAACAACACAACCAACATTCATCATCCATCAACTACCAACAATAACCATACCAACATAAATTCACAACCTTGATCAGTTACAATCAACAACTATAACACACGTAAATTCACCACCACAACCAATGACCAACAATGACCCACAACCACAACTAATAACAATCAACGTCCAACATAAACCAATTATCAAACATACAACCAAATTACCAACACAACCACTTAATCAAGTACACAATCAACATTCAACACATAACCGACACACACAACCATCAACACCTCCAATCCAACCTCCGTCTCCACCACCACATCACCGGGTGAGACAATCCATAATACCTCCGTCTACACCACCACATCACCGGGTGAGACAATCAACACACACTTTCCGGATGAGACTTTCACCATCCAACCCTTGGCCCTTAACGACATAGGCGTGCACCCTACGCGGTTTGGTGAGACTATCATCACCTGACCCTTCGACCTTCGGGGGTTCATACCCACCGAGGCCCTCACATATAAGGAATTTCACCATCGAACAACATTCCACCACCACACCGATACCAATCAAATAAAATCATATACGACAATCAATCAAATATCACATACGGCAAAGGTTAACACATATTCACATACACACACAATCCAACACACACACTCACACATTCAATCCAACACACACATACGATCCACCATACACACACATACACACACACACACATTCAATCCAATACACATACACGTGTCAACAGACACTCACACTCAAGCCAACACACCCACGTGTCAACAGACACTATCAACAACAATCACAAACACATAATCACACCTTAACACACCTCATCACACTTCAACACATTTCACCACATATCAACACATTATCACACACCAACACATATTATCACACATCACAACCAAGCAATTATAGTCAATTCTAACCAATTTAAAATATCTCAAGCAACCATAATTTAATTATGACATAAGCTAAGCATAAATCAATTATAAAAATATATAAGTTAGGCAAGGATCCTCTTGCCTCAAGTCGAACCGCAACGACCCCAGAGGTCTCCAAACCACTCAAACGAACTTGCGAAATTAATCCGAGCAAATCCCTGACATTAATTAACTCATACAAATCCACTACCAACAAACCCCCAATTTAAACCCTAAAATCAAACCCTTAATTAATTTCCAAATCAGCAAACAACACAAAATCAACCCAGACTCCAAAATCACAAGTTGCTGCACAATCGAAACAAGGCTGTACAAATACAACATAATCAGCCCCAAAGGTATTCTTAAACAAGATAACAAATCTCAATTCAGTATTAACAAATCCCCAAATTTTCCAACTCTTAATTAATTAGGTCAATCACACCCAATTTCAACCCCAAATTAATCCCATTGCTCACAATCAATTTGCTGCTCAAAATAAATCAGAACTCAACCCAATTCTGGCCACCAATTTCCAATTCAATTCAGTCCAAAATCAACAATTTAGACGTTGTTCATTACCCCCAAAATTCAGCAAATTCCCAGCCCTCAACTCACCTTGTCGACGACCACCGCAAGCCACGCCAGTAGCCACCGCCACCAACACCAGCGCAGCTGCGTCTCCAACCACCAGAGGACACCGCATCTCACGCCACGCAGCACGACGACACCAGAGGAGGGCAGAGGAGGACGACTCGGCTGGGCAGCGAGCACAGCAGCTCCAGAACAGCAGCTCGCGGCTCCACGTCGGTGGCTCGCCTTCGTCGCCGGACTCACTGCAGCAACACCAGCGGACGAGCAACCAGGACCCAACAGAACGACGCCAGCAACACCCACAGATCCGACGACACCGCAGCTGGAGGAGTAACACCACGAACATCAGCGCAGCTGGGCGAGGAGGACGAAGTGGGCCGGTCTGGTTCGCCGGAGAAGAAGGACGACCACGGAGGCAGGCGGGAGAGGGAGCACCGGCTCACGAGAAATGAACCAAAGGGAGCTTCACGAGGGAGACGAAGACAAGTCGTTCCCTGTTTCCCCTTTTCTGATTTTTGTTCCCAATTTCTTATTTTAAGAAATCCCAAAATTTTATTTACCATTTTGCCATTACCAACATCCTTATCTTATTTGGGGTATTTCATTCTCCCCCCCTTATAAGAGTTTCGTCCTCGAAACTAAGATCAAACCGGTTCGGATAACTGCCTCGCATAACTGAACCCAGAATGTTCGGGACTCGCCGAAGAATAACCTTCTTCGAGAATCAATTCTCAAATCTCTTTATCAGTTGGCACACACAACCGATCTGAAATCACAATGCTCCATCTTCCTGAACAAAAATCCGAACACCCTTTCCTGAGCAATATCAATGCATATCTTACTTAACTTCCATCGCATTCAACTGTGTTCGTTCTTTCCTAAACCAATTTCACTTTCATTCATCACCATTCCAGTTGTAATCCGGCAGAACTGTTATACAAGCAACCACATGCTCGAGAGTCGACTTCCTATCCAAAGCACCGGCAATCACGGTAGCCCCCTTTTTTTTTTTTTTTGATAAACCATATCTTTTCATAATCCTCAATTAATTCTAACCATCATCTGTATCTCATGATCAATTCTCTCTTATACAATTTGAGCTGACGAAAAGCATATGCAATGACCTTCCCATTCTGCATCAAAACGCAACCCAAAATTTGCTTAGACACATTACTGTAGATAACAACATTTCTGTTCCCTGCGGTATAACCAACACTGACACATTAATCAACACTTCCTGAGTTCTTCGAAACTCTTTCCTGACATATCCTGTCCCATTCAAAATTCTCAGCCATACCTAGATAACCGACATAACCTTTCCTTAACAATTTTACAGCTGTCGCCGCACAACCATTCTGTCAGAGTAATTAGGATCATAACCCTCAAACACGTGAACTAAACCCTTATCTGTTATTACAATAACTATCGTCTTCCTGCAGTCATACGCGCATTCTGTTCCTTAACTCAGCCGAACCCATTGTCGAAAAATCCTACTTTTTCAGATGCAACTGAGTTCTCTGTTCCTTACTACCTCAAGCATCAATAATCTGATCAGAATCATCTATAGCAGTTTTCATAATCAAACACTCATCAACATACTACTCAATGGTCGCACAGCTGAGCCTCACCAATCTCGGAACACAACGATATCTGAAAGTGCTCAATCTGTCATTCTCATTCATGACAATAACAGCAGCATACAACAACTTCATACCGAATCATCACTACTAAACTACTTGCATCAACCTCTTGACGATAAGCCCAACGGCCTCATCCTCTACCATACTCATACTCCTTAAACCTCTAGCACGTCCCACTTATCAGGGAACGCACCATAAAATATAATTTAACAATTCAAAACATCACATATAAAATATATCAAACATTAGCACAAAACATCACAAACAACACTTACTTACCAACACAACTCACTACGGTTGACAGCAAGGATTCCTGATCACCCGATCGTTCACAACAACAACGTATAAAAATTTTCAAGTTGAAAACTCGGAAAGAACACATTTTTTTTTTTTGAAAAGAGCTCTGATACCAATTCTGTAACACCCCGTGCCAGAGGTGCTACAGTGCCATAGTCCCGAAGGACTATAAGGCGGGTGAAATAAAAATTTGCAAACATATCCCATACATAATATATACCAAAAGCAGCACAGCGGAAAAACCTGTCCAAAGTTGAAACCATAATCAACTTAACATATAGAAAGTACTACAATTTACAAACCAGAAACCAACAACCAAAAACCAAAAGCCAATACAACAAGTTCGACCACTTCAAGGTCCAAAACCAAAACGATACATACAATCAAGTCAAAGTCTCAAACCAAAAGTAGAGTTCTCGACTCCAAAACCGACGGTGATCAGGATCCTCCTTGCTGGCGCTAAATCTGCAAAGCCTGATTGACTGGGGGACCCAATACCCCAGCCAACCATGGCATGTAAACCGAGGTTGGTCAGTCTTTTGAAAGACTATGGCAAGATTAGCCAAGCCAAAACAGTTCAAACAACATACAATCATATAAGATATATATAACGTCACAAAATCCAGCCAAAACAACCAAGAGAGTACTCAACTCTCAAACGCAAATAACTCCAACATAACTCCAACATAATCCATTCTAACCCAATCAACGATAATCCAAACACCAGACCCATACTCAATCAAACAAACCCATTACCACACCGACACTCAACAACAATCACATATAACCATCAATAATACACAATCACACCTTAAACCAACTATCCAACCACACGTCAAAACACAAACATAACACGCTATCACATAACCGATCAATTATCCATTCTTATCCAATTCTGCACGATATTAACCTCTTTCAATCCAACCTCAAACTCATCAGTACTCAAGCATAAACGAATAGAAAGATCCAATCCAACTTCCTCTCCAATACTAATACCTCAAACAACAACTCTATGCACATACACATATCTTACTACTGACTTACAACCAAAGCTAACCGATAATACAGAACTCACTACTGTACTAACACAACAAATTCAATTAACCTTCCCATCAACAAACACATAGGCTTCAACGAAAATAATCATCACATAATACAATCATAACCAAAATAACGATCCAGGCCAGCCACCCTTCTGGTGCCGCCGGTTCGTCAACCTCAACCTCAACTGCAACTCATACATCAAACTCAACTCGTATTGGCCCACACCCTCAAGATGGAAACCAATCGATACACTCAAACAACACAACCAACATTCATCATCCATCAACTACCAACAATAACCATACCAACATAAATTCACAACCTTGACCAATTACAATCAACAACTATAACACACGTAAATTCACCACCACAACCAATGGCCAACAATGACCCACAACCACAACTAATAACAATCAACGTCCAACATAAACCAATTATCAAACATACAACCAAATTACCAACACAACCACTTAATCAAGTACACAATCAACATTCAACACATAACCGACACACACAACCATCAACACCTCCAATCCAACCTCCGTCTCCACCACCACATCACCGGGTGAGACAATCCACAATACCTCCGTCTACACCACCACATCACCGGGTGAGACAAGCAACACACACTTTCCGGATGGGACTTTCACCATCCAACCCTTGGCCCTTAACGACGTAGGCGTGCACCCTACGCGGTTTGGTGAGACTATCATCACCTGACCCTTCGACCTTCGGGGGTTCATACCCACCGAGGCCCTCACATATAAGGAATTTCACCATCGAACAACATTCCACCACCACACCGATACCAATCAAATAAAATCATATACGACAATCAATCAAATATCACATACGGCAAAGGTTAACACATATTCACATACACACACAATCCAACACACACACTCACACATTCAATCCAACACACACATACGATCCACCACACACACACACACACACACACATTCAATCCAATACACATACACGTGTCAACAGACACTCACACTCAAGCCAACACACCCACGTGTCAACAGACACTATCAACAACAATCACAAACACATAATCACACCTTAACACACCTCATCACACTTCAACACATTTCACCACATATCAACACATTATCACACACCAACACATATTATCACACATCACAACCAAGCAATTATAGTCAATTCTAACCAATTTAAAATAGCTCAAGCAACCATAATTTAATTATGACATAACCTAAGCATAAATCAATTATAAAAATATATAAGTTAGGCAAGGATCCTCTTGCCTCAAGTCGAACCGCAACGACCCCAGAGGTCTCCAAACCACTCGAACCTGCGAAATTAATCCGAGCAAATCCCTGACATTAATTAACTCATACAAATCTACTACCAACAAACCCCCAATTTAAACCCTAAAATCAAACCCTTAATTAATTTCCAAATCAGCAAACAACACAAAATCAACCCAGACTCCAAAATCACAAGTTGTTGCACAATCGAAACAAGGTTGTACAAATACAACATAATCAGCCCCAAAGGTATTCTTAAACAAGATAACAAATCTCAATTCAGTATTAACAAATCCCCAAAATTTCCAACTCTTAATTAATTAGGTCAATCACACCCAATTTTAACCCCAAATTAATCCCATTGCTCACAATCAATTTGCTGCTCAAAATAAATCAGAACTCAGCCCAATTCTGGCCACCAATTTCCAATTCAATTCAGTCCAAAATCAACAATTTAGACGTTGTTCATTACCCCCAAAATTCAGCAAATTCCCAGCCCTCAACTCACCTTGTCGACGACCACCGCAAGCCACGCCAGTAGCCACCGCCACCAACACCAGCGCAGCTGCGTCTCCAACCACCAGAGGACACCGCATCTCACGCCACGCAGCACGACGACACCAGAGGAGGGCAGAGGAGGACGACTCGGCTGGGCAGCGAGCACAGCAGCTCCAGAACAGCAGCTCGCGTCTCCACGTCGGTGGCTCGCCTTCGTCGCCGGACTCACTGCAGCAACACCAGCGGACGAGCAGCCATGACCCAGCAGAACGACGCCAGCAACACCCACAGATCCGACGACACCACAGCTGGAGGAGTAACACCACGAACAGCAGCGCAGCTGGGCGAGGAGGACGAAGTGGCCCAGTCTGGTTCGCCGGAGAAGAAGGACGACCACGGAGG
Organism: Rheum nobile; assembly: GCA_027886185.1. NCBI lineage: Eukaryota > Viridiplantae > Streptophyta > Magnoliopsida > Caryophyllales > Polygonaceae > Rheum > Rheum nobile. The sequence continues at coordinate 1,250,994 of WOAB01000003.1, forward strand.
CAGGCGGGAGAGGGATCACCGACTCACGAGAAAGGAACCAAAGGGAGCTTCACGAGGGAGACGAAGACAAGTCGTTCCCTGTTTCCCCTTTTCTGATTTTTGTTCCCAATTTCTTATTTTAAGAAATCCCAAAATTTTATTTACCATTTTGCCATTACCAACATCCTTATCTTATTTGGGGTATTTCAGATTTGAACCCAATATGCTCGTTACCAACCCTAATACTCAGTGCTTATTTCGAGTTCTATGTTTATTTTGAGTTTTATGCATGTTGATTTCCAAGTTTAGGATTTGCAAATGTATGATTTCCAAGTTTATGATTTACAAATGGTAAGATTATATTGCATTACAAATCACACGAGTATTACATCAACTACTGGTAATGTCGATCAACTACACCAAATAATCTGCATTCTAACCGGCTGCCATGCGGTATTCCATAAACTCTTGCAATTTCAAAGCATACAATCCTTCCCACCATAGGATTCTTCGATCGCAATGTCTTCGCCACACATGCGTAATGGGTGGTAATGGAGAATCATCACTGAGCGTCACCTATACGTATACAAATAAAAAATACGCAATTAGCATACACGAAATGATCAGGTACATCGAAGTACAAGTAGAGATACAAAGCATTACCGGTATCCAGTGGTTGTGATCCCCTACGTGTGCTATCGCCGAAATTTGTGAGGGAGGAGCGATGCTTGGTCCAGACGGCCTTATTGGTAAGCACAATAAAGGGTACCGAGATAAGACGACCACAACAACGTTATACACCATGGAAAACACTAAACCCATGAATGACATGTCAAGCCAATAATCTGTGCCGCAAGGGGTCTTCATATAGTAAATTTGAACCATTAGATCATCCCATGACCCTGGATCTCGTGTAAGTTCTTGTATCGGCTCCCACCAGGGGCGGACGCAGGATTGGAATCCAGTGGGAGCTAAAATCTTGAAGAGTAAAATATTACCGTCTATCTTATACAAAACCCTAAATCGTAATTTTTAATTCTATTATCTTTTTTACACAAACAATCTCAATTTCAAACAACAAACTCTATATCCAAACTTCAAATGAAATTTTACTCAAAATTGACCAAAAATTACACAAATTTCATCATTACATACTATTTTTACTGCGTAATCTAGATCTCAACAAATTTGTATAAAAATTAATTTGTAAAATTTACAAATCCATAAACCCTAAATTTTGAAAGTTTTAACACAAATAAGGATAAATATAGTGAAAATATTACATATCTTATTGAAAAATTGTGTGCAAATTTGGATAAATTTTAGTAATTTTGAGAATTATGCATAATAAATCCTGTGTAAAAAATATTTTTAAAATTGGAAAACTACAAAAATTAGTTTGAATTTTTTGGGGAATTTTTTTTTAAAAAACTTTGGGTGAGGAAAAAAAATCCCATATAAATTTTTATTTTTTATTTTTTTTTACTGGGCCCCACCTGCGTCCGCCCCTGGCTCCCACATTTGTCGGTTGGCATGCAACTCCTTTGCCAACCCTGGATCTCGTGTCCGTCTGAACGTACATCCATAGCATTGTTAATATACCCAAATCAGAAGTAATCGATATTATGAACCCTAAAGTCCACCCCACAATGAAGCATGGGTTCTTCAGGCCACTCCGAGGGACCGACTCCCACATGGTCGGTCTCGACGTACATCTCTTCAAATCGTGATTCTTCTGGTTGGGGTTGGGATTGCATGTCCTTAGCGTCGATCACCACGAAACTTGCTTGCTTTCTGGGACGGCTTGGCCCTTTCACCTTCTCCTTTGCCTTCTCCTTTCCCTTTCCATTTGCCTTCGCCTTCTCAAACTTTAGTAAGTCTTCTCTTACGTGCTCATGCACGCTCTTTTCCCTAGTCGGCGACCCCTTTGCCTTGTTCTTCGAACCACTTGGCCTTCCCTTTCTACAGATGTCCGTCGACTCCATAAACGTACTCTATTCCGGATGCTCCAAGGCAACGCACATATCACTCACTTGCCATAACGTGGCTTTGTCCAATGTTCGGGCTTGCACTCTCGACCACATCTCACGCAATCTCAACTTTGGAACGAATATCAGAACATTGTCGTCAAATCGTGATTCTTCTGCTGGGCTTTTTTTCTTCTTTTTTTTTTCCGATTTTGTCCCTTGTATTGCTAAGTTATGCGCACATGAGTATACTGTTAATTATAACGCACAATTTAGTGTATATTTAGACAGTTTTTCATATGCACATAAACATACTCTCTGAATATATGTGCAAAACTTTAAAATGACAAATAAAAGTGAAGGGAGGGAATATTAATTTGGTAGTGTGGCCATAAGATATAAGGGCTCATTTGATATCAATACCAAACGAGTCCTAATTGATGAAATCGTTAATAGAATGCAAGTTACATTTGATAAGTCGGCCATTTTAGGTGTTATGAGGTGAATACTACCCTCGTAAATTTAGGATCCATGGGTGAGTGACCCACCAAGTCCCCTGACCGAATGAGTGAAACTCGATACATCGTCAACGTGTTATTAAGGCAAGGCATAATAGGATAACCCGACACGACAGTCATAAGATAACTGATGAGTGATAATTTGATAATAAGTGTTGTAATCTGAATACTTGCAGTTCAAACTCGAGGCGAAGCCCGTCCTTCACTTTAGAGCAAAACCGTATGACAACTCCAGTATCAGCCTTGTCAAACGGATCCAATACATGTGGGGTACATAAACATTAGTTGAAACAAAACGACCAGAATAAGACGAGGTTGAGCATTTGCGCATCTGATCATCCTCTCAACCAGGTGTTTCTGTAGGAAGAGTTGTCACGTAGAGAATCGTTGTGGCGTTTGTACTCCATTATGTAGCTATGGGGTAGCGTCAAGCACCGTCTGATGGAGTCTCTCAGAGCCATTACAGCCTGCACAACGAGGAATATAAGCAAGACAAGAACCGATACACAGAATAAAGAAACAGGAGTGACAAGTAACAAACCTGGTCAGATGCATTGCGATTCCAGACACTCAGAATGTCCTCAGTGAAACGAATACTGAGCACTGCTCCGCACACGTCATCACTGTATTCAAGCTGGTCACCAACCAGTGCCACAACCTGGGACCACAAGGTGGCAAATAAAAAACGCTCTCAGTAATCAGTATGAATTGATAGGAAGCATCAAAAACCAACTATTAACTAAATTGCTTACCAAATCTTCCCAGAATCGTCCTGAAACAGCCTTCTTGAATCTGATGATCCACTTACCTCCATTGCAATTCGCTGAATCCTGAAGTGCAGAGCAACGATGGTTTGAAGGATGTCATTCAATTGTCACAGAAACGCTCAAGATTCGTAAAGTATAATAAAAAAGGATAAATTATGTACCTCCCACAAAGGGCGAATACCCTCCTTGAATAGATGCAAATCGGTAGGAACTGGTAAAGCAGAAGGACGAACCATATGGCAGTAACAGACCCAAAAGCCTTCGACCTACAGCAAAAGCTAACACAACATCAACAAAAGAAACAAAAAAACAGGGCAGAGGAAGCCATCAGGAATAAACGCATACAACACAGAGAGCCCGGTGAAGAACTCACAGTACTGAAGTCCACTATCTTCCTTATATTGTCTTCATATGATGTCTGGGTTCGCACTCCGGGAGTTCGACGAGTATACCAGAAAACAAACTTGTTCTGCAAATGAAAATGAACAAGTAATGTCAGTATAAGTTGTATAACTATATCCAAGTCAAATCCCACCTCCCAAATAATTCAAGCCTATGCATCTGGAAAAAGCAGACATAAAAAAATAACGGAGCAACAGCTGAACAATCAAAAATAAAAACGCATACAACACGGTGACCCTTGCAATTATTACCTTTGGATGAGTATGGCAGAATGCCATCCCTGATTCACAGATTACAGTATAAAGCTTGTCCAAATTACATTTTGGCCCCTTTCAGTTTTGTCAAGAAAACCACTCGAGGGATTTAAAGACTTGTCAAGAAAACCACATTTCTAATGGATGGATCATAGGCCTTCATCTAGATCTATGAACAATTACAGAATAAAACTACAACACCCAACATGTTTACACACTCCACATAACTCAAATTCAACAAGATAAAGAATCCAATTTGGCATACCGAAGAAAATAAAAATCACTAGAGTTCCCAATCGAATAGAGATTACGAGAGCTGAGAGAGAGAACTTGGCCTATTAAATCTATATTAGAAATTATCAATGAAGAAGTCCACCACATGGACGCTAGAACAATAAAAAAAAACTAAAGAAAGGCCATGAAAGCTATCGTTTGGCTGAATAGGGCAGGATCATGATTCACAACCTCTCAATTAGTCGTAGGTAAATAGAAAACATCACTAATCAGTAGAAGATGAAAAACCAAATTAAAGATATGCTTGCGAAGCAGCAAACTTGACGTGCTGATGAACTGAAACTCATAATTGGACTGATTTCAGAACTGCTCGACAACCACATCCATCAATTATCTCTAAAACACCAAACCATGTGGATTGTGTTCAACTGACATAAAAACATCGCAATTCAAGAAAAAAATCAATCAATTGAGTGGGAAAGGGTACCTCGAGGGGATGAAGACCAGCTTTGAGATCGCGGACCAGCCGTTCACGATCTTCGGCTGCTCTATCGGAAAACGAACGATCCACCAATCCTCGATCGTTGGTAGAGGCGGCGTCTGAACCCTTGTTCTCTGCTACTTCCATTTACGCTCACCCTGAAAACCCTAATTTTCCTCTATCTACGGCAAGAAAAGTGAGACCCTTCCAGCCTAAAATTGAGAACTCCGATTCGCAGCGTTTTCGTCTTTTACCAGCCTAGCCAATCTCCTGTGTCCCCTGTTAGTAGGGGTGGGCATGGGCATTTAACCGATGTTTCGGTTAACCGAACTTCGGTTAACCGAGATTTCGGTTAGTGCATTCATCATATCATTAACCATACCGTTAATCCCGGTTAATCATATATCGGTTAACCATCGGTTTCGATACGGTTATTCGATTTATCAAAAAATCGTAATGTAAAAAAATAAAAGTATTTTAGTGTTCTAGTGAAGTTTACTATTATTTGTTATTTCTTCAAATTTCTTAATATTGCAACTTGTTGCACAACACATAAAAGTAAAATAAAAAACGTTAATCATGAAATGAAAATCGAGTTATTTAGTTTACCACCCCATAATTTTGATACGAAACAAAACAATATACTACTAAAGTCGAAGGACGAATAAACTTGTTCAACCCAGTGTCTCTTTCAACACTCTCTTTCTTATTTTAATCTCTTATATGAGTTATCTCCACTAGGTTGGTGTTTGACATCTATATAATTAAAATAAGATTAGCATCATAACATCAAATTATTTTAATCTCCGTTCAATGTTAATTAGTAGCCTAGCCTAAATCTCCCTCAATTCCAACATCTTGTGTTGATAAACTGTGTTTTTTGTCTTATTCTTCAATTTTTAAATCTAAGTATATCCGTTATATTATATATTCAACTGATATATTAAATATGCTAACAAATAAGTAAAAGAAATGAGTGAAAAACTAAGCCCTTTGAATATGAAATCAATCACTAGTGTATTATCATGAGTTTTGTCTATTCCACTTAATAAAATTACTTGATCCTCTTCAATATTAATTAGTACTCTAAAATCTAAATCACCCTCTATTTCATTGTCTTGTGCCTATGTATCATAATTACTATATCATTTATACATAAAAAAAAAAGGGAATTTGGTGGTCGCGTCTAGAGAGATTCGAACCAAGGCAAAACACTCATTTCCTTTTAGAATGTGTCCACTACTAGTAGGCCACACTAGTTATCTTGTTATAATTCTAAAAATATATTTTTTATAATATCGGTTAGTCGGTTAACCGAGACAAAAAAAACCACTAACCATTACCATACCAAATAACTGGAATTTAGTTCGGTCGGTTAACCGAAACCGAAAGTCGGTTTTTCTTCGGTAAGGTTAATCAAAAAAATGGTCGGTTTTTCGGTTTTTTTGTTCGTTTTTTCGGTTTTTCATGCCCACCCCTACCTGTTAGTAGGGGTGAGCAAACAGATCGATCCGATCCGATCCGTTATACCGGATATCCGATTATTTTTTTAATGATATTGCGATCCGTATTCGGTCCGAGATGGGTCGAATATCCGACAATTTGAACTCGGATCGGATCAGATATATAACCGGATATCCTAGATATCCGATTGATTAAAAAATATATAAAAAAACATGTTTCCAGAATGTATACTGATTTAAATACAACATAATAATGTAATACATAACTAATTAAAGATTTAAACCTAAAATCATATTACAAACACCAGTAACTTCACACAACAATCTAAAAAACTCCAAATACATGTTTTCATATCAAATAACATCAAGGAGAAATACAGGAAGAGGAGGCCCAACAAAGTGAATAAATCAAAGGCCCATGTATTTTTTGAGGATTGATTAGAGACTTAGAGATAGTTTCTATTTAATTTGTACAATAAAATCATTATATGTAATTAACTAATTATTAATAATTTTATATTTTTTTCTAATTTTGAAAAATATATATATTATAAAAATATTATCGGATGAACGGAGGAAAATATCGTGATCCTTATCCGGTTTGATTATACTCTAAAAATAGCGGATCTGACCGGATACGGATAAAATTAAAACAAATTTTTTAGAATACGGGTTGGCGGATTATCGGACTGGATTAGCTGGATAGGATTTTTTTTCTCACCCCTACCTGTCGGTGCTTACTGCTTATACAACAGCCTCCATTTTTGGTTGCAGCTTTGAGATTTATAAATGGGCTGGGCCGGGCCGGGCCGGGCCGGGCCATCAAATATGGTGGTTATTTCAGTTCGGCCCAACCCTGCAAATCGATACTTACTCACCCTTCTCATCTCAACCCACAACAGCACCACCCTCTCCTTGCGCCGCCACCATCACCGCCACTGTGAGGTTGCACACTCGCAGCAGGTTAGTCTTCCACCTCAATTTCGATCGATAGATCTTGTTATCCGACACTTCGGTTCTACTAACGTTCATTCTTTTCAATTCTTGTTGATTTTTCGAATATGGAAATTGCTTTTACAGGTTTGCAGTGCTATCGATCGGAGTTTAGAATGTCTTGGAGAGGTAGCTCAAAAGCACTTGACAAATTCCTGATTTTTGATTGCAAATCGGGCAAAATTGACATAAATAAAGCCCAATACTTCTTCGACCAGATGCTTTTAATGAGACCTCCACCTCCAATTTCATGCTTTAGTACCCTCTTGGGTGCCCTGGCTAAGTCTGAGCATTTGTCCACCACCATATCTTTCTACAAGAGGTTGGATCTTTGTGGTGTTGTTGAATTGAGGCCAAATCTCATCATATTGAATATTCTGCTGAATTGCTATTCTAATATGAAGTTAGGGAGTGTTGGGTTTTCTTCTTTTGGCGTCATTTTGAAGAATGGATATTGCCCAGATATCATTACTTTCAGATCATTGGTCAAAGGATTGTGTTTGGAGGAGAAACTGGTTGAAGCTGTTGCTTTGGTTTCAAAGATGTTTCGGTTGGGATGCCCTCCTAATTCCGCTACTTTCACTACTGTAATCAATGGTTTATGTAAGACTGGGAATGTCACCGCAGCCCTTCAGTTGCACCGAGCTATGGTGCATGGTAAGGTGATTGCTGCTAAGGAGAGTGGTAAGCCAAGCACAGTTTCTTGTACTCTGATTGATGGTGGTTGTATAGAGTGGCCTTTGGTTGATGCGGAAGGAAAGGATGCAAGAAGTTCTCCTTGTGTTTTCTCTTACAATTGTTTGATTGATGGGTTGTGTCGTTCGGGTATGGATGAAGATGCTAAGTCTCTCCTTGTTGAAATGATAAATCGCGATATTCATCCCGATGCCATGACTTATAGCATGGTGATAAATCTACTTTGCAAGAAAGGCAAGGTGGAAGAAGGGATGGAGGTTTTGGAATTTATGATCTTGAGAGGCAAGCTCCCTAACAGTAAAACATGTAGCACGGTAGTGGATGGTTACTGCAGAATTGGGAAGATAGAAACTGCAATGAGATTGTACACAGATATGAACTCTAGGGGGATTTTTGCACTTACTGTGACCACAAATGCCTTGCTGAAAGGTCTTTTTCGTGAGAAGAAAGTTGGAGATGCGATAAGTATATTTGCGAACATGAAAAAGATGGATGTAAATGGCGCTTTCGGTCCAGATCAAGTTACTTATGCGACCATGATTAACGGACTATGCAAAGAAGGGCAATTAGGTAAGGCTGAAGAGCTATTTCTGGAAATGCAGGATAGTGCTATTTCTCCAAATGTCTATGTTTACTGTTGTCTGATTGATGGGATGTGTAAACAAGGGGAATTAAGTAAGGCTCAAAACCTCTTCTCGGAAATGTTAGCTACTGGAGTTTCTCCGAATGAAGTTGTATATACTTCTTTGATTAATGGATTATGTAAAGGAGGATTTATGGATAAGGCTAAAGAGCTTTTCTTGCAAATGCAAAGTAGTGGAGTTTCTGCCAATGTGTTTACCTATAATGTTTTAATTCATGGGTTTCACCATTCTGGAAATGTGGAGGAGGCAAACACATTATTGGAGAAGATGACTGGAGATGGTGCTTTGCCGGATGCCTGGACATTCAGAATTATAAATAACAATATTGCCAAAAAAGGAAGTGTAGAGCAAGCTATTAATCTGTTAGAGTTACTGATCCGAAGGGACGAACTTCCTGACTCAGTTACAACTGATCGTTTGATCCAAGGCATTTGTCGAAAAGGTGATTTTGGTGCTGCGCTTAAGGTCTTATCTCTGATGGAAAGGTGTGACTACGAGTATGATGTGGTCACTTATAACACACTGATACTTGAGTACTGCAAAGCCGGGATGCTTGAGGATGCACACAATTTGCTTGTTGAAATGGAAGCCGAAGGTTGCTCCCCTGATGTCGTTACTAGATCCAATAAATTGATCCGTGGGTTTGAGTTTGCTCACGGGAAAGAAAGTGCAACAGTTTAGGACATGGATGAAACAAATCAATGACACCTACTGAATCATCGGGTGAGTTGGGTCATTGATCTTAATCTGGTTGTGTGCTTTTTTTATTCTTTGATGATATATGAAAATTGTGTGCAAGTGAATGAGTTTCTTGCAATGATTTGTTTTTAGGTTGGACTCATTCAGAAAAAAAAACCCAGGATAGCTAGATGCATATTACCCATGGTGAGAAGCGGGACATTTTTTACATAACTACGGCTCTGTTCGGGACGACTTATATGGGACTTATGGAACTGAAAATTGAGAACAGCTCCTTTTTAATGTTCATTAATGGTGTTCGGGAAGGAGCAGCTGGGGGAGCTTAAGGAAATTATGCAAGCTGAAATTTGGGGAAAAAATAATGTTAGATGGGGACATTAGGGAACTTATCAGCTAGCTTATGAAAATTCATCCTCAAATTGCCCCTGGGAATCCTTACGTTGTTCTTGATCCTCATTCTACTGGGCGATATGTACTGGATTCATATTTTTTTTGCTTGGATTCGTCAAATAGAAAAAATTAGACCCTTTGATTGAAGATCAGTAGCATCAGAACCCTCAAATCTGAATCCAGTACATATCGCCCAGTAGAATGAGGATCAGGACAGGAGCATTCTTGGATCATGACTTCAAGAATATGAGCGAGATTCTAGAGAAAGAAGCTCGTACAATGGATCTGACTTCAGGAGGTACTAACAGATTTTATGTTAAAGGGTGATAGTTTGGGCATTGGTAACCTTGATCTACAACCATTGTTGTTGATGACAGTATGGGATCAAAACAATTTGAATTTATAAAGATGAATCAATCATTGGTGAATGCCCAAGAGGTGTTTGATAAAATGTCAGAGAAGGAAATGGTCTTGATTGGGTCCTTTGTTGAGTTGAAGAAACATATATACTCACCTTGTTAGTTCCTTGATTTATTTATTTTTTGTTTGGTAATAGGAGTATACACTGATGTGGCATTTGAGGAAGAGGAGTTGAACTCTCCTCCTTCGCTTGACCCACATTGCTGAGAGAGTAATTAAGCTTGCAACAACTTTACCTTAATCTTGGTTTCTTGATTTTTATGTCTAGTGCTGTTTTTTCAAACATCTTCATCTTACTTTTTTTTTTTATTTTTTTTTTATTTTTATCATTATGCTCTTTTTTTTTTTAGCAGATGCATCATCATGCTACTATCTTTTACAAAAACAATGAGGAAGACGATCAAGGATGAGAAGATTGTTGGTTTAGCAGATGAGGATCTCAAGAAGAAGGTGGAGGCCAAGAACGCCCTAGAGAAGTACGCATACAACATGAGGAACACGATCAAGGATGAGTAGATTGTTGGGAAGATTGAGGATGCGATCGAGTCTGCCATCTAGTGGCTTGCCGAGGCTGAAGAGTTTGAGGACAAGATGAAGGATCTCGAAAGCATCTGCAACCCAGTCAGTCCTAAGCTCGTCGGCGCAATGGATGATGATGATGCTCCTAACCTAAGATTGAATCTGTCTTAATTTGCTTCACTCTTGTTTTGAAAGAACAACTCGTTGAATCTCTCTTAATTTGCTTCACTCTTGTATTGAAAGAAAAATCGATGAATATGTCTTAAATTCTGTTTACTGGCTGATTTTGGGTATAATATTGGTCATTTTAGAGTAAATTTGTTTTCTCACTTTTGAGTTATGTCATAACTGGTTCAAGTATCTTCGTTCACCATAGTATGCAAGACGAAGAAAACCGGAACAAAATTACATTTGTTCATTAGTTTTTTAATAAGAGTTCATAACAATAGGGATATTCCTTTTTAAAATTCAATACATACCCTTTTCTGTATTTTACTTTTGTAAGCTACATGATCAGTTTCGTTTTACCTAACACATATTTAGCTTATACGAACAATCAACTCACTAAATCAGCTGCTAAATTCATCTACCTAATCAGTTTCAATCTATTTCATCTATCTCATTCAGCTTCAACTCAAATAAGCTCTGAATTGCTAAACATAGCCTACACCTAATCTAATTGTGTGCTTTTTACATTGTTGTTACTATTGAATTACTAAGGCGGTTGAGTTTTGCACCGCGAAAATTCATCCCCGCACCGCATTTTGGGTGTCACGTCGTTGTGCCCCAATCGTGGCGCATATAAACTTTTTTTTATAAATAAAAATATATCTTTTATAAAAATGTTTAACCGGTTCAACATTTGGTCGCTACGACATAGCGCCCAAAAAAATTACCGTTGAATTCAACGATAACTTGTATGCGCTACGTCGTTGCGCCTAAAAAGTTACCATTGAATAACAACTTTTCTAGGTATATATAAGGGAGTCTATATTTTGGATTTGATGTACCACCGAATTGAAATCACAAATACTGAGAGAATGTTGTCCTCAAGCTACGATGATGCACCTGGTCTTGATTCGATTAATCAAGAGGATTTACGGATACGTATATGTTTTTTTCCCAAATTTATTTCAAATTTAGTAAATTAAAACCGTTTGTCATATATAGTTTAGAACATTCATCAAAACGTACATACGATCATTACTTTAGGATGATTACATGTGTTAGCTTATACATTATGTTAGTCTTTAATGGTGGTATTTTCGGTATCCTCTTTAGTTGTGAAATAAATAGGATGATTACATGTTTTAGGTTAGTCGATATTATGTTAGTTCTTTTAGGCGGTATTTTCGGTATCCTCTAATGTATATTTATTTGTGAAATAAATAGGATGATTACATGTGTTAGCTTATACATTATGTTAGTCTTTTGTTAATAAGTTACATGTTTTAGCATAAATATTATGTTAGCATTTTATTAATAAATGACATGGTTTGGCTTAGACATTTAACATGTATTTGTAGTTGTTATTTACGGGAACCTCTAAGTTATATATATTGGTCAAATGAATTGGAATTTCAACTAATAAGTAAAGTACATGTTTGTGGTTAGAACAATATATTAGTTTTTTTTAAATCTCTCTTAGGAAAACCTCTAATGTATAATTTTATGTTAAATATATAGAACGATACTAGTGATAGCGAGTTTTCGCCAGTCGACTACTCTTCTCATTTTACTACAAGTGAGGAATGGAGTGATAAAGAGACTATGATTGATTGGGATAAGAATGTCGGTCTGGGACTGTGTATGATGATCGTTATAAGTAAATCATGGGCAATAAATGTCATTTTTTCGTGTGAGAAGTCTAGGTCATATAGATCGGCGGTGAAGAAGAAAGAGGTTCAGGGTCCCGAGGCAACCCCTAAACGGAAAAACAAATCTAGGACAAAGAAGAGCGAGTGCCCGTTTCAATTGCATGGGTTGTTAGGAAAATGAGGTTGGCGAAAACCGAGCACGTGGACATTGTCTGTCGTTAGTGGATGGCACAACCACGATCTTTCAAGTAGTATGATTGGTCATGCATTTGCTGGACGACTTACGCAAGAACAATGTCAGAGAGTGAAGGTTTTGTCTGCCTCCGACATAAAGTCGAAGGCTATTATGAGTCTATTTCTAGAGGAGGATCCCCAATGCTTGACATCAAGAAATCAATTGTACAATTGCAAGGCTAAGGAGAGGCATAAATCTAGGGGGAATCTGACGGTGCCACAATACATGTTGGATTATCTAAATTCGAAAGGATATTATACAGACATCGACAAGGTTATGGTTGATGGGAAGGAGGTTGTGAGTGACCTTTTTGTTTGTCACCCCGACGCTAGACATTTGTTGCGTTTGTTCCCCCGCGTTGTTGACCCGCTCTACTTTGTAGTGCATAACTAGGAGTTGTTACTAGCATTTGGGGTTCCATTTGTGTGTGTTTAGGACACAATTTAGGAAAATGGAGTTGTGGAGAAGAAGTGTTGATTTGGTGGTTTTGAGTGCTTAAATGAAGACTTAAGGAGTTGAAGGCGAAGCCACAAGAGAAGACCGAAGGCGAGAAGAAGAAGAGCTACAGAAGGTTTTCCGCGGGCGCGGATTTGACGATAGACAGCGAGCACTTCAGAGACTTTCCCGCGGTCGCAGAATTCTTTCCGCGGTCGCGGCTACTGTTCACACGCGCGGAGCCGAGATTTCGTTTCAACCGAGTTTTGTTTATTTTATTTTATTTTTATTTTATTTCTTTTATTTCCATTAAATTCCTTTTAGGATATTATTTCCTATCTTTTGGAAACTAGGTTTGCTAGGTTATCTACATCTTTTAGTTAGCAGCCTTTCTCATTATTGAAGTTAACACATTATCGTTCAGTTTTCCCTTAGAGTTTTTATGCTTTGAAGACTATGAAGAACTAAGCAACATTTGCTTAGTCCGACGATTGAAGCCTTCGTTTGTATTTGGTTGTGAGATTATAACTCTATTTGTGCTTCATCCCATGATTCTTGCTGATTTGACAAGTCTGATCATCTAGTTGATGTTAGTGATTATCTATTGCTAGGGTTTGGATATTTCTAGTTGAAATCCCTTATCTTGTGTAGCAACCACGATTTACAGGAACTAGTTGTGAATGTTTATTGTGAAGAGAATTGATTACATGTCGAGTACTGACTAGTTGTTAAGTATTGCATGTATCCTGGTTAATTCCTATGCTTACTACTGCCGTTAGATTGAATCTTGATATTTGCTTGATTGTTTAATGGTAAGTATTTTCAGGGCCAGTTGACCTGTCTATATACATAAGATCGGGACATGAATATTCATTGGTAGGAATTGAAGATAATCTAAGGATCAACCAATCAAACTGAAGTGTGGATATTTGTCTGGCTAAGTTATTTCTCATCCATTGATTACATCTTTTGCTTTGATTTACTTTGTTACTTGATCACAAACCAAAACCCCCTTTTTTGTTATCATTGGCATACAACCTTTGCACTTAGTGTAATACCCCTCATTTTAGTAAGGGTATTTGGGTAATTTCCCAACCCTTGTTCTGTATTTATGACGCGTTTGGCGAAATTCGGAATTTCTGTAACTCGTATAATCTCTGTAATAATTCTTTGAGCATTATAATATACATTCGATGTATTATTGAGGCTGGGAATATTTTTATGGATACGAATATTCAATGTTGGGGATGGATCCACGTGTAAAACCTTTCCCAGAGGTCCCGGATGCGCGAGTGGCATTTCCGCGACTGCGGAAGAATTTCCGCGATCGCGGAAACCTGTTCATCGTCTTCTTCTAGAAGCTCGACGTTTCGCCGGTTTGGAGGCCGCCATTACACCTGGGGGAGGCCGATCGATTCGTCTGGCCGACGTTACTCCCCTTCACACCCTATAAATAGGGCCTTCAGCCCTCGGATTCTCCATCCACAGTGCTCTCGATCTCTCTTTCCTTCTCTCGTTCCCTTGTCGCCGAAGTTCGTGCCATCGTCGGAAGCTTGCCGGAGTTCTCGCCGGAATTGGTGGTGTTCCCCTAGTGCCTTGGAAGCCTGGAGTTGTAGCATCATTGTTCGAAGCCGAGGGGCATCGTCGTTGTCGTATTTCGGTGAGCCTTGTGCCGATTTAGGGCCGCGTCAGGGAGGGATCTGTGATCGCGGATATGAACACCGCGACCGCGAATGGTGCCCAGAAATCCGCGACCACAGAATCCAAAACCGCGACCGCGGCTTGCCTTAGCAAGTGCGATCGTGGCTTTGGACGAGCCGGTCACGGATGGGACCCTCGTTCCTTTCGTTTCCGTTTGTTTCTTTAGATTGGTATTATTATTCGTATCGAATCTAACCTAGGGTTTCATCGTGGGTTCGTTGTCGTCGTGGGTTCGTTGTCGTCGTAGGAATCCGTAACCAGATTCCGTTTCCAGTTCCCAGATACCCAGAATCCGACAATCTACGTTCGTCAAGATTAAGGCAAGTGGCGGTTCGCTCTTGCTTATCATTCCATGTTTTTGTTAATTATCAATTATTTTAATTGTTAATTAAATTGGGATGAAGTGTTGTTTTCGTTTGGGGAACATATTTTATAAATGTGTGATTTAAAATGCGGTATTATTATAGGTTGTATATACTGCTAGAAACAATGCTATTATATCTGTTATTACCGTGATGGTATTGGTGTGGATTTTATGTGTGAACTTAATATATAGTTAGAACGAGTGTTCGTAGGAACGCTATGTATCTCATTGCGAGTACTGACTGTTTCTTTATAACTGTGGTGCGTAGGATGTCCAAGCCCTAACACCCTTTCCTGGTCATGACCTACCCTTATCCGAGTATAGGGGTGGTGCACACAGCTGGTGCCAAACATTCGGGAAATGCTCCCAAGATATCTCTCGTATCGAGATGATATATTTATGATAAAAGCTGTAACATGGATATACGTTTTGGAATTAAATAATATAAGTGCGATTATGCACATAATTAGTATACCCTCGGGCGAGGAGTACAACGTGGAAACCGCCCGGACTTCGATTAAAGTAAGTCCTCCTTCCAAATATGAATTCGCATTACGCGGTGAGGTTGGTCGTGGACCCAAATGGTCAAGTCATTTTAAACGCTTGTGTGAAATTATAACGTTCCCAAATACTTGTCATACTTTCCGATAAGACTCGATCTTTTAGAGTCTTCTCTTCATACGTTCCCGTAAGACTCGTTCTTTTGGAGTCTTCTCTTGTTCATATTGTTTCGTATATTTCCATAGGAGTGTTGAGGTTCACTGTCGTCATCGGTTATTATTCGAGAAACGACAGGTGTAACCTAATACGACTACTTAGAACCTTTCTGTTTTACCCTTGTATAGTCTTTCATTAGACTAACCAACCGGTTTATTTCCCTTGCATGGTTGGCTGGTGTCATCCGTCTCATACGGCACATCAGGTAAACTTCCTTTCCGTGAAGGCTAGTACACGATGTTGAAGGCAAATGGAGGTTTTAAGAGTTTTCCAAGGTTGAAGATCCTAGGCGTGTGATCGCTCCGATCAAGACCATTATGATATTTATTATTTAAAAGACTTCCGCTATATTGAAACAATTATGTATTTTGGATGTATTTTGGATTTACAGATGTAATCCGTGACTTTGGTTTGAATAAATGTTATGATATTTGATATGATTAGTGTTATTTTATGGTTATTATAAAATGGTTAAGCCTTGGGTGACTTCAGATGGGTAATCTGAGGTCACTGACGGTAATACTTTCAAGGATAAATTTAGGGGTGTTATAGATTTGGCATCAGAGCCAAAAGTTTTTAAAACGGGTTGGGTTTCAAATCGTTTTACCTAAAACAAATTTTTTATAAACCATTTACCCGCTCGTATTGTGAAAAGTTGTTGGTTAAATCCAAAAGTTGAAAATTTTGAATAAAATCGCACTAGAGTAAGATGTGCATTTTCAAATCTCTGCCATTCAAGTCGTGCCTTCTTTCCAGTCTGATATAGTAAGTTTGCTTCTATATTTAGAAAGACTAATCCTTTCTCGTCGCCTTTTTCAGGTCATGGGCGCAATCGTTTCTCAACTTTGGAACAAGAAGGAAGCCGAGGTGGTTCCGCCATCTCTAGTCAGGCTTGAGTTCCCGGTTCCCCCCTCAGTGCTTTGAGGTCGGGGAGCCAAGTTGTCCACCGGAGGAGGTGAAGACCGTGCTCGAGGAGTCGGTAGTGTTGGTGTCTGACGGGGCTAGAGTTCCCGAGGTGGAGCCTGAAGCAGACCCGAGGGAGGACACCGAAGAAGAAGAGGAGCCGTCGGAGTACCTTGGGGGGTACTACGACGACGACTTCGAGGTAGAAGAAGATCATGAGGAGGATCCAGAGGAAGACCCGGAAGAGGAGGATCCAGAGGAGGAGGACCCTGAGGAGGACCTCGAGGAACATGGTTACGACTTGGAGCACTTGCTGGAGGACAACGAGGACCCAGGGATGTAGTTCCATTTCTCGAGTCCAGTGTTACCAACTGAGGAGGAGTATACTCCATTGTCCCCTGCTGCTTGGGAGGCGCTTGGGATTTCGGGTACCGTCAGGAGGAGAAGTGGGCCGCTGGATGCACCAGAGGACCCACAAATTTCCCCTACTCCGAGGAGGCCGATGGTGAGTCCTGCTTCACGGCATGTGCTTCATCAGAGTGAGATGGCTTCCTCTGAGGTGCGTCGCCAGGTGGATGAGGCAGTCGAGCGTGCTCGAATGAGGGCAAGGTCTTGAGAGGCGATGGGTACACTGAGGGTGGTCCCGACCCAACAGGCCAGGCCTAGGCCCCGAGTGCTCGTTGAGCACATGGAGGAGTGGACGAATGCCTTGTATGACATGGAGGAGAGGACATACGAGACGAAACTCGGTCTCTCCCGAATGCTTGGGGACGTCCACGAGCTCCAGAGTACATCTGACAGGCGAAGTTGCTACTCAATCCCCAGTATAAGGTGAACAGGGCAGACTTTCAACCAGGGTTTCTTGAAGAGTTTTGCTACCCACCAGGATCTGGCGGGGCAGGACCACATGTTCACGTGTCTAGAGAAAGACCGAGGATACCGAGGCCTAGAGATGAGCCGTGTGCTCCAGGCCTAAGTAGGTCGAGGAGTCCGACACCAGACCCTGAGGATAGACCCCTTCCGAAGAGGATATGTATGAGGGCCACTGGGTATAGGAAACTTTTCAGGGCACCATGATGTAGGCCGGTGTTGAGCTTCAGTGTTTTCTTTTTCTAGTCATTTCGTTTCGTTTCGTTATAGTTGTAGCCTCCTGGCAATTTTGTCTTTTCTCTTGGGAGGGCTTTTCTATGTATAACTTATCAGACTCAGTTTCAGTTCTATCATCAATGAAAAGTTTACCAGTTTGATCTATTTCGAGTCAATTTTATACGTTGTGCATATTAAACTAATATTAATGTTGTGAAATACTTGGGAATTGATCGGTAAACAGAGGGTGAACACAAGAAACACCATTCGTGAGGACTGTGTGAGTAAGCTAGGCTTAGTGTGCAATGAGGCTTGTGAGCCTTTCATAGTAAATCTTCCCAATGGTGGTGGGAACCAAGCGTCTGTCAGAATTTCCAATTACCATTCAGGGTAGAAAGTTCGAAGCAGATTTGATTTGTATAGCCATGGATCCATACGACATTATTCTCGGGATGGATTGGCTGACGCGTCATGGGGCGGTAATCGATTTTAGCTCAAGAACTGTGACAATGTCATCTGGGGGCCAGTTTGTATGCAAGTTTAAGGGTCGTAATGACGCTGATAACGGCAAGCTCATCAATGCGATGGCTGTGTGTAAGCTACTTCGACAAGGTTGTATCGGGTATCTGTGCTATTTGGATAAGCCCAAGAGAGACGAGACTTCAATTCTTGATGTTCCAGTCATCTGCGAGTTTTCGGATGTCTTTCCGGAGGAGATTCTCGGGTTACCTCCGAATCGTGACGTGGAGTTCACCATTGATCTCGAGCTGGGTACCGCACCGATTTCTAAGGCACCGTATCGGATGGCTCCACCTGAGATGCAAGAGTTGAAGAAGCAACTCGAGGACCTTCTTGAGAAAGGATACATAAGGCCGAGTGCATCGCCTTGGGGCGCTCCGGTCTTGTTTGTCAAGAAGAAGGATGGTTTGTTTCGACTTTGTATCGACTATCGTGAGTTGAACAAGGTCACGATCAAGAATAAGTATCCGTTTCCTAGGATTGATGATCTGTTGGATCAACTGCAGGGAGCAAAAGTCTTTTCCAAGATCGATCTGAGATCTGGTTACCATCAGCTCAGGATTCGTGAGGAAGATATTCTGAGGACTGCTTTTCGGACGAGGTATGGGCACTACGAGTTCGTAGTCATGCCATTTGGGCTTACTAATGCTCCGACAGTCTTCATGGATCTGATGCATCGATGTTTCCACCAATATCTGGATAAATTCGTGGTGGTCTTCATCGACGATATTCTGATCTATTCCCCGAGTGAGGAAGCTCACGAGGAACATCTTCGGATCACCTTGTCAGTCCTTAGACAAAATCAGTTGTATGCGAAGTTGTCTAAGTGTGACTTCTGGATCAAGGAAGTGGCTTTCTTAGGCCATGTGATCAACGAGGATGGAGTTATGGTCGATCCCCAGAAGATTGAAGCGGTAGCCAACTGGAAGCGACCCCTGAATGTGAAGGAGGTGCACAGTTTCTTGGGACTTGCAGGTTATTACAGACGGTTCGTGGAGGGATTTTCTAAGATCGCTCTACCCATGACCGGTTTGCTCCGCAAGGTCCATAAGAAGTTTATATGGGACGACAAGTGTGAGACAAGCTTTTAGAAGTTGAAGAAGTGCTTGACCTTCGTACCAGTTTTGGTGCTACCGGAGGGAACCGATGGTTATGTGGTCTATAGTGACGCTTCAAAGCATGGGTTAGGATGTGTACTGATGCAAAAAGGGAAGGTTATCGCGTACGCATCTCAGCAGTTGAAAACCTATGAGGCAAACTATCTGACGCATGATCTGGAGTTAGCGGCTGTGGTTTTCGCGTTGAAGATTTGGAGGCACTATCTCTATGGTGTTAGGTGCCAAGTCTTCACCGATCATAAGAGTCTCAAGTATGTGTTCACTCAGAAGGAGTTGAATAT
Source organism: Rheum nobile (assembly GCA_027886185.1). Taxonomy (NCBI): domain Eukaryota; kingdom Viridiplantae; phylum Streptophyta; class Magnoliopsida; order Caryophyllales; family Polygonaceae; genus Rheum; species Rheum nobile. The sequence continues at coordinate 1,270,596 of WOAB01000003.1, forward strand.
GAGACAACGTCGCTGGTTAGAGCTACTCAAAGACTACGACATCGAGTTGCTGTATCATCCGGGCAAGATTAACGTGGTGGCCGATACATTGAGCCGGAAGACGCCACACGAGACCATAGTAGCTCTACTCACTGCTCAGACCAAGCTAAGACAAGGATTGTGCGAGATTGACATCTTGTACGATCAGCATCGAGGATGCCTGAGTATGTTGGAGGTTCAGGCTACGCTACTAGACTAGATCAAGGAAAGGCAGGTTGATGATGTGGTCTTGGTGAAGTTAAGCAGTGAAGTGATGGACGTGAAAGCTCCCGGATTCGTGGTTCAGGAGGATGGATCACTCTGGTTTCAGGACCGGATTTGTGTGCTTGACATGGACGGCCTTTGCCAGTTGGTGATGAAGGAGGCCCATTCGTCAGCTTATTCTATACATCTAGGCTCCAGTAAGATGTACAAAGACCTCAGAAAGAAATTCTGGTGGCCCAATATGAAGTGAGATATAGCAGAATTTGTGGCGAAATGCTTGACTTGTCAGAAGGTCAAGATTGAACACCGTAGACCAGGTGGTGAATTGCTACCTCTCCCAATGCCAGAGTGGAAGTGGGAGGATATTGCTATGGACTTCGTCACGGGGTTGCCGAAGACTTAGAATCAAAAGGATGCTATATGGGTGATCATTGACAGGCTCACGAAGAGTGCTCACTTCGTGGCTATCAAGTCGACATGGGGAACCCAGAAGCTATCAAAAGTTTTCCTACACGAGATTGTCCGTTTGCATAGTACACCAAAAACCATTATATCGGATCGTGACGGCCGATTCATGTCGAGATTCTGGAAAGAACTCCACAAGGCCATGGGAACCGAGTTGAGGTTCAGTACTGCGTTTCATCCTCAGACGGATGGACAGTCTGAGAGGACCATCTAGACCCTGGAAGATATGCTAAGAGCTTGCGTACTTGATTGTCCGACTAGTTGGGAGAACAGCTTAAGTCTGATTGAATTCACGTACAACAATAGCTGGCATTTTACCATTAAGATGACTCCATTCGAGGCATTGTACGGTCGGAGGTACAGATCTCCAATTTATTGGGATGAAAATGCTGACAAGGTTCTGCTCGGACCGGAGTTAGTCGAAAGGAATGCCTCGGATATTGCTTTGATCAGATAGAGGATGTTGACAACTCAGAGTCGACAGAAGTCTTACGCAGATCTGAAGCACATGAATGTCGAGTTTGAGGTAGGTGACAAAGTGTTTGTCAGGGTGTCGCCATCCAAGGGTGTGTTTAGGTTCGGCAAGCATGGGAAGCTTAACCCTCGCTACGTGTGTAACATCCCAGACCAAGCTACCCCAGCCACCAAGCCGCCCAGCCACCCAACGGTGCCGACGCCGGTACTGGTGCCGCCTGGTTGTCCAAGGGCCTGCAGCCCACACACCCAACCCTTCCCCCATTTAAATGGGTAGGTTGTTGCCCACGGGGATCGAACCCGGGACCTTTAGATACAAGGGCATTACCTTGCCACTTATATCACCAATTGTGCTGTGGCCCTTGGACAACCAGGCGGCACCAGTACCGGCGCCGGCACCGTTGGGTGGCTGGGCGGCTGGGGTAGTTTGGTCTGGAATGTTACAAAAAAGTACACTTTTATGGAGAGGGGCTCCGACCCTTACCGGCCAGCCATTGCTCTATCCATGGGCCGCAACCCATGTACCCCAACCAAATCCCCATGGCTGGGAGGTTGTTGGTGAGAGTCGAACACGCGACCTCTCCACTCTTTATCAAGCCTCCGAAGAGCGCCTTGATACCAATTGCGTTGTAACACCCCCAAAACTTAACCCTTTTTGGAAAGGTATTACCGCCAGTGACCCCAGTATTCCTTACCGAGATCACCCAAGGCTTTACCATTTAAATACAATTTATGAAATACAAATGATACATAATGATCAAAGCATTCACTTCCAAAACATAACATTGTCAAAGAAACATGAGTTACGGGATTACAACCCAATCCCGAATAGGCTAACACAAAGTTTAAACCAAATACAGCGAAAGTCTTATAAAGTAGGGTACATCGGAAGTCTTATAAAACACATTACAACCAAAGTCATTGCCCAAAAGATCTCAACCTGATTATAAAGAAATAACTAAAACATTCGAAAACCACCGTCGACTCCATAGTCCTTCTATTCTTCTGAACTACTTTCTATCTGATGTGCCGAATCGAACGGATGACACCAGCCCACATGCGGAGAACAAAGTTCGTGGGTTAGTCTACTTGAATAGACTAGCAAGGGTACAAAGCAGAAGGTTCGATGTAGTTGTATTAGGTTAGACTTATCGTTTCTCGAATGATAACCGATAACGATAATCAACCTTCATACTTCTACAGAATAATAACAAGAGGTATGCACAAGAGAAGACTCTGGAAGACTGAATCATTACAGAAATCAACTCAAAGGAAGACTCCAACGGAAGTGAGTCTTAAGGAATTATGACAAATCTGGAATTACAGAATCAAATAATGATTTAAAAGCTGATTGAGATGCTTCAGTTCACAACCAACCTCACCGCATACAACGAATCCAGATTGGAAAGAGAACGTACTATGATCAAAGTCGAGACGAGTTTTCCTAGCTGCACTATAACTTAGCTGCACTACTCGCCGAAGGTCTATTAATTATGTGCGTCGAGTAGCACTTATCTGATTTATATTTCAAAACACACATCATGTTATTAGACTTTTACACGTGTACCCCACCATTGGGACGACACATCTTAGTATACGTTTCGTCGAGAGTGACGCACACCGGAAGGTTTGTGACACCAGCTAAGTGTCCTACCTCTACACACTTGTGAAAGAGACCGGTCATGACCTTAAAATGGTATTGGATGGGTACGAGCCACCCCTCTACCTGATTATAAAGAAACGACTGGACAGAGTCCGAGTAACGTTCCTATCTAACAGTGCTAACTAAACAGTTCCAGCACAACAATAGTTCGGATAAATCCACATAAATGCCCGCAAGGCGATCATAAATAATAGCGTTGTTCTAACAGATATACAACCTATTATATGATTTTCCAAAACAGTTTATAAAATCATTTCCAGACAAACACAATAATCGTCCCAAATTAATTACTCAATTGAAATAACTGATAATTAATGTAAATATGGAGTGATGAGCAAGAGCGAACCGCCACTTGCCTTAATCCGCTGAATTGGAACAAGCCTAACGACGACGGGATTCCGGGCTCGACACGGGTATAGCTCCGACAGCACAACAACCTTCGAGTCGACCCATAAAGAAACCCTAATTTAGATCCGACATAACAACAATACGAATCTAAAGGAAGACGAAAGGATACGAAAGGAACGACGCCCGAACAACGACCACCCAGGGCCGAGGCCAAAAGAAGCCACGACCTTCTGGCGGCGGTCGCTGGGTTCATCACGGCGGGTGCCGCATTCATCACGGTGGGCGCCGCGTTTATCACGGCGGTCACCGCCGAGAACACGGCGGTCGCCATGGTGAACCCAGAACAGAACGGCGAGGGCAGAAAACTCACCAAACACACGCGAAATGATCCCCTTTGGCCTTGCTTGGGTTCTGACCTTCAAAGGCAACCAAGAGGCTTCTCAAGGACTATTGGAACACACCAACAACACCCTCGACGATCACCACTAAACTCCGGCGAAGCAAGCTTTTCCGGCGAGAAGAGATTTGAGAGATTTAGGCTGAGATTTGTGCCCAATCTGACCCAAAACCTCCTCAATTTATAGCCAAAGCACAAGGGGACACCATGATGGTCTACAACGAGGCGGAGCAGGGCTAAATCGGCGCGTCAGAGGCTCGCCGGTGACTTCTGGGTATTACCCGCTAGCTAGCTCGCGGCGGGCGCCGCCATTCACCCGGTCGCCGCCCTTAATGCGGCGGTCGCCGTTTTCTGGTCTTCGCGCCCAGCTAGAAGACGAGGGCATTGTTGCCTCGAGCCCTTCGCGGCGGTCACCGCCTTAATTGCGGCGGTCGCCGCCACCGTGGCTTTGCCCTTCCCAGCTTTTGGACGATATCGACTTAACTCGGGATAAAAATAATCGTACACGAACGAGTATTAATATCCAAAGCACGTCGTTTGTATATTATTTCACTGAGAAAATATTATAGATAGAGAGAACATTACAGAATGTCTTAAACTCTCTGAATTAAATCCGACGTACAAAACGGGTACTCGGGAAAAATCCCGAAACTCCAAAAATAGCTTAAAAAAATACGGGGTATCACAACGTGGGACCGTTTGAGATCCTTGACAGAGTGGGGACTCTAGCGTATTGTTTAGCATTGCCGCCATTGGCGCATCCCGTGCATAACGTGTTCCACGTGTCTTTGCTGAGGAAGTACGTGCCAGATGTGTCTCATGTGCTGAGTTATGAGGACATCGAGATTCAGGCAAATGGTACCTACGAGGAGATACCTGTACGTATTCTCGAACGTCGTGAGAAGCACTTGCGGAACAAGGTGGTACCATTAGTACGGATTCTTTGATCCAAGTCTGGATCTGAAGAGGTTACTTGGGAAACCTGGGAGACTGAGGCTGATATACTTAGTCGTTTTCCCGATCTGTTTTCGGCCTAGTTTCGGGGTCGAAACCTTTTTTAAGGGGGCGGTGATGTAATATCCCGTATTTTTTTTTGTTGTTTTCGGCCAAGTTTCGGGGTCGAAACTTTTCTTTAAGGGGGTAGTGATGTAATACCCCTCATTTTAGTAAGGATATTTGGGTAATTTCCCAACCCTCGTTCTGTATTTGTGATGCGTTTGGCGAAATTCAGAATTTCTGTAACTCGTATAATCTCTGTAATAATTCTTTGAGCGTTATAATATACATTCGATGTATTATTGAGGCTGAGAATACTTTTATGGATACGAATATTCAATGTTGGGGATGAATCCATGTGTAAAACCTTTCCCAGAGGTCCCGGATGCGCGAGTGGCATTTCCGCGACCGCGGAAGAATTTCCGCGATCGCAGAAACCTGTTCATCGTCTTCTTCCAGAAGCTCGGCGTTTCGCCGGTTCGGAGGCTGCCATTACGCCGGGGGGAGGCCGATCGATTCCTCTGGCCGATGTTACTCCCCTTCTCACCCTATAAATAGGGCCTTCAGCCCTCAGATTCTCCATCCACAGTGCTCTCGATCTCTCTTTCCTTCTCTCGTTCCCTTGTCGCCGGAGTTCGTGCCATCGTCGGAAGCTTGTCGGAGTTCTCGCCGGAATTGGTGGTGTTCCCCTAGTGCCTTGGAAGCCTGGAGTTGTAGCATCATTGTTCGAAGCCGAGGAGCAGCGTCGTCGTCGTCGTCTTTCGGTGAGCCTTGTGCCGATTTAGGGCTGCGTCATGGAGGGATCCGCGATCGCGGATATGAACACCGCGACCGCGGATGGTGCCCAGAAATCCGCGACCACGGAATCCAAAACCGCGACCGCGGCTTGCCTTAGCAAGCGCGATCGTGGCTTTGGACGAGCCGGTCACGGATGAGACCCTCGTTCCTTTCGTTTCCGTTCATTTCTGTAGATTCGTATTATTATTCGTATCGAATCTAACCTAGGGTTTCGTCGTGGGTTCGTTGTCATCATAGGAATCTGTAACCAGATTCCGTTTCTAGTTCCCAGATACCCGGAACCCGACAATCTACGTTCGTCTCGATTAAGACAAGTGGCGGTTCGCTCTTGCTTATCATTCCATGTTCTCATTAATTATCAATTATTTTAATTGTTAATTAAATTGGGATGAAGTGTTGTTTTCGTTTAGTGAATAGATTTTATAAATGTGTGATTTAAAATGCTTATTATAGGTTGTATATACTGCTAGAAACAACGCTATTATATCTGTTATTACCGTGATGGTATTGGTGTGGATTTTATGTGTGAAATTAATATATAGTTAGAACGAGTATTCGTATGGACGCTATGTATCTCATTACGAGTACTGGCTATTTCTTTATAACCGTGGTGCGTAGGATGTCCAAGCCCTAACACCCTTTCCTGGTCATGACCTACCCCTATCCGAGTATAGGGGTGGTGCACACAGCTGGTGCAAAACATTCGGGAAATGCTCCCAAGATATCTCTCGTATCGAGATGATATATTTATGATAAAAGTTGTAACGTGAATATACGTTTTGGAATTAAATAAGATAAGTGCGATTATGCACATAATTAATATACCCTCGGGCGAGGAGTACAACGTGGAAACCGCCCGGACTTCGATTAAAGTAAGTCCTCCTTCCAAATCTGAATTCGCATTGCGCGGTGAGGTTGGTCGTGGACCCAAATGGTCAAGTCATTTTAAACGCTTGTGTGAAATTATAACGTTCCCAAACACTTGTCATACTTTCCGATAAGACACGATCTTTTGGAGTCTGCTCTTCATACGTTCCCGTAAGACTCGATCTTTTGGAGTCTTCTCTTGTTCATACTGTTTCGTATATTTCCGTAGGAGTGTTGAGGTTCACTGTCGTCATCGGTTATTATTCGAGAAACGATAGGTGTAACCTAATACAACTACTTAGAACCTTTCTGTTTTACCCTTGCATAGTCTTTCATTAGACTAACCAACCGGTTTATTTCCCTTGCATGGTTGGCTAGTGTCATCCGTCTCATACGACACATCAGGTAAACTTCATTTCCGTGAAGGCTAGTACACGACGTTGAAGGCAGATGTAGGTTTTAAAAGTTTTCCAAGGTTGAAGATCCTAGGCGTGTGATCGCTCCGATCAAGACCATTATGATATTTATTATTTAAAAGACTTCCGCTGTATTGAAACAATTCTGTATTTTGGATGTATTTGGGATTTACAGATGTAATCCGTGACTTTGGTTTGAATAAATGTTATGATATTTAATATGATTAGTGTTATTTTATGGTTATTATAAAATGGTTAAGCCTTGGGTGACTTCAGATGGGTAATCTGAGGTCACTGGCGGTAATACTTTCAAGGATAAATTTGGGGGGTGTTACACTTATGAAGATTGCTTATCTCCCTGTGGGATCGATCCTTATTTACCCTACTACATTAGTTAGGTTTTTGAGGTTTACTTTGATAGGCACTACGACTTTAGCCTCATCAAATTTGGCGTCGTTGCCGGGGAGGCAAAATTTCAATTTTTCTTTGTGTGTGTTTGTGTGCCAACTTTTGTGTGGACCTATCTTATGGTACACACCCGTGCTACTGACTCTCCTACTTTAGATCTTGATCCAGAAATCGAACGAACAATTTCCAGGAACCATATAGCATCCCGCACGCAACTCGAGATGGTTGAGGAACAGACTTTGAGGCAGTTGACTGCGCCGAATCTAGAGCAGCAGCCGCTTGCTGTGCAGTTTCCAGAGTTGGCGGATGGCGTGAACTTTAAGCTTAAATCTGGGTTGATTCACTTATTACCCTACTTCCATGGGATGAGTGGAGAAGACCCCAACAAGCATCTCTCTGAATTCCACGCTGTCTGCAGCAGTATGAAGCCAAGGAACATTACTGAGGACCAGATCAAGCTGAGGGCCTTTCCTTTCTCTCTGAAGGATTCGGCCAATGACTGGTTCTATTATTTGTCCCCAAGAAGCATAGATACATGGGCAAAAATGAAGAAAGCCTTTCTGGAGAAGTACTTCCCTGCAACGAAGCTCAATAGCTTGAAGAGGAACATTAGCAACATTGAGCAGAATGCTACTGAGACATTGTATGAGTACTATGAGAGGTTCAAGAGGTTGATTTCAAGCTATCCATACCATGGTTATTCTGACCAAGACCTCGTGCTATATTTGTATGGTGGACTTCTTGATGATGAGCGTCGGATGGTGAACGCAGCCTGTGGTTGAAATATTATGAACAAGACGCCAGCTGCAGCTTTTGAGATATTCTTTGAGCTATCTGAGGGCTCAAGACAGTTTAGCAAGAGAGCGAGCGCTCACACAGTTAAGGCCGTAGATTTTCAGCCATCGTCCTCACTACTTTATGAAATGGCTGATATGAAGGAGATGATGAGGAGGTTTATGATGGATGGCAACCAGCAGCAAGTCAACTCCTGTGGAATATGCTCTGACACGATGCACCCTACTGATGTGTGTCCCACGCTGCAAGAACCCACTGCTGAAGTGAACGCTATTGGAGGTTTCGGCCCTCCTAGACCGAGATATGACCCGTACTCCAACACGTACAATCCAGGGTGGAGAGATCACCCCAATTTGAGATACGGGAACCATCAGAATCCTCCTCAGGGTCGTGATGATCAAGAGTTCCATCATAGGCCACCACAGTTCTTACAGCAGCAACACCAATTTCAGCGGCCTGGAGGTCAACAACAACAACAATTTAGAGGTCCATATGACCCTAGACCTCAAGGTCAAAGCGCAAGTTCATCTATGTCCAGTGATGACATGATCAAGTCTCTCGCTCAGAGTGTATCGACGTTGGCAACCACTATGGTCCAACAAAATCAAGAGATGAAGTCTAGTATTCAGAACTTGGAGAAGCAAGTGGGGCAAATTTCTCTCGCAGTGAGCAAACTGGAGGCCCGGGATTCGGGGAAACTACCATCTCAAACGGTAGCAAACCTGAGGGAGAATGTATGTGTGATGACGCTGAGGAGTGGAACACAAATGAAGGAAGTGACGAACGCTGCAGAGGAAGAACCGCGACCGTGGCCCGATATCCGCGACCGCGGAAAATCCCTGAAGGCGGTGATTTTTCCGAAGATTTTCCGCGACCGCGGCCAGACTTCCGCGACCGCGGAACACAATCCGCGACTGCGGATTTCTTCCTGAAGAGCCAGAACTGCCAGACGAAGAACCGTGACCGCGGGTCCCAAACCGCGGCCGCGGTTGTGCCTCAGATGTCGAAGACAATTACGTTTGCCCCTATTTTCCTCCGCTCGATTCGCTGAAGCCGCCCGCGCCTTTCCCTGAGGCACTGAAGGATACTAGAAGGCTAGAGAACGACAAGGAAATTTTTGAAACCTTCAGCAATTGCGAGGTAAACATTCCTTTGATCAAGCTAGTTAAGAGCATTCCCCGTTATTCCAAATTCTTGAAGGGATTGTGCAAGATTAAGAGGAATAAAACAGTAAAAGCGAAGAAGAAGGTTCATGTGAGTGAGAAAGTCTCTGCTATGCTGCAAAAGCGGTTGCCCAAGAAGTGCAGTGACCCAGGCATGTTCAGTATTCCTTACAAGTTAGGTGACACCACGTTCGATAAAGCCATGTTGGATTTGGGTGCATCTATAAATGTACTACCTCTCTCACTGTACGGATCTTTGGAGCTTGGGCCATTACAGAAGACATGAATAGTGATTCAATTAGCGAATATGTCCTATGTGTATCCCAAAGGAGTCGTGTAGGATGTCCTGGTAGAGGTAGATAAGATGATTTTCCCAGCGGATTTCTATGTGATGGATACAGGGCAAGACAAGCATGCAACCCCTGTGATGTTAGGTAGGCCGTTCATGAAAACAGCGAATATAAAGATTGATGTGAGTAGTGGTTCACTCACCATGGAGTTTGATGGGGTGGGGGTCGAGCACAACATAAATGATGCAAAGAGACACCCTCCTGATTGTGACCCCAAGTGCTCGGTTGATGTGAGCAACCCAAGTTGATTTGAAGGGCACCATGTCGAGCCACGACAATAACCAAGGCGCTGCTCGAGAGGCAATCCTAGGTATGTAATTCTTTTCATATCTTTTCGTTTCAAGTTTTTATTTGTGTTATTTCGTGTTTAGACTAACCGGCAGGTAGGAGACTCGAAGACAAATTCTAAGACGGTGTTCAACTCGCACCAGACACGGAACCGCGACCGCAGAAAATATTTCCGCGACCGCGGTTTCGCCACTGTAAGTCCCCTTACCTTAAAAAAAATCAAAAAAAAAACAAATCGACGATTTTCCGCGACCTTGAAACCGCGATCGCGGCCCATCTGTCCGAGTTTTATTTTGAGAGACGGTGCACATCATGCTGCCAAGGAGGAGACATTAGCCCGACAATTTTATTTGGCACCGATGATGGCCCGACATTCGACATCTGATGAGGAGGAACACCAGAGCCCGCTACACGATTGCATTAGGGCTCCAATTCTGTGTTCGTTGAAGGCCCGTGCAACCCCGTTTTTTTTATGTGCTACTTCCTTTACAGTGGATCTATTTGGTTGCACGTGGAGTTACTTGAGGAGGACCACCGCAACACCAGCGACATGTGTTTTCAATGTTTTACCGCCAACACCAACTTCCAAGTCCAGGCCACCTCGGCGACAGTGTGAGTACTTTTCTGCCTTTCCCTGTGCTTCATCTTTTAGTCTTTCATTACATTGAGGACAATGCAATATTTAAGCATGGGGGAGTGATCTATACTTGCTAGTCGTCTGAATAAGAAATTGAAAAAGTCAAAAATATGGAAAAAAAGACAAAAGAAGAATTCTTGGGCTAAGTCAAAAACCTGAAAGGGCGGCTTAGGCAATAAGCAGGTGGCTTGGACCAGCATTAGGCTGGGGTAATAAGAGGTCAAGAGTGATGTGAGCTTTTGTGAGCCCATCTATTGAAAAATGAAATGAGTGACTTGGTGAAAACCCGAAAGGGCGCCTTGGCAAAATGAGTGAAAAGAAGAAGAGTGATTATTAGGATTTCTCATTTTTCCTGGCGTGGTGACATAAGAAGAGGTGATATAAGAAGGATTTAGGTAGGTCACTTTGGGAGTTATAAGAAGATAGATTGGAGCTAGGATTAGATGGTTATTTTCACTCTATGGTGTTCGGGATAAGCTTGGGGAAAGTACTCTACTTTCCTTTAAGCTTGTGTGTTGTGTTGATTGTGTTGGTACTTGGAGAATCATGTTTAGGTGCAGTTCTTAGTGGAGATAGTTTTGCTATGCTTCCTGAGACCTTGGGTATTTCATTGGAGGAGTAGGTTTCTATTAGCTTACTCGAGGACGAGCAAGGTTTAAGCATGGGGGAATTTGATCCGCTCTACTTTGTAGTGCGTAACTAGGAGTTGTTACTAGCATTTGGGGGGCCATTTGTGTGTGTTGAGGACACAATTTAGGAGAATGGAGTTGTGGAGAAGAAGTGTTGATTTGGTGGTTTTGAGTGCTTAAATGAAGACTTAAGGAGTTGAAGGCGAAGCCACAAGAGAAGACCGAATGCGAGAAGAAGAAGAGCTACATAAGGTTTTCCGCGGGCGCGGATGAATTTCCGCGGGCGCGGATTTGATGACAGACAGCGAGCACTTCAGAGACTTTCCCGCGGTCGTGGAATTCTTTCCGTGGTCGCGACTACTGTTCACACGTGCGGAGCCGGTATTTTGTTTTGTCCGAGTTTTGTTTATTTTCTTCTTATTTCTGTTAAATTCCTTTTAGGATATTATTTCCTATCTTTTGGAAACTAGGTTTGTTAGGTTATCTACATCTTTTAGTTAGCAGCCTTTCTCATTATTGAAGTTAACACATTATCGTTCAATTTTCCCTTAGAGTTTTTATGCTTTGAAGACTATGAAGAACTAAGCAACCTTTGCTTGGTCCGACGATTGAAGCATTCGTTTGTATTTGGTTGTGAGATTATAACTTTATTTCCTTACCTTTGATTTGATTAATTCTCTTTGTGCTTCATCCCATGATTCTTGCTGATTTGACTAGTCTGATCATCTAGTTGATGTTAGTGATTATCTATTGCTAGGGTTTGGATATTTCTAGTTAAAATCCCTTATCTTGTGTAGCAACCACGATTTACAGGAACTAGTTGTGAATGTTTATTGTGAAGAGAATTGATTACATGTCGAGTACTGACTAGTTGTTAAGTATTGCATGTATCCTGGTTAATTCCTATGCTTACTGCTGCCGTTAGATTGAATCTTGATAGTTTCTTGATTGTTTAATGGTAAGTATTTTCAGGGCTAGTTGACCTGTCTATATACATAAGATCGGGATAGGAATATTCATTGGTAGGAATTGGAGATAATCTAAGGATCAACCAATCAAACTAAAGTGTGGATATTTGTCTGGCTATGTTATTTCTCATCCATTGATTACATCTTTTGCTTTGATTTACTTTGTTACTTGATCACAAACCAAAACCCCCCTTTTTGTTATCATTGGCATACAACCTTTGCACTTAGGAAGATTGCTTACCTCCCTGTGGGATCGATCCTTATTTACCCTACTACATTAGTTAGGTTTTTGAGGTTTACTTTGATAGGCACTACGACTTTAGCCTCATCAACATCGTCATCATGGATACGACCTACAAGACCAACATGTATTTGTACTTTAGTTATCGTTACATCTACTATTAAAATATGTACTTTCATCTAAATATTCTATTTTTTATATTTATAGGTACGATATGCCTTTATTGGAGTTTGTTGGATTCACTTGCACCAACCTTACGTTCTGTATTGCCATCGTATTCATGCAAAATGAGAAAGCGGAGCACTACGAATGGGCCTTGAGGCGCCTTAAGCTCATGTTCGGGAAATAGGAGCCTAAGGCAATCATGTCATATTGAGAGCTCAGAGCTATGAAGGCTCTCGAAGTAGTCTTTCCGAATTTGCGCCATCTGTTGTGTAGGGTCCATGTCAACCGCAATGTGGAAGGTTTACTAAGAGGATTGAAAACGTTAAGCATTTTTCTAGTAATGTTCATTGGTTGTTGGGGTCACCCACTGAGGATGTGTATGAGACACGACTTGCATACTTGAAGGGAGAAGTGGAAAGGGCTGATTACATCGAGCAAGTATGGCTTAAACCGTACAAGAATATGCTAGTTTGTGCATGATGCGACATAGTTCTCCATTTCGCCACAAGATCATCAAACATATATTCATAAGTGCAACTAGGAAAACCCCTTTAGATACGTATTAATGTATATTAAGTGTAACTTGAGTTTTATTTTCAGGGTCAAGAGTCAACACTCTATGCTGAAGGACATGGTCTAATCGTCTGTTGGAGGCTTTGACACCCTCGTGCAACAAATCGACAATATGTTCATTGATCAAGTTCATGCACTCAGGGGTGATATGGAGCAAAGTACTTTTAAGGCGCCCACTGAGATCGTAAGTGGGCTGAATTGGATGAAGGTTTTTTTGAGTCGCATTGTTGTATAAGGTCTCGGAAAAGTGCTTGAGAATGCTATATAATGAAATTGTTAGTGGAAAGGAAGGAAAAATACCCGAGTAAGACTGCCGTGATGTTTTCTGTAGATCCTTCCTAGGGTTGCCTTGCCCACACAAGATCAAGGAGTATGTACATGCCGGTATCCCGATGAAGCCAAGTGAAATTTATATTTTCTGGAATCAGAACAAGTAGAATGGAGTGGGTCTTGACGATCTCGCAGAGGATGAGGACATTCCCCTCACAACAGATGATGTCACCTTAGATACCATGTGGGGAGAATGGAAAATCGGTGGAATGCCCCTCGATCTTAAGTCCAACCCCGTGAACAAGTACAGAGACTACCATGACTCGAGGTCGTGTAGCGCAAAAGAGCCTCCGACCGGTGCGACCAAGAAGGGGAGACCTAAAAAGCAAAAGAACGATACCAAGAGGGACCAGAGTTGGTTTGAGCAAAAGGCGGTGTTGAAAAAGAAGAAGGAAGAAGTGAAAAAGAATTCAGAAGGAAAAAAATCGTCCGTGGGATCCAAAGGACGTCCTCCGAGCAGTAAATCGCGTAGCGGAGTTTCAACTGCCAAAGGTAGTACCACTGGACCACCTAAGGCCGACCAACTACCGAAGGATGTGATTTAACTCGACTTTAAATGTGTTCGGCAGAATATTAACCCGTTCATGTTCGGCTACATTTCTGTAGTAGAGAATGTAATGGGCGATGGTCATTGTGGGTACCGTTTCATGGTTGTATTATTAGGCAAGGACCAAGAAAGTTATGACTACGTCCGATAGGAGATTTCCAAGGAACTACAACAATGTCGAGAGCTGTACATACCGACTAGTATTGTTACCCCGATATCCTGACTTATCAAGTTAGTCAATTATACCGAAGAGTGCTTGATCCATCACTGGATGGAAGTTCTAATGGTCGACTTGGCATTTTCCACCAGATTTCAGGTGGCTCTTGTTGTACTATCATGGAGTGGACCTCACACATGCCTCCCAATGTGGGCTCCCCTAGGCGCACAACCTCCCAATACGGTGCATATGATAGCACTAGGAGGCAACCATGACCATATAATAACCCTCATTTTTACATAAGGATAATAGTGTAATATTTCTTTTTTTTTAATAAAGGATATGTTATATCTTTAAATCATGATTTATTTAAATTTATTCTAACATTATGTTAATTTAAATTTAAATAAACTTATCAAATTAACAACAAATATTTAAGTTAAGATTAACAATATGTTAATTAAGATTTAAATATGGTTAAGTTTATGAGAAAATGTGACTTAAGCTTAAGTTTAACCTAATTTAATTTTCCTTTCATCTTGAATTTGGGTTATATATATATATATAAACTTATGATATTATTATAAATAAGTTTGGGTAATTTTTATAATTTTTGAAATTTAAAATAGGGGTATTTTTGCCACAACCTAAAAAAGTCGGGCAAAAATATGTAATTAGGCATAAAATGGGGGGAGGGGTCGTGAAATACAACCATCTTCTTCAATCTTCTTTAGCGCGCAAATCAAGCTTCTTCAATGGCCGATTTCGGTCCCAATTTTCACTCGTTTGTTCAAATTAACCCATGGGCTTTATAGATAGGGTCGACACACATCAAATCCCGCAATTATCGGATAGTAATTCCTCTTGATTTGTTCTAATACTTTTGGTCATGGCCGTACCCTTATCCGAATATAAGTGGTGGTGCACTTAGCTAGTGTCGTTATTTGGGATTCGTCTCATGATATTCTTGTATCGAGATGGTGTGGTTAAAAAGCTTTGACGTAAATGTATGTTTTGGAATTAAATAAGATAAGTGCTTCTATGCACATAATTAATATACTTCGGGCGGGAAGTACAACGTGAAAACCGCTCGGGCTCCTGTCTAAAGTAAGTCCCCTTTCCAATATGAATCCGCATTATGCGTTGAGGTTGGTTGATGACCCAAATAGTCAAATGATTCGTTTCTAAAATCTTGTTGTGATAATTTTAAATGTTCCCAAAAAAAATTACATATAATTCCCATATGACTTAGTTTCATTGAGTCTTCTCTTGAATCATACATTTTTCTATGTTTTTGTGAAAGTATAGTAGTTATATACCGTTTATCGAGTATTATTCGAGAAACAAGGGTAGTAACTATATACAACTACAGAAAACCTCACATAAAAATCCTTACATAGTCTTTCATTAGACTTTCTTTTCCTTGCATGGTTGACTGGTGTCATCCGTCCCATACGGCACATCAGTTGTTGGTCTCAGACTATCTTGAAGTAACAAACCGAAGACGAAGGCTTGCAGTTGAAGGTTGTGTTTTAAAGTAATATTTTCAAGTTGTTTAATATTGATTTTAATCTTCTTAATAAATATAATAAGTTATAATATATAGATCACATAGTCAGGTATATAGGGTTACTATGAAGTCTTCGATCCGCTGTAATTTCATATTGTTTTGTAAAATTTGTCTTCTCAATTTACGAGAGGAATTTTAATAAAGATGGAGTATCTATTTCACAAGTCTTCCGCTATTTATTTTTATGTTATCAATATATTTAGGCAATGGATAAATGCATGCGGTTTCACGTCTAAATGGACGCGAAACCGTGCGCGTAGCTTAGCAGCACGGTTTCGTGCTGCTAAGCTACGCGCACAGGGGTAAAACGGGCATAAACCTGTGCGCGTAGCTTACGCGCACAGGGAAAAAAATGCCATTTATCCATGCGCATAAGCTACGCGCACAAAAAAAATCGATTTTTTTCTTCTTCCCATAATCATGTAGAGAATTTCAATACGAGTCCGTGCATATAAAATGCGTCCAAAATGGACATCGTTTGCCCCTCCAAAAGCGCAAAAAACGAAGCCTTCCTACCCATTTTTTTTTACAATTTGGCACGGCATATAGCGCATTGTAGTGAAATTTTTTGGTATTTTTTGCATTTTTCTACTATAATTTTGTATAAAACTTTAATATGAGTCCGTACATAGACCTGTCAAAAACCGACCCAACTCGAAAGGACCCGAACCCGAAGGACCCGAATGCAAATTCGAGCTCGCAGGTCCCCTTTAATTTATATATTTTATTTCATTTATATTAAATATTTTAATATACTTTATTAAATAATAATATAATATTAATTATGATTTTATAATTATTTTATTAAAGTTAAAAATCATAATAATAATCATAAGAAAAGGACATGTTCGACCCGCCGGGTCAACCCGAACCCGCCCGACCCGAAAGTTTTACCAACCCGATATGACCCGAACCCGACCAACCCGACCTAGTTGACAGGTCTATCCGTACATATAAAATTCATATAGTTATACTTATGTACTATAGTATTTCATTAAATTTCGTATAGTTACACTTATATACTATAGTATTTCATTATATTTCATATAGTTACACTTATGTACTATAGTATTTCATTAAATTTCGTATAGTTCCACTTATATACTATAGTATTTAACTATATTTCATATAGTTACACTTATGTACTATTGTAATTCATTAAATTTCATATAGTTATACTTATATATAGTATTTCATTAAATCTAGTATACTTAGACTTATATACTATAGTATTTCATTATATTTCATACAGTTACACTTGTATATTATAGTATTTCATTAAATTTCATATAGTTACACTTATATACTATAGTATTTTATTAAGTCTAGTATAATTAGACTTATATACTATAGTATTTCATTATATTTCATATAGTTACACTTATGTACTATTGTAATTCATTAAATTTCATATAGTTATACTTAAGTACTATAGTATTTCATTAAATTTCATATAGTTACACTTATATACTATAGTATTTCATTATGTTTCATATAGTTACACTTATGTACTATAGTATTTCATTAAATCTAGTATACTTAGACTTATATACTATAGTATTTCATTATATTTCATACAGTTACACTTGTATATTATAGTATTTCATTAAATTTCATATAGTTACACTTATGTACTAGAGTATTTCATTAAGTCTAGTATACTTAGACTTATATACTATAGTATTTCATTATATTTCATATAGTTACACTTATATAATATAGTATTTCATTATATTTCATATAGTTACACTTATAAAATACTATAGTACATAAGTGTAACTATATGAAATATAATGAAAAACTATAGTATATAAGTCTAAGTATACTAGACTTAATGAAATACTATAGTACATAAGTGTAACTATATGAAATATAATGAAATACTATATTATATAAGTGTAACTATATGAATTTCAATGAAATACTATAGTATATAAGTCTAAGTATACTAGACTTAATGAAATACTATAGTACATAAGTGTAACTATATGAAATTTAATGAAATACTATAGTACATAAGTGTAACTATATGAAATACTATAGTATATAAGTCTAAGTATACTAGATTTAATGAAATACTATAGTACATAAGTGTAACTATATGAAATATAATGAAATACTATAGTATATAAGTCTAAGTATACTAGACTTAATGAAATACTATAGTACATAAGTGTAACTATATGAAATACTATAGTATATAAGTCTAAGTATACTAGATTTAATGAAATACTATAGTACATAAGTGTAACTATATGAAATTTAATGAAATACTATAGTATATAAGTCTAAGTATACTAGACTTAATGAAATACTATAATACATAAGTGTAACTATATGAAATATAATGAAATACTATAGTATATAAGTGTAACTTTATGAAATATAATGAAACTCTATAGTACATAAGTGTAACTATATGAAATATAATGAAACACTATAGTATATAAGTGTAACTATACGAAATTTAATGAAATACTATAGTACATAAATATAACTATATGAAATATAATGAAATACTATAGTATATACTATATTATATAAAGTTTTTATTCTCAATTTTTGGCTTTTTGAAGGGGAAAACGATATCTATTTTGGATGAATTTTATATGTACGGATAGACTTGTCAACTGGGTCGGGTTGGTCGGGTTCGGGTCTAATCGGGTTCGGGTCATATCGGGTTGGTAAAATTTTCGGGTCGGGCAGGTTCGGGTTGACCCGACAGGTCGAACATGTCATTTTCTTATGATTATTATTATGATTTTTAACTTTAATAAAATAATTATAATAATATAATTAATATTATATTATTATTTAATAAAGTATATTAAAATATTTAATATAAATGAAATAAAATATATAAATTAAAGGGGACCCGCGAGCTCGAATTTGCGTTCGGGTCCTTCGGGTTCGGGTCCTTCTTGACCCAGTGACGTTCGGGTCGGGTTCGGGTCCTTTCGGGTTGGGTCGGTTTTTGACAGGTCTATGTACGGACTCATATTAAAGTTTTATACAAAGTTATAGTAGAAAAATGCAAAAAATACCAAAAAATTTCACTACAATAATACGCTATATGCCGGACACCAAATTGTAAAAAAATGCGTAGGAAGACTTCATTTTTTGGGCTTTTGGAGGGGCAAGCGATGTCCGTTTTGGACGCATTTTATATGAACGGACTCGTATTGAAATTCTCTACATGATTATGGGAAGAAAAAAAATTCGTTTTTTTTTGTGCGCGTAGCTTACGTGCATGGATAAATGACATTTTTTCCCCCTGTGCGCGTAAGCTATGCACACAGGTTTATGCCTGTTTTACCCCTGTGCGCGTAGCTTAGCAGCATGAAACCGTGCTGCTAAGCTATGTGCACGGTTTTGCGTCCATTTAGATGCGAAACCGCGTGCATTTAGCCTTTCCGTATATTTAAGCATGAATTGTTCAGATTAAAGCCTAGGGTGGCTTTGGACTTAAAGTCTGAGGTCACCGGTGTGTGACACTAACGACATAAGTCGGGGGTGTTTGTAAGGCCCACAACCTTAGAGACGCTGTCCCCATGCCAACGGGAACTTCCCAGGAGGTCACCCATCCCAAGACTACTCTCGCCCTAGCACGCTTAACTTCCTAGTTCTTTGTCCTCACTTGAACCAGGAAAAGGAAGAACTCTTGTTGACATGGGTAGCACTCTAATCCTTATAAAGGATTACAAATCCGGGGTATTACAATCACCCCCACTTAAACCCTTGACGACCTCGTCAAGCCCAAAGACCACCCTCTGGGTCGAGTGACCGTCCACTAGACCAAGCCCACTCGTAACCCAGAGTCGGCTCTGATACCATTTGTAAGGCCCACAGCCTTAGAAACGCTGTCCCCATGCCAACCGAGAACTTCCCAGGAGGTCACCCATCCCAGTACTACTCCCGCCCTAGCACGCTTAGCTTCCTAGTTCTTTGTCCTCACTTGAACCAGGAAAAGGAAGAGCTCTTGTTGACATGGGTAGCAATTTAATCCTTATAAAGGATTACAAATCCGGGGTATTACAATCACCCCCACTTAAACCCTTGACGACCTCGTCAAGGCCCGTCAAGTCCCAAAGACCACCCTCTGGGTCGAGCGACTTCCATCCAGGACAAGCCCACCCGTAACCCAGAGTCGGCTCTGATACCATTTGTAAGGCCCACAGCCTTAGAAGCGCTGTCCCTATGCCAACCGAGAACTTCCCAGGAGGTCACCCATCCCAGTACTACTCCCGCCCTAGCACGCTTAACTTCCTAATTCTTTGTCCTCACTTGAACCAGGAAAAGGATGAGCTCGCGATCTTGTTGACATGGGTAGCATTCTAATCCTTATAAAGGATTACAAATCCGGGGTATTACATTGTTATAGACCATTTTGTACCGGTATGCATTCTCACAGTCGATCATCTTTAACCTTTTTTTTATTTTGCACGTATTCTAACCCTTGAATTTGTATAGGTCTGGCTAGTTGATGATCTTTGTCCTGTTCCACCCCCGCCCGCCGTTTGGACCGGTTTCAAAGATGCAAGTGTTGAAGGATGGGATAAACCGTTTGAGACTGGGATGAATGATTACATCAAGGAATGAACCATGGTTGGTCGGCCCAGATTAGTTATAGTAATACAACTTAGGGTATCCAGCTACTACAATGTTGGATCGGGATGGAGTTGGATATGTTCGATTGATGTAAATCCACTCCTTTTCCAATTCGTAGTATCCAATACTTAAATATTACAGGAATGATTTAAGGTATCGTTTTCCAATAAAGTTGTTAGGGTTTAGGGTTTCATCACTTTTTAAGATGAGCATACTTAAACAAGATTTTCCCATGCTCGTTCACAAAACTTCTTAAAAGTTCCTATCAAAAACATGACAAAAAACACTTGAAAAAACTGATATATAAGTTGTTGACAAGCACCACTTTCCCTAGCTCCCTAGGCCTATGTGTAAACCTGGATCCATATAGAAAAAGTAACCCCAACTATCACAAATGTGAATAACTGCATACTATAACTTAATTAGTAGGGTTGTTGAGACCTAAACCCTAAACCCTTTTGTGCGCCACATAGTAGCGCATAAAGGATAATGCTAACAAAACCCTTTATGCGCTTTTAAGTGGCGCACATAGGGTTTAGATCTCAAAAACTCTAAACCCCAAACGCTGAACTAGGGGTGAGCAAATATATCCGATCCGGCTGATCCGATCCGAAAATCCGCCGATCCGTATCCTAAAAATCCGTATCCAAAAATATCCTTTAAGTTTTTATCCGTATCCGATCCGATCCGGGTGATTTTGCCGGATACTTGAACCGGATACGGATCGAGATATTTAGCTTATCGGATATCCGAAAATATCCGGTACTATTCATATAATATTTATAATCATAAATTTGTTTATTATAACTAATATATTGAGTAATATATTAATAAATTTTACATCCTTAATCACATATTTATATTGTTGTCCAAGTAAAATATTGTAAATACATTTTCATATGAATAATAAGTGTGTATATAATTTAAATCGTACGAACAAATTAAGAAACAACCTACAAATTTTATTTCTTAATTTACAAATTTATTACTTTTGAATTTAAAAAATGAATATATTGATTTATTTTTAATAGATTTGTAGTAACCGGATAATTCGGATATCCGGCTCAGATATCCGATCCGATCCGGGTCCTTTTTACCGGATATCCGTTTCAAAACGGACCGGATACGGATCGGGGTTTTGTAAATTTTTTGAACCGGATATCCGGTATAACGGATCGGATCGATCCGTTTGCTCACCCCTACGCTGAACCCAAACACTTTTAACGGAACATTGTAATAGTTATATCATACAACTTTTCCCGCGTATATTGTAAGACAGTTGGATTCACAACAATACCGGTCCAAGGCCATACAAACAACTCATCTTGATTGAAAACAAGTTTCTGAAACATTGGGGCCATATATAACTACTGAATTGTAAGGCACACGGCCTTAGAAGGGTCATCCCATGCCAACCCGGGGACTTCCTAGGAGGTCACCCATCTTGGTACTACTCCCACCCTAGCACGCTTAAATTCAAAGTTCTTTGTCCTCACTTGAACCATGAAAATGAAGAGCTCTTGTTGACATGGGTACCACACTAATCCTAATAAAGGATTACAAATCTGAGGTGTAACATGAATATCCTTCATTCACCCTAAACCAAGAAATCTCATACCTTATACTGTAATATATGAAACCCTAACGTACTTATATAAGTTGGGTTTGAGATTCTCTAAGTTCTGAAAACTGAATTTATCATACTTTACCAAAACATTCGGGCCATATCTAGATATTGGAAGTTATTTACCCAACTTAAACTAGAATTCTTAAATTTTGTACTATAATGTAAGAGACCCTAAACTATAAATCCTAAGCCATATAAAAACCCAATGAGTCCTCTCACACAACCTTTATGCGCCACCTAATGGCGCATAAAGGGGCATAGTAGAAACTCTTTATGCGCCCCTTGGTGGCGCATAAAGGTTGTGAGAGAAGACTCAATTTGGATTTTTTAGGGTTTGGGGTTTAAAGTGTAGGGTCTTTTACATTACAGTACAAAGTTTAAGATTTTTAGGTTTAAGTTGGGTTTTTAACTTCCAATATCTAGATATGGCCCGAATATTTTGGTAAAGTAAGATGAATTCAATTCTCAGATCTCAGAGATTCTCAAACCCAATTCAAAAAAGTACGTTAGGGTTTTATATATTATAGTATAAGGTTTAGAAGACCAAAACCCTAAATCGTCAAGAAAACGGTATTTGCCTTTGAATTCTCATACCCTAACCCTAAAAACCTTATTATTCGTATATTATAATCACTTACCTAAAATCTCCAATAAATTTCTCTAACTTAAATAAAATTCTTCTTATACTATACTAATTTTATTTATGCAATTTTAATTTATTTTTTCAAATAAAATCCTAATTTTAACTAGTATACGCATTTGCCAAATTTTATTTAATTACAATTCTACTTATTCATACAAATAATACTAATTAAAAAAAATTTATTTGCCGAATTTCAATTAATTACAATTTTAACTAAAAAATTCTTCTAAATTATAATAGTTTCATTTATGCAATTCTAATTTATTTTTACAAATAAAATCCTAATTTTAACTCTTATACGCATTTGACTAATTTTATTTAATTACAATTCTAATTATTCATACAAATAATAAAATGACAAACTACATAAATATAATAAGTCTTATTTCATTATAAAATTCAAAACGAACGAAAAAAACGTACCCCAGCTCGTTCTCAACGAACGTATTTCCGTGGCAGTCGAGGTGCGCTCACCTCCCGCACTTGTGCCACCGCCTCGACACCGACGGCCATCACGACGTCCAATGCATTTTCCGAGGCCACCTCTGCTTGCGCCCCCGCCGTCAACACCGACTCCTTTGCTGCCATCGCCGCCCTCACCGGAGAATTGCCGGCTGCTCCGCCCGCCGCCGTGAAGCTCGTCGACTACTCCGCCACCATCGTCGGAGACTCGCCCCATGTCCTCCCCGCCGAATCCCACGCCAACTGCACCCCGTCGACCATACGCTCGTGGCCACCCTTGCATCCTCCGACCTCGCTATAGCTGCCGACTCTCACACCGTCGCTCCTCCTCCTCCTGCTCCGGTGCCGCCTGCTCCCAGATCTAGAAAAAATTCCAGATCTGTTGCCGCCTCTTCCGCTTGCTTCTCCTCCGGTACCACCACATGCTCCTCCACCGCCGTAGCTGCCGTAAGGTCGTTGCCATTGTCGCCGCCGCTTGCTCCTCTAGTCGCTATTGCCGCTGTGTTGTGTTGCCGCGTCTAGGGTTAGTCGGGATCGGGAGGAAGACGATTTCGGCGCTACTAAAAAGGCACTACATAGTATCACACAAGACTTTTTCGTGGGTCAATATTCTATGTGGTAGCGCGTTGACATGATTTCACTTTTTTATGGATAAGAAATCAATTTAGGTATATGCGCTACTACCTTATTTTTTTTTAAAAAAATTGGGCGCAACGTAGTGGCGCCCAAAAGATGGTCTAGGGACGAACTTTTCCGGTGCCAAAATTCTCCCCGATTATTAAGGTGGGTCTAGATCTACCTACGTATTGCAAATATGGGTCAATTACGGAAACCACCCATATTATAGGCCATATTTCACATAGCTATAACTATTTTTTATAATAATGGGTACCACCGAGTTATGTATGTCGTCACAAAATAACCACCTATCCTCAGGAGTCGTTGAAAAAGCATTTCCTCTTGCCGACCTCCATTTTCTTCTGCCATTATTAACTCTCTTGTCCTTACCTGCAATCCCACATACATCCTTCCCGAAAAGCTGTAGAGAAATGGTTTAAGAGAAGTGCAAATGAGGCTGACCTTCTAAAAATCGCCTCCTGAAAACCCTAAACGCCACCGATAAAAATGATGTCGTTTTCTTTGTCAGCAAGGTGGATCTCGTGGAACTTATCGGACGCCGCCATCGCGAATACCCTCACAAACCCCCAATTCCACAATTAGAGTAGTCGACATCGCAGAGAAACTTCCACTCACCGCGCTACTTGCGCCAGTGACCTCTGTAAAATAAAATTTATTGAAAGTGTTAATGTCGCGACGACCTCCGCACAATCGTTGCCTAGACATGGTCATCGACTGTTCTATGCCAATCCCACATGCTCCTTTTACTTAATTGTTGGCTTTTCCCTCAAATTTTCAAAATACAAATGTTAGAAACAAATTACCTGGTTATTTTCTACACTACACTGGATCCGGTCCCGGTGTTGAAGAAATGACTAAATAGGTTATTTTCAACACTACACTAGATATGGTCCCGATGTTGAAGAACGACTAACTTGGACCCACTTACGGAAGGCAGTGATGAGCAGAGGGACATCAAAAGTGGTGGATATGGTTAAGAGTGACTAAGTGAGAAAGGTCGAAGAGAAAGAAGGATATGGTTAAGAGTGACTTAGTGAGAAAGGTCGAAGAGAAATAATTTTGATATACTTCGACGCCTTTTATGATCTAGCATGTATAAATTAATGTTGATTGTGATGTTCATTTCTCTTCTTCTCCTCAAAGTCTTTTTCTTCGCTAAAACGCATTTTTTTATGAATGAAACGGGCTTTTTTAGATACAAGGAAACATGTTGTTCCTGTTGAATGAAATAATATCTTCCAAAAACGTATTTTTTGCAAATTCCTTTGGGGCGCATATGCAAGAATCAACATAGTTTTGTTATTCGTACACAAACTTGTATAACATAAATTAATGAATATGGGATTATGTAATACCCCTCATTTTAGTAAAGAGTATTTTGGTAAGTTTTCCAAACACTCGTATTGTAGTCGAATTATTTTCAGAGAAATTCAGACTTTCTGTTAAATACTTGATCTCCGTAATAATTCCTTGAGTGGAATAAAATACATTCGACGTATTTTTGGGGTTTAGAATAATTGTTCGGGTACGAATATATTTAACCCGGGGTTAAAACCCATACCCATAATTCTTTCCGGTCAAAAGTGGGCTTCCCGGTCAAAGAATGGGCAAAAGGCACAAAAATTGCCTTGACCGCACCCACGATCATACCCACCGCACACCGCGGTCAGGAATTGGTCGCCACTGCACCCCGCGGTAAGACCCACCGCACCTGCGCCATCATGATTCCTTTTCTGCTCCGCCGAACGTCGCCTGAGCTGCTTGCCGTTTCGGTCGGCTTTGAGGCGGTGGGGGATGTGCCAGCTGGGCTCCTTGCTTGGCCTATAAAAGGAGGAGGCTTGGAGGAGGAAGACAGCTCCAATCTCTCTCTCTCCAATCTCTCTCTCTCGTTCCATTGTCGCCGGAGTTGCAAGCTTTCGTCGAAGTTATTAAAGGTCGTCACCGGAGCTACCAAAGGAGGAGGAGGTGCTCTCAAGGTGGTGCTTGGGTGGTCCAGGGAATCCAGAAGTCGGAGCCACTACGAGTCGAGCCCCATCGTCTTCCCCGGTGAGTTATCATCGTCGTCGTCTCGCCTCTGTAGCCTTGCCGCACCCGCGGTCAAGCCGCCGCACCCGCGGTGGGCCTGGGCGTGTGTGGTTGTGGTCTGGGCTTTGTGATCTCGTTTGGGACTTTCGTTCCTTCGATTTCGTTCGTTTTTCTTTAGATTCGTACTATTTATTGTCGAATCTAACTTAGGGTTTTGTTATGGGTCGTTCCGTAGGAAATCATAATCTGAGTTCTTCCTCGTTTCGGACCCGGAAACCTGTCGTCTCGAGCTTCGTTGAGCTTCGTCTAATCTAAGGCAAGGGGCGGTTCGCTCTTGCTTATCCTTCCATATTTATATTGATTATCAATTGTTTAATTGTTAATTAATTTGGGATGAATATTGTTTTCGTCTGGGAACAGTTTTGATAACTGTATGTGATTTAAAAAGAGATATTATAATAGGTTGTATATATTGCTAGAAACAACGCTATTATATATAGATATATGATTGAAATACAGATATTATAATAGGTTGTATATATTGCTAGAAACAACGCTATTATATCTGTTATTGGCCTCGATGGCTTTGATGTGAATTATTACTCTTATGTTTTAACTGTTTAGTTAGAACGAGTATTCATAGGAACACTATGTACCTTGCGAGGTTTAGTGGTTTCTTGATAATGGTGCTAGGAGGATTTCCCTAGTATCTTCGGTCATGACCTTACCCTTACTCAGGGTATGTGCACACAGCTGGTGCCGCCATTTGGGATGTATTCCCTGGGATGTATTCTCTTTGATATCTCTTGTGAGGAGATCCGATGTCTCTTGTGAAGAGATCTTAAAAGCTTATAACGTAAAATGTACGTTTTGGAATTAAATAAGATAAGTGCTTTAGTGCACATAATTAATATACCCTCAGGCGAGTAGTGCAGCTAAGAGAGTAGTGCAGCTAGGAAACTCGTCTAGACTTTGGTCAGAGTACAGTTCTCTTTCCAATCTGAATTCGCATTGTGCGGTGAGGTTGGTCGTGAACCGAAACACGAAGTCAGTTTTAAAACGCTTGTGTGAAATTGATGTTCCCAAGCACTTGTCATACTTTCTGATAAGACTCAACCTTTTGGAGTCTTCTCTTCATATGTTTCCGTAAGACTCATTCTTTCAGAGTCCTTTCTCTTGATCATGCCTTTTCGTATATTTCAGTAGGAGTTTGGTGGTTGACTATCGTCATCGACTTTTATTCGAGAAGCGATGAGTCTAACCTAATACGACTACTTAGAACCTTTCCGTTTTACCCTTGCATAGTCTTTCATTAGACTAACCAACCGGTTATATTCCCTTGCATGGTTGGCTGGTGTCATCCGTCTCATAAGACACATCAGATAAACTGTAGTTCCGATGAAGGCTAGAAACGACAATGATGGCAGTTAGAATTTTGAAGAGTTTTACCAGGTTGAGATTCCTTGGCGGGTGATCGTTTAGATCAAGACCCTTGTGTCCTTTATGTATTAAGACTTTCGCTATAATATATTTGATTATGTATTTTGAATCATGGATGTAATTCTGAAACATTTGCTCTAATCGAAAGTTATGATATTTTGTATTATAACTGTTGTTTTATGCTTTATATAAACGGGTTAAGTCTGGGGTGGCTTCGGATGTGAAATCCGAGGTCACTGGCGGTAATACCTTTCAAGGATATATATTTGGAGGTGTTGCAGATTTGGTATCAGAGCCTAAATTTTTTTAAATGGGTGGGTTTTAAAACATTTTCTTGGAACAATTTTTTTTATAAACCATTTACTCGTTTTGAACTGAGAAATATTTTGAAGGATTGAATTTCCAAATAAATTTTATATTCTGCCGATCTAGTCGTGCCTTTTCTTTAGTCTGATATGGAAGTAAACTTCTATATTTAGAAAGACTAACTCTTTTCTCGTCACTCATAGGTTATGGGTGTATGCTTTTCTCTTCGAAGGGACTCGGAAGAAGCCGAGGTGGCTCCGCCATTTCCAATAAGGATTGAGTTTCCAGTTCCCCTTCGATGCTTCGAGGTCGGAGAACCTAGTAGTCCACCCGAGGAGGTGAAGACCGTACTCCCTGAGTCGGTTGTACTAGTGTCCGATAAAACCGAGGTTCCTGTGGCAGAGTCCGAAGAGGAGCCAAGGGAGGACACTGAGGATGAAGAGGAGTGGTCAAGGTATGCAAGAGCGAATTACAACGACGACTTCATGATTGAGATGATTCCCGAGGAGGATCCTGATCGGCACTATTTTGTAGTGCATTTCTAGGGGTTGTTACCAGGTTTGAGGAGCCATTTGGATGGATTTAGTGCACAACTGTGGATTATGGAGTTAGAGAGGAGAAGTGTGGATTTGGTGGTCTGGAGAAGCAAATTGAAGATATCCAGAGGAAGAGGAGTTGACCACTGAGGAGACGAAGAAGAACCAAGGAGAGAGTCCACACGAGAGTAGAAGAACAATGTTCTGAATTCAATTGATTTGTTCTCTTTACTCAGACGTCCAAATGGAGTGATTCAAATTCGAGGAGCTATCTCTTGAAATCTACTGCAAGTCCTCAAAATATGAGCGCAATCCGAGTTAGGAATCAAACGTTATGGCATTTTTACGGAAGTGCCGCAGGAGCTGAACCGAAGAAATCTCAAGAAGTGCTCTGGCAGCGACCGCCGCCAGGCTTACGGCGACCGCCGCCGACGTCGGAAGTGAATCCGAGATTAATTTCCTTATTTACTTATTTTATTATTATTAAGTATTTTTATGTAATTTCATTTTGGATTATTTTTAGAGACTTATTATCTTTAGTATTTAAGGTTAGAGGGAAGGCTTGTTTCCTCTGGAACCCTACTTTCATCTTTTCTCTATTCTACGTACTTTGTTATGAAGAACTAAGCCTTCCTTACTTAGTCAGACAACTGAAGCTTTCGTTTTGATTAAGTTGTGATATTTTCGTTCTTTATCTATCGCATGGATTTTATCTATTCTCTTGCTTGAATTGCTTATGATTAATATTGACAGTTTCTAGCCTGCGCAACTAGGTATTGTCTCTATTGATTGATTGCTAGATTTAGATTGTTACTGGTTGAGCATATCTTTATCGGAGTAGCAACTGCATCGTACTAGTATCTGGTTGTGCTAGTCTTATGTAGAAGAGAATTAATTTACATTCTAGGATAAAAGCTGGTTGTTTTATGCTAGATTGTATCCTAATTATATTCCTAGGCTTAATGCTGCTGTTAAACTGAATCTTGATGGTTTCATGGTTGTTTAACTAGTTAGTGCTATAAGTATCTGGTTGTGCTTGTAGTTACTTTAGAAAAGGAATAGGAATTTCCATTGCATGAGATATTGAATGACTGTCTAGGATCAACTTGTCATACGAATAGTGGATGTTTGTTTGGCTGAGCTCTTTCCCCAATCACTGAATTCGTAATCTTTAGTTTGTTTGCCTTCGCATGCTTAGATCTTCTAAAACATACAAAACCCCCCTCTAGTTACTTAAGAGTGACATAGAAATTGCATATAAAGATAGAATCTGTCTCCCTGAGGACTCGACCCTTACTTGCCTAGGACTACGTATTAGGTTTGTTTGGATTACTTGCATAGCAGTAATTAGCACGACAAATTGCTGTTATCAGATCCAGAAGAAGAGGATCCTGAAGAAGACCCGAAAGAGGATTCGGAAGAAGAGGAGGACCCCGAGGAGGACCTCGAGGGACAGGGCCACGAGTCTGATGGCTTAGAGCGCTTATTGGTGGGCAGCGAGGACCCGAGAATGGAGTTTATCTATCCCAGTCCGGAGTTGCCGCATGAGCAAGAATACTCACCATTGACTTCGGCCGATTGGGATACGCTTTACGAGGTAGTATTTCCCAGAAGAAGAAATGGTCCACAAAATGCATATGAGAACTCACAGCCTATTCCTGCTCAGAGAAGGCTAATATTGAGTCCTGACTCGCGAGAGGCACTTCGCCTAAGTCAGATGATTTCCCCAGAAGAGTGCCGCCAGATGGACGAGGCGGTTGAGCATGCTCTAAGAAGGGCAAGACCAAGGAATGAGCCATGTGCTCTTGGACCGAGCAGGGTGAGGAGTCTTTCACCAGACCCCGATGGTAAACCCCGTTCGAAGAAACCCTGTGTGAGGAGGGGCGATTACAGGAAATGTTTCAGGGCGCCATGATTGGGCCAGTGCTGATTAGCAGTTTCTTTTCTTGTATTTCAGTTATTTTGTTAAGAACCTAAATCTCCGGGCAATTTGGTCTTGACGATCGGGCGACCCCTTTTGTAAAACGTATTAGCTCGATTGAGCTTATTAATTAAAATTACCAAGTTTGATCTATTCTGAGTTGATTTTTATTACGTTAAGTATATTGAATGATATTAATGTAATAAAATACTTGGAATTTGATCGGTAAACAGATGGTGAACACAAGGAACACCATTCGTGCTGGTGCTGGGCCAAGTAATGACCCCAGACCAAATGAGAGGAATACCGCAAATCCCGTGGATGAACACGAGTCTGCTTCTAACAACAATCAAAGGGGCAATGACCAAGTTCCGGTCAACACTCCAATAGTATTTGATGTAGCAGCAATTGAAGCTATTCGGGGAATCGTTATACAAGCATTCATCGACATCATGCGACCAATTGTGCCTCAGGCACAGGCTGTGCCAATCCCCCCAGCGGTTCCAAGATTTGAGGAGCCAGTTGTCCATGCGCCGCAAGAAGAAGTAGTCAGGAACGGAGGCAATTATGGCCGAGCACTGAAGGCCATTAGCTCTATGAGGCCTGATAGCTATGATGGGAAAGGAGAGCCAGTCAGGGTGGCACATTGGTTCTCACACATGGAGCGATTGTTCCGCAATGTGGAGTGCACTGAAGCTGAGAAGGTGCACATTGCTTCCCTTCAACTGAAGGAGGTAGCTAGCGAGTGGTGGGAAGGTACCGGCCTAGCTGATCACCCTGGTTTGAACTGGGGGATGTTCAAAGCGAAAATGACTGATCGTTTCTTCTCCCGAGCTATGAGGGAAGAAAAACATAAGGAGTTCCTCTATCCGAAAACGGATGGATTGAAAGTGACTGAGCTTGCGGCCAAGTTCAATCACCTGCTACAATATGCTGGGCCGGAGGTGTCCAGTGATGAGCAAAAGATCTGGCATTTCCATGAATGGATGAATCCAGACATTAAGCCACTGATGGTGCGCCATGGATGCTCTACTCTGGAGCAGTACGTGGACGTTGCCTATAAGTTGGAAGTGACTCTGGAGGAGTCAACAAAGAAACGAAGTCGCCAGAGGTCAATGCAGGGCCAGCCTCAGGCGAGTGGATTTAAGCGTCCCGCGCCACCGTCTAATTTTGCCAAGTCTAGCAGAGCAAAAACGGATATGACTCATGGAGGGTCTACACGTCAATCGGGTCAGGGCAAGAGTCCGATCCAATGCTATAACTGTGGTACACACAGACACAAGAGTAATGAGTGTCCGAAGGAGAAGAAGACGTGTTTTGGCTGCGAAAAGGTGGGACATTTGCAGAAGTTCTGTCCACAACAAAGGCAGAAAGGAGCTGAGTCGCAGCAAGGGTCAGTTAATCAGAATAATCGACCTAAGTTCAGACCAGTGGAAGCTCCTAATCCTTTGATGCAGACGTCTGCACATAATAAGGGGAAAGCCCCAGTTGCTTCTAGAGGTCAAGGTCAACGCCTTTACGAGATGCGTGAGGCTGATGGACCTAATGCTCCAATTGCTCAAGGTATTCTATACCTTCATTCTACTTCTGTATGTATGTTATTTGATTCGGGTGCTACCCATTCTTTTATTTCAGAAAGTTGTGTCAGTAAGTTAGGGTTAGTATGCAACGAGGTTTGTGAACCTTTCGTTGTGAATATTCCTAATGGTGAACATTTGGTTGGAACCAAGCGTCTGTCAGAATTTCTGATTACCATCCAGGATAAGAAGTTCAAAGCAGATTTGATCTGTATAGCCATGGCTCCATACGACATTATTCTCGGTATGGATTGGCTGACGCGTCATGGGGCGGTAATCGATTTCAGCTCAAGGACTGTGACGGTGTCATCTTGGGGCCAGTATGTATGCAAGTTTAAGGGTCGGAATGACGCTGATAACGGCAGTCTTATCAATGCGATGGCTGTGTTCAAGCTACTTCGATAAGGTTGTGTCGGGTACCTGTGCTATCTAGACGAGCCCAAGAAAGATGAACCTTCAATTCCTGATATTTCGGTTGTTTGTGAATATCTGGATGTCTTTCCGGAGGAGATTCCCGATTTACCCCCGTATCGTGACGTAGAATTTACTATCGATCTCGAGCCTGGTACTGCGCCGATCTCTAAAGCACCGTACCGGATGGCTCCTCCTGAGATGCAAGAGTTGAAGAAGCAACTCAAAGATCTTCTTGAGAAGGGTTATATAAGGCCGAGTGTATCTCCTTGGGGTGCTCCGGTCTTGTCAAGAAGAAGGATGGATCGTTCCGACTTTGTATCGACTATCATGAGTTGAATAAGGTCACGATCAAGAATAAGTATCCGTTGCCGATGATTGATGATCTGTTGGATCAACTGCAGGGAGCAAAGGTCTTTTCCAAAATCGATCTGAGGTCTGGTTACCATCAGCTTAGGATTCATGAGGAGGATATTCCGAGGACTGCGTTCCGGACGAGATATGGTCACTACGAGTTCATAGTCATGCCATTTGGACTTACTAATGCTCCAACAGTCTTCATGGATCTGATGCATCGATGTTTCCACCAATACTTGGATAAGTTCATAGTGGTCTTCATCGACGACATTTTGATCTATTCCCCGAGTGAGGAGGTTCACGAGGAACATCTTCGGATTACTTTGTCAATCCTTAGACAGAACCAGTTGTACGCAAAGTTGTCTAAGTGTGACTTTTGGATCAAGGAAGTGGCTTTCTTAGGCCATGTGATCAATGAGAATGGGGTTATGGTTGAACCCCAGAAGATTGAAGCGGTAGCCAATTGGAAGCGGCCTCAAAATGTGAAAGAGGTGCGTAGTTTTCTAGGACTCGCTGGATATTACAGACGGTTCGTGGAGGGATTTTCTAAGATCGCTCTACCCATGACCGGTCTACTCCGCAAAGTCCATAAGAAGTTTGTCTGGGATGACAAGTGCGAGGCCAGTTTTCAAAAGCTGAAGCAATGTCTGAACTCCGCACCAGTATTAGCGCTACCGGAAGGGATTGATGGTTACGTGGTCTATAGTGATGCTTCGAAGAGTGGTTTGGGATGTGTGCTGATGCAGAGGGGCAAAGTTATTGCATACGCATCCCGACAGTTGAAGACTTATGAGGCAAACTATCCGACGCATGATCTAAAATTAGCAGCGGTAGTTTTTGCGCTGAAGATTTGGAGACACTATCTTTATGGTGTAAGATGCCAAGTCTTCACCGATCATAAGAGTTTAAAGTACGTGTTCACTCAGAAGGAGCTAAATATGAGACAACGTCGCTGGTTAGAGCTACTCAAAGACTACGCCATCGAATTGTTGTATCATCCGGGCAAGGCTAATGTAGTAGCCGATGCATTGAGCTGGAAGACGCCGCACGAGACTGTAGTGGCTTTACTCGCTGCTCAGACCAAGCTAAACCAAGGGTTGTGTGACATTGAAGTCTTGTACGATCAGCGTAGAGGATATCTGAGTATGCTGGAGATTCAGGCCATGCTACTTGATCAAATCAGGGAGAGACAAGTTGATGATGTAGTCTTGGTGAAGCTAAGCAGTGAAGTGATGGATGGGAAAGCTCCCGGTTTGGTGATTCAGGAAGATGGATCACTCTGGTTTCATAACCGGATCTGTGTGCCTGACGTTGATGGTCTTCGCCAGTTGGTGATGAAGGAGGCCCATTCATCAACTTATTTTGTACATCCAGGCTCTAGCAAGATGTATAAGGACCTCAGGAAGAAGTTCTGGTGGCCTAACATGAAGTGGGATATAGCAGAGTTTGTGGCAAAATGCTTGACTTGTCAGAAGGTCAAGATAGAACATCGTAGACTAGGTGGTGAGTTGCTACCTCTTCCAGTGCCAGAATGGAAATGGGAAGATATTGCTATGGATTTTGTCACTGGGCTGCCAAAGACTCAAAGCCAGAAAGATGCTATATGGGTAATCATTGACAGGCTCACGAAGAGTGCTCATTTCGTGGCTATCAAGTCAACATGGGGAACCCAGAAGTTATCAGAAGTGTTTTTACACGAGATCATCCGTTTGCATGGTACTCCAAAGACCATTGTATCGGATCGTGATGGCCGATTCATGTCAAGATTCTGGAAAGAACTACATAAGGCCATGGGAACCGAGTTGAGATTCAGCACTGCGTTTCATCCTCAGATGGATGGACAGTCTGAGAGGACCATCCAGACCTTGGAACATATGCTAAGAGCTTGTACACTCGATCGTCCGACTAGCTGGGAGAACAGCCTGAGTCTGATTGAGTTCACATACAATAACAGTTGGCATGCTACCATTAAGATGGCTCCATTCGAGGCTTTGTACGGTCGAAGGTGCAGATCTCCGATTTGTTGGGATGAAAATGCCGACAAGGTTCTGCTCGGACCGGAGTTAGTCGAAAGGACTACCTCGGACATTGCTTTGATAAGACAAAGGATGTTGACAGCTCAGAGTCGACATAAGTCTTACGCAGATCTGAAGCGTAGGAATGTTGAGTTTGAGGTTGGTGACAAGGTGTTTGTCAGAGTATCGCCATCCAAGGGTGTGTTTAGGTTTGGTAAGCATGGGAAGCTTAACCCTCGCTACGTGAGACCATTTGAGATCCTTGATAGAGTGGGGTCTCTAGCGTATCGTTTGGCATTGCCGCCATCGGCATATCCAGTGCATAACGTGTTCCACGTATCTTTGTTGAGGAAGTACGTGCCAGATGAGTCTCATGTGCTGAGTTATGATGACATCGAGATTCAGACAAATGGTACCTACGAGGAGATACCGGTGCGTATTCTCGAATGCCGTGAGAAGCAGTTACAGAACAAGGTGGTACCATTGGTACGAATTTTGTGGTCCAAGTCAGGAACTGAAGAAGTTACTTGGGAAACCTGGGAAACAGAGGCGGATATGCTTATACATTTTCCCGAGCTATTTTCGGCCTAGTTTCGGGGTCGAAACCTTTTTAAGGGGGTAGTGTTGTAACGCCTCGCTTTTCTTTGGTTTATTCGGCCAAGTTTCGGGGTCGAAACTTTTTATAAGGGGGAGGTGATGTAATACCCCTCATTTTAGTAAAGAGTATTTTGGTAAGTTTTCCAAACACTCGTATTGTAGTCGAATTATTTTCAGAGAAATTCAGACTTTCTGTTAAATACTTGATCTCCGTAATAATTCCTTGAGTGGAATAAAATACATTCGACGTATTTTTGGGGTTTAGAATAATTGTTCGGGTACGAATATATTTAACCCGGGGTTAAAACCCATACCCATAATTCTTCCCGGTCAAAAGTGGGCTTCCCGGTCAAAGAATGGGCAAAAGGCACAAAAATCGCCTTGACCGCACCCGCGGTCATACCCACCGCACCCCGCGGTTAGGAATTGGTCACCACCGCACCCCGTGGTAAGACCCACCGCACTTGCGCCGTCATGATTCCTTTTCTGCTCCGCCGAACGTCGCCTGAGCTGCTTGCCGTTTCGGTCGGCTTTGAGGCGGTGGGGGAGGTGCCAGCTGGGCTCCTTGCTTAGCCTATAAAAGGAGGAGGCTTGAAGGAGGAAGACAGCTCCAATCTCTCTCTCTCCAATCTCTCTCTCTCGTTCCATTGTCGCCGAAGTTGCAAGCTTTCGCCGGAGTTCTTCAAGGTCGTCGCCGGAGCTACCAAAGGAGGAGGAGGTGCTCTCAAGGTGGTTCTTGGGTGGTCCAGGGAATCCAGAAGTCGGAGCCACTACGAGTCGAGCCCCATCGTCTTCCCCGGTGAGTTGTCGTCGTCGTCGTCTTGCCTCTGTAGCCTTGCCGCACCCGCGGTCAAGCCGCCGTACCCGCGGTGGGCCTGGGCATGTGTGGTTGTGGCTTGGGCTTTGTGATCTCGTTTGGGACTTTCGTTCCTTTGATTTTGTTCGTTTTTCTTTAGATTCGTACTATTTATTGTCGAATCTAACTTAGGGTTTCGTTATGGGTCGTTCCGTAGGAAATCATAATCTGAGTTCTTCCTCGTTTCGGACCCGGAAACCTGTCGTCTCGAGCTTCGTCTAATCTAAGGCAAGTGGCGGTTCGCTCTTGCTTATCATTCCATATTTATATTGATTATCAATTGTTTAATTGTTAATTAATTTGGGATGAATATTATTTTCGTCTGGGAACAGTTTTGATAACTGTATGTGATTTAAAAAAAGATATTATAATAGATTGTATATATTGCTAGAAACAACGCTATTATATATATATAGATTGAAATACAGATATTATAATAGGTTGTATATATTGCTAGAAACAACGCTATTATATCTGTTATTGGCCTCGATGGCTTTGATGTGAATTATTGCTCTTATGTTTTAACTGTTTAGTTAGAACGAGTATTCGTAGGAACATTATGTACCTTGCGAGGTTTAGTGGTTTCTTGATAATGGTGCTAGGAGGATTTTCCCTAGTATCTTCGGTCATGACCTTACCCTTACTTAGGGTATGTGCACACAGCTGGTGCCGCCATTTGGGATGTATTCCCTGGGATGTATTCTCTTTGATATCTCTTGTGAGGAGATCCGATGTCTCTTGTGAAGAGATTGACGTGGCTAAAATATGCAATGCAAATATCGTTGAATAGCCTAGTCAAAGTAAAAGTCCTAACAAACCTACTAAACAGATGTATAGCAAGCAAGTAAGGGTCGAACCCACAGAGAGGAAGCTAAGTAATCAATCTATGTGTTTATAAGCATGCAAAGTAACAAGGGGGGTTTTGATTATCAAACAGAGCAAAGTAAACAGGTTTAGTTGACTTGAGAATATGATGGGGGAAAGTAGTTCTACTAGAACGAAATCCACAATACAGAGATATAATTTGATCACAGAAATCTATTAAATCCAAGTTCTTTCACTATTCTTATGGTTGTTCCCACCCTGATCTTAAGTATTACCAATTCTCACAGTTGTTGATAGACTTATCACAATATCAATGGAAGAAAACCTTACCACTAACAAAGCAATAGCAATGCACACAAGGATATAGGATACATGCAAATAGAAGAAAACCTTACTATTCAACATGCAAATGATTCTCACTCACGATTGCGCACTCGTATTCCACTATATGCAACAATCGTGTATGCTACTAGATATGCACTCGTATTCCACTATATGCAAATCCTAGCAATTGATAAATAGTATTCAACCTAGTTGGCCAGGCTATGAAGAATAACGATAAATCAATAATCAATATAACCAAGAGAATCAAACCAACAAATATAAGAATAAGAACAAGGAATAGAAATCTCACAAACGAATCAACTGTATTGCTTCAAACATCTAGTAGAACAAAGAGAAATTAGTGCTCCATCCAGATGTAAATGAAACCCTAATAGAAAAGTAAAACTGCGTAATGTAAAAAGTAAAGTAGTAGTCTCCTTGCCTCTTAACCTAGGAAGATGTCTTAAATAAGTTTTGGAAAATAAAGTTAACCTAATACAAAATAACAAAGGAAATAAAATAATAGAAAATAAGGAAATCCGAAACAACAAAAATAAGGAAATAAAGTCTTCTGGCCGCGAGGCGCTACGTGCCCACCGCGGGGCGGCAGTCTTCTTGTTGCCTTCTCTGAGATCCACCGCCGGGTCGCGGTGGCTTCTGGCGCGGGGCGTCAAGTTACACCGCGGGGCGGTGAGTTCCACCGCGGGGCGGCGGTGCCTTTTTCAGCTTCTGCGACACTTTAGTAAAAATGCCATAACTTTTTATTCCCAACTCGGATTGTGCTCATATTTTTAGGACTTGCAGCAGACTTCAAGATCTAACTCCTAGAATTGGAATCACTTCATTTGGACATCTGATTAGAGAGAACGAACCATTTGAATTCAGCATATTGTTCTTCTACTCTTCAATACACTTCAAACATCTATAAATCTCATGATTTCTTCACTTCTCCACTCTAACTCCATAATCCACGATTGTGCTCTAAATCCAACCAAATGGCGCCTCAAACCTGGTAATAACCCCCAGATATGCACTATAAAATAGCACCGATCAGAGATCTTAAAAGCTTATAACATAAAATGTATGTTTTGGAATTAAATAAGATAAGTGCTTTAGTGTACATAATTAATACACCCTCAGGCGAGTAGTGCAACTAGGAAACTCGTCTAGACTTTGGTCAGAGTAAAGTTCTCTTTCCAATCTGAATTCGCATTGTACGGTGAGGTTAGTCATGAACCGAAACACCAAGTCAGTTTTAAAACGCTTGTGTGAAATTGATGTTCCCAAGCACTTGTCATACCTTCCGATAAGACTCAACATTTCGGAGTCTTCTCTTCATATGTTTCCGTAAGACTCATTCTTTCAGAGTCCTTTCTCTTGATCATGCATTTTCGTATATTTCAGTAGGAGTATGGTGGTTGACTATTGTCATCGACTTTTATTCGAGAGGCGATGAGTCTAACCTAATACGGCTACTTAGAACCTTTCTGTTTTACCCTTGCATAGTCTTTCATTAGACTAACCAACCGGTTATATTCCCTTGCATGGTTGGCTGGTGTCATCCGTCTCATACGACGCATCATATAAACTGCAGTTCCGATGAAGGCTAGAAACGACAATGATGGCAGTTGGAATTTTGAAGAGTTTTACTAGGTTGAGATTCATTGGCGGGTGATCGTTTAGATCAAGACCCTTGTGTCCTTTATGTATTAAGACTTCCGCTGTAATATATTTGATTATGTATTTTGAATCATGGATGTAATTCCGAAACATTTGCTTTAATCAAAAGTTATGATATTTTGTATTATAACTGTTGTTTTATGATTTATATAAACGGGTTAAGCCTGAGGTGGCTTCAGATGTGAAATCCGAGGTCACTGGCGGTAATACCTTTCAAGGATATATATTTGGGGGTGTTACAGATTAATGCTATCAAGTTCCAGTGTTTCAGTTGTAAGCTGATATGTTTTCCACATAACGCATAGTCCCTTGAAAAACCAATGGCATGAGAGAAATAAAATTGGTCAAACCCAACTTTTCTCCAAATTGTTTCATGAGGTTGTTTGTCTGTTCGTATTTCAAAAAGGTCTGAAAGTTGGATTTTCAATTTTACAGAATGATTCGATAAGAATCCAAATGTTCTTTTTTCCAATGCCCCAACAATTCCAGGTTGTTATCTTTATAAAAAACAATAAAATAGACACTAATTTTGGTCACCATACGATTTGGTAGGTTTGTTTGTGTTGGTAAAAGCATATCTCCATATGCTATTTCTTGGTTTTTTGTCTTAATCTGCAAATATCGAAGTTTTTCACATCAAGATAGTTTTCAGAGTCAGTCAAATTGCAAAAAGACCATATGAGACCATATTGAAGTTCTTATCTCATGACCTTTGTTATCTTGTTTTTAAGTCTTTTTATTGGTGCTTTCGATCTTGGTTGAGTAATAAATATGACTATCATGAAAATAGAAGCACAAGTTTTTTTTTTTTTTTGACAAATACATTGAGTTTCTTGGGATGGCATAGTCAACCTGTTGTGGATATATCT
Source organism: Rheum nobile (assembly GCA_027886185.1). NCBI lineage: Eukaryota > Viridiplantae > Streptophyta > Magnoliopsida > Caryophyllales > Polygonaceae > Rheum > Rheum nobile. Next base: position 1,309,802 of record WOAB01000003.1, read on the forward strand.
ATCCAATTTGGGTTTTGCTTGTCCAAAATGCTACACAGCATCCTGATGTGACTATGGCCCATCATGGTGATCAAGACAAGCCAATACTAACGCCCTCACACACGTCAGCACCACCACACACTCTCTTTGGCGCCCAAGTCCTACTAAGGTGCCACACCACTCGAGCCACTTTCCCTCGGACAAGCCGACGCCCATGGACCTCCCTAGACATTTTCCACCCATCCAAGCCAAGAGCGCCGACGAAAGTGCCCAAGTGCTCTTGCCATGCCGTCCATGTTCACCCGTGCGTGGCCATACTAGGGTTTCCTCTCCAAACGTTGGCGATGACCTACCTCCCGGTGTGATCACCCATGCAAGATCCAAGGAACTTCAAACTAGGCTCAATCAAGGCCTAAAGACTCATGAAGTGCCAATGGAAGTGCAACATGGTCCGGTCGTTTTGCTTGTGGCTCGCCCAACATAATGAAGGTCACACACTCCACCAAATGCCTTATGCTTTTTGCCTTTAATTCATGCGGTCTTCATAATATCTTAATATAAGTTATTTCATAAGTTGATGTTTCATTTTCCATAACTTAATTAGGAGTTAAGGTGAGACTCTTTGTATTGCCATCGGCCATGTAAAGAGTTGTCTTCTTGGCTTGGTTTTAAGGCTATTTAAACAGGCATTTCCTATAAAACAATAAGAAAACGTGAGCTTTCCCTCCAAAAAACTCAATTTGCTTGTGAGTTATATCAAGCGTGATCAAGGTGCCCCGAGTGAGTCATATCTCGAGCCATCTTCATCTTGTTCTAGCCTTGTGTGGTGCGTCACATCCACACTCGTCAAGATCACCTATCCTTTATCAAAATACTCCAGAAAATCCACACAAAAATAGTTCCACCTTGTCCCCTTCACCGATCCAACAACAAACCACCAATCGGCCCCAAGAACATCACTCCACGGAGGAATGAACATTGTCTTGCTTAGGGGACGCAAAGCTCGAGCCAACTTACCTTGAACTGAGTCAAAAGGGGCGAGATCCTATCAAGTGGTATCAGAGCTACTCAAGGTAAGACCTTCATCCTAAGTGGTTTGAAAGTTGAAACCGAATTCAGTTTGTATTGCTCGATCTCTAGCTTTGTGTTTTCCTCGATTATTCTCTGAATTTTCCCAAGCTTTTTTTATCTGATTTGCCACGAAATTCCAAGGTTGAAGACACCCTTTCATGTGTCTGAATTCCAAGAAATAACTCGGCTTCATTGAATGCCAATTTGGATTTAAAAAGTCACTTCATTCAAGTGCAACATTAACTCAGTTTTTGTTGTGTGCCTCCTGAAGTTTCCGACCATTAACTCTATTGTTTCTTCCACTTATCTACATCTTAAATCAAAATTTTATTGTGCATGTTATGTTGTTTGCATGCTAAAATTCGAGGACACAAGATACGGGAAAATCACCGAAAGTTTGACAAAGAAAATTGTGATCTTGAAAGTGTAACGAGTGAACTCTTGTAAGCAGAAATTGCTATCCAATTGTCAAAGTAGCAATTCAGTTTTGAGCCTTACAAAAAATTTATCTCGAAGAGAAAAATGGGTTGAGACTCAGAAATACTCGGTCAAAAACAAAAGAGATGACCATAGAAACAACAAGGCCAACCAGACTAAGGCTTCGAGCAAGGCTAGAAAAGTTGTTAAGAGTTTCATTGTGTTTTGATTGTTGTAAAACTGAGGTGCCTAGTAGCTTCTTTTGTTGTTTGACTTGAGTTTGCATCAACTGAAAGTGAATAAGAACCTTTTGATTTGGGGTGTCATATTTTGTCAAACGCAACTCCAAAATTGGATCTTCGTTCCATCCAAAAACACATCCAAAATCTATAGAGGAACCATCTCATGCAAAGGCGGTTTTGATCCGTCCTTGGAGGAACAAGAGACGAGCCAATATTACCTTGAACTGGACGAAAAGAGGCACAATCCTATCACATCTACATCATTGTACAAATGTAACCTAGCTGACGTTGTAAGACTTCTGACATTGCATAGGAAAATAAAATTCCAAGAAACATACACAATGAAAAGTTCAGAGCACAATTTCAGGTAGTCAATATCTTTGGTATTTGTCAAGTGTTCTGTTGTAGTCATAGACCAGTTTGTTCAAGAGAGTGAATGTATCAGGTGTAGATTACTCTGGATCTGTAGTAGGTGTCATCCAGTGGTATGCCTTTTTTTTGCAGTGTGATGTCCCTTGTAAGGATGAATCACCTATTGTGCCAGTCATGTAATAGGTTTGAGCTGAATGTAGATAATGCCCTGGAGCAAACTCAATAAAAAACATGGTAAGTGCTTAGGTAAGTTTAAGCAATGATGACAAAGAATCAGGTCCCAAAAGGCAGAAATATTACGATTTTGCATGATTTCACGATCACAGTTTAAGTTGGCAAAGGGAAAAAAACCACCACTAACCACCATTAAGGGGTTGATCATTCCAAAAGTCAAAGGTTTTATAACAAATGGTTCTAGTAATAAGACTATTTGGGTTAGTGTTGTTTATTTCGGACAAAAAGTCATCATCAATTTCAAATTCTTGTTGTAATATATAGGCCAACTCGCCAAATTCAATACTATAAACAGAGGAAGAAATAAACAAAAACCAAAAGGAACATAGAGCAAGAGAGTAGCATAACGGAGGATTGTTTATTGTCAGAGGCTCATTCTTAGTATGTATCCATTTCAATGTATAAGTCAGATAATAATGGTAGCCATGTCTCAGAAAGAAAAAGACAGGGATCCAACACATTCCATACATAAGGATAATTCATTCATAGTTGAGGGTCAGACATACATCAAAAAAGCCTAAAGGCCACATCACTGGCCAATGTCTTAAATAAACATACCCTAGAGTAGATATAAAAGCAGTGATCAAGGTAGTTCTGTTAGTGGTAGAACCATTAGTCAAAAAGTTGTTCATGGGGTTCACCCTATCAGCATAAATAAGAGTTGTTCATAAAACGAAAACAAAGCCTTGAAAACTTGTACTATTTCATTTTTTGGTGCCCTTTAGCCTAGAGGAGGCAGTGTCATCCTCACAAGCCATGTCTTTGCGCTTACTAGACTCAGAGGTGGATGGCAGGGGCTCCTCATGTTTATCCTCCTTCTCATATATCATCAAGGAGAGATCAGTTGTATCAGCCATCTGGTTCAGGAGATTGTCAAGTGGTAAAGGGTCCTTACCTTTTCTTAGAGTATAATTGATTAGAGCATCAATTCCCTCTTGAGAGAGCTCAACACCCTTATCATCCACATCAAGTAAATCATCTTGGTCAAGAAATTTTTGGAGTTGTTGGCCTGTCATCTTGGATGGATCATCATTGTCAAGTACAATAGCATGGTTGTGAAGTGCCCACAGGCACACCTTTGGTTTGTCATCATTAGGGTAAGGGAGAAAGAATGGGTAAGACTAGAAAGTCTGACAACATGGGAGTCCACATGAACTGAAGCAGGGTTAGCAACAACAATAGAAGCAGTGTTAGGCAAGGATGGTTCAATTTACATGGTATTATACGTAGCAATGGTAGCATAGACAGTTTTGTAAGAGATGGAGAAATCATTACTCCTAGGTTTCAGCTCTTTAGATTGAGAAAAGGAGGCAATGGGGTCAGACAGTTTGTTCTTCTTATGGTGGAAAACATCTTGCCGTTGGTTTTTATTGCTAAGGCTTTCAAAATCAGGTTCATCATGGGTGGAACTAACTCCGAGTTTCTGAAAGATAATCTGGATGGATTAGGGTTTGACATTTCTCAGGGGATAAGTGTCAAAAGTGTGCTCTAGAGCACCATAATTTCCACACCCTTGAGGAAATTCTTTAAGCCAAACTTTATACTCTCGAGGTTTTCCCTCTTCATTAGGAATCACAATGGTTTTGTGGTTAAAACTAGCCACATCAACATTAATACACACTCAGGCATAACTAACCCTTTGTTTTTGTTTTTTCAGTAAAAGGGTCAATTTAATGAGGGTATCCAAGTTGTTCATCTCAATGATAGTGCTAATGACATCAAAATTGATGTACTCAACATGACGTTGGAGTATATGAATCCACATATCAATAGTTGAAATATGCTTAGTGAAATGGTCAAATTTGGAGCACCAAAGTTTCATCAACATAAGCTTCCCAAACACATGGAAATGTGTCCCATCCTAGACTTTTTTTTATATCAATGGGGTTGCAAAGCAAAGTTCAAACCGAATATTGGGTTTTTCAAGGATGTCAAAGGACCCTTTGACAAATTTCCAGTCATTCTTAAGTTTAGCTCTACGTTTAGAGAAATCAACAGGTTCACCAATCACATACCCAAGCAAGGAACAATAGTACAAAAAAGGGGATTAACCGTACTATTATTGGGGCGGATTTTAAAACCGTTATAAAGAATATATACGGACCACGGTTATATATAAAAATGCGGTATAAAAGTTTTTTTATTAAATTACCTAAACTCGCACCGCGGTTTTGATAAAGAAACCGCGGTAAAATACTCGGACCACGGTTGCTGTTTGACCGTGGTAAAGATTTTAAAAATAAAAAACCACGTTGTCTGCAACTCGGTCTTCGTTTCTCTTTTAGGGTTTGTTCAATTCGGGCGCCGCTAGCTTACTTGCTTCTTCGATTCACTTGCAAAGTTGCTCCACCGCGTACCCGCCGCCTCACTTGCGAAGTTGCTCCACCGCGTACCGGCCGTCGAGACCCCTTGCCATTCCCTCCACCGAAACCCTCGCCGCTCCACCCCGATTCGTCGTCGCCACCGGCTGCCCCTCCCCATTCCTTCACTTGCAAATTTTTCGGGCATTTTTTGCTGGTGTCGGTCGTTCTCCGCCGATGTTTCTCCCTCCCCGATGCGGTCCCTTGCCGGTGCTTCTCCCTCCCCGATAAGTTTTGTTGAGTCAAGTCTCAATTCAATGATGTTAATATTGCAATTAAGCCATGGTTTGCAACTATTTTGATAGCTCCATGAACCCCTCGATGACGGCGAAGGACGAAGACGACGAGAAGACGAAGACGACGAGAAGACGAAGACGACGAGTTCGCGGAAGCAGAACGAAGCAGCCAAGAACTCGGCCCAGAACTCGACCGAGTTCTGGACCGAGTTGTTGCTCCAGCCAAGAACTCGGCCCAGAACTCGACCGAGTTCTGGACCGAGTTGTTGCCCGCGTCAGCGATCTCAATTCGTCGTTTTGCTGAACAATTTATTATTTCTTTTGACGCTATTTAAGACCCGAAACCCTAGTTTGTAATCTTTACGTTGAATTTGAGTAGTAAAGTTGAGTACGCTCCTTCCCTTGAGTTCCAACGTCAACTCTTCGATCCCACGGATCATCTATCCCGTAGCTCATCGCTTCGAGCAATTGTTCATCATCTCTTCGGTGTTTGTGATCATCTCTTTGATCCTTTCGTTCATCACTTTGAACGCGTTTGAGGGTTATCTCTTTAGCCCTAGGAAAGCCATCTCTTTGGCTACGGAAGAGAAGGATTCGACTTCAAGATTGAGGAATCAAAGATCCTGCGTTACAGACAACACTTCGGGGGTTTGTTCGCATCATATTTCTCCAATGATGTTAATATTGCAATTAAGCCTTTTTCTTTTGCAGGCTCCAGGGTATATGTTTTGTTTCAGTTGATCGGAGCAAGGTCCATTTGACATTTTGTTACACAAGGTAATGGTCTAATATTTAGCTCATAACTCCTACGTAAGATGCAAAGTGAACAATTATTTGTTCACTGACCATAACAACACTAATAGACTTTATCTCCTAATGTGTACACTGCTGCTGCATTTGTATGCTATATGAAGACTTGCTTTTCTATTTTGTCCCGGTGCTGGAGGAGTGAAAACATAGTTTTTTTTTTCTAGAGAAATTGAAGTCTTGCATATTTTTTCTTTTTAGTGACACTCTACTTTAGCTATGATATTAGTGGTTTTGACATTGCACATTTGCTCTATAGACTAAGCAGATTATACAGTTATTTGTTGTAAGCCCAACAATGTTGACTTAATCAATCTTGTTTGTAATATTTTTGATACTGCAGCCTACAGGCAATAAAAAATACTGAATGATGAAATGCAATGTGATATCTTCAAGGTTGGCAATTTGGTCCGGAATAAGGTGTGCTGTCTGGTTCCTCTATTTTTGAATTCTTATATGTACTGAGTTGTATTAGCATATATTGCGTATATCCACTAGCTAGAGGTTCATTCCATTTTCCAGGCCTGTTTATTAGAGGAAATGAATAAAGATAATGGAAAAGGAGATTTGAACATGTACCTTATGTTTGAAATGAATATCTTATGACAGGAGAAAAAAATTTGTTTCAAATTTGTGCCCTTTTCCCTTAGGTAAAACAATTAACAGCATTGCAATGTTCTAGTGATTGTAGAAGACTACGTAGATAACCTTGGTTACAGATGATTTGAGGAGTTGTGCCTTCTATTTGTGTTAGATTTCTATATTATCGGTTGGAGCAATGTAAATAGAATGCAGCTGTTGTAGTTGTTGTATGCCCTGCTAGGTTCATTTATGTGCACGAATACATTGCCTTTCAAATCAGCTTGGTAAGAGAACATAGTCTGGGTTCATTCTTCATCTAATATTCTTACAAAATAAATGGTGGTTGTTTTCCAGTTGAGTCGAAACGACGACTTGAAGAGTTGTTGCTTTTCAAGTTTCACTGCTTCAGAAGAACCAGTTGATGGAATTGTTGACGTCCCTTTAACACAAACTGGTGAAGGAACTTCAGAAGAACCAGTTCATATGCTTTTGTATTTCCCTTGTAATTTCACTGATTTCCTCTATATATAATCTTCTATTTTTTATTTTTTAGGTTGCTCGCCACCCGGAAGCTGTTAATGTTGTCACAGGGATAGTTGGCTGTGCTGGGCTCAAGGTAACTGCCCTAGCCTATTTCTATTTTCTCTCAAGCACATTATACTGCTTAATGCTTATATGGGTATCTTTGGCATTCTACTGATTTTTTTTGTTTTGCATAGCCAACGGTGGCTGCGATTGAAGCAGGAATTGACATAGCATTGGTTAATAAGGAAACCTTGATTGCTAGTGGTCCTTTTGTTCTTCCACTTGCTCACAAGCATAAAGTCAAAATTCTCACTGCTGATTCTGAACATTCTGCTATATTTCAGGCAAGATAAAAATTGTGTTTTCATGCTTGTATGATAACTTCATTTCTAGTGTTCAGTTTTTTAATCCTTTCTTTTTCCTTCTCCCTCTTTTCTTCCATTATGCTGCTTCTATACTTGAGGTATGCTTGCTAGCCTGGAGGGATTCTCTCGGCGGTGTTATTGATCGGCTCCTACATACTCAAGGAGTTTAGTCTTGAAGAGTTCATTTATATATATCCTTGAACTAATTAACTGTTTTACAGAGTGTGGGATTTTCTGATGCATCCAACTCAACAAGAGTCTCAATTCTACTAGGTATTCAAGGTATATATTGTATTCGTTGACATATGACCTTTCTATTGCCGAACAAGTTCTGTTCTCATCTTGAAAGATTTTTTGTTCTTTTTGCTCAAAGTACTCGAGGTGCATCTCACTGCTATCTATCTGATTGGCCACTCTTTGCAGCTAATTATGACGGGATTTGCCATTCTGGCTGTTGATAGGCTTGGGAGAAGACCGTTGCTTCTTGGTGGTGTTTCTGGATTGGTATATTTCTCTGTCGTACTTTTTATCCTTTCTCTTGAATATGGTGTATATCCGTAGTATACAAATTGAACAATATGCTAGTGGAAAGGTAAAAGTTTTGATTGAACAATAATCATTAGCTACAGATGTACTCATTCTTCTTCCTAATGCCTTTATTCTGGTTTATTTTGAATACACTGATCACATTCTGCTCTGCGGCATATGTATAACATCATTTTATGGTTGGTCATGTGATAGACAATCTCCTTGTTCCTTCTGGGAGCATACTACACGTTCCTGGGTAGTGCACCTACCGTGGCTGTTGTCGCGTTGCTTTTCTATGTTGGGTGCTATCATGTATCTCCCAATTTCAGGTTTTGTAAGTCAAATATATTGTCTGTATGCTATTTGGAATGAACTGAGAAAAATTGAGGCTAGGAAGTTCCCTTGGTCGATATATTAGATTCAGGAGCTAGTCTTGTATTGTTTGTGAGTGTATTGATGTTATTTTATGCGTTGTTTTTTCACCTCATCGCATAGTGTGTTGTACTTATTTTGTAGTTGTCATTCGGGCCAATTGGCTGGCTGATGATCTCAGAGATCTCCCCCCTACGAATGAGAGGGCGAGGTCTGAGCATAGCAGTTCTAGTGAACTTCAGCGCAAATGCTCTAGTCACTTTCTCCTTTTCTCCTCTAAAGGTGCTGAATTTGCCTTTCCTTGAAAACTTTGTGCTGAAATCATCCGGTCCGGCTAGGCTATTTAAAAGATGAAGCAAATTGGAAGTATATATTCTTTTAAAAAAGAAATGTTGTGGAGTGGACTAATTGTGATGACTGATATCGCATGCGCTGATTGGAACAGGAAATGTGTTCTTCGTGTTCGGAGTAATAGTGGTATTGTCTCTTTTCTTCATATTTTACGTGATACCAGAAACCAAGGGGCTGAGCTTTGAGGAGATTGAGGCCAAGATCGGGTGATGGAAGAGACGAAAGACCGAAAGAATGTTGTGGAGGCATATGTATATAAGATGAGGAATTAGGTATTCAATCCTTACATTTGATTTCTTTGCTCCTCTTAATCTTCATTGAAGTTTCTTTGATCTTATTGTCCATCATACAACGTAGAGTTGATTCTTGTACTAATTGCTTAACATTTCTGTCCTTGAGAGAGCTAGCAACGAGTACTTTTCCAATTTGCAGGTTTTTTTGTTGCAGGCAATAGATTAAAGGCGCTCGATTCGAATATTTCCCCTTTTTCCTCCATTGCTCTACTGTGTTGGCGCCACTTGGGTGTCATTGGAGAGCTTTGGCTCCGTCACATTTGTGATGTTTCTTCACAATGTATTTCCAATTTGTTTGATATGAAGCTGACTTTATAGAAAAGGAATAATGTAGATGATGCTAAGGTAGAGAGGTATCTCTAATTCAGTTTTGTCCTCTGAAATTGATTTGGGTTGCTATTTGTGTGCAATTTTTTTAAAAGAAAATGAAACTGGACAACGGTTATTTTCCAGAACCGCTGTCATGTTTCATTTTATTTTATTTTAAAAAAAAACTAAAGTGCACCACGGTTCTTAAAGAACCGCGGTCCGACATGTCTACCACGGTTGATACGAACCGCGGTCCGGCATGTCTACCACGGTTTTAAATAACCGCGGTCTGGTTACCACGGTTTTAAAAAACCGCGGTCCGACTTACCACGGTTGACCAAAAACGTGGTCCGAGGGCCGGACCGTGCCGAGAACAACCACGGACGGCGTGGTTTCGTGTCTTAAATAACCGTGACTTGAGAATGTTTTTTCTAACCCCAAACAGTTAGGAGAGGTAGAGGTTCATATCAATGACTGGTTAGGTCAAAGAAGGGAGTTGTTTAGAGGGAATTGTGGTATGATTGGTAGTAGCAGAGGCTATAGTAGGAGAGGGTTCAACAAGGTTCAAAGACTTAGGTTCAGAGAGAGGATTCTTGGTACAATCAGATGAGCTAGATCCAAGAGAGATACAAAGCACCTCCTGCATCGAGTGCTTTCCTTTATCCATTAGATTGGATAAGGGAAACAAACCCATAAAAGCACACACAGAGAGAAAAAATAGAGAAGCACACCATAGCAAGAACAGAGAAATGTGAGAAGTAGATTTTAGAGGGAGAGAGTGAGTTTCATCCATTAAACTTTATCATTTATAAAGAAACAAACAAAAGAAGCAAAGCATGCAAGAAAAAAGAGAGGAAAAAGGAAAATAGTACACCTGATTAGGATCCAAAAGAGGCGCAAATCTAGAAACAAAGGTCTTCGAAGGTACCACCAAACAGTAGCAAGGCGAACAAGGAGACTCCACCACACCTAGAAGCTACACCTCTAGAGAGGCAAAAAGGACGAGCCAAAGAACAGAACCTCAGATCCGGTGGAAAGAGAGAGAGCTCTCCCTTTACAAAACCAGATCCACTTCAGGAACCAAATACCAGGGAAGGCGGAACCCTATGCTTTGACTAGAGAAGATCCCCAAAAAGCAGGAGATGGATGATTGATGTGAGATCCTGTCTGAGAAGGTGGAAGTAGAGGAAGTTTAGATTTCCATCTTGATTTGGGATTTTTGGGGTGGATTTTCGCCCGATTTTCTGGCAACAGTGTATGGGAGAAAGGAAGAGACACATTATTTGGGTGTTTTGTGTACGTATCACCATATGTGAGTTAGGGATCAATGTGAGCGAGAGGAAGAAGATCTTCAAGGTTAAGAGAGACAACCACACTAGGGTTAGGGTTTCAAAGAGAGGTTCGTGTGGCGAATGCGGGAGCATTTTCTCTCTCATAGTTGAATCTTTCCCTATGCACCATTGTATATTGTATTAACCAAATTTTCTTTTTTGTTTTGTTTTTCCATCTAGTTCGATTGGTCATACAAATGCTTATAAAAGCTTAGCGTCTCATTCTTCTAGATCAACTCATTATTAATATCATAATTGATTTTCTAATGCTTAATTTTTCTACTTTAATTGTCGTGAATCATGATCCAACTATTTCTTTCTTTTATACAATAGATAAATACCATACGTCCCTCCAAATATATAGGACCAACTTGAGACACAACTAGTTGAGACATAAAATCTCAACCCATCAGGCCCGGTCCAAAAGCAGGGACGACATGGGCACCGACCTAAGGCCCAAAATTCCTGGGAGCCCAAAAAATTTAGTATAGATATATAGTATTACTATTAAGATTATGTTGAGAAAGCAAATTGGCGTAGTGGTTTACCCTCACTTCCAAAACGAAGGTGCCTAGGGTTTGATGGTTTGATCCTTCTATCTTGCTCTTTTCTTTTCTTTTTTGCTTCCATAAAAATGGGCCTTTTTAGCTTGAAAATGATGGGACCAAAAAGCCTAATAACCCATAAATATGAAACAGCTACATGCAATTAATGATGTAGGAGCGTTTTCTCTCTCATAGTTGAATCTTTCCCTATCCACCATTATATAATGTACTCCCTCCATCCCTTTTTGTTTTTACTGATTTGACATGACACATCCGTCGAGGCGGGTTTTGTATCGTTAATATCTCTAATTACATAACCCTAAAAATTATAATTTTTTGATATTATCAAAGTACTCGTTGAGACGAATCAAACAAGACCCCACATGACTATATTTTTTCTTATATATTGGAAGAAATCTTGAAGATTCTCTTCAACGGTGAACAGTGCCCAAAAATCAAACAGAAAGAAGAAAAAGGGACGGAGGGAGTATTAACCTCGATTTTCTTTTCTTTTTTGCTGTTTCCATCCAATTCGATTGGTCATACAAATGCTTAAAAAAGCTTAGCGTCTTATTCCTCTAGATCAACTCATTATTAATATCATAATTTATTTTCTAATGCTTAATTTTGCTACTTTAATTGTCGTAAATTGTGATCCAACTATTTCTTTCTTTTATACAATAGATAAATACCATACGTCCCTCCAAATATATAGGGCCAACTTGCGACACAACTACTTGAAACATAAAATCTCAACCCACCAGGCCCAACCCAGAAGCAGGGGCGGCATGGGCACCGGCCTAGGGCCCAAAACTCTTAGGACCAATAAATTTAATATAGATATATGGTATTACTAGTAAGATTATGTTAAGAAAGCAAATTGGCGTAGTGGTTTACCCTCACTTCCAAAACGAAGGTGCCTAGGGTTCGATCCTTCTATGTTGCTCTTTTCTTTTCTTGTTTGCTTCCATAAAAATGGGCATTTTCGACTTGAAAATGATGGGCCCAAAAGGCCTAATAACACATAAATATGAACAGCTGCATGCAATTAATGACTCTAAAATTGAAAAATTAAATAAAAACACAATTGTCAATTAATAGCTAGCACACATTCTCAATTTTAATTTGTAGTACATATGCTTACGTCTACCCTTCTTTTCTCTATTATTTTTCTATTCAATTCCCAACATCATCCTCTAGTTTCATCATTCTCATGCATCTTTCAATTTCCCAATTAGATTATACCACTTATATAAAAGTTCAAGAATTGACTTTGTGGTGAAAATTCAATGTTATTTTGAGAGAGGTATATAAATTTCTTACTTTTTAGTTTATAATTTCTTTTAATTTTCATTACTGTAAGTTTCCGTTAGATTTTTTAATTAGGGAATTGAAAACTCCATTTGAGATTGTGGTTGTTGATTGTTGTTGCTTAAGTCTGACCAGAATAATGAAATTGCTTGTTTGCTCGGATAGTAAATCACGAGGGTTCTTTGAATTTTGCATATATATTATATTAAAATGCTTATTTGTTTTAATTTCAACAAATAATTATATATATTGTTATTGTTTTTTTTTATGTCTTTTTTTTAACCAAATGATAAATTGTATTGATAGGTTGGGAAAAAGGTACAACGTCCTATTTACACACACTAATGCATAACAAAAACAAACAACAACAACCAAAAACAAACAACAACCAAAAACAAAAAACAACACAAAACAACTAACAAGACAGCCAAAAACACAATCAAACACAAACCAAAAACAACACAAGGCCACACACAGCCAGAAAAGCAACAAAACATCAGCAAAATAAACCAAAAGCAACAGAAAACAGGACAGACAACAGCAACATCACAGCCGAAGCCACAAAACATCAGCAAAAACCAAAACAACAAGGCCACACACAGCCAGAAAAGCAACAAGACATCAACAAAATAAACCAAAGCAACAAAAACAGGACAGACAACAGCAACATCACAGCCGAAGCCTTCTCCTTAAATCCCTTCCTCTTCTCCCTGAGATCTTCATCTTGTGCATGATCCTCATCTTGCAATCCTCAATCACTGCTGCTGCACAATGGACTGCATTACCTGCTCCATTCCTTCTAAAGATAGCTTCATTCCTCATCCTCCAGGTATTGTAGACTATACCAGTCAAAGCTAGAAGCTTATTTAGGAAGATGTTGTTGTTTCTCTGATTACACTGAGCAAACCAGTCCCACCATTCAATCAGCCTTCTCTTCCTAGTTCTGACCCCTTGCCAATGCATGACAATCTGGGTGACCTCCTGCACAACTGAGCAATCAAACCATAAATGATCTTCATCCTCATCAGCTTCATGATACAGCACACATCTTGCTGAAGGAATGACACCCCATCTGTGTAGTTTAATTGCTGTTGGGAGTCGACCAAGAGTTGCCAACCAGCAGATAACACTCCATTTCCTTGGATGAACACCTTCCCATAAGACCTTACACCAAGGCTGTTCCTGGGAATGATTCCTAAGCATGTTATAGAGAGCTTGGCTATCCATCTTCCCATTCTTCTTGGATAGAGAAAAAACATCAGTGATATTCACACCCTCATGCTCCATGATCTTATTCTTAATAATCATTAGGTGCTTCCACATTGCTGAGCTGCATGTGCTAGCCTCCACATTCCAGATTGGGACATCCTTAGTAAGATGTTTCTTAGCCCATACAGTCCACAGATTCACCTTATCCTTACACAAGTCAAAAATGAGATGAAACATTAAAGTATCATTCCATGAGAGCAATTCCTTGAAGTTCAGCCCCTCTTCTGAAAAAGGTCTACAAACCTCACTCCAAGCAACAAGACACCTCTTGCTCTCAACCTCACCAGACCAGAGAAAAGCTCTACAAATAGAGTTTATCTTCTTGATGATCTTCTTAGGAATGAAGATAACTTTCATCCAAAAAGACACAACCCCTTCAAGGATAGCTCTGATAATTTGGGCTCTTCCTGCATAAGACACTTTCCTAGCACTTCTATTCTGAATCACATTCTTAATTTTATTCAGAAGAGGATCATAAGCACCAACCAGCAGCTTCTTAGAGTGCAAAGGAGCTCCAAGATATTTAACAGGGAAAGTTTCTTGACTAAAATTAAGAATCTCTAAGCATTCTCTCTTTCTGACATCATTCAAACCGCCAAAGAAAACCTTAGACTTAGCAGGGTTAGCTATCAAACCTGATTCCTCACCAAACTCAGTCAAGCAGTGTTTGATCAGCCTCAGAGATGGAAAAGTTGGCTTACAAAAGATTAAGAGATCATCAGCAAATACAATATTTGTAAGTTGAAGTTGTTTACACTTTGGGTGGAATCTAAATTCTCTGTTTGTGCTCATCAACTTCATCTTCCTAGCAAAAACCTCCATGACAATGACAAAGAGGAAGGGAGAAAGAGGGTCACCTTGTCTCAATCCTCTCTTCCCTTCAAAAAAACCTCTAGCTTCTCCATTTATAATAACTGAGAAGCAAGGAGTGCTTACACACTCCATAATCCAAGATATCAGTTGCCTAGGAATATTGAGGAACAGAAGGCAATGTTCCAGATAATTCCAAGACACACAGTCATAAGCTTTTTGAAGATCTATCTGCAACATACATCTTGGAGAGGTGATGGTACTGTCATAACCTCTCACCAACTCCCCAGCAACCACCATGTTATGAGCTATAGACCTTCCAGGAACAAAAGCACCCTGATTTATGGAAATGATATCATCTAGGAAGGGTCTTAATTTCTTGACTAAGACTTTAGAAATGATTTTTAGCATAGTATTGCAACAAGATATTGGCCTGAATTCTTTCACCAAGAAGGGATGAGTGACCTTAGGAATGAGGCAAACAAAGGTAGCATTTGTTTGCCTAAGTAGTCTTCCTCTACTGAAGAACTCTCTTGTAGCAGCACAAACATCTTCCTTAATCATGTCCCAGCCCTGCTTGAAGAACCAACTGCCAAATCCATCTGGTCCAGGAGATTTCTGATTTCCCAAACTAAAGACAACATCTCTTATAACTTGAGGAGTAGGAACTTCACATAAGCTCTCATGGCTATCATCACTAATTTTAGCACCTCCATATCTCTCAAAATTCAGACTAACTTGAGGAGTAGCCCTTCCAAAAAGACCAATGTAGAAATCAAGCACTTCTCTTTCTATCTCTGCTTGAGTATCCAGTGAATTCCCATTACTATCTTTCAAAGTGAAGATAGTACATCTTGCCTTACTAGCTTTTATGCCATTATAAAAAATAGAAGAGGTTTCCTCCCCCAATTTGATCCAGTCAATCTTAGCTCTTTGGGCAATGAAGCTATTCAACTGTGCAAGTCTAAGATCAAGAGCATCCAGCCTCCATAACAGCTTTCTGATGTACAACACTGAAGAAATCATTTTGAAGATCATCATTTGCTACTTTAAGTTTGTCAACACACTCATCAACCATAACTTCAAGCTTCCTGAATCTCCCTTTCTGCCACTTTTTCAACTCAGTTTTAACTCTTTTTAATTTCTCAGCAACCACAAACTGAGCAGTTCCTTGGATAGGCCTTTGCCAAACATTCTTAACAAGATCAGCATAATCATCCTCTTCAGTCCAAAAGTTCCTAAACTTAAAAGGAATCTTCTTAAAGCCTTGAGTAGGGTTAACCTGCACCACACAAGGAGAATGGTCTGAAATACAAGGGTCAGAGAAAAAAACTCTAGAAGCAGGAAAAGCAACTTCCTATTCATTGTTGATCAACATCCTGTCCAGCTTGCAAGCAATCTTGTCCACACCTTCTTGTTGGTTGCTCCATGTATATTTGGCCCCAGAAAACACATGATCCTGAACATTTAACTATTCCAGAACAAAAGTTAGTTCATTGCCACCTCTGAAATTATGTCTAAAGGATAACTTCTCTCCAGAATTTAGGACACAGTTGAAATCACCAACTATCGTCCAAGGCCCTATGATAGTTTGCGAAATACTTTCCAATTCCCTCCAGAGATCAAGTCTCCCATTCTGAGCATTTGGTGCATAGACAAAAGATGCAAAGAAAGAGAGCTGCCCATCCTTGCTAGCAATGGTACAATGAGCCAACTGTCTAGAGAAAGAATGAACCAAGACATCCACTATAGCTGAGTCCCAAGTCACCCATATCCTCCCTCTCTCCAGAGGAGAACTGTTAGTAACAAAAGGCCAATTTTTCATAAGTCGACTGGCCACATCCAGCTCTTTATTCAAAGGAACTTTAGTTTCAAGAAAAGCAACTAAACTTAGTTTATTCTTTCTAACCATATCTCTAACCATCCTAATCCTAGGGGAAGAGCAGCACCCCCTAGTATTCCAAGCACCAAAACAAAGCTCATTCATTAGGATTGCCCATGGAGCTGCTACCACTCCCAATCCCTGAAGAGGTAAGGCTTCTATCTGCCTGAGAACTCTGAACAATTGAGCTATAAGTTTGAGCTCTCTGCTTCCCTTTTTGTTTTTGTTGTTTCTGAGGAGGCCTCAATATCTCATTAGTCTTCTGCTTACGTTGCTCATTGTCTTTAGTCTTTCCACCAGTCAAAGCATCTTCTCCATCATGACCTTTAGTACTTTCAATTTCAACAGGATCATGAATCAATGAGTCAGAATTAGCCTTCCTTACCCATACCTTTCCTCCCTATGCCACTGCCAGATTACTTCCATTCTTCTGAGCCTCTTTCTGTCTCTTTTGATGCCAACATTTCCTTTCATTGTGCCCAAAAACATTGCAACAAGCGCAACACCATGGAACCCACTCAAACCATATTTTGTATTTGTAAATTCTACCATCCGGGCCTTTGAGTATCACTGCTTCCCTTTGAATGTCTTTAACCTTTACCTTTATCAAGAGCCTTGCATAAGAAACTTTACTTCCAGGCGCAGTAAAGTCATCCATACCTATAGGTATACCAATCATACTTGCAATTATACTCAACATATGACTGGAGAAGAAGATAGGGTCAAGATTCTGAATCTGAACCCAGGCTGGAACAGATTCAAAACTGGACCAAGCAACTGCAGTACTTGGGAGCCATCTCATAAGAGCCAAAGGTCTGATACCGTCCACTAGCCAGGGTCCATGATCCTCAACCCACTTCATATGCTCTTGACAATTAAATCGAAATGTCCAGATTCCATTGCTCTGAACTTGCACTTCCGCAGTTGAGTTCCCCCAATTCTCTTTCATAAAGCACTTCATCTCTTCCATCGAGATTTGCTTTCCCATTATCCCTCCAATCATCGAGAATTTCCAAATATCAACCTCATTCTTCACCTCTTCATCAGAGAATTCATATATTTCCTTATCATCGATCTCAATAAGCTCAAGTTTATGCAATGTCGATTTCATCCTAGAATTCTTCGCTACTTTCTGCTCTAGGGATTTCGTAGTAGGGAGATCTACCACAGTTTCGAGATCAATCACATTACCAGAACTCCCCTCATTGACTTGCTTCAATGAATTAGCCAGAGACAAATTCTCCAGATCGGCTTCTCGATTCGCTGAATTAGGGCCAACAAAATGTTTTCCAGCACTTTTCACAATCGGATTCTCCAGATTAGCACGGTTATGTGAATTAGAATTCAGATTCTCAGTCGAATTCAGAAAAACTTTCAAAATCGGAGAATCTGACCTCATCGCCACCGGCTGATCTGTTTTGCTCCGCTCAGAAGAGATTGTCGATGAAACAGTCTTCGAACCACCACCACGCCCTGTCTTCGCCATGAATCTGGTCTTCACGCCCACCGGAGAGCTCATGCACGATCAATCACCACTGAATTAGCCAAATCGTTGGTTATCTTCACCGGCAAGAAATCGCCAAAAGAGAGGTTTCCGAGAGAGAGCGGGACAGACAGTTTACAAAGCCTTTTTTTTTATGTCTTTGTTATTATACAATTTGTTATATGTATACTTTTGTTTGTATCGTGGATTATTTAACAATATTCAAGTGTGTATTATTTTTATATTAATCATATGAGATTTTAAATAGTATACGTTTTTAGTTAAGACTATATTAAAATTCTTAATTTATTTTCGTTTCGAGACCTCTAAGGATCGGGGCTGGGGCTGCAGCCCACAAGCAGTGCAGCCGGTATTGCCAGCTTTCATTCGTCCACCGATCCAAAATAGTATTCCAACCCACTGATATATTTAATTCAAAGTTTCAAACCACACATGCCAAAAACAAGTGTTTTTTCTCTTCTCGCAACTTATAGTCAGGCATGAGGAAATAAATCGCAAATTTCCACACTTGAAATATATTTGTAGATATGTCAATTCGATCAGTTTTAAATTATTAGCTTGTTGAAAATCAACCCATCTTTATCACATCGGAGTTGAGATTTGATAATTTGCTCAGTCTATAATTACAAACTAGTTTATACCTTCGTGTCATACACGAGCCGACTTATATTTATGAAATAAAATTTTAATATACGAATAAACATCACATGAGTACAAATTAATGACTACGTGATTATAAAAGATAAGATATACATGAAATGAGAATATATTGACATGTAATTATATTAGATTTTTTCCAAACATATACATATTAATAGAAAGAACGTGATTGAATTTATATATATAAACATTATAGGAAAAAAACTCACTCTAAATATATGTACAAATTACGATTGTACATGTTACTTAACTCAAGAACATTTTATTTTTGTATATTTAGAGTGAAATAGTATCCGAGATTGAAGTTATGAATCGCAATATACTATTTTTTTCTTCAATTCAATAGGTTAGTACGATGTTATTTGTCAATCTTCCAACAATATGTTACTGATGATATGTTTAGATCTATATTCTTTTTAAAACTTCATAAGTTTGTTGATGGAATATTACCTTTGTTAGTTTTTGTTTGTTTACCTTTTGTAATATTCAATTCTGATTTTAGACATTGAGATGATATTATTGAAAATAAAATCATATTAATTTACTCATTATTGTATTAATATATATATGTTGGGCACTTATATTTATTCGTAATTATTAATATACTAAATTAACTCAATTGGAGAATCAAATAAAACCCAATTGAATTATATTTCAAATAGTATATTGATATTTTCATACATATTTTTTATTCATCATCAATTATTTCAAGTTCATAAATAATTTGTAATTAAATCTTGAAAATGTAAAATCTATCAAGTGAAGATTTTATTGCTATCAAATTTACATGGGTTTATTTAAATTTTAAAATGTGAATACATTGTAAGTAAATAAAAAAAATCATTTAAAAGATATGCTGTCTAAAAGTTGTTACTAATTAACTTATGTGAGTTCACTAATCTTGTTGCTATGTGAATATACTAATTAACTTACATGGATTCATTTAATTTGCTAATAGTTTGTCACAAATTCGTGATATTTACCAAAAAAAATCATTAAAATATATGGTATCTAAAGTTAAGTATATAACCTAACCTTATACAATATTTAATTTTTAATTTTTTTGATGATGTTAAATGTCAATTAATATTATTGTTGCATTAGCAAAAATATATATGTATCACATTTCAATTTCCGTCAAATCGAAAATTACGTTAACATTTATTGCAAAAATAAGTTAGTTTGATTAGATTTTGGTCAAAATTTGATAAGATTTTAAAATTTAGAGCTAATTAATTTGCAAATCTTGTTAAGGTCTTTTTGTTAATTTATATTTTGCTGGTTAAATTTATTTACAATGTTATTTATCACTTTAAAGTTTGGTTGGTTTTGGAAGTAATTGTAATCTAAATATTTACATATAAATTTAATTTGATAAATAGTTTTTATTTAAAGTAAAATTAAAAAAAGGAACAAATGAAAAAAATGACATATAGATAAATTTTAATAAGCTATTTTACATGTAAATAATTTAAAACTTCCCTATTGATTAAAAGACAGAGTTGTTATAATGAAGAAAGTATACGTGCCAGTTATCAACTCATCATATAAAATCTATTCATCAACTCTGCAGAAAAAATATTTAATGAAATGTACGGACCAATTTGTATATTCAATTTGTAAATATGTATTCGATAATACCTTGTATTAATTCAAAAAAATTGTTTGAAAGATATTTAGAAAAAGCTGAATCTTGAAAAAGATATAAATTTTGTAAAATTGTAATTGGTGATATCTTGTTTAAATATAAGATTGATAAAATTTACATATAAACAACCTCAAAGATTGTTATCAAAACGGTACAGATTTTAATTTATTTATTAATTGATTAGATGGATATATATCTATTGAGGTTTTTGTTAATAGTAGATTCATGTACGTATTTTTGCTGAACATCATGTTGAATCCGAAAATAAATATTTTCTTCTTATTTATTATATTTATATTTTATATTTATGTTTTTAATTAAATTTATTAAATTAAACAAAGTTTATTTGAACTAAATGAGCCATAAAATTTTCATGTAATAATATAATATAGTGGGCTTGATTATAAAAGCACATGCACTATGAGTTGGAAATTGTATATATTATATGATTTTGGCATAAATTATATAAGCCAAATTATATATGCAAACTCATGAAAATAATATTACTAATTACATAAATGAATATAAGATGTATTATATATATAAGTTTCGTAGGAAATCTATCATATATTATTTTGACATATATTATAAGCTTATTGTATGTGTAATTTGTAGAAATCAAATTTTATAAAAAAACTGTATATAATTTTTATATATTTGAAGTTAGTTGTAATTAGATATTGTGATTTAATTTTTTTAATATTTGAAGTTAGTTATGATTAGATATTGTGATTTAAAATTGTTAATAAAAAAATAAATTAATCACAAATTGACACATAGGAATTGTGGGGCGAAAATCAATATGGTGGCTCTAAATTCTTTTACTTTAATATATATATATATATATAGATAAAAAAGAGCGAATAAAAAAATGACACGTGAGAATGATGGATCCAGAAACGTTCTGAGAGCTGAAAAGGGAAAAGCTTTAATATATATATAATAGATGATATTAGAACAAAGAAAAAACACACTTTGGGTGATGTGTGTCATGAAATTTGTTAAATCTACTAAAGCAAAATAAACTAACGTTATATACATATGGCATCCTTATATTTAATTTGCTACATGTCATTTTCTCCTTTTATCATTTTTTTAAAATAAATTTAATTATATTAAAGATTTATATCCTAAACCTATTACCAATCTTTTCTTATTTAAATACAAACCAATTAGGAAGATAATAAATTAATCAATTAAGAAGATTACAAATCCCTTAGCACGATTACACATAAATTATGAATAGTACAAATGACACACCCTCATTTGCTACATGTCTGGGTTTTTTGTTCTTCTCTACCATGCTCTCAAGGTTAAATTCATATCTTCTATTTATAAATCTACTATATATATGCTAAACTAAAACCTTACTACAACACATGACACACCCTCATTAAAACTGTCACAAAACTTCATGCGTTTTTTGAAATTAATTTTTTTTCCGGCACAATATCTAAATAAAAAATTATTATTTTTTTTGATTTTTTTTCTAGATTTAAAATTCAATCTAATCATAAATATCTCATCTAAATGATATATTATATATACTATGATAATTTAAATATTTATTTAATTAATAATATTCAAATATCTCAAAAAATTTAAGTAGATATTTATTGTTCGTAGAACAACATTATTTCAAAAATAATTTAAATAGTGTTAAGAGAATACGTATTATCATATCTTTTAACTAATTTGTCACATCTTTATATTTCTAAATTTACAAGGTTGCACATTTATATGATTGGTTTGAAACTTTGATTTTTAATCTACTATATAAATTATAAAGTAAAACCTAACTAAGACCACTTCTCGTTTTGACATTGCGGTACATCATTTTTTGTCACATGTCTACTCCACATCATATCACATCATTAAGTTATCTTTTTTTTCCTATTATTATTATATAAAATATTTTAGATATGATCATGATTTTATTTTCAATATATAGATTATTCACATTTGATCATGATTTTCATATTAGATAGAATATATTAGGTATTTTTTGAATATTCTCTTTTACTTTTTTTTTCATTTAATTAGTCACATTTTATTCAAATTTCTTTTAATTCATTTATTTCAAGGTATAACACCATATTCAAAATATTACGTTATTATGTATGTACGGAAGTACATTGATCTTTATTAATTGATTAATAGTAGATATTTCTTTATATTATTGTATTATTTCAATTTCATATATATTGTCACTAATTAGATATATTTTTCATTTATTAGATATTTTTTAAATATAATTTTTTTTAATAATTAAAAAAATATCAATTTTAAACTTTACCCAAGCATCGTGCCATCTAAGCTAGGGTAATTTAAAAATAAAATTCTCCAAAGAAAAAAGCGCAAACGCACAAAAAAAATGGGCAAAAAAGCGTATACGCATAAAATTCTCCCAAGAGGTAAAATTTTACATGTTCGCCATGTGGCGGAAGAGAGTACACACTTGGAGGCCATGCGTTCCACTAGCTAGTGCATATGGCAATCACCGCGTCTCTATATGGGAATTGACTACCGTCATCGCGTACAATCAAGGTCTATCTAGGATCCATACTGATAAGGTACTTTTTGTTGCTATCAAGTCTTATAGGGTCGTCCACAAGGTCCTAGACAAAAAGAGCGTAAATATATGTTGATGAGGGGTAAAAGAGTATAATTGGTTGTGTGTAGGCTTCTACAACATACAAATAAAACGTTAAGTAGGACAAGTGTTTCAATCAAAAGCTATGAATTCTGAAGAAATATTGTGTTCGCCAATCCATTAATCCAAGTAAGAGAGATGACAAGCACGAAGGGATCAAATCATGGAAAACACACACCATCTCAAAGTTATTGGGATACAAACATGCCTAAAGGCATCTGTTGTCAGCTAAAGGTATAGATGATTAAACAACGCACCACATACGAGAATCGATGAATCAACGAGTTGAATTCATCAATCATATCCTTAATTCCAACTACTATAAGAAAATCAAGCAAGAGAATATCACTCAATCCCTGAAATCATACTTAATTGCATAATTGATCGCTTAGGATAAAAATGGGCATCTAATCCAAGTCCAAAAGCATTCAATCAACACCCAAAAAAGAAATTAAGAGACGCTAGAAGAGAGAGAGTAAGAACCGTCTCCGTTCGGACTAGAGAGTCCATACGAAATCCTTGAAACCAACGGCACCGCCGCTCCCCTTCCTTGCTCTAGTCGTCATGCTCGAAATCCTATGTTCCCTCCTTGCGAACTCCGCAAAGCCGAAAGAACAACTCCTCTGCATGCCAAAATGATCGGAGACGAGTTCATGTAGAGCCTCTAATGGAGCTTTTTTTGGTCGAACTCAGTGAGATGACCCCCTTTTTTTTGGCCCTCCTCCTTGCCTCTTGAAGCCTCGCCCCATTCTTGCCCAAAGCTTCAGGAGCTCTCCCGTCCCTTTTCTTCCTGCAAATTGCGGCCACCCAAACCCTTGACTGCTATGCCCATTTTCTTTTCAATTGCCCTCTCCCATATTATTTAGCCTTCTTTCTCTTTTCTATACTCTATTCATAGGCCTTGGGCCTCTTATTTTTTGTGGGCCTTGAGCCCAACAAAACCTAGCTCCCGCACAACCCCTCAAGCCTTTCTCTACGCGTAGCACATCAAAAGCTTGAATACGGGTGGTGTCTGGTTTCTCCGCGAAGAGGTAAGATGGTGCAAGTGTAATCCTAAAATTCTTTTGTGGGGTTAGAGCTTCGATGTTTTTTACTTCGCGTATCGCCAAGGCTTTCCTGATGGGGTGGAGCCCTAGTGTTTTGTTGTGAAGGTTGCAAAAGCGTTTCTTAGGGGAAGAGCCCCAATACCATTTTGTAGTCTATGAGAAGACTTTTTAGAGCCAGGGCACTATCGTTTTCCCTTTCACACAACTAGTTTACCTTTTAATCTTGCTTTATCATTTTCTCGTTAAGAGTGGATGCATGAACCTTGTATTGAAGGTAAGCGCACATTTTTAGGGGGGTATGTGGACTTGTGCGTAAAGAAGCACATGTATGTACATCATAGAAAAGAGACACGTGAAGGATTTATGCATTTGTGCATAAGGGAGCCCCCCTTGCGTCGGAGAAAGTGATCCAATAGAGGGTATAAGAACAAGAGTGATTTCATTAGTTTGTTCGTGTTGCTCAGTTTGCTTTTCCGCTTTATCTTTTTACTTGCTTTCCTGTATTACTTTTTTTTCACTTTGTTTTTCGTGTTGCTTCTGTCATATTGCTTTTCTCGTGTTGCTTTCACGTATTGCTTTCACGTGTTGCTTTAACGTGTTGCTTTCACGTATTGCTTTCACGTATTGCATCTCAAGACTTGCTTTTCCCGAATTGCATTCACAAATTGCTCTCTATACTTGCTCTTTCGTATTGCTTTCACAAATTGCTTTCACTTGCTTGCCTAAACATCACACATCATATTGCTTTTAGAGTATTTCTCCGTATCGTGCATTACGTATTGATCAAACGTGTTGCTTTTCTCACATACCTTGCCTTCGCGTATTGCTTTCTCATATCGCTTTTCAAACTCGCACACTTCTTGTATTGCTTTTCAAGACTTGCTTTTTCGTATTGATTTTCTCGTGTTGCTTTTCATACTTGCGCTTTCTAAGCCCTTGGATCGCTTATGGCTGGGAAGCCAAGAAAAAAGAGGGGCCATTGTAAAGGCCATGAAGCGAAGGCCTTCGTGAAGAAGGCTTTCGTGGAGGGGATAGATGCAAGATGGGAGAGCCACGAGCATCAGCCCTGAGTTCTTGAAGGTCAAGGGCGAAGGCCGGGAAGGCCTTCGTGAAGGAAACTCCGCTAATTTTTCTCGTGATGTTGATCAACTTGCTGTTAAGTGCAGCGCCTCTTCCCTTTCTGCCTCATATTGTCTTTCTACTTGCTTCCTTGTGAAAGGCGTAAGTGGTGGCGAGGAGAGTGATACCATAGATTGCGTCGGCTTGAGAGACGTACGAGCCCTAGCCGTTGTGAAGCATCGTGAAGCCTACACAAAAACAAAGGTAGAGCATAGTGAGAGCTACGCGAAACATAAGTGGAATGGAGTGAAGGCTAACCAAAGTCGAAGTGAAGTGTAGTGGAACTTGGTCGTTGGATGTTCGCCATAGAGTGGGCATTTCTCGGCATGACATGAGCCTTCCTAGCTGTGTGAGGAGGTCCCCACGGATGGCGCCAGTGTTGAATTCCGATTCAACTATGTGAATTAATTAGTGCCCAACACGCCACTAATCCGGTGTTCCTCTTTCTTGATTCCATAAAAGTTCTCTCCCATGTCAATTGGCTCTCGCCGTTGCCGGAATGCCTCCCCTCTAGCTTGCTTTAAACCTGAAAAAGATACAAGGGCTTCCCCGGTCTTGCAACTCCGACAATCAAGTCAGTTTTCCATACAAAAAGCATATATATATATATAGAAAAGCCAAGATTGAGAGATTTACTAATCCATCAAATTACCTTGAACACATATACTTAGTCTTAAAAGATATATAATCGTCTCTTACATCAAGCTAAATGATATAACTCACAACCTTTCATTACTTAGCATCTCAAATGTGTGATCAAGGTCAATCTAGGATCCATACTGAAAAGGCACATTTTGTTGCTATCATGTTTTATAGGGTCGTCCATAAGGTCCTAGACAAAAGGAGCGTAAATATATGTTGACAAGGGGTAAAATAGTATAATTGGCTTTATGTAGGCTTCTACTACATACAAACAAAACATTAAGCATGACATGTGTTTCAATCAAAAGCTAAGCTATGAATTCTGAAGAAATATTGTGTTTGCCAATCCTCTAATCCAAGAAAGAGTGACGAAAAGCGCGAAGGGATCAAATCATGGAAAACATACACCATCTCAAAGTTATTGGGATACAAACATGCCTGAAGGCATCTGTTGTCAGCTGAAGGTAATTAAACAACACACAACATACAAGAATCGGTGAATCAACGGGTTGAATTCATCAATCATATCTCTAATTCCAACTAGTATAAGAAAATCAAGCAGGAGAATATCACTCAATCCCTGAAATCATACTTAATTGCATAGTTGATCATTTAGGGTAAAAATGGGCATCTAATCCAAGTCAAAAAGCATTCAATCAACACCCAAGCAAAAAAATTAAGAGACGCTAGAAGAGAGAGAATAAGAACCATCTTTGTTCGGACTGGAGAGTCCATACGAAAGCCTTGAAGCCGACGAAACCGTTGCTCCCCTTCCTTGCTCTAGTCGTCATGCTCGAAATCCTAAGTTCCCTCCATGCGAACTCCGCAAATCCGAAGGAACAACTCCTCAGCATGCCAAAATGATCGGAGACGTCAAATTCGTCGGAGATCGGTTTCACGTCGCCGAAGGTGCTACAACAGCTCTATCGTCAATCCTCTTCCCCGGCCCTTCCTGCACCACCCCAGCAGCAGCAACAGCAGCGACAGAACAGGACAGAAGCTGGCGGCGCTCCACCAGCCGCGCAGGAGAACCAGGCTCGACGACAGTCGCGCATCAGCTCGAACCTTCACACAAGCAGTTCGTCGCGGTCCTACACAACAGCTCATTGCGGTCTCGCACCAAGGAAAGGAGATGGTGGTGGTGGTGGCAGTCGCGGAGGTCGTGTCCACAGTGGAGAATGAGCAGCTGAAGGTCGAAGAAAAGCAAGGCGATCTGAACGAAGGAGATATAAGGGTTTGATCCAATTTCTACCCCCCTTTTCTGTTTTTCTTCCCAAATATCTGCTTTTGGATGATTTAAATAGACATAGAAATATTTTACCATTTAACATATATATATATATATCGGGTATTTCATTCTCCCTCCCTTATAGGAGTTTCGTCCTTGAAACTAAGATCAAACAGGTTCGGGTACCGATCTCTCATGACCTATTCCAACTTCAAAGTCTCTTTCGCCATTCTGAGCTTAAACCATGAGACTTTCACCAAGGAAATAACCTTATTCCTCAACTTCTTTTGTTCAACAACAAGAACATTCATGAGTGATTCTTCAAATGTGCCATCAGGCTGAAATTCTATCTCCTTAAACTTCAGAACATGAGTCGGTGATACACATATTTCCTCAACTGTGACACATGCAACACATCATGCATTCCATTCGATCTCGGCGGTAACGCTAATCGGTAATCTACAACACTAACTCTCTTCAAATCATCGAAGGAACCAACATACCAAGGACTCAACTTCCCTCGTTTCCCAAATCTGAACACTCCTTTAGTCGGTGAACTCTAACACACGTGGTCTCCAATATTGAATTCTAAGGGTCGTCTACGAATATCTGCAGACGACTTCTGTCAACTCTGAGCTGACAACAATCTCTGACGAATCACTACAATGTCGCCTTTAGTCTTCTGCAAAAACTCAGGAGCAACTAAAACAGCATCAGTCAAATCGTCCCAACACAATGGCGATCTACACCGACGACCATACAAAGCTTCATAAGGTGCCATCTGAATCAACGCATGCCAACTATTGTTGTACATAAACTCCACCAAATGCAGTTTGTCTTTCTAATTTCCTACCCCTCCAAAGCGCAAGCTCACAGCATATCTCGGTAGTGTCCCCATTGCCGTATGTAAGGACTTCTCTCTGGGTCCCAAGTAATCTTGATGGGCTAAAAAATGCAAAGATTTTCGTTAACCGGTTCACAATGACCCATATAGTATCATTTCCTTTCGTGCTCTAGGAAGATCAACAACAAGGTCCATTGTGATGTCCTCCCACTTCCATCTAGGGATAAGAAGCGGTTGTAGTTCTCTTATTGACCTTTGGCGCTCAATCTTAACTTGTCGACACACCAAACACCTCGACACGTACTCAGCAACTTCCCGCTTCATGTCACTCCACTCGTAACTCCGTCTCAAGTCCTTGTACAATTTACTGGCTCCAGAATGTACAAATATGCTGAAGAATGACCTTCCTTGAGAATCAACTTTCTAATCTCTTTATTAGTTGGCACACATAATCGATTCTGAAATCACAATATTCCATCCTCATGAACAAGAAATCCGGGCACTCTTCCCTGAGCAATCTCATTACATATCTTACTCAACATTCCATCGCATTCAGCTGCGTCCGCTCTTTCCCGAACCAATTTCACTTTCACCCCTCACCAACTCTGGTTGCAATCCCAGCGGAACTGTTAGGCAAGCAACCATATGCTCGGGAGTCTACTTCCTACTCAAAGCATCAGCTACCATATTAGCCCTTTCTGGATGATAAACGATAGTTATATCATAATCCTTAATCAATTCTAGCCACCATCCTTGTCTCATGTTCAACTCTCTCTTATACAGTTTGAGCTGACAAGAAGCATATGCAATGACCTTCCCATTCTGCATTAGAACGCAACCTAGGCCTTGCTTAAATGCATCATTGTAGACGACAAACCCTTATGTTCCCTGCGGTAAGGCTAACACTGGCGCACTGATTAAACACTTCTTGAGTTCTTCAAAACTCTCTTGACATCTCCTGTCCCATTCAACTTCTTAGTCTTACGTAACCTGCCATTGCGAGAAAACTCCTAATTTCCTTAACATTCTGAGGTTGTTCCCAATTCGCTACTGCTTCTGTTTTCTGCTGATCTACCATCATACTCTCGTTGAAATTCACGTGGACCATAAATGCTAACTTAGGTAACCAAAAATCACGTTCAACCAGCTTTGCGATTAGTTTCTGCCGCCTCAACACTTCGAGTATAGTTCTGAGGTGAGTCTCATGGTCACTCTTACTACGAGAGTATACTAAAATGCCATCAATGAAAATCACTACAAACGATCCAAGTACTTTATTAAAACATCGGTTCCTTAAATCCTTGAAACTCGCGGAAGCATTAGTCCATCTGGATGGCATCACAACCAATTCATAGTGACCGTACCTAGTTCTGAAGGCAGTATCATGAATATTTTCCTCTCGAATCCTAAGCTGAGGATACCCTGATATCAAGTCAATCTTTGAAAACACTATAACTCCTTGCAATTGATCCAACAAGTCATCAGTACGGGGAAGCGGATGCTTATTCTTGACTATCACCTTATTCAACTCCTTATAATCCATGCAAAGTTGAAAGGAATCATCCTTCTTTTTAACCAACAATACATGCGCACCCCAAAGAGAAGCACTTGGCCTAATAAAGCCTAACTCCATAAGTTCCTCTATCTGTTCCCTCAATCCCAGCATACACACATAACCGGCACATCCTTGTCTTAACAGTTTTGCAGCTGTCATCGCACTAACAATTCTGCCAGAGTCTCTAGGACCATGGTCCTCAAACACGTGCACTAAACCCTTATCTGTTGTTACAGAAATTGTCTTCTTCCTGTAGTAACATGCACATTCTACTCCTCAACCCAGCCGAACTCATAGTTGTGAAATCCCACTCTTCCGGTGTAGACTGAGTCCTCTGTCTCTTACCATCTCAAGCATCAAATAGTCTGATTAGAATCATCTATAGCAGCCTCCCTGATCAGCACTCATCAGTATACTCAAGGATCGTACATCTATGCCTCACCATCAAAGGTGTCATCTCACGATACAGCCATCCACGAAAGTACTTAATTCTGTCCTTCTCATCCTTAACAATAACAGTAGTATACGATAACTTCTTACAGAATCATCAACTACTAGACTATCTGTATCTATCGCTTGACGATAAGCCCGAGGGCCTCCTCCTCTATCATACCCACACCTTCGACCTCTAACGCATCCCACTTCCAGGGCACACAGCATAAAATTACTCATCAATACTAAACATCACATACAAAATTTATCAAACACAAACTTACCTATGAGTAACAACAAGGGTCTCCGATCACACGATTGTTTCACATTTTTAGCGAATAATCTTTTTCCACGTCAAGCATTTGGAAAACATTTTCGACTGTAAAGGCTCTGATACCAATTTCTGTAACACCCCGGGCCAGAGGTGTCACAGTGCCATAGTTCCGAAGAACTATAAGGCGCTTTTTAGAAAAGAAAAACTCCAAAACTTTTTCCAAATATACAAATGTTATCAGCATAAAATCCCTGTTCAAGTTTGAACCAACATTTAAACATTTCCTCCAATTCAGTGTATCAATTTATATCCAAAACAACAAGTAGTTAATGCAACAATTTCAAATCCGATGCAAAACTAAATCTTTAACTGTGAAGACAAATCTGTGATCCAGAACCCCCTTGCTGCTGCCGAACCTGCAAAGACTAGTTGACTAGTGGACCCGATACACCAGTCAACCGCGGAAACATAAACCGAGGTTGGTTAGTCTAATGAAAGACTAGCAAGACTCATCAAGCCAAAACAATTTAAAACATAGAATATTATCACAACAATCAACTAACGCCAAACAACAACACATCAGAATATACCGTTACCATCACATAACCATTAATTAACCATTCCTATCCAACTCTTCACTATACTAGCCACATTCCATCCAATCTCAACCACACAACGAGAAAACCGGTGAGACGATCCAATCCAACTTTACTAACACATCCAATCCATCTTTCTTTTCTACTACCAACACGTCAACTAACAACACTATGAAACATATACACATATACTACTACTACACGTTCAAACCAACCTTCGCATCAGCGGACATATACGCGGTAAAACAAACATCACCTAAGTAAAGAGGGGCCGATCACCCTCCGGTTGTAGCCTTAAACCAACGTAGGTCACACCCCACGTGGTCGGGTGAGACGATCATCACCCTAAATATATGTAACGACCCAGGCCAGCCACCCTTCCGATGCCGCCTGTTCGTTAACATGGGCCGCAGCCCATACACCCCAACCCATCCCATGTTGGCCCACACCCTCAAGATGGGAAATGGGAAACCAACCATGTAGGTTGTTGGAGAGAGTCGAACCCGTGACCTCCTCTCCCTAAATAACATACTATCCATGGATAGACTAAAGATGGGACACTCACCATCCAATTGTGGCCTTGAACCAACGTAGGTCACACCCTACGTGGTCGGGTGAGGCGATCATCACCCCGGCTAGCTATAAGGAGTCATGCCCTCCCTTATAACTGAAACCAACAAACAAGATTCAATATGGGACGCTCACTATCCAGTTATAGCCTTGAACCAACATAAGGTCACACCCTCACGTGGTCGGGTGAGGCTATCATCACCCCGGCTTAGCCTTAACCAACGGAGGTCACACCCCCACGTGGTCGGGTGAGGCTATCATCACCCCGGCTCATCTAACAACCATCACAATCATTCCACGCAACCAACCATCCGCAACTAGCTACAACCAACAATCACACCAACAGAAATCCACAACCTCGACTAGCTACAATCAACAACTACAACCAACGGAATTCCACAACCACAACGAATGACCAACCATAGCCCACAACCACAACTAATAACAATCAATAACGACCACTAGCTATAAATAACAAATATTCGACAACAAGTTAATAACTAGCCAACAATCAACATCCAACACAAAACCAATAACCAAGCACACAACCAATATTCACCAACAAAACCACTTAACCAAGCACACAACCCATATTCAACACACAACCAATAACCGAGCACACAACCAATATCTGCCAACAAACCAATAGCCAACAAACAACCAATATCCACACATTCAACCATTTAATTCTACGCCCATAATTCTAAATCAATCTAACGGACATGTGCATAAATCATTACTGAGAATAATATTATACGAAAATAATTATTTTAAAAAGAGATAGGTAAAAGTATGAGCAAGAATCATCTTGCCTTAAACTCATCGACACCACCCTAGAATTTTACCAACTTCGCCAACCAATCCGGAACGAACCTGCAACAACAAATCAGACCATTTCTGTATTAAATCAACACATACCATGCCCTCACTTGCAACTCCCAAATCAGCCCCCAATTCAGTCCAAACTTCCAAAATTGAAATCAAACACCCAAACTATGCTTACCAACCCTTAGCTGAACAATTTAGGCTGACCAATTCCCTGAAATTGCTAACCGAAGTGCCAATTCCCAAATCTATCCAACATCCAATTCAATTTTGCCCAACTCAGATCTGTCACAATTTCCTTCAATAATTGAACCAAAATCTGCCCAATTTTAACAATCACATGGCAATTAATTTAGCCCCAAAATAGATGGAAATCAGCTATCAAGTCCACGCATCATCTGCGGTTACCTCGTCGGTGGCTAACCTCTGTCGCCGGGATCGGTTTCACGTCGCCGAAGGTGCTACAACAGCTCCATCATCAATCCTCTTCCCCGGCCCTTCTGGCACCACCCCAGCAGCAGCAGCGACAGAACAGGACAGAAGCTGGCGGCGCTCCACCAGCCGCGCATGAGAACCAGGTTCGACGACAGTCGCGCATCAGCTCGAACTTTCACACCAGCAGTTCATCGCGGTCCTACACAGCAGCTCATCGCGGTCTCGCACCAAGGAAAGGAGATGGTGGTGGTGGCAGTCGCGAAGGTCGTGTCCACAGTGGAGAACGAGCAGCTGAAGGTCGAAGAAAAGCAAGGCGATCTGAAAGAAGGAGATATAAGGGTTTGATCCAATTTCTGCCACCCTTTTCTGTTTTTCTTCCCAAAAATCTGCTTTTGGATGATTTAAATAGACATAGAATTATTTTACCATTTAACATATATATATATCGGGTATTTCAGTAAGAACTGTCTCCGTTCGGACTGGAGAGTCCATACGAAAGCCTTGAAGCCGACGACACTGCCGCTCCCCTTCCTTTCTCCAATCATCATGCTCGAAATCCTAAGTTCCCTCCATGTGAACTATGCAAAGCCGAAGGAACAACTTCTCAGCAAGCCAAAATGATCGGAGATGTCGAATTCGCCGGAGACGAGTTCATGTGGAGCCTCCAATGAAGCTATTTTTGGTCAAACTCATTGAGATGGCCCCCTTTTTTATAGCCCTCCTCCTTGCCTCTTGAAGTCTCGCCCTATTCTTGCCCAAATCTTCAGGAGCTCTCCTATCCCTTTTCTTTTTTTTTCAATTGCCCTCTCCCGTATTCTTTAGCTTTATTCCTCTTTTGTATATTCTAAAAATGGGCCTTGGGCCTCTTATTTTTTATGGGTCTTGAGCCCAGCAAAACCTAGCTCCCACAATAGATAACAAATATTTTTAGATTATGTGTTTTGAACTTATATAATATTCTTTTTAACACTTTATATGAGTTTGGATCATATGGGGATGGGTTTTTGGGTGTAAAGTGGGGAGCTCTCATAGTCGTTGGATTAAGTTTATCAAAGGGTTGGTATTACTCATCCTTTTAATATGGAACGGTGACAAACTTGTAAATTCTCCTACTTTTTATTTTATTTTCCGCTTTTGCCCCTCATTCTCCAACCCTCTCTCTGCGTCTCCCTCTCGAACAGGAATCCCAAAGTCGACATTGCCAATCTACTGTGTTTGCACCATTGCTTCACTCTCGGCGTCATGGTTCTAGGTATTGATTCGTTCTCCTAATTTTGATGAATTTGATTTGTGTACGAACTTCGTTCTTTTCATTCGTTGTCAAATTACTTTTTCATGTTCGTAAATTAGGTTTTGTTCGTGAATTAGGAATCGTTGAATCTGTGATTTTGTCTTTCGTCCAAGGTAATTATTGCATTTATTGTCTCACTACTTCGTCAATCCGATTTGGATCCCTTGCACAAAGTTCCCAATGTCATATTCCTTTTTTTTGCTTTCGTCTGTTGGTTATGGTGGTATGCACTTCAAATTTTGTTTCTTTGCTTTCGTCCTGTATATGATTTGCAGCAATTGTACCTTATTTGTGCACTTTCACACGTTGTAAATATTGTCTACTGGAGTTTCTCTTCCCTTGTTGTATTTTTGTTCATTCCTTGTAAAAGTTGTTATTCTTGCACCAATTGTACCTTGTTTGTGCACTTGCACCAATTCTTGCACTTTATTACATATGAGTGATATGACGTGCTTATGAATCACATCCTATTTCTTTTTATCCTTGTTACATAAACTCTTGTTACTGTAGTTCCACTACGGTGTTTTCTTCACCTACATGAGGTTGAAAGAGCAGGAAATACAGAACTTGATGTGGATATCAGACTGTGTGGCGCAGAACCAAAAGTCTCGTGTTCATGACAATATCGTCTTCATTTTCTAAGTTTTCTGTGACAACATTCAATTATTTATTGCCTTCATTTCAGCAGGTATTTCTGTAAATTTGAATGCCTTCAGTATATTCAACTATCTTAGTTCATTGAGCATTGTGTTGTAAGACAATGGATTGCCTCTTTTGCATTTAGTAGGAATAAAGCTTGTTTTCCGATTCTTTTGATGGACATTTATAAAAACACATTACTTGAATATACGACCTAACATCAAAATATGGTTGGTTGCATGTTAATATTATTCAGTATTGATACATCACAAGCACAACACTGGAATACATAATGCTTTAGACAAACAAGTAGGATACAAATTTCTTAATACATCAGTTGTTGCCCTTTTCAAAGCGGTGGGAATTAAGACCGCTACACAACGGATATCGCTCTCGGGAGACTCTGCTATCTTCTTTGCAGCCATGGCAGTGAAGTCGGAGCCTAACAAGATCCAAAACAAAGTAGTGGTTGCTACGTCTCTAAAGGGGAAGGTTGACATCTTTGCTGGATCAGCATGAGATTTGGAGTTGAAGTGATGGGAAATTTGGTTGGGAAGTTTTAGGGGGATGGGAATTAGTGGTGATTTGAATGAGTTGTGGTTCGAAATCCTGCATTTGATGCTTAATTAGCACCCTGAATTAAGGGTTGCCATTGATTTTTCAGAGAATCGGTAGTTTGGATTGGATGTGTTGTTGGTAGAAGAGAATTCCTAATACAAGCTGATATCCATTAAACGAAAAGGATGTGCAAACACCATTACAAGAATAAGAAATAAAGAGATATTAAGTCATGAAACACATCTAAACCAAATCCTAAAGAAACCCATTGCAACTACTCTCTGTTTGAAATACAAGCACAAAAAAATGAGAGAAACTGCAACTAATGGTTACTAATTTGTCTTTAGAAGATGGAAGAATCAAGAAGGTGAATGAGGTATGTAAGCACCAGAGCCACTAACATCAGCAGGTATGCAATCCCTTGATCTGCGCAAGTTCCTAATATGCCAAAAGTGTAGATTAGATACATCATGGACGCAAAACCAAGGTAAAATTTGTTTACAATAAAACTCGGTATAAAATAACAAAATAACGATTTTCCTAGTTTCCTTTGTGGTGTGAAAAAAAGAATTAATATAACAGACATAACAGTAAAAAATTATGCTTAGGAAGATATAAAATAGAAAAACAACTATCATAATTATGCACATACAACTCTTATTTAAGCACTATTGTACATAAATCATGCACTTTAGATATCATTTCAATAAAGTCTTTTTGTAGAAGATTTTGCTTATGCACAGACAACTCTTATGAAAGCACTCCTATACATAATTGATGCACTCTAAGCATCAATTCAATAGTCTACTCATTTTGTAGAAGATTTGATTTTATGCACAAATAAATATTAATTATGCACTGACAACTCTTATTAAAATACTCCTATACATAATTCATGCACTTTAGAAATCAATTCAATAAAGTCTTCTTTGTAGAAGATTTTGCTTATGCACCAGATAAATCTTAATTATGCACAAATAACTCTTATTGAAGCACGCCTATATATAATTCATGCACTCTAGAAATCAATTCAAATAAAGTCATGTAGAAGATTTGCTTATGCACATATAAGTCTTATTATGCACAAACAACTCTTATTAAAACACTCCTATATAGAATTCATATATTGTGAAAATATGCACATGTTATAGTTATATATGCATTGTGAAAATCAAACTATGCACTTTAAGTTCACACTACTTAGTGTACCTTATTTCCAAAAGATAGACACAAAATTACAGAGTCTACTTGTTTAATTGAACGTGTTTTAACGCATGAACCCTAGAATTTTTTATTGAAAGAAACTGAAGCATCATAATATATGGACCCTAATTACAAACACATTAACCCCAAATATGAACATGTGAACCTTAAATCTAAACACACAAACCCTAACCGCATCATTGAGAGAACATAATCTAAAATTTAGGAGTGCTGTAGAGATTTTTTACCTTGTTTTTGCTTTCCTTTCCCTTTCGAAGTTTTGTCGTCGCTCGCTATTTCGCTTGTTCAAATTCCCGAGTCTTCAACAATTTTTGAGAGAAAAGATGGAGAAGAGTGGAGATGAATGATGATTTTGGAGGCTAGATTTATTGATTTCAAGTTGGGGATTTGAAAGAGATTGGAGATGGAGTGAAGAATTGAGAGTCAACTTGAGAGCTAGGGATTTGGGAGTTGAGTATTTTTGAAAACCAGAGAAGAAAGAGGAGTGAGGGTTGTTTTGTGCTGATTTTAGAAGGGCAGGGGTTTTGGTTTATTTACGATGCGGTGCCATTGAAAAATATTGAATATGAGAAGCGTGTGTTTATCTAATTTTTTGAAGATACCATGTGTTTTAATCTCAACCATCGAATTGGCTCATCCAACAGCTCTAATAAATCCTCACTTTACATTTGAGAGAAGGTATACACCTAGGGCTGTGCATCCGGTCCAGACCGGACCGGACCGCTTTTTCCGGTCCGATCCGATGGACCGGAATTTTTACAATCCTTGGACCAAAGACCGGACCGGACCGATATGATTTGGTCCGGTCCGGTTCGGTCTTGGACCGAAATGGATCGGTATAATTTTTAATTATTTTTTATATTTTTATACCTATTGTGTATAATATTAGAAAATATATTTTGTTATTAATTTATATTTATAGTAAAAATTAATTTTTAATAGTGTTATGAGATATTAATACATAAAGTAAAATTAAAAACAATAAAAAACAAGTCCATCCGATCCGGACCGAAAACCGTCCAGGTTTGGATCGGACCGGAACCGGAATTTTAGAAATTTGTGGACCGGACCTTAATTCCCCGATCCGGTCCGGACATTTTCGATCCGGTCCGGTCCGAATTTGCACAGCCCTATATACACCGGAACCGCACTCCACTTTATATAATATTCTTGTCTATATATGTATTTGTTCAATTTGCTCTCTTGAGTAGTTTATATATCTTACACGCGAACAATTATGTCTGAATGTTTGAACAACTCAACAACCCCGAAATGAACGGCTTCTTTCTGAAAATGTCTAATCTTGGCTCTTTTGTTTATTTGAATGATCTCTGTCACACGAGCCTAACCTCACGTAAGTATCTAATTATTTTATGAACGAGTCAAAGTTGCTTAAGGTAATATATGACTTTATATTTTCAGGATTATATACAGAAATAATGTAAACGTCAAAGCTTGATTTATCGTAACATATTAACTTGTATAAACATGCAATCATCATCATTATTATTCAAAGATTATAAATTAGTGAAAGAAGATGTTTTCATTGCTATCAATTTAAATATGAAATAACGATGACAATATACTTTGTATAGATGATTAAAAGGAGAGGAAGTTACTTTACTTACATATTGCTGGAACTATGTCATTTCCTCTGATTTTAATAATGATAATACCATTTACTTTTATATTTTACTTGTTCCTATAATTAAATTTCACACTGAATGAATAAGTTGGGAGCAACCGAAACCAACAGAAGCAAAACAGAGAAATAAATAAATAAAGAGCCAATAAGGAAACAACAGTGATGAGCGCAAACGCACAGTAAAGAGCGCATTGTCTGCAAAAGAAAGAAAAGAAGGGAACAACACAAGAAATAAAGTGTTTATGCAGAGACGAGCGCAAAGAACTTCAAGATAAAGCTGACTAAATATGGAATGAATATTTCAAGATCTCCTAAGGCGGAAAGCAAGAGAAAGATAGAAATTTTGGTCAAGTCTTAGGATCTTAATTAGAGAATAATATCTTTTAGAAGAGATAAAAGATAGTTGTATTTATAGAAATAGATAATGTCATGGTTAATTATCTTAGTTGACACGTGATGGGCCAAGCTAGGTTAAGATTAATGGGCTTTATCTATGCCTATATATACATAATAGGTAACCTAGAAAATGGTTCACAGTTTGAGCATACGAAGGCAATATCGTGAGAAAAAAAACACAAGGTACGAGCTTTGTGTGAGATCTTTGTTAGGGTTTCATATTTACTTGTGTTTTTAGGGTTATTACACTTGCTTAAAAGTCTAGGTTGTCTAAGAACTATGTGTGACTAGATCGAGTTCTTGAATTGCTTGATTGTGTAACCTTGATTGATAATACAAGTAATCCATTGAAATCCTAATAGGCTAATACCTAGAGGTAGATGTTTTTCTTAATCAACTAGTTGGTTGATTAAGTACTTTTCTCTCTAAAAAACTATGTGATTTTTACTTAACTAAATTAATCCTTTCTGTTGCGCAGAAAACAACTAATCGTTTCATGTCCAACACACTTGCTATTCAACACTTACCAGGAGTCATATTTCTCTCAAAAAAATTTTTAAAAAAGTTGTGAGTAAAACTAATTCAGTAGAAACCAGAGTATTATAATGTGAAATTTATTGAGAATTTATCAAAATAACCATTATAGTAGGTATTTTTTTTATAAAAGTGAAATACTTGATTTTAGTCAATTAGCCACATGTGAGAGTTATAGTTTAAAAATTGAAAGAGAATAATAGATTTTGACATAAAAAGGGTGGAATAACATTAAATTTACTCACCCCTATATAATAATCTATTTTAATTCCCATTTGAATTGAAGGAAGTGAAATTCTTGAAACCATAACTTGTTGAATTATGCATAGTTAAGATATTTGTTTGATCCACATATAGCCAAATTCCAAAATAAATATGTCTAGACTTATAGAGATACAACAATATTATGGAAGTAGATCGACAAAACAAACTTTGATATCAGTATCATCAAATTATTGTTCATTATGAAATAAGAAGAGAATGTTTATAGTTGATAGATGTACTGATATAATGCATACAGAAAGAACATAGACTCAAATAAATAAATAAAACAAAGCAATTATAATGCATGAAAACAATTTGCTTAGTGAAAGAATGTTATATAAAGTAACAAGCCTGCTATATGCAAGACATTTTTTGCTTATATACACGACAAACTATACGCACAAAAATTGCATAACATTTTTTGCTTATATACACGACAAACTATACGCACAAAAATTGCATATGCAATTTTTGTGCGTACAGGTAAAATGCGTAGAAAAAAACGTACAATTTATGTGCGTTGAATTTCAGCGCACAAAAATTATACAAAATACGTATTTTTATTATAACTTAAAAAAAAAAGATAAAGATTGTACGCTGAAATATCGCGTACGCAATATTCCAGCGTACAGGTTGTTGGGCCGACCCATTTAGATGTACGCTAGAGTATTGCGTATGCAATATTCCAGCATACGCATTTAGATTAAGAGCTGCGCGCGCGGCACTTCATCTTCCACCTCCTTCTTCTTCCTCCTCACGCCGTCGTCATTTTTCCGATTTGATCGCTCCCCCAAGCTTCTTCTTCTTCTTCCTCCAGGCACGCGGCTCTCCTCTTCCTCTCCTCCTCCTCCTCCTCTTCTTCTCCTCTTCTTTCCATGGCTGGTGACGAGGTGGTGTCTGGTGGCGGTAGTGCAGAGGTGATCGGCGATGGTGCGGCAGCAGACGCGCGGAGGCTGGCGGCAGAGATCTAGTGCTATCCGTGGAAGGCGGCGGTGCTCCATTGGTGGCCGTGGAAGTGGGAGGCACATAGGTGGTGGTCGCGGTGGTTGTCGGCGAAGGTGGCGGTGGCGATGGCGGGGAAGAGGCAGCCAGTTCTCCGTCCAACGGGGGCGAGATTGAGGGTGGACGAGGTGGCATCTGGAGCCGATTTAGTCGAGCTTGTGGCAGACGAGCAAGCGGGTGTGGAGACGTTCCCGCGACTCCCGGCCGTCTTCTAGCTGGGGTGGCTGACAGGTATATAATTTTCTAATTATAGGTTTATAAATTTAATTAGTATCGAATATAATTTTTTGTGTTTAATATTTAAGAAACTTTAGATATTATATTTGGATTTAGGTATTGAATTTCTAAAATTTAGTTTGAAATCATATCGATATTTTAGGCTTATATTGAATTTTAATGGTTTATGTTGAATTTTTTATGTTTAGGAAATTTTGTTTGAAAATAAGAAAATGAATTTTAATGGCTTATGTTGAATTTAGGAAGAGATTTACTGATTTTAGAATCTAGAAATTGAACTTGAATTTAGAATTTACATTTAGGGTTTATTTCAATTTTATAAATATGTATTGAATCTTTTATTTAGATTTAGGTATTGAATTTATATAAATTTGGATTTTATATTTGATTTTTATATGTATTTATATAATATTTAGTGAAATTAGCATTGAATTTAGGGTTTGAAACTGAATTGAGAAAATTAAGAGATTAAAATTGAAATTAAGAAATTGAAATTATCAAATTGAGATGAGAACTTAGGAAGTTATGTAATGTAGGTTTATGAAACTGAAGTTAGAAAATTAAGATATTAAAATATATAATTTAGGTTTTATTACATTGGCATTGAATTTAAAGAATTATATTTGAAATTGGCATAGAATTTAGGTATTGAATTATGAAATTGATATAAATAATTATTTATATTATAACATTGTAGTTGTTTCTGAATTGAAAATTTTGATTAATATGTTATAAAAAGGCTTTACAAGCCTCGATGTTATCTGTGAGACGGCCCCGACGTGGGTCCCGTCAGCTGGCACGGAGGAATCCAGTCACAACATCGGCTCATCGGGCCGCTTCGATGGCTTTGTTTCCCGCCCTACATGCAGCACAGGACGTCGGGAGGGAGTGCAGCAGGACATGGTCATGTCGGCCCCGTTGGTGTCATCGTCTTCCTTATTGGACACGTCCATGGAGCTGGACGAGGAGGCAATTGATGCGTCCCTCCACCGAAACTATTACGGGGTTTTGAGGCGTCTCCCGGACCCGCAATAGACCTGGGGATGGACAACACTCCCCGGCCGGATCTTTCGGCTGCCTAGTAGGCGGTCCGGCTCCCCGGGAGACGGATCCGGTTGTCGACCCTGAGGATCCCGCTCCCGACCCAGTGGGCCCCGCGGAGCCCTGG
Organism: Rheum nobile; assembly: GCA_027886185.1. Lineage (NCBI taxonomy): Eukaryota > Viridiplantae > Streptophyta > Magnoliopsida > Caryophyllales > Polygonaceae > Rheum > Rheum nobile. The sequence continues at coordinate 1,350,982 of WOAB01000003.1, forward strand.
ATGCCAGGAGGGCCGCTCGTTCCTGGCCTCCTCCCGACGTACACGACCCATGTCGCCAAGGTCCTATGGGACATGACATCGACGTTGGCACGTCCGGTTCCCCCGCCACCCGTTGCGCTCGTGGATGATACAGTACATCTTTGCTTTAGTTTAATATTTTTTATTAAAAATACCGAAATGTTATATTTATATTTATAATTATAATACTAATTTTGTTATTTCTTTTTCAGATGAGGAAGGTTCTCAAGACGTAAACAAGGAAGCCATGGCATTGGAAGATGGACGAGCACATTAGGGCGGCTCCGAACACCTGGTGGGATTTTGCGCAGCGGAGCGGTATCACCTCCATGAGGGAGGTGGATTTCAGGAGAATCGTCGACGTGTTTATTTCTGCGTTCGTCGAGCGATGGCATCCGGAGACAAGCTCGTTTCATTTCCCGTGGGGCGAGATCACTATCACGCTCCACGATGTCTCGCACATCCTAAAGATCCCCATCGATGGGTTGAGCGTCACCAGTGATATGTCGGACCCCGTCGTTAGAGAGCACGTTTGCGCCATTACTGGGGTGGACTTGTAGTGGGTGGCCCGATGGTTCGGTGGTGGCGGTATTCCGATGGGGTCCCTCTTGATGAGGTCGAAGGACCAGCTCGACATTCCCGAGAAGAACAACCGACACATAGCGTCCATGTACTTGATGATGCTCCTCGGCTGTACTGTTTTAACGGACAAGTCGACGAACACAGTCCAGTACAAGTACATGGCGCTCTTCGTCGACCACGACCGCACCAACTATTATGCCTGGGGAGTCGGCGTATTGGCCGTCCTCTACCAGAATCTGGGTGAGGCATCGAGGGCCAAGTCGAAGGGCATTGCAGGATGTACACTTCTTCTGAGGGTAATTATTTAATTTTTTTAATTATTTATTATCGTAAAATATATAGCATTGTATCCTAACAGATTTTATTTATTTGCAGGCCTGGATTTGGGCGTACTTTCCTACCTTCCGAGGTCACACAGTCCTTGACCTGGAAGCCATGGCGGATACGAGGGCCGCTCGGACAGACGGGAGGGAGTCCCCTCAGGGATGGGATCCGGAGCGGTTGATCGCTATTCGCTGCATTTTGGACGCTATGAGATTTGAGTAGGTAAATTTAGGAATTTAATTTGAAATTAGGAAATTTATAATTGTAGGGATTTATGAATTTGAATTGGGATTTCAGGTGGCCTGGACACCATGGAGTCAATTAGACTTTGTGACCCCTCAGTACGCTCCTTCTTTGTACTGAGGCATTATTGAGTGCCTCGATGTATAAGAGCCATACATGCCGGACCGGTCCTCCGCTAGTTCGGTTATAGGCAGGGGGTTCATGAGGATCCACCCGAGCCACTCAAGGTAAAGAGGTGGGTCGACTTGAAGTCGTACACTTTGAAGTACCGCGACGAGCAGTGCACGTGGGATGCCGACCCTAGACCAATGATCGAGCTTTGGAACAGTATCCAGACCACCTTCGCATGGGACACTAACGATGCGTACATCGATTGGCTGGAGGCTGGAGCAGATGTCGTATCCGTACGTGGACGCGCGGTCCCCTAGACAGGATCGTCCTGGTCTGGCTCCAATCGTCCCTCCGGCTCCACCGGTCTCTGCTCTCATGGTATGTTACCTTTTATTTGACGTTTATCATTTTTTATGTTTTAAATTTCGGTTATGTTCTAATGAAAATCTATTTTCTTTATTCAGCGGACCCAGATTCTCGCCGGTTGGGGAAGAGAGGGACGGGCTTCCACGAGATGTTACCGCTACTATTATTTCGTGGATTCAGGATTTGACCAGTGATGAGGTGCCCATGGCTGATCCCCTACCGCGTGCCTCTCAGAGATTTACGGATTCACAGCACAAGAGGGGAGAGGGCAGCGGTAGAGGCCCCGACGATGACTAGATTATAGGACTTTTTCTATACATGTTTTCGGTAGTTTTTTGGATCATGTATTTATATTTTGGTTAAATTGCATCCTAATAATATATCTATATAATATAATATAACTATATGAGATATAATGTAAAACTATATAATATAATATAACAATATAAGATATAATGTAATACTATAGTATATAAGTATATAAGATATAATGTAATACTATATAATATAATATAACTATATGAGATATAATGTAATACTATATTATATAAGTATATAAGATATAATGAAATACTATATTATATAAGTATAAGTATATATGATATAATGAAATACTATAGTATATAAGTATAAGTATATAAGATATAATATAATACTATATAATATAATATAACTATATGAGATATAATGTAATACTATAGCATATAAGTATAAGTATATAAGATATAATGAAATACTATAGTATATAAGTAAAAGTACAAAAGATATAATGAATTACTATAGTATATAAGTATATATAATGAAATACTATAGTATATAAGTATAAGTATATAAGATATAATGTAATACTATATAATATAATATAACTATATTAGATATAATGTAATACTATAGTATATAAGTATAAGTATATAAGATATAATGAAATACTATAGTATATAAGTATAAGTATATAAGATATAATGAAATACTATAGAATATAAGTGATATGAATATGGCCCATCAAGACTTGGCCAAGCAAGAAGATCCTTCAAACATAGATGATGATTCAAGCCAAGACGGGAAGCTAGGCCAAGACCGTGACATTGCCTCGGACACCACCAGAAAACACGGGCCCAATTCAGATCCGGGCTGTAAAGAAGCTAAAGAACCCGGAGACCACTCAAATCCGGGTTATAAAGCCGATGCTATCACCAGAGAACCCGGCTAGGCCCTCCATCCGGGTTAAAAGCCCACATGAAGAATATTTGAAGACTGATGTTATTTCCGATTTATTGCTGGGGTTTTTAAACATTATTAGACAATATTTTAATTCCCTAAATGTCCATTAATTGGTGTTTTGATTAGTGGGTACGTTTTAGGATTAGTGGGTTAATTATTAGCATTTTCTTTAATTTCTCTTTAGTAACCGTATTACTAGGTTATTAGGAAAACTTTTGGCTCATTGTTCAGAACGTTGAATTGAATCCAGAATCAGAATATTTCAGTTTTAGAGTTTTCTTCTTGTTCATCAAACTTGTGTGTGATATCAAGTTCTTCCCTTGAGAGATTTGAGTGTGTTGTATCTCGAATCTCCCTAGGTCTTTCTCTTGTGACTAGTGTGTCAAATCTAGCCATAAGGAGATTGCTTATCCCTCACTTCCATCACCCATCACAATCGATTCCATCCATCATCAACCGTCAGTTTGCTGAACTTCCTCCCCGGAACTACCAGCGACCCTTCGGTAGCAAAATCATATCTTTTGATCCACCGCCCAGAAAATTCTGAAAATTGGAGGACAGAAACTAGACTTCCATATCTATCTACTGTCGCCGGAATCGCCCAATTCGGAGTTCGGGTCAAGGAGAACGACCCCACTGAAGTTAGATCAAATTCTGGAATTCCGCTGGGGGTTGCTGTCCTGCGTTCTTGAGTTCCGAGGCGCCTTGTCGAGCAATTCTTGCACTGTGGCCATCCCGATCCTTGATCCATGTTATGATCAAGGATCGGGATGGCCACAGTGCAAGAATTGCTCGACAAGGCGCCTCGGAACTCAAGAACGTAGGACAGCAACCCCCAGCAGAATTCCAGAATTTGATCTAACTTCAGTGGGGTCGTGCTCCTTGCTCCGAACTCCGAATTGGGCGATTTCGGCGACAGTAGATAGATATGGAAGTCTAGTTTCTGTCCTCCAATTTTCAGAATTTTCTGGGCGGTGGATCAAAAGATATGATTTTTCTACCGAAGGGTCGCTGGTAGTTCCGGGGAGGAAGTTCAGCAAACTGACGGTTGATGATGGATGGAATCGATTGTGATGGGTGATGGAAGTGAGGGATAAGCAATCTCCTTATGGCTAGATTTGACACACTAGTCACAAGAGAAAGACCTAGGGAGATTCGAGATACAACACACTCAAATCTCTCAAGGGAAGAACTTGATATCACACACAAGTTTGATGAACAAGAAGAAAACTCTAAAACTGAAATATTCTGATTCTGTATTCAATTCAACGTTCTGAACAATGAGCCAAAAGTTTTCCTAATAACCTAGTAATACGGTTACTAAAGAGAAATTAAAGAAAATGCTAATAATTAACCCACTAATCCTAAAACGTACCCACTAATCAAAACACCAATTAATGGACATTTAGGGAATTAAAATATTGTCTAATAATGTTTAAAAACCCCAGCAATAAATCGGAAATAACATCAGTCTTCAAATATTCTTCATGTGGGCTTTTAACCCGGATGGAGGGCCTAGCCGGGTTCTCTGGTGATAGCATCGGCTTTATAACCCGGATTTGAGTGGTCTCCGGGTTCTTTAGCTTCTTTACAGCCCGGATCTGAATTGGGCCCGTGTTTTCTGGTGGTGTCCGAGGCAATGTCACGGTCTTGGCCTAGCTTCCCGTCTTGGCTTGAATCATCATCTATGTTTGAAGGATCTTCTTGCTTGGCCAAGTCTTGATGGGCCATATTCATATCATCCTCCCTCCCTTGAAAGGGATTCGACCTCGAATCCAGCTCGTCCAAGTCTCTTTCTCCTTCCAAGTAGTAGCTTTCCTTGTGCGGGACACCTCCTTGGCCTACAATAGAGCTACAAGACAAACTATGCAACACCACATCCTTCACATTAATAGGGTTAGCCGTATAAAACGTAGTGAAAGAGGAAGGGCATGCAACAAGTGAAGGTATTAAAGGTTTAACCAAGAGCATATGATGCGAAGCACCACCTTTGTTTCCAATTGCCATCTTCTTACCTTGGCTTTGCTCTATGGGTTGGTTGGCCTTTCTTTGCTCTCTAGCCACATGGTCAGCCATGATTTCGTGTGGCATCATAGGGTGTAGAGTGATGCTCTTACCATTCATGATAAAAGAATACTCATTTGTCACCCCTTGATGGATGACACCCCTATCGAATTGCCATGGCCGGCCTAGGAGAAGGTGACATGCGGTCATGGGCAAAACATCACACACAACCTCATCCACATATTCTCCTATGGCAAACTGAATGGTGGCTTGGTCCTTGACCTTAAGGGGGGTGTTGGAGTTCAACCAACAAAGTGTGTAGGGTTGCAGGTGAGAAGTGGTCAATAGATTGAATCTACTCACCACTTCTTGATCAATTAAGTTGCAACAAGAGCCACCATCAATGATGACACTACACACCTTTCCCTTAATGGTACACCTAGTGTGAAAGAGAGTCTCACGTTGACTAGGTGTACTAGGACTTTCCGAGATGGTTAGTGCTCTTTTGACCAAAAAGCACTCACCCTCGGCGGCCACAACATGTAACTCCTCTAAGCCATCCTCATTCTTAACAAGTTCTTCTTCCCATTCATCTTCGGACTCAATGTCCCCTATAGTGTTGAGAAGAACTTGCCTTTTTGAGGGGCAATCTTTGGCAAAATGGCCATGACCGAGACACTTAAAACACTTAAGATCCCTAGCTCGGATCTCCCCCTCCTTTCGTTGGGTTTGATCCGAATTAGGAGCCTCTCTTCTAGGGTGACTTGAGTTGTCACCCCTAGTGGGTTCTAAGCGTCTTGGCATAGGTTGTGGTCCCTTGGAACCACTCGATGCATTTTGCCAAGTCCGTGAGCTTTGAGCTTGGGGACGCTTTGAATGAAGTGCCTTATATATACGATTAGTATAATGAAGCACTTCTTCCATAGGAGTCCCTCTAGAAAAGTGTTGCTTGCTCACTATGGCTCGGAGCTCGGGACTAAGGTTGTTAATGAACTTAGAAATAAGATACCCCTCGGGAACCCTAAGTCTAGACCTAAAGACCAAGGTCTTTAGCTCCATATAGAATTCATCCGGAGTCTTATTCCCTTGCTCTAACAACTCCAACCTCTCATGCACCCTATCCGAAAAGTCTTCCGGAACAAACCTATCTCGAAGGGCTTGCTTGAGAGCTTGCCAAGTGGTGATTTGAGGGTGTCCGAAGTACTCTCGTTCCTCTTTGTCCCCAAGCCACCATTGGTAAGCAAAACCTTCAAACTTAATGGTCGCTATAGCTACTCGTTGAGCTTCCGAGTAGTTATAGTACCTAAAAATTTGATCGGTTTTTTGCTCCCAATCAAGATAAATTTCCGGATCACATTGAAGACCAAAGGATTGTACCTCTAACTTGATACCATGAGGCCGTTGTTGATCATATGCAAACTCCTCACGTTGGCCACCATAGTCCTCCTCATAGTCTTCATAAGCTCTTCGGGGTGCGTAGGGCATTCTTCCTCCTTGGTATTGACCTCGGCCCATGCCTCCTCTTCCGGCCATCCTCCTTCCCGGGTCTTGGTACCCATTGTGTGCATTCGGCACTCCTCTTGGTTCCTCTCTATAGATGGGGTTCGGCACTCCTCTTGTTTCTCCTCTAGGAGTAGTACTTGGCCCTGACATGTTAGTGCACAAAGGAAACATACTAGTAGAAAAAGGAGCAATGTAAGGAGAAGAGGTGTTAGAGACCAAACCAAACTCTTCCCTGGATGCAGCCACATTCGGTGGAGGGTGATGAAACCCTTCACGGAGAGACACGTTCGTCAACTCTTGAGCTAGAAGCGGTACGGTCACTTGGACCTCTTGAGTGCCGCTTGAGGGTCCGGCCATTGGGAGTGATTGGGCTCCACTTCCTTGAGGTGCACCTTGATGTAGGCTCGGAGATGGACTGTGGGACAACCTCCACTTCTCCTCCATGGTCTGCATGAAGGTAACTTGCGCATCCCGCAAGGCTTGCAAATCTTTGCGAGTTCGCTCTTCAGCTTGGCGCTCTCGCTCTTGGGCCTCATCCTTGGATGTTTGGATAGCCAACAGTATGGCCTCCAAGGTCGATTCCAAGCCATCCTTAGGGTCCTCCGCAGCCACATTCTTCTCCTTGGCTTTCACCATGATTTCCTACACACAAGCAATACCACACAACAGCCCACAAGATCGAAAGACAACAAGTGCTACCTAAGCTAGCAAGTAAGCCACAAATCTGATTTTAAATCCAAGAAAAATTCGTGACCTTTACTAGCTCAAAATATAGGTCAAGGTAGGCTGCCTAGTTTGCTCAATATGACCAAAGACAAGATAAAATTGCACCACAACTTTTAGGCTAATCCTTGTGCTAAATTCCACAACTTTCACAACACAAATGCAAGTACTAAGCCTTTGAAATTTTCTTTACAAAGTTGAGTGACAATTCTGGCCAATTCTCCACACAATATCAATCTTCACAATGTATCCAAATAAAGGAAAGTTCAACACAAGATGATAAACTTGAACAACCACTCTTACAAGCCAAGTCTTTTTCTTTTGTTGTAGGCTTGACTTTTCCGGGGTTTTTTTTTTCTTCTTTTGATCTTTCGTCTTTTTTTTTTTTGACACTAGAACAACTGAATTAAACTGGAAATTACAGAAAGAAAAGTCGGATCAACACTTAGAAATTTTCAAGGCCTTTCCTACGCAAGTATGAAGTTAAGTGCTTCGGTTGGCTCAAGAACAAACCCTAGGCTGATTATATGCCAAATACCAATAGAAAATGACTCAAAATAACCTAATCTATATGATCTAACAAGGGTACGGCTGGTTGATGCAAAGGGATGCCAAAAATTTGAATTTCAAAGTAAGTAACAACCGAAACAAGAAACCCTAGATTTTAGGAAGAAAATCCTACCCAAATCTCCTAGTGATGCTCGGCGGTTTCTACCCTAAAACAACTGAAAAGAACTCGTCCCTTTCCTTCCCTATGCAGACTCAATGACTCAAGCAAACAACAAGAAGGAAACGATGCAAAACAAACCAAGACACTACACATAAAATCATGCAAAGACACGAAATGGTGAGCAAGTAAAGAACCGATTTTTCTATAGATTTAAAGGCAAATTTGAGAGCAATACTTACGTAGCTCTGATACCACATGTTATGATCAAGGATCGGGATGGCCACAGTGCAAGAATTGCTCGACAAGGCGCCTCGGAACTCAAGAACGTAGGACAGCAACCCCCAGCAGAATTCCAGAATTTGATCTAACTTCAGTGGGGTCGTGCTCCTTGCTCCGAACTCCGAATTGGGCGATTTCGGCGACAGTAGATAGATATGGAAGTCTAGTTTCTGTCCTCCAATTTTCAGAATTTTCTGGGCGGTGGATCAAAAGATATGATTTTTCTACCGAAGGGTCGCTGGTAGTTCCGGGGAGGAAGTTCAGCAAACTGACGGTTGATGATGGATGGAATCGATTGTGATGGGTGATGGAAGTGAGGGATAAGCAATCTCCTTATGGCTAGATTTGACACACTAGTCACAAGAGAAAGACCTAGGGAGATTCGAGATACAACACACTCAAATCTCTCAAGGGAAGAACTTGATATCACACACAAGTTTGATGAACAAGAAGAAAACTCTAAAACTGAAATATTCTGATTCTGTATTCAATTCAACGTTCTGAACAATGAGCCAAAAGTTTTCCTAATAACCTAGTAATACGGTTACTAAAGAGAAATTAAAGAAAATGCTAATAATTAACCCACTAATCCTAAAACGTACCCACTAATCAAAACACCAATTAATGGACATTTAGGGAATTAAAATATTGTCTAATAATGTTTAAAAACCCCAGCAATAAATCGGAAATAACATCAGTCTTCAAATATTCTTCATGTGGGCTTTTAACCCGGATGGAGGGCCTAGCCGGGTTCTCTGGTGATAGCATCGGCTTTATAACCCGGATTTGAGTGGTCTCCGGGTTCTTTAGCTTCTTTACAGCCCGGATCTGAATTGGGCCCGTGTTTTCTGGTGGTGTCCGAGGCAATGTCACGGTCTTGGCCTAGCTTCCCGTCTTGGCTTGAATCATCATCTATGTTTGAAGGATCTTCTTGCTTGGCCAAGTCTTGATGGGCCATATTCATATCAATAAGTATATAAGATATAATGTAATACTATATAATATATATATAAGTATATAAGATATAATGTAATACTATATAATATATATAACTATATGAGATATAATGTAATACTATAGTATATAAGTATAAGTGATGTGATTATGGCCCACATCAAGCAAGACAAGGCCGAGACTTCAACTAAGACCGAGGAGCTTGGACCGGCGCCGCTCAAGTTAGGGTTTCTCATACCCGCCGGGCTAACTTCGTCAAAACTGAGCCACCAACTCACCATCCTTCATGATATGCCTAATGAGGAGCCCATAACAAAAACCAGGCCATTTGGAGCACGATTGCCTATGGAGTTGCGAGGAGGCCTAAGGAGCGCCGAACAAGCAAAGAAGGGCAGCGGCCATCTCCTAGATCGGGTCCAAACTCGCCGCACACATGGGGGTCCAAGAGGCTCATATGGACCCAAGGAAGCTACGGACCAAGTTTGGCTCGAAACGCACGAGCGGATTGAGCTATGGCTCGATGAAGCTTTTTGCGCCGCACACACCAACGCCAAGGGCGACGGGCCTTATTTTGGAGCTTGATCATGAGAGCTGGTTCTATTGTGTTGGGATTGGGTTTTGGCCCATTTTGTGAGGCCCAATTAATACTACTTTTGCCTATTTAAACCCTATCAACTTACTTGTGCAAGGGTGGGCAAATTGAGATCAAAACTCTAAGTTAAACCCTACCATCTCCCATCAATCACTCTAAATCCATCCTCATTAAAAGGTTGCCATAATCCAGCCTAATCAAAGGACTTTGGCATTCAATTGCCACCCTTTCAACTTCACACTTCAAAGCAACCATTAGTGCCAAAATTCTCCAAGGCCTTATTTCTTCTCTTTTCTTCTCAACCTTATTCAAGTTTATACTTCTTTGGTGTTCCATCTTGGCTGAACATAATATAAAAAAAAAGAGTTGGTTCAACTTTCAAAAAAACAAAAAAAAAGCAAAAAAAGGAGAGAAGTCGAAGTTAAGAGAGAGAGAGAGTGAACAAGTGAAGCTAAGCGTGTGTTCAATTCTTCTCTTCTTCTTCTTCTTCACTCTTTCTTGTGTCAAGCTTGAAGTTGTTGTGTGTATTAAGGGAGTCCTAAACCAAGATCACCACAAGACCAAAAGGCCTAGCATTCCCTTGTGTCACCTCCTTCCAAGTTTTGAGCTTTTGTGGGTTCATCTTGAGTTGTCCCAACACTCGCTCTAGCGCTTACTTTCTTGAGTTGCTTACTGCCTTTTGTGTGTGTTTTCTTTGGTGATTTGTGCAGTGGCTATTGGTGGAGTTGCTCTCTCAAGTGGACTACATCAACAAAGCTTTGGGAAGTTTTCTTGGTTCCTGATGCGTTCCTACTAGTGGTGAAGGATCTCTGATCTTGTTTGGGAAGCCGCGCGGGGGTGGAATGATGGAACGCGGTGTCTGGAGGTTGGCACGTGAGGGAGAACGGCTCGAAAGAGATCGAGAACTTGGCCGTAGCGTCGATAGCAGAGGATATGGACTCGAGAGATCGAGTGATTGTCGTAGCGTCGACAACGGAGGGGATAGACTCGAAAGATCGGCGGAGTGAAAGAGATGAGAAGTCAGACTTTGGAGGTGACGCAGATCTAAGAGAATGGAGGCAAATGGCTCTCGACAAGTAATCTTAGATTAAAATTATGCGTGACCTAAAACAGAAGGCTGAGTTGGCCTTTTATAGCGAGACTCGGATGGGCCGAGTCTTGCTTAATGGGCTGGCCCACGCGACACGCGTGGAACACACACCCCAAAGAAAACGCTGAAAATACTAATGTTCAAATAAATACAAAGTAATTCAAAGAACGCGTTCATCAATACCTTACGAGGATCTTGAGGTAGAACGCGTGAAATGATGATGTTGAGTCTCTTGGCTTTAACGCGTGGAACGCGTGCAATGATGATGGCGAGTCTCTTGATGTAGAACGCGATCTCTGGGCTTTAGCGGGAGTCGCTTGGAATGAGATCGCGGTCTCTGTGCCTGATGCTAGAAGTATGATGAAGATCGCGGACTCTGTTCTTGATGCGAGTCGTGGAAGGAAGAACGCGGTCTTCATACTAGGTCTTTTTGAGCTCAAGGTCTTGGCTTCTTCTTCTATGGCTTTCATGGATGATAGGGTCGCATCACCATCCCCCACTTGGCTGTGAAGCATCCCCGCTTCACCATCATCGAACTTGAGCTCCTCATACTTATGCAAATTCACAACGTCGGAGGTCGCATGTATGCCATGTCCTCTGGGCAACTTAATCTGGTAAGCTTTATCTCTAATGCCCTTGACGACGCGGCAGGGGTCCTTCCCGCGTGGAGCCAACTGGTGCTTGTACCGCGATCTGAATTGGTCAGTTTGCAAGTGCATGATTTGAGTTGGCACGAACAGGCAAGAAGGCACGTTATAGCTCAAACGGGCAGTGAAGTCCCTTCGTTGGTCGAGAACCACATGGTGCGCACAACTGCCCTGCAATGCAGTGTTCGGGAGCACGGTACTCCTATTGGCTCTGCAACGTGTACCATCCTTGGGTGCGTTGTGGTGGGAAACGACGTCGTGCCTTGAGGAACAACGCGTTTTTCTACTACTTGGGTCTGGATTGTGGGAAGCATCTCCAGGAAAAGGGTATAAGACATTGCCATGAGGTTGCGTTGATGTTGATGCGGTGTTTGCTGTGGCTACAGTCTTTTCTCGATCACGCTCGACCTATTCCTGGAAAATCTCATGGAGAGACAGATGTAAGTAAGTCACGTGCCTCCCGTGGTAGGTAAACACATAGGTGTTGTAACACTCCCAAATATTTCCTTGGAAAAGTATTACTGCCAGTGACCTCAGACGTTCTGTCCGATCTCACCCAAGGCTTTACTAGTTTGTACAAATCATAACACAACAGTTATAATACAAAATATCATAACTTCATTTAAACCATAGTCGCGGAATTTTAACACAATTCCAAATGCGACAAAATACAGAGTTATTACAATACAGCGGAAGACTTAAAATAATTTACAAGAGTATTGTTCTCAGTGGTCAATGCCCAAAGATCGTAGCCTGATTAAAACATTTTCAAATACCGTTCACGTTCGTAGTCGATCTAGCCTTTATGGATCCTCAACTCATCTGATGTGCCGAATCAAACGGATGACACCAGCCAACCATACAGAGAACAATTACGGTTGCTTAGTCTAATGAAAGACTATGCAAGGGTTACAAGCATAATGGTTCTAAGTAGTTGTATTAGGTTAGACTCATCGTTTCTCGAGTAAAAATCGATGACGATAGTCAACCACCATACTCATACTAGATTACAACAAGATACATGAACAAAAGAAGACTCCAACTGAATTGAGTCTTATGGGAAAATTCAACAAGAATGACTCCAAAAGATCGAGTCTTTACCATCAAGTATGACAAATATTTGGAACCCTTTTTCCACACATAAGTTTAAAGGTCACCAAAGAGCATATTAATTATGTACACCCAAGACACCTATCTTCTTTAATCATAAAACTCTCAACCAAGTTATAAGCTTTTACACACATGCCTAGCAGGGCATGCATACATATGTTACACCGATCGACATATGCTACAGGGGTTCTTTACACACATTCCTAACAAGGCACGCATACATATGTCGCACCGAGCGATATATGCTATAGGGGATCTTTACACACATGCCTAACAAGGCACGCATACATATGTTGCACCGAGCGACATATGCTACAGGGGATCTTTACACACATGCCTAACAAGGCACACATACATATGTTGCACCGAGCGACATATGCTACAGGGGATCTTTACACACATGCCTAACAAGGCACGTAGACATATGTTGCACCGAGCGACATATGCTACATGGGATCAGAATCCCGATATGAGCACCAACTGTTGTGCCATCACCCCCTACCACCGAGGTAGATTGACTGGTCAAGACCTGCAAACGGGGTTGGATCCTTCCATCCCTCTCACCGGGTTATCAAGAAACGCATAGCCCTCTCTAGGACTACCGCTCCTACGAATACTCGTGCTAACTAAACAGTTCAGCATACAATCATCACTTTTATGCCTTCAAAGCATAATCATAACAACATATATATATATCTATATATACAAACCTGCATATATATATATCTAGATAATAGCATCACTATAACCATATAGTAGCCTAATATCATACAAGTCTCAAAATCATGCTTCGATATAAAAATGGTTCCAGATGAAAACAAGAATCATTCCAACTTGATTAACAATCAAAATATTTGATAACCAATGGAATTATGGAATGATAAGCAAGAGCGAACCGCCACTTGCCTTAGATCCGCAGAAAGCAGCACAAGCTTAACCTCGTCTGGACTCCGAGTTCAAAGCAACGACAGAACCTCGTTTCGCCTCGGTTTCGAGAGCTTTTGATCCTTAATCCTTAGCACCCTTAATCACCACTATGGAGCACCTTCTCCTTCTTATTATAGGTTGGAAAGGGAGCTCGGATCTTAGCCCAAAGGATACTTAGAATTTTATAGGTGGAAGAGTGTTTAACGGGAGATAAAATTCTTAAGAGCGAAGGAAGCTTTCTTAGCTTCAATATCCTCCCCCCTCCTTCCGGTTCTCTTCCTCTTAACTATATATATGAAGCAATGGATACCATGCAAATTGGCCAACAATTGCTGCAATCTCACGTGATAGCTTCAATATCCTCCCCCCTCCTTCCGGTTCTCTTCCTCTTAACTATATATATGAAGCAATGGATACCGTGCAAATTGGCCAACAATTGCTGCAATCTCACGTGATACCCTTGCAAGTTGCCTTGCCTTGTCACTTGCAACTTGCTAAGTTGCCAATTCCATCTTTTGTATGTGTTCCACGTAGTAAGCCTAATTAGGTGAGTAAGCAAGTAAGCCTTGACATGCAAGTTTGCTCAATTAGTCACATATCATCCATCCAAATTAAGTAATCTTGGTCCAATTGTTACGGGACACTTGTCCCTTTTCGGATGGGTGTTCCGTTAAAATCTCGGGTTAAATATATTCGTATCTGTTAACGTCTTTGCATCCGAATGACCATTTGTAAATCCCGAAAATACGTCGAATGTATTTCATTCCACTCAGGAATTTATTACGGAGGAGATACATTTCCTTGAATGTCTTAACTCTTCCGAACTAAATTCGACGTCCTTTCACTTGTTCGAGAATTTCCTCCGAATGGTCTCATAAAAATGAGGGGTATTACAGGTGTTTAGATACACATCGTGAAGTACACGATGATCGGACTTCCATGGACGTCCAAGCAAGAGATGGGTGGCGTCCAGTGCAATCTCATCACAAAGATTTGTGTCTTTGTATGGACCAATGGAAAAGGGAAGAAGACACTGCCGTGAGACAGTGTTACCTGAGCTTGAAGATATCCCTTTCAGGTCACATGGTTGTGGGTAAAGTGTGGTTGGCAGGCTGAGAGGGTTGACCGCCTTCTCATTGTTGATCTTTAAGCAGCCGCCACCATCGATGATGACACTTATCGACGCGGTATCACCCAAGCAACGCGGGTGGATGAGAGTCTCGCACTGGTCATCAAGGTTATCTCCCTGGACTGTGAGAATGCGCCGCGTGAGGAGGCTCAATGGTGTGCCTGCATGGAGCGCGGGAGCTTCACATGCGACGGCCTCCTCGGTGTTGTCGTTGCATCCTTCAATTGTCTCAAGCGGGGTCTCCTCCTCCTCGTAAGACTCATATCCCGCGGCAAATGTGGAGAAGAGGACCTTCCTGTTGTTTGGACAATCCTTTTGGTAGTGGCCGCGCCCTCCACTCTTGAAGCATTCCATGTCACGTGCGTGATCATTGCTCTGGTAGTGGGCCTTTGGCGCGGTCGTACGAGAGGCCGTGGAATTAGGCATCGCGTGTTGCGAGTCTGAGGTTGGAGCATGCACATCAGTAGGAAGGGATGGACTAGGGTTAGGATCATACCTTTGTTGTCCCTGATTTGGCCAAGAGGACTGCTTTCGACGCGTGAGCTGGTGGTGGACCTGCATCGCCGTGTGGGTCAAGGTGTTGAGATCCTTGATGGGCAAGATCTCCAGTTGGTCGCGGATTGGCGCGTTCAGGCCACTTAGAAACTTGGTCCTCAACGTCGATGGTGCCACACTAATGTTGGCCTTGTAATACATGTCCTCTAGCTTGGAGAAGAACTCGAGGGGAGTTTGTGAGCCTTGGCGAGCCATGGATATCTCCATTCTCATCTGATTTCTGTAATTTGGGGGCACATATTTCTTGGTCATCACGTACACGAGTTGGTGCCATTCTGTGATGGGAGCAAGATGTCGGCGAACGCGATCGTCCACGAATCTGTGGTACCAAACGCGTGCAGTACCTCTGAAGTGTAGCGTTGCCGCGTCAACGTGCTCTTCTTGGGGGACTTGGCAATATCACAAGGTATATTCTGTAGCCTGCAACCACTCAAGAAACGCAGCGGGATCATATTCCCCAAAGAAATGCTCAATTTTGACTTTTACATCATGGCGGATAAGCCTTGGTAGGTTTTGAGCAGGTGGTGGTGCATAAGCACGCTGGTCAGCTTCTTGAGCGCGATGACGATGACGGCAAGCTTGGCGAGCCTGGAAATCGTCAGCGACAAAGTCCCTATCAGGCGCGTTGTAGTCAGCGCGGCCTTGTCTTCTTTGTTGGACAGGGGCATCGCGTGGTCGACGAGAATCACACGGCATGGCTTCGTGGTGGTGGCCACGAGTGTCATGTCTGGTGTGGCCAGGAACGCGATGTGGTGGTTCGACTGGTTGGAGTGGTGGTGGAAACCAAGCCGAAGGGTGGTCCGGCAATTCAAGTGGATCTCCAAGAAGGGGGTAAGAATAACCAGAATGTATCATACCTGAGTCTTCCACTTCCTCATCGTCGAAGTCGTCTTGGACTCTAGGTGTGGTGGATGCATAGCCATCGGACCCGTAGCGTGGTGTCCGAGCACTTTGATGTCGTAGGTGGTCACGCACATCGTAGTCTCGTGGCTGGGTAGTGGGCGTCTCGAATTGGGCCTCATCGCGTCGCTTGTTCCCACTGGGATATCGACTGGGTCTTCGCGGCGTCGCAGCAGGTAGCCCGGCTTCGCGTAATCGGCCTTCGCGAGGTGTTGAGCCTTGAACGCGGCGCTGGGTGCGTCGAGATGCATACCTTTCATCAAAATCGAATGGTTCAGAAAACTCACCTTGATGATCGTTGTCGCGTTCAGAGCCGTTGTCGTAGGCGCTAGGATTTGCGCGTTGATCAGAGAGATTGCGCTGCGACACGTATCCTTGGCGACTCTCTATGACTGATTGAAGCCGTTGTAGGCGCGGTTGAAGGTTGGAGGTCGAAGGCATCAACCCTTTCCCCTTATCCACGCGTTGTTGGCTTGGACCAGCGTCAGTTTGTCACGGTGCGACTAGAGGATCCATGGGTATTTGCAAGGTTGGTGTGGGGTGTGCCAGCGCAACGCGTTCTTTTCCCTGGTATTCGGCAAGTTGGCGCCTAAGTTCCTGGTTCTCGCGTTGTTCCTCTGAGAGCTCCAGAATGGGGTCTTGTGGAGGGTTGGTGAGTGGCACCACCTCATGTTGCGCAATCTGTTGCTGTGGGGGATGATTGTTGCGATCTCCTTGAACATTTCCACCAGTGGGTGCCATGAGGCTACCTATAAGAATATGTCCATCCATCGCGAGTAAAAATGCACAAAAGACAATATAAAACCAATGAACAAGTAAGCACTCAACAAGTAGCAAGTGTTCACGTAGGATAGCGCGTTCTTTTCGCCTTGAGGGCGGCTAGTAGGCAAGCAAAGCAAGTGTGATATGCAAGCACAAAAGCAACGAAACCAAAAGAAAGAAGTCTTAAACTTTTGCGTAAAGAACGCGTACACACAAGACACACTTACACGCGTGACACTAGACGGTGGAGAGGTGAAGAAGATGAGCCTAGCCGTTTTGGAGAGAAGGTTGCCTTATTTTGGCTTTACTTCTCTTGTTTCTGAAAGTCGCGTTCTTTTTTTTTTTGATATGCGACTTGTTTTTTTTTTGAATTTGAATTTGAAATTCAAATCCGAGATCTTAGTCTTAAATGAAGATCGGATAAGAATTAAATTAAATAAAATAAAAATAAACGGGTAAGTAACTTAAGGAAAAAAATCGCTAGATATACGCGATAGGAGAGAGAAAGTGTAATGCAGATTTATGACGGTCACACAAGCAAATATGGAAAGATATGAATGCGAGATTCACACGATCAATTAAGGCAATTTTCGAATTAATTACACAGATTTCATGCAAACAAATCACACAATTTTCGCTAAGTGATCAAACAATTATCGGCCAAGAGATTCTCTTATAGACACCGATGGGACAAGCATGTGTATGAGAGAGAAAAAATTTCAGTGATTATGGCGGAAGTAAGGATGATGGGTGAGTAAAAAAAAATCGTGAACAATTGAGAACTTGATAAGCAACCTACAAGATCAAAGGCTCTGATATCAGTTGATGCGTTCCTACTAGTGGTGAAGGATCTCTGATCTTGTTTGGGAAGCCGCACAGGGGTGGAATGATGGAATGCGGTGTCTGGATGTTGGTGTGTGAGTGAGAACGGCTCAAAAGAGATCGAGCACTTGGCCGTAGCGTCGACAGCGGAGGATATGGACTCGAGAGATCGAGTGATTGTCGTAGCGTCAACATCGGAGGGGATAGACTCGAAAGATCGAGTGGTGGCCGTAGCGTCGACGGCGGAGTGAAAGAGATGAGAAGTCAGACTTTGGAGGTGACGCAGATCTAAGAGAATGGAGGAAAATGGCTCTCGACAAGTAATCTTAGATTAAAATTATGCGTGACCTAAAACAGAAGGCTGAGTTGGCCTTTTATAGCGAGACTCGGATGGGCCGAGTCTTGCTTAATGGGCTGGCCCACGCGACACGCGTGGAACACACACCCCAAAGAAAACGCTGAAAATACTAATGTTCAAATAAATACAAAGTAATTCAAAGAACGCGTTCATCAATACCTTACGAGGATCTTGAGGTAGAACGCTTGAAATGATGATGTTGAGTCTCTTGGCTTTAACGCGTGGAACGCGTGCAATGATGATGGCGAGTCTCTTGATGTAGAACGCGATCTCTGGGCTTTAGCTGGAGTCGCTTGGAATGAGATCGCGGTCTATGTGCCTAATGCTAGAAGTATGATGAAGATCGCAAACTCTGTTCTTAATGCGAGTCGTGGAAGGAAGAACGCGGTCTTCATACTAGGTCTTTCTAAGCTCAAGGTCCTGGCTTCTTCTTCTATGGCTTTCATGGATGACAGGATCGCATCAGTTCCCTCATTGGAAGCCTTCAAATTAGTTTGCTCGGTTCCCTCATTGGAAACCTTCAAATCAGTTTGCTCGGTTCCCTCGTTGGTGCCTTTCAATTCAGTTTGTGAGGAGAGTGTGAGACAAACACAAGTAAGGAAAGTCCACCCCCAAAGGAAAATCAATGAGTGAAAACAAGAGGAGGGAGGCGAGTGAGAGAAAGTTTTTTATTATCACTAACTTTGACCATTTCATTGTTTTGGTGATTTTCCTCTTTCTTTCTTGTTTTCCTTTTTTTTGTTACCATGTCTACGCATGATCTCATGGATAAAAACAAGAAAGTGTCACATGAAGTTCAAGATCAAGGAGTAGCCATTGTTCAAGTCGGTCCCACACACCCACACCCGAGGAGGCCCAACGACTTGCTCAAGAGGCCTTGAGTCGACAAGGCATATCCATGCAGCCCCCTACAACACAATGGCAGCCAAACACACCCTTGGGAGTTTCCACGTCGATGCCTATGTCCTATCCTCCACCGCTGTCCTTTGTGCCTCCCACAACCATGTTTTCCCCTTCAGTCGAGTGTTCTAGAGTTGGGTCACCTTGGCCCATAAGTGTTCCCTTGGCGAGCCAACAAATGGCTTATAATCATCTTATGGCTGGCCCTTCCAATGCACCGCCTCGCCCACACATGCGCGCGTCCACTATGCAGCCTGGTGGCCCTTTTGCATGCCCCATCTTGCAGCCAAGGCGTGTCCCCATGGTGGAAGCTCCTAGACAGCCCTATGTCCAGCCAAGGAGAGAGGAGCCTTACCCACACCGCTATGGATACGAGCCTACCATTTCGGACCATGAGGGTTCGCTTGCACCACCTTCATGCCGACAACACCATGGCGTCAAGGTTAGTATTCCTCCTTTTGCAGGTACATCCGATCTGGATGCTTAATTTGAATGGGAGCTGAAGACTCAACAAGTCTTTGACTACTATGGTTATGGAGAAGCCGAGCGAGTCAGCCTCGCTACCATTCATTTCATCGAGTTTGCACTCCTTTGGTGGAATGATGAGAAGGAGACGAGAGAGCGCAACCTTGATCCTCCTATTGATTCATGAACTACCTTGAAGGATGCTATGACGAGGCGATTTGTGTCCTCCAACTTTGAGCAACAAGTGCATTCCAAGCTAGAGCGTCTACGCTAAGGCAACCGGACACCGGACGAGTACTACAAGGAACTTTGTCACCTCCTCGTTCGATCAGGACTTAGGCTTCCCGACATGTATGTATTGTCAATGTTTACCTCTGGAATAAATCATGAACTTAGTGTGCAGGTAGACTTGCAGAGGTTTGATCATGTCCATGAAGCCTTACACTATGTTACACAAGTGTATGACTCGCTTGATAGGCGACGTGACGCTGGAAATAGATCCAAGAGGTGGGATTCTAGTTCATCTAAAGGTAGCTTGCTTCAAGAACCGTCTGAATGAGAAGACTTTCCACACACCAATGCCAAGGGCGTCGGGCCTAATTTTGGAGCTAGAGCATGAGAGCTGGTTCTATTGTGTTGGGCTTGGGTTTTGGTCCATTTTCAGAGGCCCAACTAGTACTATTTTAGCCTATTTAAACCCCACCAACTCACTTGTGCAAGGGTTGGTAAATTGAGATAAAGAAACTCTTGATAATTTGTTGTCTTGTTTTGCTATCAAATTCCAAAATTATTTCAGTTCAGTTTTCATTTTGTTCTTGTGAATTTATCAAGAACCTTGGTTGATTCTTTGGTGAATCTATCCAAAAGCAGCATCCAAGCCCGAATTCGCAGCCTCGTGGTGGATCTATCCTCGATGTCGCATGTTCAACCTCTTCAAACCTTGGTGGGCATATCCAAGTCAAGAAGAGTCTTTCAATCCTCTTTTGTGGATTCATTTGAGGAGTTGATTGCCTATCTCCCACTCTCCCAGCCACGTGAAGATCATCCTCCATTTCCCACACAAAGTCATCCAAAATCCACTTCAAGAAGTAGACGTCATCCAAGTTTTCTTTTCTCTTTCGTGAGATTCAAGCTTGCTTCAAGAATCGTTGTTCAAGGATCCTAAGGGGCACATCAATATGTATATAAGATATAACGAAATACTATAGTATATAAGTATAAGTATATAAGATATAATGTAATACTACAGTATATACGTGAAAAGTATATAAGATATACCAGAATACTATAGTATATAAGTGTAACTATATAAGATATAAGTATAAGTATAATGTAAAACTATATAATATAACAACCCTAAATCAAACAAAAAACCCAAACCCAAACCCTAAGCTATAAACCATAAGCCGAAACCCAAAATTCAAACCCTACGTTTAATACAAGTGTACGCTAGGTCATAGAGCGTAGTTGATTGGGCCGGCCTAAATGAACGGCCCAACAACTAGTGTGCTACCGAACTGCGTACGCATAATGGCAGCGCATAGGATGTTGGGATGTTCAATTGGGCCGGCCCAATGATTTGTGCTCTATGCCCTATCGTACATATGGTTTAAGCATAGGGTTAGGGTTTAGGGCTTAGGGTTTCGGATTTAGGGTTTAGGGTTTGTTTGGTTAGGGTTTGGATATGTTTGGTTAGGGTTTGGATTTGTTTGGTTATGAAATGTTTGGTTAGGGTTTGAATTTGTTTGGTTAGGGTTTGGGTTTGTTTGGTTACGGTTTGTTTGGTTAGGGTTTGAATTTGTTTGATTTGGAATAATTTGTTATCATTATATACTTAGATATGATTTCATAGTTATATAAGACAGTTAGATATATATATACATATGGCGGACCCAAACATGGTAATAATATATTACAATGCACGTAATCCCGAAATTCTTAAAGTAAATTACATCTAAAATTCTTAAAGTAAATTACTACATTGAGGATCTAGAGGACGGTTACATCTAGTGCGATAATCCCAAAATAGTTGAAACCTCGACTGAAACTGAGAGTCACAACCATCGACACTTAGGTGTTTGAATCGACGCCAAGCGTACGGAGGGAGATGTAGTGGACAACCATCCTTGAGCGACACCTACATAGAAAACGCAAAATATGATTGAGCTTTGTGTTTTAGGGTAAGCACAAACATTACTAGTTATTTAAAAACAATAAGCTTTACCGGTATGAAGTGGTTTCGGTTCCCTACGAGGGCCATCGTCAATATCTGTGTTGGAGGGCCGAGGCTTTCGTCAGACACCCTCATTGGTAAGCACAAGAACGGGCCGTTCGAGGATAATAGGACAAGAGCAACCTGGTAAAGCATGGCAAACACTAAACCAATCATCGTCATGTCGAGCCAGTACTCCTCGCTGCAAGGACTGATGACATAGTTGACCCGGAATATAAGGTCCTCGTAAGTGATCCCTGGGTGTAGTGCGGGCAAGATGGGCATGTATACATTTATGTTGTCAAACAACTTTCCCGCCACCTGCATTCGAACCATAGGGTATGCAGTCTCTTCCGATCCCAACAATACAGTCAGTGTCTGATATCCACAGTGCCCGTTTGGACGTGCATCTTTGGCCCCGTTAATGTAGGAAAACTAAAAGTAATCTACATTCTTAATCCCAAAGTTCACCCCCATATAAATCATGGGTTGTTCATGGAGCTGTTGTGATCCAGTCCCTTCAGATTGGTTGCCTTGGGTCGCAAAGCCCGGCGAACCTCCACTTGGTCCCTTCTTGCCACGACCCCGACTGCTACCTTGGCTTTCATTGGCCTTCTTCTTCTCAATCTCCTCTAACTCAGCCCTCCTGTGCTCAAACAAGCTCGGCTCCCTCTTGATGGAGTACTTCATTGAACCTTTTGGTCTTCCTTTTGCATAGATTCTCGTGGGCTCCTTCAACGAAGTTTCATGCGGATTATGCGTGTCAAAGAACAGCTCCGTGATTTGGTCTATTTGGTCTTTGCTCAATGTTTTAGCATGCCACATTTCATCCATTTCCTTCCATCTTAACTCTGGAATAGACATCTTTGTTGTGTCATCAACTGGCTCTTCCGTGTAAACCCTATCCCATTGCAACTGCTTCTAGAAGCGGTGTATCTCACTCAACATGATCGGCATCTTATTAATGATGGCATTTGCGATTCTGTGGACACACGGCAAGCCGAAGCAGTCTCTCATCCAGTGATCATCACAATCCTCAGAGAAATCATCCTCCTCTATCTGCTTATACAGATCCAACAACATTCTCAAGCACCTCTCCGACCCTTTGAAGAATAGCCTTGAAAACAACACTCTTATTTCAAGAGGCACAACATCAAACATCATTGGTATTTTGATCTGTGACATCTCCATGGCCGCACACACCTGTCCAATTTGACCCTCGATTGCAAGGTGGATCCTCATTACCATTCTATTAAAACCACCAATACTAGAATTCAGAATTTTCTTCAACACGTGATGCATACCCTTAACCCTATCAAAACACATAAAAAGCATTGCGTTAGTCCGACATTGAGCCCTGAACCTAGAAACCACTAAACATTGTACAAGGGATACCTGTTTGTAGTCCTCGTGAAGAAGTGAAGACGATGATCCATCCATGCTCTGATTATTCTTTCCTTGTGAGGATTAGTCCACGTCTTCTCAATGTATCGAACGAGGCCACCCTTCCACGATGTCCTCAATTTCGCAAGCCTCTCTTTGTAGCTTTCCTCCGTGGTTGAACACCAAAGTGCCCATCATTGGCCGCAAAACCTTTTGACTTGTTTTTTATCTATCAAGATTGGGGAAGCATATGCTTCTATGTTGTGCTTAATATGCACCCAGCACAAAAGGTGTTGAACTTCATCTTTGAAAACTATCTGAATTGCATTGATGAGGGCCTTCTCTCGATCAGTCATTATGGCAGTCGGCATAACACCCGTATCTTTAAACAACCGCATAAGTTTTTCCATTATGAACTTGTAATGCACAACTTCTTCCTGTCGCGTTAATGCGTAGGCAATGTTGAAAGTCTTGTGCGTGCAAGTGAAACCGACAATCTCCACCAAAGGCATGTTATACATGTGGATGAATGTAAGAAAGCCATAGAATATAAGATATAATTAAAAAGTCGATGATATAAATCTCTACTATTAAATTGTGTTGAAAATAAGACACAAATCCATTACATACCTATTTGTCTTTTATGTGTCGTCGATAACTACCACGTATGGGAACATCTTCAATAGGTGGAGCGAGTCCGGGTGAGCAAAAAATAGGATATAGGTCTCTTTCGTAGACAACTTTCTAAGAGGAAATACTTGATAACTATTTTGCTGCAAAAAGTTCAAAGTCCATTGTGTAACTGTCATTTCCCCACGATCTTCGTGGAGAAATGACAGTTACGCAATGGACTATAAATATAAAGGTTTAAAATTGCACTCTTATATTTGGCACTCTTATATTCTTTGCGTGCGACTAGGCACCCTGTTGGCATGTTGCAATCCAATTAATAGGTGTTTTCCTCACAAAATTATAACGATTATATATTCCCAAGAATATCAATAGAAAGTCATTATTGATTTATCTATTACTATATATTAAAGCTCTCACATTTAGAGCTATGAGAGTGTTTTGAGGAAAAAATTGTTGAGATGTTATTATTTGATTTTTCAATTTATTATTATATTGAACAATTCACAAAATCTATATATCTATACTAAAGCGATTTATTTTCGAACCACCAAAACGATTTTGGACCCACATTACTCGTGTGTCAAATTATGGATATTAACAAAGTTTGATGTTAATCAACCAAGCATGTGAATTTGAAATCAATATATCATACATTATGTATATTTTATTTACCTGACTATCAAATTTGATTTTAATCAACCAAACTTCTCAATTTAATGTACTATATTAGTGAGGTTTTTATTGTTAAATGTAACAATCTCCATTTAATCTAATATTGATATGTTATTAAAATTTCATAAATCATAGACTCACTATTCTTTTTAGCAAATCTCATTTCTAAGAACATGGCAATGTAATCTTATTTCTAAGAACATGACAAATCTTATCATAGTTTCACTCTTCTTTCTGATATAAATCGTAGCATTAGCTACATTACTACTCCAATGATAATTTTTACGCCACAAATTAATTAAGAACATGTTAAATAAAAAATTATTTTTCTAACATATGCCTAAGACATAGGTTAAGCACTTAATGTTAGAAGCATTTTGCTAGGAGTAATTATATCGGGTATTTTAATATTTTGTAAAAGGATTTAAGCATTCCTTTTTAGGGAGCAGTTTCTAAAACGATAATTCTTAACATGTGCCCTTAGGGCATAGGTTAGAAAATCGAAATAAAATTTTATTAGCATTAACTGTTTAATGTATATTTTAATTATCCAAACATTTTCAATTTAAAAACTTATTTCTTTAAATATAAATACACATCTAAATAAACTCATCATAACAAACAAGAATAACCTTTGGTATATTCTAACTATCTCAAACTTTTTTACTTCAAAATTTTTGATGTATTTTAGACTAATGATTTACAATTAGTTTCTATTTTTCATTTTTTTATTTTTCAGTTATTAAGATTGATATTTTCATACTTTTGAATAATATATATTAAATAATATATTTTTAATATAATATTTCAGCATATCACTTTTAAAGCTAGAAATTTGTTATAAGTACACATATTTATGTTTAACTAATTTTGTGACTTATTATTTTAAATATGAAAATATTGACATAATTTGAATATTTTATGTTAATATAATATATTTCATTGAAAATACACGATACAATGGTAGTGGAATACGTACGACTTCAACAAATATATCCCATGTATGAAAATAATTACATAACTAAAAATAAAAAGGATAACTATACGAGAATAGGTATGAATAAAATATAATATATTTATACAAGTTATATAATTAACAATAAAATGTTGAACATTATTCTTTTAAATAACAAATTTATGTTATTTCAATCTTCCATTTATATAATTCTTAAACAATATCAATAAGATTTTTCCTTCTTAAAATCACTTAAATATAACATAATTTAATTTAATTATAAATGATTATTTATGATTTTATTAATTTAAGTTCACCCGTACAAGGTACGGGTACTGCACTAGTTATTATATATTAAAGCTCACACATTTAGAGCCATGATAGTGTTTCTAGGAAAAAGTTGTTGAGGTGTTATTATTTGATTTTTCAATTTATTATTATATTGAATAATCTACAAAATATATATATCTATATTAAAACGATTTTTTTTTGAACCACCAAAACGATTTTGGACCCACATTACTCATGTGTCAAATTTTGGATATTAACAAAGTTTGATGTTAATCAACCAAGCATCTGAATTTTATAATCAATATATCTTACATTATTTATGTTTTGTTTACCAGACTATCAAATTTGATTTTAACCAACCAAATTTCTCAATTTAATGTACAGTATTAGTGAGGTTTTTTTATTGTTAAATGTAACAATTTTCATTTAATCTAATATTGATCTATTATTAAAATAACATAAATCATAGTCTCACTATTTTTTTGGCAAATCTCATTCTAAGAACATGGCAATTTAATCTAACATAGGTTCACTCTTCTTTTCGATATAAATCGTACTATTAGCTATGTTACTACTCCAATGATAATTTTACACCACAAAATAATTAAGAACATGTTAAATACAAAAACGATTTTTCTAACCTATGCCTTAAGCACATAATTTTAGAAGGATTTTGTTAGGTGTAATTATATCAGTGATTTTAATATTTTATAAAAGGATTTAAGCATTCCTTTTAAGGAACAATTTCTAAAACGGGAATTCTTAACATGTGCCCTTAGGGCATAGGTTAGAAAATCGATATTAAATTTAATTAGCATTGACTATTTAATGTATATTTTAATTACACAAACATTTTCAATTTAATAACTTATTTCTGTTTTCTTTAAATATAAATACACATCTAAACAAACTCATCATAACAAACATGAATAACCTTTGGTATATTCTAACTATCCCAAACTTTTTTATTTCAAAATTTTTGATGTTTTTTAGACTAATGATTTACAATTGATCATTAAATTGTTTCTATATTTTTGAGTTAATATGATTGATATTTTCATATTTTTGAATAATATATTTTTAATATAAAATTTCAACATGTCACTTTTAAAGCTAGAATTTTATTATAAGTACACATATTTATGTTTAACTAATATTGTGACTTATAATTTTTAAGAATAAAATATTGACTTAATTTTAATATTTTATGTTAATATATATTTTATTGAAAATACACGATAAATGGTAGTGGAATACGTACGACTTCAGCAAAAATATTTCATGTATGAAAATAATTACATGATTAAAAATAAAAAGGATAACTATATGAGAATAGGTATGAATAAAATATAATATATTTATACAAGTTATATAATTAAAAATAAAATGTTGAACATATTGCTTTTAAATTAAAAAAAATAAGTTATTTCAATCTTTTATTTAAATAATTCTTAAACAATACCAATAAGATTTTTTTCTTTTTGAAACCACTCAAATAGAACATAATATAATTTAATTATAAATGAATATTGATGATTTTATTAATTTAAATTCTTGTACGGGTACTACACCAGTAAATTAAGTAATCTACCTTCATTGTACTTGTCTCGAAATTCTGACATGATTTCGAATGCTTGTCCTCGTCTTCTTACACACAGTAACAATCAGATCTAAACTGGAAATTCAGTACCTATCTTTTTCACGACATATTGTAGCATTTATACAGTTACAAGATTGATGAATCAATTAGAGCTTGGATTCTTTTCCCCCTTTGAAGGGAAGCTTGGTCTAAATTTGATTGAGTTATATATATTCCCGTTAATCCTTCCAGACCCCACTAAAATGAGGATTAAAGCAAGTTAATTAGTAGTATCCAGCAACTAGCAAGCAAAATGACGAATCCCTACCAGTCCAATACTTCAATCTAGAGAGAGAGGATCCCTTTCGTCACAAGCTAATTAGCTACTATGACATTTCACTCTTAGTAGAAATCAGAATGAGATAGAAACAAAACCTTACTCGAGAAATAATTGTAGAGTCGTTTTGAAAACATTGTTGTGATGTGGTATGATGTTTACTGTCTTAGAAGCGAATTCGCTCTAAACCGCGGTGCAAAGTCAGACAAGACATCGCCCCCCAAGAATCATACAACACCGACCGATCGCGTGCACTCGCCAAAGGAGAGTTGAAATCATCGGGTATGCTCAGAGCCATAAACCGAAATTTAGAGAGAGAGCCAAAATTCTGTGTCTTTCAAAGTCAAAAAATGATATCTTTTATAGGGTAGAAAATAGGTTTCGGGATAGCAAATCTTGGGGCTCAAGTAGTTATAAAGATAAGCTTTTCTAAAATCAAATGAAAAAGATAAACAAGGGATAGAAATCGGAAGTTACGGATAAAAGATAAAATTACAAATTCAAAATCTTAAAACCCCAAAAATTAATTAAGTTTGTAAAATGTGGCCCCACCACACCGCGCACGTGCCTCAAGCCCGACCCGACCGGACGGACGGCAGCGGCACTATATATATTGTTCCCAAAGCCATACCAAGTCTCGATGTGGGAGGATTCCTTTTTGAAACTTTTTAGCACTCCCAACAATATCCCATAGTGCGAAAATAGTTTTCAAAAACAGTATAAAACAAGTTCTGAGCATATGAAAAGTTTGAAGCTTAAGTGTAGGTATCTTACGATTTGAACCAACACGTAGTGAAGTCAAGTAATCCTTTCTGTCTAAGGAGTGAACGAGTCTTGAACTCCAAAAACTTCAGGATAAGTCTCAACAACACGCCTCTCCTCTAAGGTCCTTGTGATTCCGCGATAACACCTACAATAAAGTAGCCAATTCTGCATTGGGATGCTAAATAGTGTTCTAGAAAGATCACCCGAGTTCTTTCATAGAAGGAGGCTATCCCTTTACACTCTAGTAGACGACTTCATCAAGTCCGTCTCAACTAGGACCACCCATGCTTGGGCTATGAAGTCATTAAGAGTTTTAACAACTCAACTTCTCATTATTACAACGGTGAATCCATGAAGTTTGTCTCAATAGGACCACCCATATCCTGGGCTATGAATTCATTAAGAGCAAATGTTCAACCTCTACATGTACACAATGTCATAGAAATGGAAAGTAGTGTACCATCTCATGAGTCTTTCC
The DNA here is from genome assembly GCA_027886185.1 of Rheum nobile. Lineage (NCBI taxonomy): Eukaryota > Viridiplantae > Streptophyta > Magnoliopsida > Caryophyllales > Polygonaceae > Rheum > Rheum nobile. The sequence continues at coordinate 1,379,542 of WOAB01000003.1, forward strand.
ATGGCTTTGTTAGACCATAAAGGGGATCCACCACGAATTCCTCATCTCACAGGTTTGAGTCCCATTCCCCTCAACGTCTCAAGAACTAATCTCCGATTTAGGCCTTTAGTCAAAGGATCTACAATGATCCTCTTTGTCCTCACATACTCCAAACTGAGTACACTATTCGTAATTAGTTGTCTCACACTTTCATGCATGTCTAATTCGAATGTGTCTCTTCTTGCCATTATAAGCATTGCTATTAAGTGCACAAATAGCAAATTGTGAGTCATAATGTAGAGAAATAGGAGGAGCAGGACGCCCCCATAATGGTAGATCAGCCACTAAGCTTCTTAATCACTCAGCCTCTTGACTTGCTAAGTCTAAAGCTATGAACTCATATTTCATAGTATATCTAGCCATACAAGTTTGTTTAGAAGACTTCCAAGAAATAGCACCACCACATAATGTAAAAACATAACCACTAGTGGAGCTAACTTCATCATTATTAGTAACCCAATTTGCATCACATTATCCCTATAACACTTGAGGGTGAACAATAAAATGAAAACCCCAATAAATAGTGCATTTCATATATCTTAATAATCTATTAAGTGCAAACCAATGATCCTTACTAGGGTTATGAGTATACCGACTAAGTCTACTAATTGCATAAGCAATGTCAGGCCGAGTACAATTCATTAAAAACATCAAACTTCCTATCACTTTGGAATATTCATTTTATGATACATTATCACCACAATTCTTTGTTAATTTCATGCTTGAATCGTAGGGAGTTCATACTGGCACCACATCAAATTGATTAGATTTCTTTAGTACTTTCTCTACATAATATGGTTGAGACAAAGTGAAACCTTTTTCAGTTCTAGTGACGTTAACACCTAGAATCACATCAACTTCACCTAAGTCTTTCATATCAAATTGAGAGGACAAGAATAGTTTGGTCGTGTTTAAAACGTTAATGTGTGTCCCGAAAATCAACATGTCATCAACATATAGACATATAATCACAATCCACACCAAACATCTTAGAGTAAACACATGCATCAGATCCATGGACCTTAAAACCAAAGCTGTGAATAGTTTTATGAAACTTTTAATACCATTTGCTTTGGTGCTTGCTTCAACCCATAGAGTGACTTCTTGAGTCTACACACTTTGTTTTCTATCCTGGAACCTTGCACCTTGGAGGTTGTTCCATATAGGTTTCTTCATTAAGATCACCTTTTAAAAAGGCAATTTTATATCCATTTGATGTATCAACAACTTATAGCTAGAAGCTAAAGCAAACAATGCACGAATGGTAGATATCTTGGTCACAAGAGAATAAGTGTCAAAGAAGTCGACTCCATATTTTTGAGTGAATCCTTTAAAAATAGTATTGCCTTATATCTCTCTATAGAGCCATCTATCTTAAGCTTCTTCTTTAAAATCCACTTGCATCCAATGGCTTTGTTCCCTTTAGGCATGTCAACTAGTTCTCATGTGTGATTATACATAATAGAATCTATTTCATGTTTAATTGCATCTTTCTAGAAACTAGCATCTAATGAACTCACAGCTTCATCATATGCCTTAGGATCATCCTCTAACATATGCACACTAATGAATGTCTCATTTAATTCATCATAATCATTGAGTTCAATCAAGAAAGTAATCACAAAATCAAGACCAAAACTAGCTCCTTTCTTTTGTCTTTTACTCCTCCTAGGTTCAATTTCATCATTTTGCATTGAAGGCAAATACATAGAAGAAGATGCAAAATTAGTTTGCACATTATTTTTTCTTCAAAAGAGATATGTGCTCAAAGAACCCAGTGTCTCGATATTCACACATGAATCGATAAGCTGCACTATTTTCAGTATAACCAATAAATACAACATCAAAAGGTTTAGATCCAATTGCATCAACCTTAAAAGAAGGCAATCCCACTTTAGCTAAACACCCCCACACTTTCAAAAATGTCAAATTAAGCGCATGCCCTTTCCACAACTCATAAGGTGTCTTATTTAACTTTTTATGGGAAACTCTATTCAGAATATGGTTAGCAGTCAAGACAGCTTCCCCCCTCCCCTCCCCCATATATTATTAGGCAAACCAGAACTAGCAAGCAAAGCATTCATCATTTCTTTCAAAGTTCTATTTTTCCTTTCAGCAACACCATTCTGTTGTGGGCTATAAGGAGCTGTAAATTCATGTATAATACTATTATCCTCACAGAATTCTTTCGAGGAATTGGTGATGTATTCACCTCCTTTATCAAATCTAATCCTTTTGATTTTTCGATTTAGTTGATTCTCTACTTTTGCTTTATAGATGTAGAATATCATTTCAACTTCATCTTTTAATAGTAATAGAAATAATTTGGTGTATCTTGAATGGTCATCTACAAAGGTGATATAATATCTTTTACCACCTCTACTTTTTGTTTTTCTAAATTCTGCCAGGCCAGAATGGACTAATTCCAACAATTCAATAGTCCGTTCATTTACAGAATTAAAAAGGTTTCTTCTTGTATTTAGCCTCAACACAGATTTCACATTTTACATGACCTTCCTTAACCAAATTCGTAATTAATCTCATAGCATGCAATCGATTAACATATTTAACATTTAAATGTCCAAGTCTAGCATGCCACAAATCCAAAGACTCAACGATATAAGTAGAAGAAGAAACATTCTCATTATCAATCATGGTTTTAAGCATATACAAGTATCCATGTCAATAGGCGTTTTCTACATATTGACCATTCTTAGACAAGACTATTTTCCCAGCCTCAAGTACTTGTTTTATGCTAAACCAGACGAAATCAAGTTTTTGTACAGGGACGGAACATGTAACACATTCTGCAGTAAGACAGACTTCCCTGAAGTGAGTTTCAGTGACACCTTTCCTTTCCCAAGCACTTGAGAGATGCTGGAATTTCCCATGTAGACTTGATCTATCCTTGTAGCCTCATCAAGTTTAGCAAACGACTCTTTGTCAGCACAAAAGTGTTTGGTTGCTCCAGTGTCTAGAAAACACTCGACCTTGTTTCCCACATAGTTCGCCTATGTGATCATAGCAATCGGTTGGTCGTTCTCTACAACAAGGTTAGCTTGTGGCTTGGGTTGGTCTTCGTTAGGCTTTGGAGCGTTCTTCTGGTTGTCTGCTCTGCAGAAGCACTAACAAGCACAATGTTCTAGCTTCTCACAGACAAAACAACCCTGCTTTGTTTTGTCATTGGGCTTTATTGCCTTCTTGAAATTCATCCTCTTATTGTTTTGAACTTTGTCCTTCTTCTATCCAGAATTTGTATTCTTCTTTTTGAACCTGTCATATTTGGAAGAGGACGCTACAAGGTTAGCCTTAACCGAATTTTCAGTAGGTTTAGGAGCATGCTTAACTTTGAGGCGATTGGCCTCTTCGATCTTCATGTGGCTCACAAGTTCCACTAGTGTCAGGTCCTTTTTCTTGTGCTTCAGATGGTTACGGTAGTTTGCCCAGGATTCAGGCAACTTTTAGATCAGGAAGTTGGCTTGTAACACTTCACAAATCTTCATCTCTTCAGCAAGGATGTCAACAACTAGACTCTCGTACTCATGGACTTGGGCCATGATTGGATTGTCATCTACCATCTTGAACTGCATAAACTTGCACAAACATAATTCTTTTTCCCATCATCATTAGTAGCGTACTTGGTTTTCAACAAGTCCCACATTGTAACACCCCGTAATTTTTAAGGGTATTTTTAAGCTTTACTCGTATGAGTTATTGGTGCAAAATAATTGTATGAGATATTATTGCAAAATAATTATATAAGATATTGTTATAAAATAATTATATAAGATATTCGTGTAGGATAATTGTGGACTCAGGCGGGCACCAGTATCGGCACCGGCATCATGTAAGATGGGTGGTGGCTTGGTAGCTGTGTTAGCTTGGCCTGGAGTGTCACAAATATATGCAGGATAATTATGTAAAGTATTTGTACAAGATATTTATATAAGATATTTGTGCACGGTATTTATATAAGATATTTGTGTACGGTAATTGTGCGAGGTGATTGCTTGAGATGTTTGTGCTAGATGATGCACAAATATATTTAACCCGGAGTTAAGAAATTTACCCAAGTTGAGTTCGGATAAGTATTAGCGAAGTCGGCTTAAAACCGCGACTCACCGCGACCTGACGCGATCTGCCGCGATCCACCGCGACCGGCCGCGATCGCGGTAATGCCTTTTTCAGAGGCGGTCATCTTCCTCGCGTGACGGTTACTGTAGCTCTGTTTTGGCTCGGTTGGGATATTTTTTTTGGGCAGGCCAAGTGGCCCTTCGCCTTTGTCCCCTTGTCCCCTTGGAGGTGGTCGGAATTGTGCTATAAAAGGGGTGAGAACCGAACCCTTTCTTTCTCTCTTCTTCTTCTCTCTTTCTCCTCTGTTTTCCCCAGTTTCGCCATTGATGCATGAGATGTGAGCTCGGTTTTGGGCTTGAATCGAGAGGCTTCGTGGGTTGGAGAAGGTTGCCAAGGTGTTAGGTGAAGCTTAGAGGTGCTTTGTGATCAATTCGAATGCAAGACGAAGCTTGAATCGAGGTGGGTATTTTTCTCCCGCCATGGAAGATGTCGAAGCTTTGCCACTGTTGATGAACCGCGACTGGCCGCGACTCACCGTGATCACGGTATTGGTTGTCCGAGAGTGTGTCTTGTGGTTTGGCTTGAGGGATTTTTATTCTAGATCTGTCCCCGTTTTGGATTTAGGAACCCGTTCTTAAGCTTTGTTTGAGCTCGTCTTTCCAGGCAAGTGGTTTTTAATTAATTTGAGATAATTAAAATCTGATATTATATTAGGTTGTATATTCTGCTAGAATCAACGCTAATATAAGAGATATACTGTAATCATGTGACTTGAGATTGTGATGTGATTTGTGATATGTGGAATTGCTTGTGATGTGTTTGTGTGAATTATTGGTGAAGCCCTTGCTTAGTCTATTCATTAGACTAACTCTTGTATTTTTATATTTCTGTAACGTCATGGGGGTGTCGTCCGTCCGTTTCGGCACATGTAGATCCGAGAAGGCTAGAACGACTATGGAGATGAACGGTGTTTTGACAAGTTGTTTTGTCGTTGTATTTTAAAGATTTCCGCTGTGCTATTTTGTATTTTGTTAAAGACTTTCGCTGTTGTATTTCTGATTATTGGGTCGTTTTGGAATCGTGAAATTCCGCAACCATGTGATTTAATAAAAGTTATGATTTTAGTATTGTAACTGTGTTTTAAGTCAGTTATGACGTCGGAAAAGCCTGGGGTGACTTCGGGGTTTACGTCCGGGGTCATCGGCAGTAACGCTTTCAAATGGGGTTAAATTTGGGGGTGTTACAGAAATGGTATCAGAGCTAAAAAGTTTTCGTAGGCTTTGTTACAGAAATGGTATCAGAGCTAAACAGTTTTCGTAGGCTCTATTACAGAGTTGGAATCAGAGCCGAAAGTTTTTAAAACGGGTTTTGGGATTTAATGGACCATTTACTCGTTTTGTTTGAAAGTGTTTTCAAACGGCTCTTGTGAACTCACGGGCGGCACCAGTACCGGCACCGGCACCGTTGGGTGGCTGGGTGGCTTGGTGGCTGGGGTAGCTTGGCCTGGTGATGTTACAGGTCCGGTTTGAAATATTTTCATTCATTGAAATATTTTCACTTGTTTGAAATATTTGCGAAGGCTCTAAATTTTCAAAAGTGAAAAAGTTACACCGTTCATAGTCGTGCCTCTTCTCTTGAGTCTGTTAAGGTGAATCTCTAGTGAGACTTGAGTTCCCAGTTTCCTTGTTATGCTTTGAGGTTATAAGACTTGTGGTATCACTCTTTTTGAGGAAATAGGAGTAGTATCTTGTGTGATTCGCTTCGAGGAACGTAGAAATGAGATGTTATGATTATTCTTGGAGGAAATTAAGGAATCTTAAAGGATTTAAGTTAGAGATTTTTTAAAGGAAGGTGTTAAATTATTCCTGTAAGGATTTTTAAGTTAGAGATGGCATAAGGCCGGTTATGATTAAGGATATTAAGTTCGGATGGTAAGGTTGTTGTTGAGGTAGGTTCCTCATTGGCTTAGTGCAAGTTTCGGGGTCAAAACTTAAAATAAGGGGGTAGTAATGTAACACCCCGTAATTTTTAAGGGTATTTTTAAGCTTTACTCGTATGAGTTATTGGTGCAAAATAATTGTATGAGATATTGTTGCAAAATAATTATATAAGATATTGTTATAAAATAATTATATAAGATATTCGTGTAGGATAATTGTGGACTCAGGCGGGCACCAGTATCGGCACCGGCATCATGTAAGATGGGTGGTGGCTTGGTAGCTGTGTTAGCTTGGCCTGGAGTGTCACAAATATATGCAGGATAATTATGTAAAGTATTTGTACAAGATATTTATATAAGATATTTGTGCACGGTATTTATATAAGATATTTGTGTACGGTAATTGTGCGAGGTGATTGCTTGAGATGTTTGTGCTAGATGATGCACGAATATATTTAACCCGGAGTTAACAAAATTTACCCAAGTTGAGTTCGGATAAGTATTAGCGAAGTCGGCTTAAAACCGCGACTCACCGCGACCTGACGCGATCTGCCGCGATCCACCGCGACCGGCCGCGATCGCGGTAATGCCTTTTTCAGAGGCGGTCGTCTTCCTCGCGTGGCGGTTACTGTAGCTCTGTTTTGGCTCGGTTGGGATATTTTTTGGGCAGGCCAAGTGGCCCTTCGCCTTTGTCCCCTTGTCCCCTTGGAGGTGGTCGGATTTGTGCTATAAAAGGGGTGAGAACCGAACCCTTTCTTTTTCTCTTCTTCTTCTTCTTCTCTCTTTCTCCTCTGTTTTCCCCTGTTTCGCCATTGATGCACGAGCTGTGAGCTCGGTTTTGGGCTTGAATCGAGAGGCTTCGTGGGTTGGAGAAGGTTGCCAAGGTGTTAGGTGAAGCTTAGAGGTGCTTTGTGATCAATTCGAATGCAAGACGAAGCTTGAATCGAGGTGGGTATTTTTCTCCCGCCATGGAAGCTGTCGAAGCTTTGCCACTGTTGATGAACCGCGACTGGCCGCGACTCACCGCAATCGCGGTAATGGTTGTCCAAGAGTGTGTCTTGTGGTTTGGCTTGAGGGATTTTTATTCCAGATCTGTCCCCGTTTTGGATTTAGGAACCCGTTCTTAAGCTTTGTTTGAGCTCGTCTTTCCAGGCAAGTGGTTTTTAATTAATTTGAGATAATTAAAATCTGATATTATATTAGGTTGTATATTCTACTAGAATCAACGCTAATATAAGAGATATACTGTGATCATGTGACTTGAGATTGTGATGTGATTTGTGATATGTGGAATTGCTTGTGATGTGTTTGTGTGAATTATTGGTGAAGCCCTTGCTTAGTCTATTCATTAGACTAACTCTTGTATTTTTATATTTCTGTAACGTCATGGGGGTATTGTCCGTCCGTTTCGGCACATGCAGATCCGAGAAGGCTAGAACGACTATGGAGATGAACGGTGTTTTGACAAGTTGTTTTGTCGTTGTATTTTAAAGATTTCCGCTGTGCTATTTTGTATTTTGTTAAAGACTTTCGCTGTTGTATTTCTGATTATTGGGTCGTTTTGGAATCGTGAAATTCCGCGACCATGTGATTTAATAAAAGTTATGATTTTAGTTTGTAACTGTGTTTTAAGTTAGTTATGACGTCGGAAAAGCCTGGGGTGACTTCGGGGTTTACGTCCGGGGTCATCGGCAGTAACGCTTTCAAATGGGGTTAAATTTGGGGGTGTTACACACATCTCCTTTGCAGATTTGTAAGTAGCCAAAATATCAAATATTGGGTTTGAAACGCGACTCAACAGATGACCCCGAACAGTCTTATTATCCATTTCATATTGCTTCGCAACCTCCTCATCAGTTGGACCTGCATTCTCATCTTGAGAGCCATCTGTTTCTGCAGTGTTGGTGATAGTGGAAGGAGTAGGGTTGTTGCAGGTTTGGGGGTCGTTGCATATTTGGGGGTCGATTGTAGGAGAAGGTAGTCGACATCCAATTGTTCGAAAAAGATCATCATCTTGTAGGACCAACGCTTGTAATTCGTCTCATCCAAAGGTTCAAGCTTTGACAGATCCAAGAACGGGTTGTAGTAGGGAAGCATGACCATTATGGATTCTAACAAAAAATCGCTTCTAAACTGTTATTAGAAACCAGAACGAGATGGAAACGAAACCTTACTCGAGAACAATTGTAGAGTCGCTTTAAAAACGTTGTTGTGGCGTGGTATGATATCCATTGCCTTAGAAGCAAATTTGCCATGACCCACGTTGCAAAGTCAGACAAGGCGTCGCCGCCCAAGGATCACAGAGCACCCACCGATCGCGTGCACTTGCCAAAGGAGGGTTGGAATCATCGGGTATGCTCAGAGCCAAAAACCAAAATTTTAGAAAGAGAACCGAAATTCTGTGTCTTTCAAAGTCAGAAAATGATCACTTTTTATAGGGTAGAAAATCAGTTTAGGGATAGCAAATCTTGGGGCTCAAGTAGCTATAAAGATAAGATTTTCTAAAATCAAATAAAAAAGATAACGAAGGGATAGGAATCGGAAGTTAAGGATAAAAGATAAAAATTACAAATCTTAAATCTTAAAACCCAAAAAATAATTAAATAAGTATCGTTTTAGCTTTGGACACAATATTTTAAAAAATATTGAGTACAATCAAATTCTCACATTTTCATCAATTTTCCAACATATTACACAATGACATCCATTTTAAGCCAATAAATGGAGAATTTAGAAGAAAAAAAATCAACAAAAACAAATTCCAACAACAAAGCTCATAACTCACTCTTAATTAATTGCCTAGAAATCCAAAAACAACATATAAAGTTGATCAACACCCAAGTTCTAAAACGACACTTCATTTATATTTGAGTTAGTAGAAAATTTAAGTTTTAATTTGTTGGTACGATGATGTTCCCACTGGTTTTGATGACGATAAACACTATTAGGTTTTATGGTTTACTTGTTTCTATGAGTTTCAAGTTTATTGAGTGAAATAAGGAGCAATGGAAACCAAGAGAGAAGCAAAACAAAGAAGTAAAGGAACGAAGAGTTAACAAGGGAATAGTGGCGCTAGATAAAAGAGAGAAAAGACACGCATGCACTGTGAGAAGAAAGAAACAAGGGAACAACGTCAAGGAAGTAGAGTTTACCTAGAGACAAGACTCTGGGAACCTGGAAAGAAGATTGAATAAATAAGGAAAGAGAAGAAACAGATAAAGGAACAACGTCAAAGAACGCAGAGATGACGCAAAGACGAGATGCTGGGAACTTGGAAAGAAGATTGATTAAATAAGGAAAGAGAAGAAAGTAACAAGGGAACAACGTCAAGGAATGTAGAGATTACGCAGAGACGAGACGCTGGAAACTTGGAAAGAAGATTGACTAAATAAGGAAAGAAGGTTTCAAGACTTCTTGGGCCACAAGGAAAAAGATAGAAGATTTATTCAAGTCTTAGGATCTTAGAAGTTATATTTTTGGAATAAGATAAAGGAGTTTATATTTACAAAGATAAATAATGTTAGGTTAATTATCTGAGGTTGCACGCGATGGCCAAACTGATGCGAACAACCCCCGAAGTGTTGTCTGCAACGCAGGATCTTTGATTCCTCAAGCTTGAATTCGATTCTCCTCTTCCGTAGCCAAAGTGATGGCTTTCCTAGGGCTAAAGAGATAGCCTTCAAACGCGTCAAAGAGATGACGGAGAGATCAAAGAGATGATATTGAAACACCGAAGAGACGATGTATGAATTGCTCGAAGCGACGAGCTACGGGATAGACAATCCGTGGGATCGAAGAGTTGACGTTAGAACTCAAGGGAAGGAGCGTACTCAACTTTACTACTCAAATTCAACGTAAGATTACAAACTAGTGTTGCTGGGTTTAAATAGCAACAGAGATAATAAGAAAATAATAAGAAAACTTCAGAAATAAAGACGTCTAAATGAGCGCGCAGGCTCATTTCCGCGGTCGCAGAATTACTTCCGCGGTCACGGAAAATTGTTCGAATTAAAAGGCCGTAGCAAATCCGCGGTCGCGGAAAATACGTCGAAAAATACCAAGTCTCAGGAACATTTCCGCGGTCGCGGAAGACATGCACAGCTCTCAGTAAAACTCGATTTTGACCATCTTCTTATTGGAATATTGATCCGACGTAAACTATGAAGTTGTAGATCTTTGAATCAGATTTCCAACGCATCTTGAATCATCACGAGATCAATTTTATATCCATAGTTATGGTCGTTTTACCGAAGACTGTCCAGAACCAAATCGACAGTAACTATTCCGAACTTGCACAAGACTTCACCCTTTGCTTGAGCCTCTTCCTTGTAGGTCTTTGATTAAGTCTCCCATGCATGTTGCTATCAATCTCCCCTTCTTGGCTGCGAAGCGTCCCCGCTTCGTCCTTGTCGTCAGAAGCAGGAGGTGTATAAGGAGAAAGATCAGCGACGTTGAACGTAGGATACGCACCATAGTCATCGGGTATAGGGGGCAATCCCTCGGGAAGCTCCTCGGGCATCACATCCCCAAGGTCCTGCAAAAGAGAAGTCACGGTAGGGGATAAATCAACATGATCTTTAACAGTTAAAAGACACGCGAAAGGAACAATTAAAAAGCAAGGAAGACGTCCCTGAATTATTGGAGAGACATCCCGAGACCGGGCTAAGAGAAGCCGGTTCTCGCATTTGCCGTGAATGTCGGGTTGTGGAGGTGTCTCAAACGTGAAATACTGGATCACCTTTGTATTGATGATGTCGCGGTAACTCCCACCATCCTCGTTGGCGGTAATAACGCGGCGTGGAACCAAGCCAATAGGCACGTTGTCGTGCTCGTCCATAGAGATGCATATGTATTCGTCCATCTCCTCCTCCTCCTCATCGTCGTAGGTGTCAAATACTGGGCCGGATGCGTAGGTTACCTCGTCAAAAGACTCGTAGCTAGAGGTGTTCGACATTGGGTCAGCCGTGGTCAACCTGAAGTCACTCATGGCCAGACGATGTTGCGCAAGCTTGGCAGTCAGCGCGGCATGCGAAGCTTGAAGTTGGTCAATTCGCGCACAGACGGAGGCCATGTGTTGGGGGCTGCGCTGGCCCGTAGAGTTCATGTCACTTATGGTCCGACCAAGGTGGGCAAACTCGGCAGCCTACGCGGCGAGTTGGCGGTCTATGTTTTCACTCAGTGCACGAAGTGCGACAATTCGCTCAGAGACATAGTCAATTTGTCCGGGGCTGCGGTTGCCCGTAGAAGGAAAGTAGCTTGTCGGAGGAACCTCCATCGTACCTATACGAAGCATATAACACAAGGAGTAAGGTGCACCAAGCAAAAGAACAAGTCCAAGCCAAGTCCTTGTCTCAAAAGTGAACCAAGAAATTTTCCGTTGGGCGTACTAATTTTGGTTGCTCGTGAGGAGGGAGAGGCTTGAATGGAAGGCAACAAAGCAAAAACTAGCAAATCACGTCCCAAACAACACACAAAATTTCCAAGGTCAAGAAGATCAAATCAAGTTTCTCAGAATTAATCACAAGAGAGTTGAAAATTTTTCTTTTCCCTTTTCAATAAGAGTTGCATTATCAAAGAAGAGAAGATGGAGTATGACCGTATGATGCGTTCTTTGTCCTTGTTTTTTTTTTGAATTTATGGTCTTCCGTCTTCCCAAACCTTTTTTTGTTTGATGGAAGGTGAGAATAGTATGGTTGTTTTTGTTTAGACGGTCACACTTTGTTTTTGTTTTTGTTTTGATATGATTGTGAAGCAAAGAAGAAAGAACCACACAAGCAAGTGCAGGAAAAGAAAGAAGAGACAAACAACTATGAGGGAAAAAAATCTAACAACTAATCTAGCAATTAATCCAAAGATGAAGCAAGACTTGATCAACAAGAAACAAGGAAATCAAATATGCCAATAAGGAAACAAGAGTTGCTAGAGGATAGATTTTAGGGTTGTTGGAAAAGTAACCAAAGCCTAAGGAAAATTAGGGTTTTGCAGCCGTGAGGGAGAGGGAGAGGGTGGCGGACGGAGTGGTGGTGGCGGACGGTGGTGGTGGTGGCGAACGGTGGTGGTGGGGTGGTAAGAAAAAAAAATTCCAGGGTTTGCGAGCGGAAAATTTCAAAGAATCACAATAAGAGAGAAGAACAAACTTAGCTTGGATAGGCTCTGATGTCAGTTGATGCGAACAACCCCCGAAGTGTTGTCTGCAACGCAGGATCTTTGATTCCTCAAGCTTGAATTCGATTCTCCTCTTCCGTAGCCAAAGTGATGGCTTTCCTAGGGCTAAAGAGATAGCCTTCAAACGCGTCAAAGAGATGACGGAGAGATCAAATAAATGATCTTGAAACACCGAAGAGACGATGTATGAATTGCTCGAAGCGATGAGCTACGGGATAGACGATCCATGGGATCGAAGAGTTGATGTTAGAACTCAAGGGAAGGAGCGTACTCAACTTTACTACTCAAATTCAACGTAAGATTACAAACTAGGGTTTCTGGGTTTAAATAGCGACAAAGATAATAATAAAATAATAAGAAAACTTCGGAAATAAAGACGTCTAAATGAGCGCGCAGGCTCGTTTCCGCGGTCGCGGAATTACTTCCGCGGTCGCGGAAAATACGCCGAAAAATACCAAGTCTCAGGAACATTTCCGCGGTCGCGGAAATTCTTCCACGGTCGCGGAAGACATGCACAACTCTCAGTAAAACTCGATTTTGACCATCTTCTTGTTGGAATCTTGATCCGACGTAAACTATGAAGTTGTAGATCTTTGAATCAGTTTTCCAACACATCTTGAATCATCACGAGATCAACTTTATAGTCATAGTTAGGGCTGTTTTACCGAAGACTGTCCAGAACCAAATCGACAGTAACTATTCCGAACTTGCACAAGACTTCACCCTTTGCTTGAGCCTCTTCCTTGTAGGTCTTTGATTAAGTCTCCCATGCATGTTTCTATCACAAACTAGGTTAGATTAATGGGCTTTATCTATGACTATGTATACATGAGATGTAACCTAGCAATGGTTACACACAACTTGATTATACAACAGAGACATTGAGAGAGTGAAGAAGACAAGGAACTGGATTTGTGTGAGTACATTGTTAAGGGTTGAGTCTTTGCTTTGGTTGTTATGGTTACTTTCACTTGCTTAGAAGTTAGGTGACTTTATCTTAGGCCGAACTTGCTTGATTGTTTATAATCCATTAATAACAAAAGTAGACATTTGAAATCCTACTAGGTTAACCACCTAGAGGTAGAGGTTTTCTTGATCGACTAGTTGGTTGATTGAGTTTCTTCTTCAAGGAACTGTGTCATTGTTACTTGTCTGTTTATTATTATTCTAATGTCCAAGGAATAATATTTTTGTTCCCTGACTAACAAACTGTGATTCAACAATTGGTATCATAGCAACTAAGGTGTTGTTCCCCGGTTAAGAAACATCAATTTAGGTACTCATTAAGGGAAAAGTGGACAAGGGATTCCTCAATTCAAAGAGATCATGCCAAGGAGCATCCTTAGATGTTCATATGGCTTTCTATCTAGTGATTTAGTGAAATATCATCAACTTGATCTTCAGTCCTGCAATGATTCATTCTAATGGAACCTTTCTCAACATTATCACAAAGGAAATGATGATGAATGTCAATATAGTTAGTACGCGAATGATAACTGGATTTTTTGAAATGTTAATAGCACTAGTATTATCACACATGATGGGAACAATGCTAGGAAACATGCCAAAGTCCTCTAGTTGTTACTTTAGCCATAATACATGGGCACAACATGATGCAGCAGCCACGTACTCAGCTTCATCGGTGGAGAGAGTCATATAGTTTTGTTTATTAGATTCCCAAGACACCAAACAAGGACCAAGGAATTGTTCCATCCCTGATGTGCTTTTTCTATCCACTAGGTGTCCAGCAAAATCAGCGTCTATGTAACCTCTCAGTTCGTAGACATTGTTCCCTGGGTATCAAAGACATAAGTGGTCCTTTCCCTTCAAGTACCTAAAGATCCTCTTCACTTCCTTCAAGTGTAATTCCTTGGGATTTGTATGAAATCTAGCACATAAGCACACACTAAACATGATATCTGACCTACTTGTCGTGAGATAGAGGAGTGAGCCAATCAATCCTCTAACATTGCTTGGTTCACATCTTTCCCATCCAAATCTGCATTCAAGCAAGAGTTAGGAGAAATAGGGTATCGACGGGTTTAGAGGTATCCATACCATACTTCTTTAACAACTCCTTGATGTACTTTTGTTGATGTATCCTTGTTCCCTCAGAACTCTATGAGACTTGCAATCCCAGGAAAAATGAAAGTTCCCCGATCATACTCATCTCGATTTCACTACTCATAAGATTCTTGAAGCTTTCTACAAGAGTAGGGTTAGTAGAACAAAAAATAATACCATCAAGATAGACATGAACAATGAGAATCTCACCCTTCTGTTCCAAGAGGAATAGTGTCTTGTCGATAGCACCATGTCTATGCCCAATAGACAAAAGGAATTGAGCAAACCTATCATACCAAGCACGAGTTGCTTGCTTAAGGCCATACAATGCCTTGTATAGTACCTACACATGGTCAGGACGATCAACATCTTCAAAACCTGGGGGTTGTTGGGTATACAATTTATCCTGAAGATATCCATTCAAAAAGGCAGTTTCCATGTCCATTTGGTAGAGCTTGAATCACTTGTAAGCAACATAGGCTATGAACAAACGAATAGCTTCAATCCTTGCAACTGGAGCATAGGTCTCATCATAGTCGATCCCTTCTTGTTGATTATATCTATTAACAATGAACATGGCCTTGTTCCTTGTCACAACTCCAGAATCATCCAACTTGTTCCCAAACACCCAGCAAGTACCAATCGCTTGTTTGTGCTTGGGCTTACGGACCAGTCTTCACACCTTGTTCCTTTCAAACTGATGTAGCTCATCTTGCAATCGCTTGTTTGTGCTTGGGCTTACGGACCAGTCTTCACACCTTGTTCCCTGAGTGATTCATTTATCGTTTTAGGCTCTATAAGAGAGATAAACGCATTGAAGCCACATTGAAAGTTAAATTTAGAACATAAACATCTTTGATCGAATGGTGTTAGGATGTTGTCAACTGAGTGATTCTTCTGTACTCTGGCATTTTGAAAATCAAGAATAGTTGGAGAAAGAGTCCTAACAATGAGAACAATCCCAACAATGGGAACAATGTTGAAGTTGTAGGCATATTGTCTTCTTCAACGCCAGTGGACTCTTCTTCATTAGTTGTTCTTTCCACATCATAAACTTGGGCTACTACTTCCCCCTAAATGCGAGAGTCATCTCCACCAGAAGTTCATGAGGGAACAATGAAAGGAAAATCAAGCGCTTTCTCTTCATTGTTGGCAGCTAATAAAGTGGGAACATCATTATTAGTAGTATCATCAGTGGTATCAGCATCATCATTGATGTTTAGTGTCCTTAGGGAACGATCAGTGCTGCCAACAACATTGGAGGCCTCATTCCCTACACTTGGTGCTATGGGTGGGCACAAAAAACCGAATCGAATAACCGTTCGAAAAAACTGACATGTTTCTAGGTTAACCGTACCGATATTTTGTAAAACTATAGTACGCTTAATCGACCGAAAGAAAACATGGTTATTTGGTACGGTTACATTTAGTGATATTTTTTAGTTTGGTTAACCGATTAAGCGAACATATAAATAATATGTTTTTATAAAGAGAATAAGTTAATTTAGTGTTTGGTTCATGGTTTGAATTTCCTTAGTCTCCCATCTTTCTAATTTTTATTGTTGTATTTGACTATTCTTCTATGCTCTGAATAATCTCTTTGTCTTTACGTGAATTAATAGTGATTTAGATTATATAAAATAACCAATAAATGAACATTATAACAATACTAATATAATCTTGTGGTATTGTGTAGTGACTTGTGATATATAAACGAGTGTACTTGTCATATTTTCTACAAGTATAATAGAACAATTTATTATAATTTTATTGGCAAACAGGGTCTTAGGCTACGATCATATTATATATGGAAACTAATATATTAAAACTATTGTACATATATTAAAAACCATATTGACAATGTGAATGATATTTTATTCTAATCAAAGTTTACTCGCCTACCAAATTAAAACTATGGTTTAAATATCTCACTTGATATTAATAGATTATGTTTTAATCAACCCAAAAGAGAGAAGAGTAATAAAATTGGAACGAAGATAGGTATTTTTTTTATGAATTAGTAGTTAAGAATCAATAAATAAGAATATATTTTTTGCTAAGAAAAAGCAAGTATTTCGTCATTTTTTATAATATCGGTTAACCAATTAACCGTACCAAACTATACCGCACTATTGGTTAATCGATGCCCGATTAACTGGACTTTACGGTACGGCTATGGTATAATCGAAATATCGGTTAACCGGACTCTAGTTAATCGAAACACGGTTAACCGCCCATCCTCACCCTTGCTTGGTGCACCAGGAGGATTATCATCATCATCTGAGTCCTCACGTTGCATACTTGGATAATCATCATTAGGGAACCGTTGGTTGGACGGATCACCATTTCCTTTGGAGTGCTCATCAGAGACAACATGAATGCTCTCTTCAATTTTCTTGGGAATTCATGTTTGCACCCGCAAAATCTTGCGGCGCACCCCAGTTTGGGCGCATTCCGGATGCGCCCAAACTGGGCAACTTTTTATATAAAAAAAAAGTTTTAACATTGGGCGCATCATTGATGCGCCCAAGGGCTGGTACCCGATTTTGTAAAATTCGAGAAATTAATAAAAAACCGGTTTACTGAAAAAATCTGAACCCGGTTTGTTAAAACCGGTTTTCCAAATTTTTTAAAATAAATATAAAAATAGTTTTAAAAAGTATTAATTCAAAATTTAAATTGTGACATTTTAGGCGCATCCCGGATGCGCCCACAAAAGTTACCGTTGTAAAACGGTAACTTTTTTGGCGCATCCGGAATGCGTCCAAGAAGTTAACGGTAGTTTTTGGGCGCAACCCAGATGCGCCCAAAAAGTTACCGTTGTAAAACGGTAACTTCTTGTGATTTAGGGTAACTTCTTGTGATTTATCCATCTTATTGCTATATATATGCAACTATTACTTGGGGTTTATCCATTGTTGGAGTTTTTCCATTCAAGAATATGTCTTTGTCAAGGATGGATGTTGCACTTAGTCCAGTTGAGCACTTGGATGACGCACCCGGTCTTGATAATTTACGAGTAAGTATATATTTACTACAAAGTGTATTTGAATATATTAATTTACAGTAGCAAGTTAAATGTAGCAAGTTACAGTAGTTTGTTGCAGTTTATAAGTTTATTTGAAATGTAGTTTTACAGTTGTGTGTTGTAGTTTAGAACTTTGATTAAAATGTTTACGATAATTTATAATTTAAAATGTTTTAATTTATTATTTATCATAAATAGGAGGACTCTAGTGATAGCGACTATTCGCCAGTGGATTATTCTTCTTATTGTACTACGGATAAAGAATGGAGTGATAGAGATAGTATGATCAGTTGGGCTAAGAACTTAGGTTTGGAGTTGCATATGGTGATTGTAATAAGTAAGTCATGGCCTAACCGAAAGGTCATACTGTCGTGTGAGAAGGCTGGGCCATATAGAGCAGCGAAGAAGAAGACGAGTGACGGTACCGAGGCAACCCCTAAACGGAAATACAATGCGAGGACAAAGAAAAGTGAGTGTCCGTTTCAGTTGCATGGGGTGATTGTGAAGGGTGATTGGCTGAAATCTGACCGTTGGAGATTATCTGTCGCTTGTGGATCGCATGACCATGAGCTTTCTAGTAGTTTGATCGGACATGCATTTGCTGGGAGGCTTTCACAGGATCAACGAGAGCGTGTGAAAAGTTTGTCAGCCTCCAGAATAAAGTCGAAGGCTATTATGAGTCTATTTCTACATGAGGATCCCAAATGCTTGACATCAAGGAACCAACTCTACAATTACAAGAGTCGGGAGAGGCTGAAATGTATGGGCAATATGACGGTGCCGCAGTACATGCTGGATTTTCTAGAGGCGAGGCGTTATTATACAAGCTATGAGACGCGTCGCAATGAAGAAGGGAGGGAGGTTTTGAGTGATATTTTTATTTCTCACCCCGGAGCAATGCATTTGTTGAGTTTGTTCTCCTCCATCGTCATCATGGATACGACCTACAAGACGAACAGGTATGAATATGTTTAATTATGGAGCAGTTATTATGAATATTTAATTGCATACCTTATTTCTTATAATTGCATACCTTATTTCTTATAATTCATACATGTACAGGTACGGTATGCCTTTGTTGGAGTTTGTTGGATTCACTTGCACCAACCGTACATTTTGTATTGCGATCATATTCATGTATGATGAGACGACAGAGCACTACACATGGGCGTTGGACCGCCTAAAGATCATTCTCGGGGGACGGGAACCGGCGGCGATCATGTCAGATCAAGAACTCGGTCTGACGAAATCCGTCAATATAGTCTTTCCCAACACGAAGCATCTGTTGTGTAGGATCCATGTGAATCGCAACGTGGAGGGTTTTGCCATGAAATGGGTCCCCAATGTTGACCATTTTAGTGGTAATATTCGTTGGTTGTTAAGGTCGCCGACTGAGAATGTGTATAATGAGCGACTTGAGTACTTAACGGAGAAGTGGAAGAAGCTACCCTGGCTAATGGAATACGTGAAGAGGGTATGGCTTAGGGACTACAAGGAGATGTTAGTCTGTGCATGGTGTGACACGGTACTCCATTTCGGCACAAGATCATCAAACAGGTAAATTCACAAGCGATCATCTAAAATCTAAATTGATATATGCAACTAAGCTTAACTTGAGTTTTTAATTTCAGGGTCGAGAGTCAGCACTCTATGCTGAAGGACGGGATTGAATCGTCGGTTGGAGGCTTGGAGACCCTCGTGCAGAAAATCGACAATATGTATGTTGATCAGATTCGGGAAGTCAGGGGTGATATGGAGCAGAGTGCTTTTAAGGCGCCCACAGAGATCGTAACCGGCCCGCCTGCGGTGAAGATATTTGTCAGGTGCATTCTTTATAAGGTGTCGGAAAAGTGCTTAAGAATTTTATACGCCCAAGTTGTTAGGGCCATACAAGGAAAAATTCCCGATGAAGAATGTCGTGATGTGTTTTGGAAAGCCACTCTAGGCCTGCCTTGCCCACACACGATCAAAGAATATGTAAAGACCGGTTTCCCGTTGAGGCCAAGTGAAATCCACAGTTATTGGAAGCAAATCAAGTGGGAAGGGGTTGGGCATGTTGATCCCGCACCGAATGATGGCGTATTGATCTCAGAAGAAATATCGTCTTAGGTGCCATCTTTGGAGAGTGGAGCAACGAAGAATTGCACCCGGAGCTGAAGACTCACTTTGCACGCAAATACAGAGTTTTCCATGACTCTAGATCGTGTACCGCAGAAGAGCCCCCGGCCGCTTCGACCAAGAAGGGGAGACCTAAAAAGAAGAAGAACGATACAAAGAGGGACCCTAGTTGGTTTGAGCACATGGCGGAAGAAAAAAGGAAGAAGGACGAGGAAAAGAAGAAGAAGGCCGAGGATCGGAAAAATTCCTCAGTGGGATCTAAAGGATGTCCTCCAAGCGGTTAGCATTTTCACATTCGATCATCATTAATCGTTATTTCTTTATAATTTATTCTAACCCTTGAATTTGTAAAGGTAAGCGGCGCAGCGGAATCTCGCCTGGCAAGGAAAGCAATTATGGGCCACCTAAGGCCAACACGGGCATTAATTACCTCGACTTCGATTGGGGCCGAGATAATATTGATTCGTTTATGTTAGCCTACATTAGAGGAGTACAAAATGTAATGGGCGATGGTCACTATGAGTACCGTTCGCTTGATGTACTACAAGCGGATGTCGAAGACCAGTATATGTACGTCCGATTTGAGCTTTCGAAGGAGTTGCAACAACGTCGAGCGTTGTACACCCCGGCTTGTGTTGTAACCCCCATATCTGACCTCATCAGGTCTGTGAATTTTACTGGGGTGTGTACGAGGGATCACTGGATGGAAGTACCCATTGTTGGCTTGGCATTTGCCACACGATTCCAGGTGGCTCTTGTTGTGCTATCATATTATGGACCTCACACATGCCTCCCAATGTGGGCTCCCCTAGGCGCACAACCTCCCACAAAAGTGCATGTAATAGCCCTTGTAGGCAACCATGACCATTTTGTACCGGTAAGCATTTCCACATTCGATCATCATTAACCTTTATTTCTTTGTGATGTATTCTAATCATCCTTATTTGTAAAGGTTTGGCTAGTTGATGACCTATGTCTGATTCCACCCCCGCCCGAAGTTTGGACCCGATGGAAAAATGCAAGCGTTGAAGGATGGGAGCAACCATTTCAGGCTAGGATGCAAGATTACGTTATCCAAAGAAGGATGAGTGGTAACGGTGACATATTTCGTTAGACCTTGTACTTAGAGTTGACAAATGTTGGAACGGGATGAAGTTGGATAAATTAGTCAATGTAAATCCACTTCTTTTCCAAGTTGTATATGAGGTGTTCTATTTAAGCTAAATACACGACTTTATTGACAAATTGCCTCGTACAAGCCTTGTTTGGATAATTGACAAATTGCCTCGTACATGCCTTGTTTGGACATATGGTATACCCTAAACCCTAAAACCCTAACCCCAAGCCCTCCTAAACCCTAAAATAAATCAAAGGCCTTTGGGAGCATCCGGGATGCGTCCAACATCTTACCGTTGTAACAAGGCTATATAAGGGGTTTATGCCACCCTAACCAATACAACAACAAGTAATGGCATCTTCATCTGAATCATCAACAAACCCAAATAGGTACCATCAACAAATAAGTGCTCCACAATGCGAGTGTAATTTGAAAACCATTGTCCGTACTTGGGATTTGCATTGGAACTACGGAATGAGGTATTGGGGATGTCCAAGAATGGGGTGTTTATACAGGAAGTATATTGATTCTACGTACGAGGACAGGACACACGTGGTTATTCGACAACAATGGCGGGAAAAACAAGATCTTGTTAAGCAAAATCAAGATCTTGTTACGCAAAATCAAGATCTTGTTAAGCAAAATCAAGATCTTGTTAAGCAAAAACAAGAACTTTTACAAGATATGGATAACATGCGTAGGTATAACCTCAACCTATATAATGATGTACATCGTATACTTCCTTGATGTCATATCTTTTATGTAATGTTGTTTACATACTTGATAGCTAACTTTCAGTCGTGCGCGCTATCAAAGTAATCCTAATATGCAACTAGAGTATAGCATGCAAGTAAGGAGTCGAACCCAAGGGAATCAACACGTCAATTTCTATGTAATTACTAATTTATCAACTTTAAAGAACAAATGGGGGGGGGTTGGTTTTCTACTAAGACTACACAAATGAAATAACACCAAAATCAAGCTTAAGAAAATAAGAAGAAAGGGAGTTTCACCTAGCAAGTTTCCACACAGCAGTTAACCAAGTTGATCATTGATTCCTCTCATGTTCATATTCACCCTTTTGATTTGTTCCCCTTCTGATCTTATTTATATTAACAAGCCAACCGATCCTGCTAACACTTACTAACTAATAACCTAGAAGACCTTCTAAGGTTGGTTCAATTAGTAGCATAAAGTGTAAGATTGTATGGATTGCATGCAAAGACTCAACAACGCAAGTATGCAATGCAAATCAATTTCCTTTTCACAATTGAATTCAATTTACCAATTTCATGCAATTGTGATCGCTACAAGTGATTAGGGATTCCACCGTCTATCCCAATTCTAGCACTTAGATTACTATAGATTTAAACCAGGAGATCAATCTAGTCAAAAATATAAAAATTTGAAATATGTTCAAGGAAATTAATATCAAATCCAACAAGGGATGAACAAGAGAAATGAACCTTACAACCGGGTTAACTTTGTGCTTCCACGCTAGGCAAAATAGGAAATTAGTTCTTCACAACCAATTCCAATCCAAAAGAGAGAAAAGAAATCTAAGTGTTCTTGAGAGTAAAAAGAAAGATTAGCCCCCGGGCTAGCTCTCACGGCCGTCATTTTAAACCCTAATCCGAGCCCCTTAAATACCTGCTCAATTAAACAAAACGAAACAGCCCAACAGTTGGAGAAAATCGGAAGTTGTTCAGTCGCTCAGAAAACCGCGACCAACCGCGATCGCGGGGGATCGCGGTTTGTGCTCCCCAAGGTTCTGCTGGAAATTTGCTAACCGCTGGTCGCCATTAGTCACGTCAGCTCGCGGTCTCCACTCCAGCAACTTCTGTCTTCTGATCACCAGCTTTCCTATATGACTTCGGGCACCGTCTTCAACTCGTAAGTGCTTCCAAAAACATCCATAATGCAGCTCCGCACCTCAAACACCAACTTACCTCCAAAACTCTGTAAATCCTATGATTTAACCACTTCTCACCTTTTCTCCAGATTACAGAAATATCCCATAAATCAAATCCAAATCTCCTCAATAATATGCTAATAATTACTAGTTGCGCTATGTAAAATACCGCTTATCAAATTCCCCCATACTTAAACCTTGCTCATCCTCGAGTAAGCTAAAAGAAAACTCACTCCTCCAATCAGCACACAGGTTTCAGAAAGTATAAGAAAAAATGATACTAGCAATTACAAGACTAAACACTTTGCCTCCCAACAACCAAATATGAGTAATGCATTATAATCTAATCCTAGCTCCTATCTAGCTCATTATCGCTCCATGAGTGATCCTACCCGATCTCCTTATAACACCACTTCTTATGACGCCAATGCCAGAATGATCCTAAAAATTCACTCTTTTTTCTTTGCACTCATTCTGCCTAGGCGCCCTTTCGGGTTTTCACCTAGCCACTCATTTCATTTTGCTAGATATCTCACATATTGCTCACATCCCTCAAGTCCATTTTTGCACCAACCTAGAGTCGGTCGGACTACCTGCTTTTTACCTGAACTGCCCTTTCGGGTTTTCAGCTCATCCCAGGATTTTGGTTGCCTTTTTCTCAAATTTTTGGCTTTTTCTATTTCAAAATTTTCAAAAATTAATACATATGCCATACACAAATATACAACACCCTAAAACATGTGAATACATTCTCTCCACCAGACTTAAACATTGCATTGTCCTCAATGTAATGAAAGACAAAGTAGAATCACGGGGAAAGAGAAAACAGAAGACTCACATACAAGACCGGATGGCCTCTCTCCAATGAAGCACAAGGTGTGGTAGAAGTGGGATGAGCAACAATGATGATCCAATAATGCACAGCTCATCCAAGACAAGGGGTAACATAGAAGAACTCCGATATATAGATCCACAAAAGAAGATAATGAATGACGAATATAGCAAATCGCCAACTACTGACAGAGGACCTCGGATTTTTATTTTTATTTTTATTTTTTTAATTTTTGAAAAGGAAGGAACTTACAGTAGAAAAACCGCAATCGCGGCCAACCGCGGGAGGTCGCGGTTTTGACTACAAACAGCAGCTGCACCTGTGCTTCGGGCTTCCTTCCCTAACCACAAACACACTGAAAAGGCAATTAAAAAGAACGACAAAAATTGCAAAAAAAATTAAAACATCACACACCTCGGGTCGCCTCCCGAGAAGCGCCTTTTTTTAACGTCGTGGCTCGACTCAATGGTGCTCAACTCAAACCTCCGTCTTGGGCGGACATTTTTCAGGATCAAAATCAAGAATGGGAGAATCAGTAGCACGGGTGTGAACCATACAGAAGGTTCACACCAAAAGTTGATAAACAAACAATTACAAAGAGAAGGAACAATTATTAATTCCCCGACAACGGCGCCAAATTTGATAGCTAACTTTCAGTCATGTGCGCTATCAAAGTAATCCTAATATGCAACTAGAGTATAGCATGCAAGTAAGGAGTCGAACCCAAGGGAATCAACACGTCAATTTCTATGTAATTACTAATTTATCAACTTTAAAGAACAAATGGGGGGGGGGGGGGGTTTCTACTAAGACTACACAAATGAAATAACACCAAAATCAAGCTTAAGAAAATAAGAAGAAAGGGAGTTTCACCTAGCAAGTTTCCACACAACAGTTAACCAAGTTGATCATTGATTCCTCTCATGTTCATATTCACCCTTTTGATTTGTTCCCCTTCTGATCTTATTTATATTAACAAGCCAACCGGTCCTGCTAACACTTACTAACTGATAACCTAGAAGACCTTCTAAGGTTGGTTCAATTAGTAGCATAAAGTGTAAGATTGTATGGATTGCATGCAAAGACTCAACAACGCAAGTATGCAATGCAAATCAATTTCCTTTTCACAATTGAATTCAATTTACCAATTTCATGCAATTGTGATCGCTACAAGTGATTAGGGATTCCACCGTCTATCCCAATTCTAGCACTTAGATTACTATAGATTTAAACCAGGAGACCAATCTAGTCAAAAATATAGAAATTTGAAATATGCTCAAGGAAATTAATATCAAATCCAACAAGGGATGAACAAGAGAAATGAACCTTACAACCGGGTTAACTTTGTGCTTCCACGCTAGGAAAAACATGAAATTAGTTCTTCACAACCAATTCCAATCCAAAAGAGAGAAAATAAATCTAAGTGTTCTTGAGAGTAAAAAGGAAGATTAGCCCCTAGGCTAGCTCTCTCGTCCGTCATTTTAAACCCTAATCCGAGCCCCTTAAATACCTGCTCAATTAAACAAAACGAAACAGCCCAGCAGTTGGAGAAAATCGGAAGTTGTTCAGTCGCTCAGAAAACCGCGACCAACCGCGATCGCAGGGGATCGCGGTTTGTGCTCCCCAAGGTTCTGCTGGAAATCTGCTAACCGCTAGTCGCCATTAGTCGCGTCAGCTCGCGGTCTCCACTCCAGCAACTTCTGTCTTCTGATCACCAGCTTTCCTATATGACTTCGGGCACCATCTTCAACTCGTAAGTGCTTCCAAAAACATCCATAATGCAGCTCCGCACCTCAAATACCAACTTACCTCCAAAACTCTGTAAATCCTATGATTTAACCACTTCTCACCTTTTCTCCGGATTACAGAAATATCCCATAAATCAAATCCAAATCTCCTCAATAATATGCTAATAATTACTAGTTGCGCTTTGTAAAATACCGCTTATTAATACTCTCAACCTTTATAGGGAGCAAGCAAATTTATCAAAGCAGAGACATGATATGATGCGAACTTTTACCAGAGACTATCCTAATTTCTTCAAACGATTGTAGGCGATGTCATTTAATTTGTCTTAGGGTTTGTAAGCGATGTCATTATTTCATGTATTGTGAGCTAAATCAAGATCGTTGTAGTCATCCAATGTAAAATTGTGAATGGATTGAAAAGTAAAAGTGTCAAAATGTGAATACATAATTCCATGTTACGAAATAAACCAAAACATACAACAATGTCATTAGCTACATATCGTCATCGCTCAACGAAGCCGCGGCCCTGGAGGACTCTCCTCGCTCGTATATAGATGGGACCCGCCCCGCTCGGGATCGGTGCTCTGCGGCTGATGAAGACTCCGCACCACCACCCGACGACTGGGATGATAGTTGTGACGCACGGATCAGTGGTGCAACTTCAGGAAGCTCGTCGCCGCATAAAATGGCCAGCATATGGTTCCAATCCGGATCGCCGCCCCGACTCTGGGTGATCTCCCGAGCGAATGCTGTCGCCATGGCTAAACGCTGCAAAACAACAACACTAATGTCATAAATATCCAAAATAAATATTTAGACCAAGGATTGTGGAGATACGTACTCTGTAAGCATCCACAGCGGGAGGAGAAGCTCGAATACGAGGCTGTAGTCGTGACGAGGGGCTCACATACGGATGTGAGATCTTTAAAAACCAGTCCAAGTACTCCTCGTCCACGTCCCACGCCGGGACGGCCATCGGGCTCTCCAAGATGTATGGACACAGATGCTCGTCGAGGTGCTCCCAGCCGTCGCATGCACGAGGAAATGAAAGCTTATATGTATCTTTCCCCCTAAACCTGGCTGGCCGGTGAGCAGACGACGGCTCTATGACATCCAATGGCCTGCTCTATCGACGTCCAAACTGTCGCACCACTCGATCAGGCATGTACGGCTCCTCGACGTCCATGAACACGATCGTCCCTCGATAAGTGGACGCCCTATAAGCTCCGGCAAAATCTAGACTACCATACGGTATCCAACGTACCTGCAATGGAAAAATATGTACAATGAAATAGCAATTTAATCATAGATGACCAATAAGTAATAACAACATTAGGGTGCTTACGTCCTCGGGCCGATACTCGTCCAAAATACGCCGGTAATGCCGACCGGTGTCGATAATGCGCAACGCAGAGCGTTGGATATAATACCGAGCAGCGCGTCGGTCGTCGTCGCCCATTCCGGGGAGGGGGTTAGGATTCCCCAGAAAATATATAAAGTACATCTATATCCACATCTACATGGAAAATAAATAATATGTTTGTTTAATAATAATTTAAATAATGTAATAATTACTGCAACGAAATAAAAACAAAGTTCCTTTACCTGAAGCAGATAGGTGCACCCCGCTATGCCTGCTACCTCTCCCCGTGAAGCCTCGCCCAGATGCCGATACAATAGTGCAAGCACTCACATCCCCCAAGCTGTGCCAACCACTCGGTCCCAATCCCAGAATAACGACAACATCTTCACCATCAGCTGGTTCGTGGACTTGTCCATGAAAATGCTGCAGGAGAGAATGTGCCATAGAAATCCAGCCGCTATCGAGTGGGCCTCGTCCTCATCCCGTATCATGTGCAGCAGGTGCTCAGCAAAATCAAAGGCCGAAACTCGACCGCTACGGGCACCCCTACCCATCTCACCCCCAACGCCAAACATGTAACCGAAAATCTCTGCCCCCAGTGCCTTAAGCGCCTTGTCAATCTCCTTGGGGTCGGCGTCCATGGAAACTGTAGGATCGCGGAATGGAAACCCCTCTATCCTCAGTCCCAAGATCCTCTCAACGTCATGAAGCGTGATCGTAATCTTGTCCCACGGAAAATGAAAGTTGCTCGTCTCAGGGTGCCACCTCTCGACGAACGCTGATATAAGCATGTGATCGACCCTACCAAACTGAAAATCTCGGAGAGCGGCCAACCCGGACTGCTGCACCATCCAATACCAACTGCCCTCAACAACCTCGTCCGGAATATATAAACCCCACTCACTAAACTCGGCCGGGCGAGTATAAGCTCTCAAACATCGTACGACGGACGGTACAGGCGGAGGAGGAGCGTGCCAAATCCGATGCGCAACGTGAGTGGTGAAGCTCCGTAGCACATCAGGCAACTCAAGCCCGTATGGGGGGGGCCTCTACGGCAGGTGGAGCATCCTGGGGTGCGGGAGGGGGGACGGGGTCCTGGGGTGCGGGAGGAGGGACAGGCCCCTGGGGTGCGGGAGGGGGGACGGGGTCCTGGGGTGCGGGAGGGGGGACGGGCTCCGACGGGGATGAGCCGTCCATGCTGAGGCCACACTCCTCTGTGTGGTCAAACGCCTGCTCCGTGTCTAGGACGGGACTCTGCAAAGCCGAAGGCGAACACACGTGAGGACGAGGATCCGCTATCGGATCGGATAACGTCCCAATAACGGGTTCTGCTATTGGAACGGTATCCGTGAGGACGAGTCCACTCTTGCGTTTGCACCCGGGGGGGTTTTGGAGGTTTCGTTTCTTGCAACCAGAAGTAGTCACTAGTCGATATTCCACCATATGACCCCCCCGCATTCGTCGCCTGATTCTCGCGACTACATCTTGATTTTTTTCCACATAATGACCAATTTAAACAAATATCTACTTTCTATAAAACTATAATACATTTTTAAATATTCTAATTATATATACTAACTTATAGATTACCACTTTATGTTATCCTACTATATTATATGCAATTCACTCATTCTAAATGTAATATAATTACACTAATTTATTGAATATTTTTACACAATTTATTAAAT
Source organism: Rheum nobile (assembly GCA_027886185.1). Taxonomy (NCBI): domain Eukaryota; kingdom Viridiplantae; phylum Streptophyta; class Magnoliopsida; order Caryophyllales; family Polygonaceae; genus Rheum; species Rheum nobile. Next base: position 1,407,629 of record WOAB01000003.1, read on the forward strand.
ATTTATTCTAATAATATAATTATATTAATTTCTTGAATATTTTTACAAAAATCTAAATATTTCTATAAATTAACTATATATATTAATAAACTTTTCTTAAACAATTCTAATAATTATATATATATATTAAAACGATAAAATACGTACCTCATCTCGCTCGCAATGAATATATTTTCGTCTGCGTCGGCTCGCCTCTCCAATCTGGGCCACCGCCTCGACACCAACGGCTGCGGAAACCTCAAGCGCAATTTCCGACCCCACAGAAATCATCGTCGCCGCCGCTGCTTCGGCCGCCTCCGCCGCCACCAGCGCGGCGTCCTCCGCATCAACCGCCGTCACCCATGCATCAAAATCCAAACTGAACTCCGTGGTCGACTCCGCCGCCTTTGTAGCCTCCGCCGTCGCCGCCGCCTCTGCCGGAATCTCGACCCTTCGCCGCTTTGCATCGCCGCCGGCCTCTTCGTTGCTCGCCGTCGCCACCCCGGTCGGAATCTCGGTCGAAGGCATCTCCGCCGCCGGGATTTGGAATTCTTCGCCGCCGCTGCCGCCGTCGCCACCTCCACTGCTACATGTCGCCGGAGAGGAAGAAGCGGGATCTGGAAACTCCATTAACGAGGTAGGAAGAAGGAAGAGGAATAAGAAAGAGGAAGAAGACGAGAGGGGAGGAAGAAGCCGCCGGCGAGAGTAAGAAGACGAGAGGGGAGGAAGACGATGAAGATGGCGCATCCCGGATGCGCCGTCTTCATATAGGGTTTTACTTGGGCGCGCTCAGGATGCGCCCAAGTAATGGCTATATTTACTTGGGCGCATCCGGGATGCGCCCAAGTCTGATATATATTTAAATTATATTTAAATATAATTTCAATTTTTTTAAACCCAAGTAAAAAAAGTTTGATATAGGGTTTACTTGGGCGCATCCCGGATGCGCCCAAGTAAACCCTATATCAAACGGTATGTAATTTCAATTTTTTTATTAATTTCAAAATAATATTAAACCCGGTTTAGATATTCGAACCCTGAACCGGTCAACCATAAACCCGGAAGTAAGCCGGGTCCATATAATGGGCGCATCCTGGATGTGCCCAATGTTAAAACTTTTAAAAAAAAAAAAAAATTCCCCGTTTGGGCGCATCCGGGATGCGCCCAAACTGGGGTGCGCGGCAAGAAATTGCGGGTGCGAACATTCTACCCGATTTTCTTTGTCCTTTTGTTGTAGACCCGGTAAGCCTTTATTGCAATTGCATATCTAAACAAGAATGTTTTCATCTCTCCTTGGGTCAAACTTGCCTAAGTTATTCTTCCCATTGTTGTGAACAAAACACCTAAAACCAAAAGCACGCAAATGGGATACATTGGGCTTGCGTTTCCCGATTAGTTCATCAGTAGTTTTATTAAGAGGAGGACAAGCTTATCGAAATTAAGGATTGATCGTCTCGGCCCAGAAGACTCATGGAAGATTGCTAGCAATAAGCATAGTCCTAGTCATGTCCTTCAAAGCTCGATTCTTTCTTTCAGCAATTCCATTCTGTTTTGGTGTCTGATATGCGATATATTGTATAGCGCATCTAGTGGTTATTAGCATGATTTAGATGATGTTTGGATATGATTTCATGGTGATTCTGTAATCCGGAAGATAAGACTAGAAGTGAAGAAATCATGGGATTTACAGAGGTTTGAGGTGCATTGAAGAGTAGAAGAACAGTGTGCTGAATTGAATTGGTTCGTTCTCTTTACTCAGATGTCCAATAGGAGTGATTCCAATTCGAGGCGTTAGATCTTGAAGTGTACTGGAAGTCCTCAAAATATGAGCGCAATCCAAGTTGGGAATCAAAAGTTATGACATTTTTACGGAAGTGTCGCAGAAGTTGCTGGAGCCTCTAGAGACCCACCGCACCCCGCGGTGGGTGTTGCCGCACCCGCGGTGACGACGCGCTGAAGACTTTTCTCGGCTTATTTCCGAGATCTTTTATCTGTTTTTATTTTATTTCTGAAACTTTGTTTCCAAGTTTGTTATTTCCTTTTATTTATTTTCTGAATTATTTACTTCCTAGTATTTAAGGTTCTAACCTAGACTTTGTTTAAGGAGAACCTAGTTTCCACCGTTCTTAGTTTTTCTCTCACAAACCCTATGGAGAACTAAACCTCCATTGTTGCACTTGACGTTTTGAAGCCTTCAATTGATTGGTTGTGAGTTTTCTACTCTTATTCGTTTTCCTATCTAGTTGGATTAATTCTCTTATGCTTGAATGTTTATTGGTTTGTGTTGATTTATCTAGAGTAGCTACCTAGGTTTATTGATATTTTCCATATTGCTAGGACTTGTTAATTTCGGGTTCGGGTTACATATCTAGTAGCAAACACGATTTACATAAGCGGGTTGCGAGTGTTCATCGTGAGAGAGAGTTAATTGCATGTTATAGTAACGGGTTGTTTCTATTGCATGTATCTTGTTAAATCCTTGGTTGAATGCTATTGCTTTATTGAATCTTAAAGGTTTTCAGGTTTGATTTAGTAATAAGTACTGTTAGGGCTGGTAGAACTAATAGTTACCTAAGATCGGGATAAGAACAACTAAAGGAAAGATAAGAACTTGAGATTGATAGAATTCAGTGATCAACCATATCTCTTGTTGTGTGGATCTTTGTCAGGTGTGATGCTTTTCCCAATCATATTCACAACCTTTGCCTGCGAATCTGTTTACTTGTCTACTTGTTATTTGGTTACGAAAATCATACAAACCGCCCCCCCCCCCTAGTTCCTAGTTGGTGACTTGCAATTACTTGAATTGATAATCTGATTCTCTGTGGGATTCGACCCTTACTTGCCCAAACTACTTGTTTAGGTTTGTTAGGATTATTTTGTTTAGGTGTCATGACAACGCCTATCAAATTGGCGTCGTTGCCGGGGAATCAAAATTTCTGTTTTTGTGGTTTTGTTTGTTACCAACTTTCGTGTGGACCTATCTTACGGTCCACACTCGTGCTACTGATTTCTTTTTCTTTGTTACAGATATGGAGTTCTGGGGAGAGCCGCGATGTGTCCCATTCTCCTACGCATACACTCCAGGGTAGAGCGATCACCCCAATTCGAGTTATGGGTACCAGCAATATCCTCCATATGGTCATGACTACCAGGAGTTCTACTCGGAGCCACAATCGTTCTACCAGCAGGGTACTCCACGTCAGTACAATCAGGCCTATGAGCATAGCCCACCAGTGTCCAATCCAAGTTCCTCCATGTCAACTGAAGATATGCTCCAAGCTTTGACTAAACATTTCAGCACTAGTGTTCAAACTAGGGAGTCTAGCATCAAGAATTTAGAAAAGCAGATGGAGCAAATGGTTGAAGCTATCAATAGGATTGATACAAGAACTTTGGGAAATCTACCGTCTCAAATGGTAGTAAACCCGAGGGAAAATGTTAGTGCCGTGACGCTTAGAAGTGGTAAGCAGCTGAACGTCGCTCCTAGTGCTGAAAAGGACGACACATGAAACGAGAGTTCTTAGTTGGGAAAACCGCACCCGCGGCAAGAAGACCGCACCCGCGGTGGGACTACAGAAGAGCAACTGAGCTCTCAGTCGAGATCACCGCACCCCGCGCCACTCTCGCCGCACCCAGCGGCCACACCACCGCACCCCGCGGTGAGTCACCGCACTCGCTGTGACGGAGCCCCAGAATTTCGAGACTTTTCTGTCGGGACGACCGCACCCATGGTGGATTCTGACCGCACCCACGGTGGACCTTCTGGAGTTGTGAAAGAGCCCTACATCGACACCTATGTTCATCCGTACTTTCCCCCTCTCGGTTCTGAGAAGCCTCCCACACCCTTCCCTGAGGCTCTGAAGGACACCCAAAAGGTGGAGAACGACAAAGGTTTATTTGACACCTTCAGTAGCTGCAAGGCGAATGTTCCTTTGGTCACACTGGCAAACAGCGTCCCTCGCTGCACAAAAGTTTTAAGGGCACTGGGCAATATCAAAAAGAAACCAAAGGGGAAGTACAAGAAGGAGGCCCTGATTCAAGTGGCAGATTTTTACATGCTGGATACGAGGCAGGATAAGCATGCAGCCCCTGAGATGTTGGGTAGACCGTTCCTAAAGATGGCAAGTGCATTCATTGATATGAACAACGGTCCACCCATCATGAAGTGCAGGAGGACGGGGGTCAAGCTCGACATGGAATATACAAAGAGGCATCCCCCTGATATAGATCACATGAGTTCAGTTGTTGTGAGCAACCCGAGTTGAGGTTGTCTGAGTAGGATGTCGAGCCACGACAATAACTAAGGCACTGTCCGGGAGGAAACTCGAGGTATGTTTTTCTTTCTTTGTTTTTCATTCTTTGTTTTTGCATTTGTTTTTTAGTGTGTTCTTGCTTTGTTTTTGTTTTTCTTTGTTTTCGACTAACCTGCAGGGAGGAGACCCTATGCGAATTGAAGAAGGTGTTTCCCACACCATTGTAAGTCTTCTTTTGCCCTGCACTGAAAATAAAATCCCCGAAAAAACCTTAAACGGGGATCAACAAAAAAAAAATTCAAAAAAAAAAATTCCGAAAAAACCTTAAACGGATTTTTTTTTTTAAAAAAATCGAAAAAACAACAAAAAAGAGTTCTACCGTAGGCCAGTTGTCCGGAGTTCCCCATGGAGAAGGTGTGCATCATGTTGTCAAGGAGGAGACATTCACCCCATACATTATTTGGCAACGATGATGGCCCTACAATCGACAGCTGGAGAGGAGGAGCACCAGGGCCCACACCACGATGACATATGGGCCCATTTTGTGTGTTCATTGAAGGTCGTGCAGCCCCGCATTCTTTGACATACCACTATTCACCACAGTGGATTATTTGGTTGCACGGTAGAGATGAATTGAAGACACTCGCCCAACACTGGAGACCTGAGCGTTACTAAGTATACCGCCAGCAACAACGACAGTGTCCAAGCCAACTCAGCGGCGTTTGTGAGTTATTTTTTGCCTTTCCTATGCTTTATCTTTTTGTCTTTCATTACATTGAGGACAATGCAATGTTTAAGCATAGGGGAGTGTTCTATACTTGCTATGCCGTTGAGGAGAAAGAAAAAGAAAAAGGCCAAAAATTCGAAAAAAGGCTAAAATAGAAATCCTGGGATAGGTCGAAAACCCGAAAGGGCGGCCTAGGCAATAAGCAGTTGGCTTAGACCAGCATTAGGCTGGGGTAATAATTGGTCAAGAGTGATGTGAGCATATGTGAGCCCATCTATTGAAAAATGAAATGAGTGGCTTGGTGAAAACCCGAAAGAGGGCCTTGGCAAAATGAGTGAAAAGAATAAGAGTGATTTTTAGGATTCCTCATTTTTCCTGGCGTGGCGACATAAGACGGGGAGTTATAAGGAGGATTCGGGTAGGCCACCATGGAGGAATAAGGTGATTAGATGGAGTTTGGTTTGGATTTGTTTTGCATCACTCGTTTTGGTTGTCTTGGAGCTTATTGTTGATGTGTTGTAACTACTAGTGTCATATATTCTTGTACTTCCTGAGGCCTTGGATCATGATTGATGGAGTGAGTTCAGTTTTTTGCTTACTCGGGACGAGTAAAGGTCTAAGTATGGGGGAATTTGATATGCGATATATTGTATAGCGCATCTAGTGGTTATTAGCATGATTTAGATGATGTTTGGATATGATTTGATGGTGATTCTGTAATCCAGAAGAGAAGACTAGAAGTGAAGAAATCATGGGATTTACAGAGGTTTGAGGTGCATTGAAGAGTAGAAGAACAGTGTGCTGAATTCAATTGGTTCGTTCTCTTTACTCAGATGTCCAAATGGAGTGATTCCAATTCGGGGAGTTAGATCTTGAAGTCTACTGCAAGTCCTCAAAATATGAGCGCAATCCGAGTTGGGAATCAAAAGTTATGGTATTTTTACGGAAGTGTCGTAGAAGTTGTTGGAGCCTCTAGAGACCCACCGCACCCCGCGGTGGGTGTTGCCGCACCCGCGGTGACGACGCGCTGAAGACTTTTCTCGGCTTATTTCCGAGATCTTTTATCTGTTTTTATTTTATTTCTGAAACTTTGTTTCCAAGTTTGTTATTTCCTTTTATTTATTTTTTGAATTATTTACTTCCTAGTATTTAAGGTTCTAACCTAGACTTTGTTTAAGGAGAACCTAGTTTCCACCGTTCTTAGTTTTTCTCTCACAAACCCTATGGAGAACTAAACCTCCATTGTTGCACTTGACGTTTTGAAGCCTTCAATTGATTGGTTGTGAGTTTTCTACTCTTGTTCGTTTTCCTATCTAGTTGGATTAATTCTCTTATGCTTGAATGTTTATTGGTTTGTGTTGATTTATCTAGAGTAGCTACCTAGGTTTATTGATATTTTCCATATTGCTAGGACTTGTTAATTCCGGGTTCGGTTTGCATATCTAGTAGCAAACACGATATACATAAGCGGGTTGCGAGTGTTTATCATGAGAGAGAGTTAATTGCATATTATAGTAACGGGTTATTTCTATTGCATGTATCTTGTTAAATCCTTGGTTGAATGCTATTGCTTTATTGAATCTTGAAGGTTTTCAGGTTTGATTTAGTAATAAGTACTGTTAGGGCTGGTAGAACTAATAGTTACCTAAGATCGGGATAAGAACAACTAAAGGAAAGATAAGAACTTGAGATTGATAGAATTCAGTGATCAACCATATCTCTTGTTGTGTGGATCTTTGTCAGGTATGACGCTTTTCCCAATCATATTCACAACCTTTGCCTGCGAATCTGTTTACTTGTCTACTTGTTATTTGGTTACGAAAATCATACAACCCCCCCCCCCTAGTTCCTAGTTGGTGACTTGCAATTACTTGAATTGATAATCTGATTCTCTGTGAGATTCGACCCTTACTTGCCCAAACTACTTGTTTAGGTTTGTTAGGATTATTTTGTTTAGGTGTCACGACAACGCCTATCAGTGTCCTAGGGGCAGAGAAATTGTGAGAAACACCATGTTCCTTGCAATAATAAAGTAATATAGAGTTCTCAAACTCTATTCCATGGTCGGATATGATGGCACTAAGCTTGAGTCCAAGACTTGATTCCACTTTCTTGATGACGGATTTGAACTCGATGAATACTTCATCATTGGAAGAGAGAAAAATTGTTCAAGTAAATATAGAAAAGTCATCGACAACAACAAAAACATACATGTTCCCAGCATGACTTCTCACTCTCATGTGACCACAAAGATCCATATGGATCAATTTTAGAGGGCAAAAGGTGGTAACAGCTGGTTTACTCTTGTTTCCCTCTTACATACGCATCACAAACTCCATTGATCTCAGGTTGTACATTTGGGAGACCTCGAACAAGCTCCTTTTTGTGAAGTTTGTGAATGAGTTGAAGGTTTTCATGTCCAAACCTCCTATGCCACAGTTCTGTTTCACCAGCAAAAAACGCAAAGCATAGTTCCTTCCTAGGCTTGAAGTTGGTGTCCACAATATAAACATCTCTGTATATGACACCTTTAAGCAAGATTTCTTTGATTTTACGATCCTTCACATAACATTCTCCAGAAGTGAAGGTTGTCTTGTTATCTCCTTGATCGCAAATTTGTGCTACACTCAACAATTGAAAATGAAGTTCATAAACCAAATTCACATTTTTACCTTCATATTTGAGTTCAAACTAGCTTCTTCGGTTCCTATGATTTATCTTTGTCTCTTGTCTCCAAAGGCTACGCTTGCTTTGGAGTGATTGTGAAGTAAGGGGATGTATTTCTTGTTCGCAGTCATGTCACACAAGCAGGCATTATCGATGTACCACAGATCGTTCCCCCTCACTTCAACCTACATAAAGATGGTTAGCGTTTAATCGCCCATGCAAGCTTAGCTTTACTTGGTCAGTGAGAGACAAAGTGTTGTTGTTTCTTATGATTAGGATAGTAAAATGTAGGTTCATCATCACAAATGTAATTTAGATCTACATCGTTACTAGCACCGTTCATTCTCTTAGTGTGTTCCTTAGTGAACTTTTTCTTCTTGTCACAGTTTCCTATGCCGCTCTCGTAGCCGCGAGCACCTCCTCTGGCCGGATCTTGCCATAATTTGCCGCCGCTGCGAGCATCTTCTCTTTGGCCGCCACCGCTCGCTTCGCTGTCGCCTCCACCTCAACACCAACCTCCCGTCCACCGTTGTCATCGCCGCTCGCATCTGAAGCCATCGTCGCCGGATTGAAGATATTTGTCGTCGCCACTAGGGTTTGTAGGGAAAAGGGAATGGGTAGTCAGGAAAGGCGAAGCTAGTCCGCTATTATATATCGCTCTTCTTATGCGCTATATAATAATGCATAAGGGGACCTCAATTTTTTAAATCGGGCTCACCCAACATAGAGCATAAAGGAAACCCTAAACCCTTATAAACCGATTTAAAACTTCTGGATTTCCCTTATACGCTACTTCATGGAGAATAAGAAAGTTTTTTTCTTGAACACTACGTTGTAGTGTGTAAAAAGTGGTGCAAAAACAATTTTCTAGTGGTGCAAATATGAAAAAAAAATAACAAAGAAAAGAAATATCGAGAAGGAAAAACATTTTTCAAACCCATCGTTGAGATGCTCTCGAACGCTCACGCTCCGCCGTCGGCTTCACAAGCCATGAATGAGGACCTGCCTCCTTTGAAACCGTCGGACCCTCCCCGTACATGGAAAGACATGGTGTTGGAGGATAATGGACAGCAACATGCTGTTTATGCTGATGAGTTCGTGGATGGAAAAATTCAAGTTTCGTTCCCTGGTGGTGTTGATAGTGACCCTGTTGTTACTATTGCTACTGAATTGTTGGAGGTTTTGGCCGCGGTATGGAAATCGGCATTGATTGTTAAGGTTCTTGAAGGGTCGATTCCTTTTGCAATCATGGATCGTAAATTGAGGGAGCCTTGGAAGCCTAGTGGGAAGATGATGGTGGCGGACATGTCGAATTGATATTATGTAGTCTGATTCGAGTCGGAGTGGGACTACATGAAAGCCTTGATTGGTGGCCCTTGGACTATATTTGGCCATTATTTGATTTATCAAGGGTGGATGCCAAATTTCAACCCGCTTACGGACGTGATTAATACGACCCCTTACTGGATCAGGTTCACTGATTTGCCTATTATGCTTTATGAAGAGAAGGTGTTAATGAGATTGGCGGCGTGAGTTGGTTGACCTATCAAGGTGGATAAGAAAATTTTGTTCGCGAATCGTTGTCGCTCCGCTCGGGTTTATGTGGAGATCGATCTAACGAAGCCACTTAAAGGGTCTATGACCGTTAATGGAAGCTGCTTCCGTATTGAGTATGAAGGTTTTCACCGTATTTTTGTCAAATGTGGTCGGTATGGACATTTAGTCTCACAATGTCCACTGAACCCAACCTGTTCTCCAGGGTCGCCGACAGGGAACACGAATCTCATGTCCGTCCTAGTAGTGGTTTGACTTCGTCTCAACTGAGTGCTATTGTGCATCGTTGGAAGAGGAGGGTGGATGGTCCGGGTGCGTGTTAAGAATAACCTACGTAACAAGAACAAAGCAAAAACGTCTCTGACGGGTACTGCCTCCGGCAGCGGTGGTAACCGGGTTGTGGTGTTGGAGAAGATCTCGGAGAAAGATTCCATATCTCCTACGATTATGGAAGCCTCTACGATTAGGAAAGAAAATAATCATATGGAGAAATCTTAGGGCAAGAAATCTGCTAGTGTGGCTGCTAAGGAAGATTTAGTTGAAAGAAGGCAATCGATTGGAGTCTGTATTAAGGAAAATAATCATGTAGGTCTGATTCTAACCCCACAAAATCAAGAAATTTGGGTGATGCCTATTGTAGATTCTATGGAGAAAAATTTGGGTACTAAGGATGTTGCTGCTGCTAGACTTGCTTTAGCAGTTGGGGATTGATTTGCTAAAGGTTTGGTTGGGCCTACATGGCCCAAAGGGGTTCGGCAGGCTGATAGGAAAGGATTTTATGGGCCTGGTCAAAGATTGAAAGCTATTGAGGGTAGTAGGCTTGTAAAAAGGCCCAGGATTATGGAGCCCACCTTCTCCTTCAATCCTCATACAGAGCTGCAACCTTAGGATGTCCAGATTCCAGTTCCTTAACTCCACCGTCAGGTTTTTTACGACGATGCTTCGATTGAGGCGGCGAGACGACCACCACTGTTCAGGCGGACGAGGTGGTGGAAGATGATGCGCTGCGGGGTGATGACACCCAAATGCAGGAATTGCTCAATTCAGGGTCGGCCAACCAAGGGCATGCTTAGTAAGGGTTCTAGTTAATTTTTGAATTAGTTTCTTATGAATTGTTTAATTTGGAACTATTGTGGTGCTGGTAATGAGGGTTTTTGTGGTGCTTGTCGATATATGCTTTGTCATCATGATATTGATGTGCTCATCTTGCTTGAGCCTCGAATTTCCGTGGTTCAGGCTCAACGAGTTTGTGATATATTTTCTTTCTCTAATTGTGTTTGTGTTGAGGCTGAAGGGTTCTGTGATACCCCGTAATTCTATAAGGTTATTTTGGGAATTTTGAGAATTTTCCCGAGTACTCGTTATGTACGTCAGATTTAATTCAGATAGTTTAGGACATTCAGTAATGTCCTCTATATCTGTAATATTTTTCTCAGTGAAATAATATACAGACGACGTGCTTTGGATTTTAATACTCGTTCGCATACGATAATTTTTATCCCGGGTTAATATCGTTTTCGTCTAAGAGCTGAGGAGGCGGCAAAGCCAAGGGCGGCGCCCGCCGTACAGTGGCGGCGCCCGCCGTCGCAAGGCTCGAGGAGCAGGCTGGGTCTTCTCCTAGCTGGGGACGCTAGGCCTATGGCGGCGCCCGCCGCATTTATGACGGCACCCGCCGTCGTTGTCCGGAGGTCTTTGCCCGATGGTCGTCGGTGAGCCTCTGGCAGCGCCGAAGTAGGCCTGTGGCGTCTCATCCTAGGGCCATCATGGTGTCTCCTTTGCTTGGCTATTTAAGGAGAGGCTTGGAGGTCGGATTGGAGCTCATTCCACAGCCCAAGCTCTCCCAAAATTGTGACTCGCCGGAGTTCTTGCCTCGCCGGATTCTGGAGCTTTCGCCGGTGTCGTTTGGTGGTGTTCCAGTGTGCCTTTTGTGAATCTTTTGGTAGCCCTTGTGATGCGATCCCACCAAGCGTAAGTGCCGAAGAGGAGGACACAGCCTTGCGCGCGCCACAAGAAGGACCAATCACAAGGGCACGCGCTAAGTCCATTGCGAACGCGGTGAATTCTATAATTCAACGCGTTCAAGCAAGCCAAAGCAACAGGGAGCCCAATCAAGAGAACGCGTTCTCCCTTCAAAGGCTCCAAGAGAACACAGAGATCGCGTTCAGAGTGCGTCTTCTTTCAACCATTGAATGAACGCGATCATTTCAAACCAGATCACGATCTTCAGCATTGATGAGCATTAATTGAGAATATTCGGCATTAATGGCTGAATCCATTTTTGAATTCAAACGTGATCTGTGTAATTAATGTAATCTTATCCTTATCTTTGCATTTACTTCATACATTTGGGTCATTAAGACCCTGATTAGGCTTGTATAAATAGGGCCATTTGTCCATTGTAAAGGGTTTTACGTCTAATTCAAATTCAGAGCTTGAGTTCAAAGCATTGCTTCCTCCCTTTGAGTATTTGGGCGTCACAATCTCTGCTTCTCACCTCCTTCACCGTCTACTTCTCTTCCTTTCACCGCCGTTGCTCGCGCTCCGGCACCACTCGACCACGTCGAGCCTACCTTACCACCACCGCTCCATTGCCTACACTTCTTCGCTACACTTCCCCCTCCGCTGCTACCAAACACAACTCCACCTTATCCACTCAAACACCACTCATCATCACAATTCCTCGCGTTCCATCCTCCCAAATCAACGCGTTCTTTGTCCAGAACGTACCAATTCATCGCAGCGGCTGCCGTTACAAGATCTCGATCATTTCATCGCTTGTAGGAACGCATCAACTGGCATCAGAGCCTGATCTTGTAAGTCGCTACTAAGTTCATTTGTTCACAAATTTTGTTTTTTTTCATCCATCATACTTGCTTCCGCCACCCCCATTTTCACAATTTTTTTTTTCTTTTTCACCCACCTATCGGTCCTACAAGAGAAATCTTGGCCGAATTGCGATACCTTTGCAAACTGGTGTGTTTTGCTTGTTTGAAAATTTCCTTAATTAATTGCGTGTTTTCGTAAGTGATTGCAAAAACAACGCGGTGAATACTTGACATATTCAACGCGTTGACCAAAAAAATCTACATCAACTTCTTCTCCCCCATCACGACATCAAAAACGTGATTTCTTTCTTCTAGTTACTTAGCCGTTATTTTTTATTTGCTTTCCTTTCAGATCCACTCGTCAATCAATACGAGTTCTTGGATCTGATACAAAAAAAAAAAAAACAAGTCGCATCAACAACAACAAAAAAAAGATCGCGACGATTCAAAAAAAAAAAGAGGTAAAGCCAAAATAAGGCAACCCTCTTTCACCACCAACGGCTAGGCTCATTTCTTAATCTCTCCGCCGTCTAGTGTCTCGCGTGGTTTCTGTCTTGTTTTAACGCGTTCTTTACGCAAGATCTTAAGACAACATTCGTTTGGTTAAGTGGTTTTCACGCTTGCACTTCACACTTGTTTGCTAGCCTGTTAGCCGCCCTCACGGCCAAACAATCCTTATAACCAACGTGAACACTTGTGCCTTCGTAGTGCTTGCTTTATTTGTGCTTCGTTGTCTTTTGTGCTTTTTTACTTGCAATGGAAGGTCAGGATGTTGTAGGGAATGTCGCGGCACAGATTGGTGCCAATGGACAAGGGAACAACCATCCCCCACCCAAAGCACAAGACCCCAACCTTACTCAAGATCCAAATCAACCTCTCCTTGAGCTGTCACCGGAGCAGCGAGAGATCCAAGACTTGAGACGTCAACTCGCTGAGGAGCGACAGGAGAAAGAGGCCCTAAGACGCGCTGCTATGCAACAAGCAGACCCCACTATGCAGGTCGCGATGAATCCAATGTTCGTGCCCAATCCAACTGAGACGGGTCCGAACCAGCAATGCGTGGACAAGGGCAAGGGCGTGATGCCCTCCACTTCAAATCCTCAACCACGCCTCCAAAGGATCCAGTCGGTCATCGAGAGCAAACAAGGCCATGTTTCTCATCGCGATAGATATGTCCCACAGGCTACTCCAGTTCGCGATGAGGAATATCCAGAAGATGCGGACGATGACCAAGGTGAGTACCCTGACGATCTCGTTTATGATGACAGGTACCAACAAAGAGATCAACGCGAGGTTGCGACAACCACGCGTTCTGGCAGAATACAAAGGGGCACACGTGATCCCACGTTGGCGCGAAAAATCAAGTCGCAACAGACAGATGGTGCCGCGTCAGAAGCATTATGCTAACACCCCAGTGCCTTTCAATGTGGAGGACCACCTGGGCCACCAAAGTGCGCGCACTCCGCGCTATGGTTCAGATGGGTACTATTCCACCACTCCTCTGCCACATGATGATTTTGAGGAGTTTGATGACGAAGAGATGGAGGACTCTGGGATGATCAACCCGGGGAACTTTCACCAACCACTAGGGGATCCAGCGGAGCTACAAGACAACCCCCAAGACTGGTTTCCTCCAGCACAACTCCCTCAGAATCAACAACGCGAACAACGCGTTCTTTGGAGAAACAACCAGCTTTATGCTGAGAATCAACGCGCTAACAGAGACGCACGAAGGAACAATAGAGGCCAGGGTCAATTCCACCAGGCTCCTATCAATCAATATGCCGCACAGAAGTTCCCACCTGCTCAACTGCAAAGAACGCGTGATCCTAATGCACTGCGTCTCAATCGCCATGACATCAAGGTAAAACTTGAACATTTTTATGGCGAATATGATCCCGCTATGTTTCTTGAATGGTTGCAGGCCACAGAGTACACCTTGATCTTCACTCAGATTCCACCCCAAGATTACGTGGCCACGGTGACTGTCCACTTCAGAGGTGCCGCGCGAGTTTGGTGGCATCGATTCGTGGATGACAGGATAAGGCGAAACCTAGTGCCTCTGACTGAATGGCACCAGCTTAAGTTCGTGATGACACAGAAGTATGTTCCATAAGACTATAAGAACCAGATGCGACTAAACATCGCGATGGCCAAGCAAGGGAACAAGACGCCCCTTGAGTTCTTCTCACAACTCGAGGACATGTACTACAAGGCGTCTATCAGTGTCGCGCCCTCAACCTTGAGGACGAAGTTTCTGAGTGGTCTCAACACAAACATCAGAGACCAATTGGAGGTATTGCCCATCAAAACATCAACGACTTGACGCATGCCGCGATGAAGATTCACAATCAACTCGTTCGCAAGCGCCAAGCCCCATACCAACCATATGGACAAAGAAGGTATGATTCTAACACAAGTCCATTACCTTCTACTAATGTGCGTGGTCTTGCCCCAGGAAACAACCAAAGTTCTCAGAACAGGCAAGGGAAGATCGTGATGACTCCAAGGACGACATCGCGCGCTCCACAAGCTAAGGGTACTCCCCCTACCCAAGACAGAGCGCGTGACATGGAGTGTTACAAGTGTGGAGGAAGAGGACATATGATGCGCAACTGTCCCAATGCGAAGAAGGTCCTGTTCTCCACAGTCTCACAAGGTTATGAGTCCTTTGAAGAAGAGGAAGCCTTCGAGACTACTGCTGCTGAAGCTGAAGATGAAGACGAGGAGGCCTACACTTGTGAACCAACCGTGCTGCATGAAGGCACCGCGCTAAGCCTCGTCACTAGGAGATTGCTCACAGTCAAGGAAGCTAGTCTTGTGGATCAACGCGAGAACCTGTTTCACACGCGTTGTTTGGTCAAGACTGCAACCTTGAGCGTGATAATCGATGGAGGTAGTTGTTGCAACATCATCAACGAAAAGGTGGTGAACCACTTCAATTTGCCAACTACCCCGCATCCACAGCCATATGGACTACAATGGATCTCGTCGAGTTCAGGTAACACTGTAACTCGTCAATGCTTAATTCCTTTTTCCATTGGCCAGTACACAGACACTGTTCTGTGTGATGTTATCACCATGGACGCGACACACTTGTTGTTGGGGCGTCTATGGCAATTTGATCGACGCGTTCTTCACGATGGGTATTTAAACACTTATGTGTTTACTTACCACGGGAAGCGTGTCACGCTCTTACCTATGTCGCCGAATGAGATATTACAGGACCAGGTAGAGCGCGAGAGGCAAAAGGCTATTGAGGCTGCCAAGAGCCAAGGCAGTCAAAGTACATGTTCTTCTGGGGAAGCCAAGCAAAAGAAAGAGGTGACTTCTCAGGAAAGAACGCGATCCAAGGAGGTGCCTCAAAACACCAAGGCAGGCACAAATTTGCAAGGAGGTTGTGAGCACAGACTCCTCTTGGCACGACCAAGTGACCTGACGCCTGCTCTCCAAGGAAAGGCGCCTTGTTTCTTACTAGTGCCACAACCAGGTCAAGAAGACGCGCCTATTCTGCAAGGCGTGCCCAGCGAAATAACCCAGCTGCTAGAGGAGTTCAAGGACCTCTTCCCTGAGGAGCTCTCACAAGGATTGCCACCACTGCGAGGCGTTGAGCACCAAATTGACTTGGTGCCTGGCGCGTCACTTCCCAATCGAGCAGCTTATCGCGCTGGCCGAGAAGAAACCAAGGAACTTCAACGACAAGTCCAGGAGCTACTTGATCGTGGCTACGTAAGGGAGTCCTTAAGCCCTTGCGTGGTTTCGGTCATCCTGGTCCCCAAGAAAGATGGTTTGTGGCGAATGTGTGTCGACTGCCGCGCGATCAATCAGATCACGGTGAAGTACAGACAC
This sequence comes from Rheum nobile, assembly GCA_027886185.1. Lineage (NCBI taxonomy): Eukaryota > Viridiplantae > Streptophyta > Magnoliopsida > Caryophyllales > Polygonaceae > Rheum > Rheum nobile. The sequence continues at coordinate 1,423,486 of WOAB01000003.1, forward strand.
CCAAATCCTCGCCTGGATGACATGCTGGACGAGCTCCATGGCGCGATGATCTTCACAAAAATCGACCTCAAGAGCGGCTATCATCAGATTCGCATGCAAGAGGGAGATGAGTGGAAGACCGCGTTCAAGACAAAGTATGGTCTTTACGAATGGCTTGTCATGCCATTTGGATTGACCAATGCGTCGAGCACGTTTATGAGACTGATGAACCATGTGCTTCGCGAGTTCTTAGGCAAATTCGTTGTCGTGTACTTCGACGACATTCTGGTATATTCTTTATCTCTTGCTGATCATGTTAATCATTTGAGACTTGTTTTGCAGTGCTTGAGAAGGCAAGAGTTATATGCCAACTTGGCCAAGTGTCGCTTTGCTTCCGACACCACAAATTTTCTAGGCTATGTGGACTCTAGAGATGGGTTGCGCGTTGATGAAGAGAAGATCGCGGCAATTAGAGACTGGCCTACTCCGACGACCCCAACCATGGTGCGAAGCTTTCTGGGCTTAGCAGGTTTTTATCGGAGGTTCGTAAGGAATTTCAGCACAATCGCGGCGCCTTTACATGAGCTGACCAAAAAAGGTGCCGTGGTGATTTGGAAAGAGAGCCACAACAACGCATTCAACGCGTTGAAGGAGGCACTATGCAACGCGCCACTACTTCACCTCCCAGACTTCAACAAACATTTCGAAGTGGAGTGTGACGCGTCAAACATTGGCATTGGTGGAGTGCTCCACCAAGAGAGAAGGCACATCGCGTACTTTAGCGAGAAACTCACTGGGGCCACACTCAACTACCCTACGTACGACAAAGAGTTGTACGCGCTGATTAGGGTCCTGAAGACTTGGCAACATTACCTGTGGCCGCGCGAATTCGTCATTCATTCAGACCACGCGGCACTCAGTTATCTCAAGAGCCAAGCACATCTCAGCAGACGCCACGCATGCTGGGTTGATATCATGGAAACATTTCCATACGTGGTGGTGCACAAGAAAGGTAAAGAGAATGTGGTCGCTGACGCGCTCTCTCGAAGGTATGTGCTCATTTCTCAACTTCAATCCAAACTGCTTGGTTTTTCGTTGATTAAAGAGTTGTATGCGTCTGACTCCTTCTTCAAGCCTATTCTGGAGCAATGCCTTAGGAACCGTGAGGTAGAAACATTCTTTTTGCAGGATGGGTTCCTATACAAAGCAGGACGCTTATGCATTCCAAGCTCACCCATCCGGAAGCTGCTGATACAAGAAGCACATGAAGGCCGCGGTCATTTTGGCGTCAACAAGACACTGGCAGCTCTTCGCGAGCATTTCTTCTGGCCAAAGATGACATACCAGGTGACTCGCTTCTGCAACAGTTGTGTCACTTGCCAACGCGCCAAGTCCACTTCCCATCCTTATGGTGTCTACACTCCACTGCCAATCCCCTTGGCGCCTTGGAAAGACTTGTCCATGGACTTCATCACTGGCTTACCTGTCTCCAAACGAGGTAAGGATTCTATCTTTGTGGTTGTTGATAGGTTTAGCAAAATGGCACATTTTATCGCGTGCAAGACCACACAAAGCGCGTCCGAGATTGCCGCATTGTTTTACGACAATATGGTAAGGCTACACAGAATACCGCATTCTGTGGTCAGTGACCGCGACGCAAAATTCGTGTCTATTTTCTGGCAAACATTATGGGGGAAACTTGGTACAAAATTACTTTATTCTACTAGTTATCACCCCCAGACAGATGGTCAAACTGAGGTGACCAACAGGACACTAGGCGCCTTGCTTAGGACGATGCTGAAGACCAACCCAAAAGGTTGGGAGGACTTACTTTCCACTGTGGAGTTCTCTTATAACAGGTCTAGGCACTCGGCTACAAAGCTCGCGCCATTTGAGGTTGTCTACGGAAGGAACCCGCTCACTCCTTTGGACCTACTGTCGCGTCCTTTGAAGGACAACGAACATCCAAGTGCGGCAAATCGTGCGCGTTGGATTCAAGAGTTGCATCAGAGAACGCGCGAACAGTTGGAGCAACGCGCTGATGAATATACCAAACAACACAGGAAAGGACGCAAGCGCGTCATTTTTGCTCCAGGTGACCTGGTCTGGGTACATCTTCGCAAAGGACGATTCCCCGCAAAAAGGAAGTCCAAGCTTGCACCACGCGGAGATGGGCCATTTCAAGTACTTAAGGCAATTGGCGACAACGCCTATGAGATCGATCTGCCCCCGGATTATGGCGTACACAAAACCTTCAACGTTGCAGACTTGGAGGCATACGTGGCGCCCGACAGTGATGATGGTGAAGCGAGGACGCTTTATAGCCAAGTGGGGGAGGGTGATGCGATCCCACCAAGCGTAAGTGCCGAAGAGGAGGACATAGCCTTGCGCGCGCCACAAGAAGGACCAATCACAAGGGCATGCGCTAAGTCCATTGCGAACGCGGTGAATTCTATAATTCAACGCGTTCAAGCAAGCCAAAGCAATAGGGAGCCCAATCAAGAGAACGCGTTCTCCCTTCAAAGGCTCCAAGAGAACACAGAGATCGCGTTCAGAGTGCGTCTTCTTTCAACCATTGAATGAACGCGATCATTTCAAACCAGATCACGATCTTCAATATTGATGAGCATTAATTGAGAATATTCGGCATTAATGGCTGAATCCATTTTTGAATTCAAACGTGATCTGTGTAATTAATGTAATCTTATCCTTATCTTTACATTTACTTCATACATTTGGGTCATTAAGACCCTAATTAGCCTTGTATAAATAGGGCCCTTTGGCCATTGTAAAGGGTTTTACGTCTACTTCAAATTCAGAGCTTGAGTTGAAAGCATTGCTTCCTCCCTTTGAGTATTTGGGCATCACAATCTCTGCTTCTCACCTCCTTCACTGTCTACTTCTCTTCCTTTCACCGCCGTTGCTCTCGCTCCGGCACCACTCGACCACGTCGAGCCTACCTTACCACCACCGCTCCATCGCCTACACTTCTTCGCTATACTTTCCCCTCCGCTGCTACCAAACACAACTCCATCTTATCCACTCAAACACCACTCATCATCACAATTCCTCGCGTTCCATCCTCCCAAATCAACGCGTTCTTTGTCCAGAACGTACCAATTCATCGCAGCGACTGTCGTTACAAGATCTCGATCCTTTCATCGCTTGTAGGAATGCATCACCTTGGTGGTTAGAAATCAAAGCAAGTCGAAGGAGGCCGAGTCGCTCGTGTTTTGGGTGAGTTTTCTCGCCGTTTCTGTCGTCGGAGTTATTCACGGCGATCGCCGTGTTCTTCACGGCGCCCGCCGTGATGAACTGCGGCGACCGCCGCCAGAGCCCAGAATGCTTCTTTGGCTTTTGGCTTTGGTGGTCGTCGTCGAGGCGTTGTTTCTTTCGATTTCTTTCGTCGTTTTTAGATTCATACTGTGTTTATGTCGGATCTAACTTAGGGTTTCTCTTGTGGGTCGACTCGGAGGTTATTGTGCTGTCGGAGCTATACCCGTGTCGAGCCCGGAATTCCATCGTCGTTAGGCTTGTTCCAACTCTGCGGATTAAGGCAAGTGACGGTTCGCTCTTGCTTAATCATTACATGTTTCATTAATTATCAATTATTTAATTGTTACTTAAATTGGAGTGAACTGTTGTTTTGTTTGGGAACTAATTTCGTAAATAAATGTGATTAAAGTAATGTTATGATAGGTTGTATATCTGTTAAAACAACGCTATTATATGTGATAATTACCGTGATGGTATTGTTGTGAATTTAATCTTAATGCTAGAATAGCATGTGGGTTAATAGGAAAACTAATCCAAGTAAGGATTAGTCGTTTCTATTATCTTTATGTTTAAGTTGATTGCCTGGATGGCTTTAATGTGAATAATTGATGTGTTAGACTGTTTAGTTAACACGAGTGTTCTTAGGAACGCTAATCCAAGTAAGGATTAGTCATTTCTTTATAACTTAATGTTCGTAGGAACGCTAATCCAAGTAAGGATTTGTCGTTTCTTTAAATCGTAATACTCCTCGGGTTAATTTCCGGATAATAATTTAAGGGTCATGACCTATGCTTCTTATCCACCGTTAAGGATCTGAAGTGTTTTAAGCGCCTTGCAAGCGCCATTGGATGAGCATAATTGCAGTCCTGTGTATTAAGCACTTAGCTAGTGCAATTGGGGTGGACGTAACGGTCACCCTGTAAATTAAAGTGTAAGCACTGTGGCAGTGTAATCTGGGTGAACGTAAGATCACCCTGTGTAATAATAACTTCCGTTGTTACTCGGAATAATGTTAAGCCTCGTGTGTGCGTGTGTGTGTGTTATGTTAATTTGGGTCGACATGATTTTCACCCTCAGATTTAAGCTTTGTGCCGCTCTTAATAACATTAACGTGTTTCAGTAAAGTGTGTTTGGTAATTAAATAAGATATGTGCCCGAGTGCACATGATTAATAAACCTTCGGCGAGTAGTGCAGCTAAGTTATAGTGCAGCTAGGAAAACTCGTCTCGACTTTGATCATAGTACGTTCTCTTAAATCTAGATTCGCTGTATGCGATGAGGTTGGTTGTGAACTGAAGCATCTCAGTCAACTTTTAAATCATTTGTGTGTGTAACTTTAATGTTCCCTAGCAGTTGTCATAATTTCCTATAAGGCTCATTTCAGTTGGAGTCTTCTCTTCAGTGCATATCTAATTGTTAAATCATTATGTGAAAGTGTCGGGTTATATATCGTTCCTTCGGTTTTTATTCAAGGGACAATGATAGTAAACGGTCACGATCACTCGAACCACTCTGCTTTGTACCCTTGCTAGTCTATTCAGTAGACTAACCCACGAACTTTGTTCTCTGCATGTGGGCTGGTGTCATCCGTTCAATTCGGCACATCAGGAGTTGATTCCCGGAGTTTAAGTAACCTATTGAAGGATAAGAAGCTTGCAGATGAAGATTTAAAGTCAGTACTTAAGTTGTTAAGTGTTTTAAGTTTGTTAAGTGTTACCTTGATGTATCTTCATAATTTAAGCCATGTTATAAGTTGGCTATTTAAAGTCTTCCGCTGTTTAATCTTTCAATTAATATGTAATTGTGTATGTATTTAAGCATGTCTGTTCTGGAAAAGTCTGGGGTGACTTTGGACGGTAAAGTCTGAGGTCACTGGCATGTCATATCTCCGGTGTAAATTGGGGGTGTTACAGATTTGGTATCAGAGCCAGGTTTTAAAATTCTTGGCCTATTGTTGGGTTTGAGAATTTTTGAAAATTAATTTTGAAAACTATTTTCAAACCTATTTGATATTGAAGAGAAAATTTGAGAATTTCAAAATTTTAAGTAACGTGGTGATTTAATTTAAATGATTTCGCGTTGTGAATTTCGAAAGCCATTTATAATTGGTTTATAAAAAGTGTTGTGTTATAAGCAATTAAATTAAAGGTATAAAGTTGAAAGTGAGATTGTTGATAAGTGATTTCAAACTTCTGCAAGCTTCAAGTGTTACTTATTCCTTAGATCCATTCTTAGGAATATTGTCTATTCTAGGGATTGATGTCATTTAAAGGTTGACATTTCTCCCCGGTTTCCAGTCTTTAGTAAGCAGAAGAAGGTTGTTCTTACAGTATCAGTGAAGGATAGTCAGACTAATATAAAATTATTAGTTGGACCTCTATAATCTGTATCATAACGTATTTGACTATAGTGTCATAATTAAGTTGGAATAAGTTCTAAAGTAACGTTATGATTCACCAGCAGATGGTGAACACAAGGAACGCTACTCGAGCTGGTGCGGGGACTAATCAGGACCCCAGAGATGCCGCTCAAGACGAGCAGGAGTCTGTAGCCCGTAATCATCCCAGGGGCAATGGACAAGATCAGCCCAACGCTTCGTTGATGTTTGATGCTGCAGCAGTAGAGACAATTCGGGGAATTGTCATGCAAGCAATCGCAGATGTTATGCGACCAGTCGCACCACAAGCTCAAGGTGGTCCAGTTCCTCAGGTTATTCCTGAAGTTGAGGAGTCAGTGGAGCAAGTACCTCAGATCAATGTTGCTAGGAACAGGGGGACTTACGGTCAGGCATTAAAAGTCGTGAGTTCAATGAGGCCCGACAGCTATGACGGTACTGGAGAACCAGTCATAGTGACATATTGGTTCTCGCATATGGAATGGTTGCTCCGGAACGTTAATTGCACTGAGGCTGAGAAAGTGCACATCGCCTCCCTTCAACTCAAGGATGTGGCTAGCGAATGGTGGGAGAGCACCGGTCTGGCAGATCATCCCGAGCTTAATTGGAGCATGTTCAAAACCAAGATGACTGGTCATTTCTTCTCTCGTGCTATGAGGGAGGAGAAGCATAAGGAATTTCTATACCCGCAGACTGAAGGGTTAAAGGTGACTGAGCTCGCAGCTAAGTTTAATCACTTGTTGCAATACGCTGGACCTGAGGTGTCAACCGAGGAGCAAAAGATCTGGTACTTTCATGGATGGATGAATCCAGAGATCAAGCCTCTAATATTGCGTCATGGTTGTTCTACGTTAGAGCAATATGTGGTTGCAGCCTACAAGACAGAAGTCACATTGGAGGAGTCTTCCCATAAACGGGAGAAGCAAGTTAAGGGAAAGGGTGGGCAACAGGATCGCCAGGTTGGTTCATTTAAACGACCGGCATAGCCTACCAAGTTTGAGAAGTCTGGTCGTGCTAAGACCGAGACAACTCAGTCTGACTCTGCCAGAGGCTCAGGTTGGAGCAGCGGAGTAATCCAGTGCCACAATTGTGGTGAAGTTGGGCATAAAAGTTTTAATTGCCAAAAGGACAAGAGAGTATGTCATAATTGTGGAAGAGAAGGCCACATAAAAACATACTGCAGACTGAAGGGTCAGGGACCAATGCAGTCTTATCAGGCGTCAAATGTTGGCGGTGGGCAGAACCCAAGGCCAGAGGCATCTGCTCCTGAGCAGTCTATGGCTCGTAGTAAAGGCAAAGTGCCTATGGGGTCTTCAGGCCAAGGGCAACGACTCTTTGTAATGATCCAAGCCAACGAAGAAGAACCCTGATCCATTAAGTTGTAATCGTGTTAAGTCTTTCTTTAAGATTAAGGAGTAACGATGTGTGTCGGTAATCTCCGTAGCATTGTGATATGTCTGTGCAACTTTTGACAGTTAATGTAATGTTTAATGTTAATGAAGTGTTTCCTTGTTTTGGAAATTTTAGAATGCGTTATTGTTACGAATTAGTTGTTCATACAAAACCCCGTAAGTGTCGAGAACAGCCTATGCCAAGTAAGGATAAAGACTGTCGGACTTATGGTGGTGGAGTATTGTGGGCAACGTAGATGTTCGTCCCCTATAAGGTTAATCGGAGGGTCGACTCTACTGTTTAAATCTAAATCCATTCCTAAGATTCTTCTTCATACATAGAGTATGTCATCTATAAGGCTGGGTTCAACTCTTTGAGGAAGATTAAGTTGTGGAGTTGTTGTGTAAGAGGAAAGGTTACAGTTTAAGGATGGGATGTGTCGATAATCCCGAGGTATTAAAAGATTCAGTAAGGAGAATTGTCTACGCATCTAAGGAGTACAGTGGTAAGCGTTATCTCGTACATTGAGTTCTCCCAAGATTTCTTAAGGATAAGGAGGAACTTGTGGAGTTTTGTTCGGAGAGATTAGGAGTTATCTCTCATGCGTGAGTTTGTGCCATAAGCGTTGAGGCGGATGAATCATTTTCAGTATGATGTCCTAAGGAACTAAGAGTAATATCTCATGTGATCCATTTCAAGGACGGAGTGATTAAGGATATTGGATCCAGGTAGTAAGGTTTGTGTTGAGGCAGGATCCTCATTGGCTTAATGCAAGTTTTGGGGTCGAAATTTCTTTTAAGGGGGAGGTGATGTGATACCCCGTAATTTTGTAAGGTTATTTTGGGAATTTTGAGAATTTTCCCGAGTACCCGTTATGTACGTCGGATTTAATTCAGAGAGTTTAGGACATTCTGTAATGTCCTCTATATCTGTAATATTTTTCTCAGTGAAATAATATACAGACGACATGCTTTGGATTTTAATACTCGTTCGCGTACGATAATTTTTATCTCGGGTTAATATCGTTTTCGTCTAAGAGCTGAGGAGGCGGCAAAGCCAAGGGCGGCGCCCGCCGTACAGTGGCGGCGCCCGCCGTCGCAAGGCTCGAGGAGCAGGCTGGGTCTTCTCCTAGCTGGGGACGCCAGGCATATGGCGGCGCCCGCCGCATTTATGACGGCGCCCACCGTCGTTGTCCGGAGGTCTTTGCCCGATGGTCGCCGGTGAGCCTCTGGCAGCGCCGAAGTAGGCCTGTGGCGTCTCCCCCTAGGGCCATCATGGTGTCTCCTTTGCTTGGCTATTTAAGGAGAGGCTTGGAGGTCGGATTGGAGCTCATTCCACAGCCCAAGTTGTCCCGAAATTGTGACTCGCCGGAGTTCTTGCCTCGCCGGATTCTGGAGATTTCGCCGGTGTCGTTTGGTGGTGTTCCAGTGTGCCTTTTGTGAAGCTTTTGGTAGCCCTTGGTGGTTAGAAACCAAAGTAAGTCGAAGGAGGCCGAGTCGCTCGTGTTTTGGGTGAGTTTTCTCGCCGTTTCTGTCGTTGGAGTTCTTCACGGCGACCGCCGTGTTCTTCACGGCGCCCGCCGTGATGAACTGCGGCGACCGCCGCCAAGAACGGCGACCGCCGCCAGAGCCCAGAATGCCTCTTTGGCTTTTGGCTTTGGTGGTCGTCGTCGAGGCGTTGTTTCTTTCGATTTCTTTCGTCGTTTTTAGATTCGTACTGTGTTTATGTTGGATCTAACTTAGGGTTTCTCTTATGGGTCGACTCGGAGGTTGTTGTGCTGTCGGAGCTATATCTGTGTCGAGCCCGGAATTCCGTCGTCGTTAGGCTTGTTCCAACTCTGCGGATTAAGGCAAGTGGCGGTTCGCTCTTGCTTAATCATTACATGTTTCATTAATTATCAATTATTTAATTGTTAATTAAATTGGAGTGAACTGTTGTTTTGTTTGGGAACTAATTTCGTAAATAAACGTGATTAAAGTAATGTTATGATAGGTTGTATATATGTTAGAACAACGCTATTATATGTGATAATTACCGTGATGGTATTGTTGTGAATTTAATCTTAATGCTAGAATAGCATGTGGGTTAATAGGAAAACTAATCCAAGTAAGGATTAGCCGTTTCTATTATCTCTATGTTTAAGTTGATTGCCTGGATGGCTTTAATGTGAATAATTGATGTGTTAGACTATTTAGTTAACACGAGTGTTCGTAGGAACGATAATCCAAGTAAGGATTAGTCGTTTCTTTATAACTTAATGTTCGTAGGAACGCTAATCCAAGTAAGGATTTGTCGTTTCTTTAAATCGTAATACTCCTCGGGTTAATTTCTGGATAATAATTTAAGGGTCATGACCTATGCTTCTTATCCACCGTTAAGGATCTGAAGTGTTTTAAGCGCCTTGCAAGCGCCATTGGATGAGCATAATTGCAGTCTTGTGTATTAAGCACTTAGCTAGTGCAATTGGGGTGGACGTAACGGTCACCCTATAAATTAAAGTGTAAGCACTGTGGCAGTGTAATCTGGGTGAACGTAAGATCACCCTGTGTAATAATAACTTTCATTGTTACTCGGAATAATGTTAAGCCTCGTGTGTGCGTGTGTGTGTGTTATGTTAATTTGGGTCGACATGATTGTCACCCTCAGATTTAAGCTTTGTGCCGCTCTTAATAACATTAACGTGTTTCAGTAAAGTGTGTTTGGTAATTAAATAAGATATGTGCCCGAGTGCACATGATTAATAAACCTTCAGCGAGTAGTGCAGCTAAGTTATAGTGCAGCTAGGAAAACTCGTCTCGACTTTGATCATAGTACGTTCTCTTTTAAATCTAGATTCGCTGTATGCGATGAGGTTGGTTGTGAACTGAAGCATCTCAGTCAACTTTTAAATCATTTGTGTGTGTAACTTTAATGTTCCCTAGCAGTTGTCATAATTTCCTATAAGGCTCATTTCAGTTGGAGTCTTCTCTTCAGTGCATATCTAATTGTTAAATCATTCCGTGAAAGTGTCGGGTTATATATCGTTCCTTCGGTTTTTATTCAAGGGACAATGATAGTAAACGGTCACGATCACTCGAACCACTCTGCTTTGTACCCTTGCTAGTCTATTCAGTAGACTAACCCACGAACTTTGTTCTCTGCATGTGGGCTGGTGTCATCCGTTCGATTCGGCACATCAGGAGTTGATTCCCGGAGTTTAAGTAACCTATTGAAGGATAAGAAGCTTGCAGACGAAGATTTAAAGTCAGTACTTAAGTTGTTAAGTGTTTTAAGTTTGTTAAGTGTTACCTTGATGTATCTTCATAATTTAAGCCATGTTATAAGTTGGCTATTTAAAGTCTTCCGCTGTTTAATCTTTCAATTAATATATAATTGTTTATGTATTTAAGCATGTCTGTTCTGCAAAAGTCTGGGGTGACTTTGGACGGTAAAGTCTGAGGTCACTGGCATGTAATATCTCCGGTGTAAATTGGGGGTGTTACAGGTTCAGAGGTGGAATTTGGATTTTATGGCATCATTCTCGGGCTTCGTTGGTTGTTGAGAAATTACATCGTCATTTTATTCATATGTCTATGGCAGATGGTAATGATAGGGTACATTTTGTTTTCGTGTATGCTCCTCCGCGAGCTTCTGATAGGCGAGGTTTCTGGACTGATTTGTCTTCTAGTTTAGAGAATATTACGACCCCATTATTTGTCGTAGGGGATTTTAGTTGCATTTTGTCTCTTTCTGAGCGGATGGGTGGTGCTGGCTTGCTGCATGCTGATTCTACTGAGTTTTTGCAGTGCGTGAATCCGTTGGGTCTTATTGATATGGGGTTTTCGGGGACTCCCTTTACATGGGCTAGAGGTGTGAACTCTGATTTTTATGTGGCTAAACGTCTTGATCGTCTCTTCTCTAATGTGACTGGTAGACTGAGATGGCTTGATGCTAGAGTTAATCACTTACCTCGCTATTCGTCGGATCACTCATCGTTGCTCTTGTCTCTTGCCCCGACCCTTGGTGGTAACCGGCGTCGTCGACCTTTCCGCTTCGAGGCGGCATGGTTGACCCACCCTCATTTTTTGAGCTATGTTGAGGAAGTTTCGGAGGATAATGGGACTTGGGTGCGGAAGAATGTTTGTTTTTCTGCAAATAATGAGGATGGGCGTTTGTGGCCAGCTTTTTTGCAACTTCGTTGTAGTGGCTGTGGAAGTGGCGTAATCAGCGTGTCTTTAATCAGGAAGATTTTCAGGGCGATCGTGTCCTCTTTGCCAAAGCCTATGTTACTGAGTATACTTCTGCTTGGATCCGTGTTGGATCAGGTAAGTGTGTGCATGATCGTGTTGAGAGAAATATATGTTGGGAGAGACCTGATGTGGGGTGGGTCAAGGTGAATTCAGATGGTGTGGTTAATGGGGATGGGCTTGCTTCTGCTGGTGGTGTCTTACGCATTGCAGATGGGCAGTGGTTGTGTGGGTTTGTCCATCATATTGGGTTATGTACGGTTCCCTCTGCGGAGCTCTGGGGAGTTCTTCAGGGTCTCCAGATTGCGAGGGATCGGGGTTTTCGTCGGGGATTGTTGAGTCGGATTCGCAGCTTATCATCTCACTCATCAAGAAACCTATTGCTCGCTTTCATCCTTTGTCTAGCCTGGTTAGTCGTTGCCAAGGCTTCATTTGTATAGATTGGGTTATTCAGTTTCATCACAATTATAGGGAGGCAAATTTTGTTGCTGACCGTTTAGCTAGTTTTGCTTATTCTTTTCTTTTAGACTTTAATGTTTTAGATGAACATCCTTGTATAATTTTTATATTGCTTTCTCATGATGTTAGGGGTAGGGTTATCCTCGCTTAATTACTACTTAACTCATTTTTCATCATTAATAAAAGGGGGTTCTCCTTTGCACCGCACTTTTTTGATTTCGCACCACAAGTTAAACGCTACAAGGTAGCGTTTAACTTTTTTTTTCTTTTTTTTTAAACGCTATTATATGGCGTGAGAGTTTTTTTTCATTTATTGAGATTAAAAAAAAACGAAATCGGCTCGATTAAACCGGGTCGGAGTTAAACGCTACGTTGTAGCGTTTAAAATGAACTCGGTTTAATCGAGCCGATTAAGTTTTAAACGCTACGTCGTTGCGTTTAAAAAAATATTGTTTTTTTCAAAATTGCACTTTTTTTCCATAATCATGTAGAGAATTTCAATACGAGTCCGTACATATAAAATTCGTCCAAAACGGACATCGTTTGCCCCTCTAAAAGCCTAAAACACGAAGTCTTCTTACCCATTTTTTTTACAATTTGGTGCCCAGCATATAGCGCATTATAGTAGAAATTTTTGGTATTTTCAACATTTTTCTACTATAATTTTGTATAAAATTTTAATACTATAGTTTTGTATAATTTCGTTCATTTATATACTATTGCTATATATTATTGTTATATCGTATAATTATATACTATGGTTATAGGAGTTTGGATCATATGCGGAGCACTCTTCCCGTGCGGACGTGCGGAGCATGCACTTTTGGGTCTTATTTGTGCACTTTAACGTCTTATTTGTGCACTTTTTCAAAAAAAAAAAAAAAAAAAAATTCTTTTTCAAATTTTTTTCCAAGCATTTTTCAATTTTTTTGCAAAAGTGCACAAATAAGGCCCTATAGTGCATGTCCGCACGTCCGCACGGGAAGAGTGCTCCGTACCGGAACCGCACTCATGGTTATATCGTATAGTTATATACTATTGATATATTGTATTGTTATATACTATAGCTATATACTATTGTTATATCATATAGTTATATATATACTATTGTTATATCGTATAGTTATATATATACTATTGCTATATCGTTCATTTATATACTATAGTTATATACCATGGTTATATCTTATAGTTATATACTATAATTATATATTATGGTTCTAACGTATGGTTATATACAAATTTTATATTGCATAGTTATATACTATTGTTATATCGTATAGTTATATACTATGGTTATATACTATAATTATATATTATGGTTCTAACGAATAGTTATATACTATGGTTATATCGTATAATTATATACTATGGTTATATCGTATAGTTATATACTATTGATATATTGTATTGTTATATACTATAGCTATATACTATTGTTATATCATATAGTGTAATACCCCATAATTTTTAGTAAGGATATTTGGGTAATTTTCCCAACCTTCGTTCAAATTAATTATTTCGCTTTCAGTGGAGTTTGGATTTTCCGTAACATCCATGATATTCGAAATAATTCCCTGAGTGGTATAAAATGCATTCAATGTATTTTCGGGACTTATAATATTTGTTTGGATACAAACATATAATTTCCGGGGTTTAAAACCCATACCATTTCCCATGGCACTGCCACGAATTTTCCTCCTCCTGTTAAGCTGTCACGATACTCCCCAGGTGTATGAATTGCCAGGAGCACTTGTCGAAGGGGGCTGTTGGACACGCCTTCTCTGGGATGACGAGGACGACCCTCCTCGGGACTATATAAGAAACCCGATCTGTGGAGGCTTGAAGACACAATTCCCTCCCGATCTCCCGACCTCCCTCTCGCCTCTCTTTCCCTGTGTCGCCACTCCTTTCCGGCATCGTAATGCCCCGGCGAGCTCATGTGCGCGTTGTGGCTGCTGCCCTCCGCTGCTGTACGCCGTCGTTGAAGCTGCGTGGCTGAACTGTGGCGCCGCGCTGCCTTCTCCGGCGTCGAGATGCCCTTTCCGGCGAAGACGGAGCGACGAGCCCGAGCCGAGTTGCCATTGTCGAAGCTTCATTGCTGCGTACTGTGTGTACGTGAGGTTGAAGAAGCAAGTGGGGCCCATCCCACTTAATTAGGTTTTGTTGGGCCGATTCAAAAGCCCATTAATCCAATTCACTTTCAGTCCAGTTTTGACCCGAAATTATACGAGCGGTATAATTTCGATTCTCTTTCATCCGTATTTTTCTTTAGGAAAATTTAATAAATATTTTTATAATTTATAATCATAAAAATTTATTAAATTTAATTCCTTAAGTTCATCCAGGCAAATTAACTGATAATTAATTAATTTGTTAGTTAGAACGTGATTCGATGGATCGCGTGTGGACTCGTAATCTGCTAGAGCAATCTGAGGCATAGGCCATATCCTCGGAAAGGATATCTTCGGTAGTCGTCTCGTCTAGATTCATCGCCGAATCTACTCCAGGCAAGTGGCGATTCGCTCTTGCTCATCATTCCATATTTCAATTAATTATCAATTGTTTAGTTGTTAATTAATTTGGGATGATTTACTGTTTTTGTTGGGAACAGTTTTGATAACTGTTTGTGATTTTAATGGATATTATAATAGGTTGTATATCTGCTAGAATAACGCTATTATATATATATATATATATCTAAATTGAAATATATCTATGATGTTGGCCTTGATGGCTTTGATATGATTTTGGGCAGTTCTGAACTGTTTAGTTAGAACGAGTATTCATAGGAACGCTACTTGGTATCTCCTTGTGAGTACTAGTCGTTTCTTTATAACCAAGTGGATGGGATGTCCAGGCCCCAACACTTCTCTCTGGTCATGACCATGCCCTTACTCAGGGTTGGTGCACTTCGCTAGTGCCAAATCTTTTGGGATTTGTTCCCTCTAGTATCTCTTGTGAGGAGATCCGATATCTCTTGTGAGGAGATCTGATATCTCTTGTGGGGAGATCCGATATCTCTTATGGGGAGATTTAAAAGCTTATAACGTGATGATCGTTTTGGAATTAAATGAGATAAGTGTCGTTGTCGCACATAATTAATATACCTTGGGCGAGTAGTACAGCTAGGCGCTAGTGCAGCTAGGAAAGCTCGTCTTAACTTTTAGTCGCTCGAATGCGATACTGTGATTCTGTGATTGTGTATATTTTATAAATTAAGTTTCCCAACATTTGTCATGCTTCCTTTAAGGCTCATTTCATTTGGAGTCTTCTTTTGGGATTGATTGCTGTGAGGCTCGGTCTCCAGAATCTTCTCTTGTACATACCTCTTGCTATTCCAGTAAGAGTATGATGGTTGACTATCGTCATCGGTTATTATTCGAGAAGCGATGAGTCTAACCTAATACGACTACTTCGAACCTTCTGCTTTGTGCCCTTGCTAGTCTATTCATTTAGACTAACTAATTGTATTTGTTATCTGTATCATCATGGTTGGTGTCGTCCGTCCGTTTCGACACATCAGATAGGTTGCAGGATCCATGAAGGCTAGAACGACTATGAAGATGAACGGTGTTTTGACAATGTTTTAATCAGGCTACGATCTTTGGGCATTGACTACTGAAGTCAATACTCTTGTAAATTATTTTAAGTCTTCCGCTGTATTATAATAACTCTGTATTTTGTCGCATTTGGAATTGTGTTGAAATTCCGCGACTATGTTTTAAATGAAAGTTATGGTAATTGTGTATCATAATTGTTCTTTATGAATTGTGTTTCAATGGTAAAGCCTGGGGTGGCTTCGGTGTGGAAACCGAGGTCACTGGCGGTAATACCTTTCCAAATGGGTTACGATTTGGGGGTGTTACAGATTTGGTATCCGAGCTAAAGTTTGTTTTTAAAACGGGTTGGGTATTTTGAAAGGTTTTATCCTTCTAAAACTATTTCCCGTTTCGAATTGGAAAATGTTTTCCAAACGAATTTGAAATAAATACCGTTCATAGTCGTGCCTTCTTTAGTCTGATATGAGAGATATGGGAGTTACCTCTATATCTAGAAAGACTGGTTTCTTCTTGTTGTTGTAAGACATAGGTGTTTGTCTATTCTTTTGAAAGGACTCGGAAGATGCCGAGATGATTCTATCATCTCTAGTAATGTTAAATTTCTCTGTTTCTCAGAGATATTTTGAGGTTGGAAGACCTAGTAGTTCCCTCGAAAGTATCAAGTAGGTGCTTCCTGGTAGTACTAATATCCTAGTGCTTTAATCTCCGAGTAATTTGGTGTGAACGCTCGGGAGATTAGTGTAGATGAATCTTGTGCTCTATGTTCATAATTCATCTATAGAATTACCAAGTTGATCCATTCTAAGTGATTTTATTACATTGATATATGGGATAATTAAGGAATCACTCTTAGGAGTATTGATGTCTAAGTATGATGTCATAGTCGTTGACATTCATTGTTGAGAAAATGGATACAGAGGATTAATGCTCGATGCAGTCGGGATTTGCCTCCGTATGAGAATTCGTGGGATGAACCTATGGTAGAGTTCGTTGAGCCGTTAAGGTAGGCCAACGAAATATTATAATAACGACATTTTAATGGAAGCGATTTCCAAGGGAACTCTAAGGAAAATCCCGAGGAAGATCCTAAGGAAGATCCTCAAGGAGAGGAAAATCCTAGGGGAGATCCCGAGAAAGATCCTCAAAAGGAGGAAGATCCTGCGGAAGATCCTTAGAAGGAGGAAGATCTAGAGGAAAACCCTGAGGAAGATCCTCGAGAGGGGAAAGATCCGGAGGGAACTTCCGATGAGAACCCGGAGGAAGACCTCGTAAGGCAAGGCTAGAAGAGTCTGATGCCTAAAGTGTTCATTTATGCATATCTTTTAGGAAATACGTATATTGGGAGAAGTTATAGAAATATTTGTTTCTTCTTGAGACATCATATTCCTAGTGTTTGGAGGTATAGGTTATGTGAAGATAATGTTTTAAGAGATTAAGAGTTATATCTCACTTGTGTACTTGAGAATTTTTGTTCCACTAGAAGTATATAGAGGTGGACTAGTGCAAAGTCCAGAATGTCTAGTTGTGGAATCATGTTGTAGGCATTAGTGTGGATAAAGTGTTGTGAAGGAATAAGTTGATTAAAGGAATAGTTCTATAAGAACTCGTTTCCCCTATTGCGATCTTGAGTAAGACTATGAAATCCAGAGTTATGATGGTCGGGTTCATAAGTAAGTATGACCCATGTAGGACCAATGGTTAAAGCTTTTGGAAAAGCCAAGTGTACGAAATCATAGGTATCCTTTGAAGAGATCTATTTGAGATTCGTTTGAGGTAACATAAGGAAATGATGCAATTATGTCCTGGATGGATAGTAGATTGTGTGAGGAATATAAGGATTTTAAGTTAGAAATAAGTCATTTAAGACAATACGAGTCGTTGGACTCGATAAGTGGAATTTCCAGAGGATGAAGAGTTATGACTCTTGGGAATTGTCTAAGGTTGACATCTTGTGAGTATGTCATCTATAAGGCTTATGGTATCACTCTCTTGGAGGAGATAGGAGTAATATCTTATGTGATACGTTTCGAGGAACGTAGGAATAAGATATTATGGTTGTTCTTGAATCTTAAAGGAGTTAAGTTAGAAATTGTTTAAAGAGATGTGTTAAATTAGTCTTGTAAGGATTTTAAGTTAGAGATGGCGTAAGGTCAGTCTTACTTTGAGATAAATAATGGAATTGTATAAAGTACCATTAAGGGAATTAAGAAAGTTAAGGAATCTTGAAGGTTCAAGTTATAAAGTGATTAAAGGAATAAGTTAAGTCATTACCGAAAGGATCTCAAGTTGGAATTTGGTATAAGGGCCAAAACCGATAATAATGAGTAATGGAATTGTGTGAGATATCTTTAAGGAATTAAGGAAGTTATGATTTGAGGTTACTAAGATTTAATATCTGAGTTATAAGAAGTTAATGTGTAAACCTTGGGTTTGTCGATAAGGAGATTGGAGGAGAAATGTGTGTTCTCCTATTGAAGGTGCATTAATATCGTTATGATAATTTTGGGAGACCATTATTATAAGGTAAACATGATCTTGTGGAGTTAGTAAGAATTATTACCTGGTATGTTATATGGAGATAATGTTGTATGATGATGTTATGATTAAGGATATTAAGTTCAGGTAGTAAGATTGGTAGAGAGACCATTTCCTCGTTAATAATGCAAGTTTCGGGATCGAAACTTTTCTTAAGGGGGTAGTAATGTAATACCCCTTAATTTTAGTAAGGGTATTTGGGTAATTTTCCCATCCTTCGTTCAATAATTATTTCGCTTTCAGTGGAGTTCGGATTTTCCGTAACATCCATGATCTCCGAAATAATTTCTTGAGTGGTATAAAATACATTCGATGTATTTTCGGAAATTAGAATATTTGTTTGGATACAAACATATAATTTCCGGGGTTTAAAACCCATACCAAAACCATTTTTTTTCCATGTCAATTGCAATCCTGCCACGAATACTCCCTCCCGCGTGCAAATCCGCCACGAACCCTTCCCCGTGTGCAATTCCGATGAGGGCACGTGTCGATTGGTCCAGCAAGCTACCTCTCCTTGGGTTACAAATGGAGCCAGAATTGGAGGGGATCGATGGACCCGCAGAGCTCCCAGCTCCCTCTCCCCCGTTCTTCAGATCTCGGTCCACTCCCGCCGACGTCGTGTGTCCCATCCCCTGTTTCGCCATCGTTTTCCCACCGAGCTTCTGTGCTCTGCCGAACTGCTTCTCTCCCCGGCGTCGACGAGCTCCTTCCCGGCAAAGACGGAGTTGAGTCGCTGCCCGCGTCGAGCTCCTGTGCTTCGCCACCGCTACTTCCTCTGTTCGACTCCTCTCCGACGAGCTGCTGCTGTGCGAGAGGCGCCGAGAGCCGCTGCTGGTGGTGGCTGTCCCTCCCTGCGTCAAGAAGCCCCGGCGTCGTGAAGCTTCCCCTTCCCGGCGTCGTTAGCTTTTTTTTTGTGCCCCTGCTTCTGTTGTTGACGGGAGGTTGAAGAAGCAAAGTGAAGGTAGGCCTCCCCCCTTATTAGTTGTTGTTGGGCCGAGAAGCCCAATTCCCCTTCCAGTCCAGATTTAACCCGAAATTATACGAGCGGTATAATTTCGATTCCCTTTCATCCGTATTTTTCTTTAGGAAAATTTAATAAATATTTTTATGATTTATAATCATAAAAATTTATTAAATTTAATTCCTTAAGTTCGTCCAGGCAAATTAATTGATAATTAATTAATTTGTCAGTTAGAACGTGATCTGATGGATCGCGTGTGGACTCGTACTCTCCTAGGAATATTCTGAAGCTTAAGCCATATCATTGGAAAGGATATTTTCGGTAGTCGTCTCGTCCAGATTCATCGCCGAATCTATTCCAAGCAAGTGGCGGTTCGCTCTTGCTTATCATTCCATAATTCTATTGATTATCAATTGCTTAATTGTTAATTAATTTGGAATGATTTATTGAATTGTTGGGAACAGTTTTACTAAATGATATAAAAAGAATATGACATTATAATAGGTTGTATATCTGCTAGAACAACGCTATTATATATATATGATCTAGATTGAAATATATATAGGATGTTGGCCTTAATGGCTTTATTATGATTGACTGTTCTGAACTGCTTAGTTAGAACGAGTATTCGTAGGAACGCTACTCGGTATCTCTCAGTGAGTACTAGTCATTTCTTTATAACCAAGTGGATGGGATGTCCAGGCCCCAACACTTTTCTTTGGTCATGACCTTCTCCTATCCGAGTATAGGGGATGTGCACAACAGCTGGTGCCAATCTCTGGGATTTAGTCCCAACTCTCTATATCTCAATATCCGCCGAGGATGAGATTCTAAAAGCTTGAAACGTGAATGATCGTTTTGGAATTAAATAAGATAAGTGCCGCCGTAGCACATGATTAATATACCTTGGGCGAGTAGTGCAGCTAAGTGTAGTACAACTAGGAAAGCTCGTCTTGACTTTGATCAGAGTACCGTTCTCTTTCCAATCTGGATTCGCGTTAAGCGGTGAGGTTGGTCGTGAATCGAAACATCAAGTCATTTTTGAACGCTTGTATGATATTATTAATGTTCCCCAACATTTGTCATATTTCCGATAAGACTCAATTCATTGGAGTCTTCTTTTGGGTTGATTGCTGTAAGACTCGGTCTTCCAGAACCTTCTCTTGATCATGCTGCTTGATATATTTCAGTAGGAGTATGGTGGTTGACTATCGTCATCGGTTTTAATTCGAGAAACGATGAGTCTAACCTAATACGACTACTTCGAACCACTCTGCTTTGTACCCTTGCGTAGTCTTTCATTAGACTAACCAACCGTAATTATTCTCTGCATGGTTGGCTGGTGTCATCCGTTCGATTCGGCACATCAGATGAGTCGAGGACCCATGAAGGCTAGATCGACTATGAACATGAACGGTATTTGAAAATGTTTTAATCAGGCTACGATCTTTGGGCATTGACTACTGAAGTCAATACTCTTGTAAATTATTTTAAGTCTTCCGCTGTATTGTAATAACTCTGTATTTTGTCGCATTTGGAATTGTGTTGAAATTCCACGACTATGTTTTAAATGAAAGTTATGGTAATTTTGTATCATAATTGTTCTTTATGAATTGTGTTTCAATGGTAAAGCCTGGGGTGGCTTCGGTGTGGAAACCGATGTCACTGGCGGTAATACCTTTTCAAATGGGTTACGATTTGGGGGTGTTACACTGAGATAGACTTTTTCATTACCTAGTAACAAAGACAATATATAGTTATTAACTCTATCTACCGACCTCTTCATGTGGTGGTGCAAGAATTACTCGTTCTTTAGAGTATTTTGGAGACAATTGATTGTCCAAAGAGAGGGATAAACAAACTTAATAATTGCTGGAATCAGATCTAAGTCATAATCCTTCACCAATAGTTCATCAAGAATTTGTATTTATGCTTCTCCATCTTGTCATCGCCTATAGTACCATCTTGGATATCATAATCAGATGTACCTTGTTGAATCATCATGTTTCTTGTCAAATTAAGAATTTTGCAATATTCCCACAAATAAGAGGAATTAATGGTGACAAAAGTAATATCTTGCTTGCTTCCTTTTGTGATAATGGGTAGGATTTGCCTAAAATCTCCACCAAATACTACGACTTTCCCTCCAAAAGGTTGTACTAAACTAAGGGGATTTGTAGCCCATAGAATATCTTTTAAAGTCATGTCTAATGCTTCAAAATAGAATCTATTCGTCATCGGAGCTCATCCGAGATAATAAGTTGGCATCACAAATCAATTCAGATAGTTTTGTACCTAAACTTAAGTTGTAAAGTTAACAAAACCATAACTTGTGAAGATGATCAAACTATATTAACTACGACCAATAAGTACTTTAAAAAATAATAATAATAATGATAAATTATATTTAACAAATACGTTGTGAAGATTAGGCCCATATGAAATTTGGTTTACAATTATGTTAAAGTGGGTTATTTATTTTATAGAGTTGTCGTTTGAAGATAAAAATACATTAGGAAAGAGCATATATATATATCATAATATAATATAATACATATATAAACAATGCACTTGATAAATACAACATACTATATGCTATTTAGTTCGTATAAATTGGATTTAAATGACTTTTAATAGACTCTATGAAATACATTAGTTATGGAAATTGGTAAGTAAACTACTACAACATAAACATTAGATTTATCTTAATCGACTTCGAGAGAATATTTTCAATAATATTTTATATATTCTTGATAGAAATCTACGGTTTTAAGCAATTTGTGAACTTGATCGTAAAAATATTGTATAGCTTCAATATGTAGAAAAATTATAGAGAAGATTTGTAAAAACCATAAGTGTTTTAAGATGATATAGCAAGATTAGTTGATATATATTTACTTAGACCATCAAATAAGATATATGAAAAATAGATTTTTCTATCTATTCAAGATTACTTAGGAAAATAAAGGGTTAAAAACTCCCTACGCATATAAATTGAGATTCTCTAATAAAAACCTATCTTATTGGTTGTGATTACTTACTATAATCAAAACTTATCTTATTCTATACATGGAAAATAATTTTTAGTATCTTTTTGGAACATTTTGCAGCTCTTTTA
This sequence comes from Rheum nobile, assembly GCA_027886185.1. Taxonomy (NCBI): domain Eukaryota; kingdom Viridiplantae; phylum Streptophyta; class Magnoliopsida; order Caryophyllales; family Polygonaceae; genus Rheum; species Rheum nobile. The sequence goes on from WOAB01000003.1 coordinate 1,445,393, forward strand.
GTTGATAATCCTTTTTTTATTTTTTTTCCTAATAGTTGGATGATGTAGTGGATGATGGTTAGATGAGTGATGACATGTAGGCAAATCAAACGTGGTGGCGACACATAAGGTTTTGGATTAGTAGATATATAGTAGATTACACTCCGTGCTTTGAACGACTTTAAAAAAAGATTATGCATTCCAATAATATGTTATATAAAATAATTGACATGAACATAAACCATTATACTTATAGCACGTTTTCACCTTTGTTTTGTATAAAGTTTACTTTTAGCGACTCTAACTTCCGGATCCTAGTCTTATCTTTTTGTGGTCCATTTTGGAAAGGATTAATGTTAAAAATATTACAGATTTATTTTCGCATAGTGCATAAATAAATATTACATAATATTTTGTGGTCAATATTGGAAAAAGATAATCAAATATTACAGAATTTTTTTTTATACATTTTGGAAAGATTTTATTGCAAATAATATTCGTATGGCAAGTGTAGGATTATATTACCGTAGATTTTTTATTTTTAAAATAAATCTAAAAAAACCACAAGCTGCCACATGTCCAATTCAATATCGCGACGCTACGTGACAACTTAAAATTCGGGCTCATTCTGGGAGCGCCACGTGGCTCAGTCGGTATTTGCGTTTAGTAGTTATATAGTAGATTAGTAGGCTAGTCTGATCAAACTGTTAAGTCTTTCTAGTTTATCTGACAAGAATGACTTCAAAAGCACAAACGTACACATGCATTTTCATTTCAAAAACATAATAAAATATGTATTAGTAAGTGTGAGTATATGTATAAATATTTGCTCAATAATGAACCACGCTAACTCATAAATAAATTTGGAATGCCGTTGTTTATCCTTAACCACTAACTCACTATCTCATAAGTAAATTGAGTAGATAACCTAAAAGTCAAATGACGTCATCACTATAGGAAATTTACTGCGCAACAATTTAAAAAATAATTTTTTTCTGTTAATCTCTATTGGTAAGCTAGCTAGAACGCACGTACATATTCAAAATTCACTGGATGAATATCCCGACCGCAATCAATTCTTAATTCTGTTGTTTTAGGTAGGATATTTAAATATTTAATGACATATTAGAATAAAAAAGATCATATATCATATATATGATATTAATAGAGTAAGAGTAAAGATATTAAATTATCTCAGATATGGTAAGAGAATGTACTTAATCAATATTATGCTGGATAGGCAATATTGACAGATAAGAAGGAAAAAAAAGATCGTGATCTTAATATATAAGGTAAGAGTATATTTTATAATACAAATATTACAGAATATTTTGTTGTACATTTTGGAAAGATTTTATTATAAATAATATTAGTATGGCAAATGTAGGATTCTATTACTATAATTTTTTAATTTTTAAAATAAATAAATCTAAAAAAACCATAAGCCGCCACGTGTTCAATTCAATACCGTGACGCCACGTGGCAGCGTAAAATTCAGGCTCATTCTGGGAGCGCCATGTGGCTCAGTCGGTATTTGCGTTTAGTAGTTATATAGTAGATTAAAAAAGGGTCCCACGTGGCATAATTATGGGGGAAGGGAAGGTGTTTGTTTTAATTGTAGTAGTAGATTTGTGATTGGGTAATTTAGTTTGTAATTGTGACTAATATTGATTAGAGTATTTAATTTTATTTATTAAAACATGGTTTATTTTTATAATATCAAATTAGAATATTAAGATTTATAAATTTGATCATAGTTTATTTTATGACAAAAATTAAATTAAATAAATATGATAATATATGACCATTTTTAAATTATATGAAAATGAAATTTTTTCTATTGAATATACACATTTATTCTTACAAAATATTATTTTATATTTAAGATAGATTTACAAATTATTATTGTGATAACAATAATAGTAAAAATGAATTAATTGTGTTATTTTGGGTGGAAATAGAGAAAAAACATACAAATACTACTTTATATTAGAACACATTTTTTACCCTAATAAATTAAAAGCATCTATTAGGGAAAAAAATCAAACTGTTAAAGTAGTATAGAAAATTCAACAAATTACTGAATTTATCTCTACTAATTTATAACAAAAAAATAGGAAAAGATAAAAGATTTGTTTTGGTCTAGTGTAGTGTAGTCTACGGTCCATCCTTGCCAAAGTTTATGGTCCACCGCCCACCGGTCCATACCAAACCTATAAACGACAATTCATGCACAACTCTACTTTCATATGTAGCTCTATGTATTGTGTTTAATTATAATTTAGATAAAAAACTATGAAAATATAACTTCTTAGAATAAGAACTTTTCGTAAAAACAGAGCATTATTTATTTAAAGTTTGATTTGCTCGAATAGTAGAAATTGAACTTGTCCTTTAATAATATACTAGCATAGTGTCCGTGTCAAGTACATGTTTGATTATAAATTATTATTTTTATATAATTATATTAATTATTAAGAAAAAATAAATAAATTATATAAATATAAATATTTTTTTTATCAATTATTATATTAGATATATATGATATTTAAAAGTACGGATTTGATCTCAATTTGGATTTTCACTTGTTACCATTCGTTCATAGACTACCACCATAGTGAAAATCCTAGTTGAATGTTCGAGCCAAACACAGATTTGAGTTTGTGAAATTTTTGTAATATAATTATATTATTTATTAGGGACAAAATAACAACTTTTTGGAAAATAAATGTACTTTAAAAATATTATAGTTGAATACAAAATTTTAAAAATTAAGCAAAATTTTGGAGGTAGATTGAAAATATATGTCTGTATGAGATTATTAAGTTATCCTTTAAAACATTATAGTTTAAAAATAAATGTAATTTAAAATACTATAATTTAATAGAAACGTAGTGCAAGAAATTGTGTATACATTTACATTCTAATATTATTTATAGAATATTGATTTTGTTAGGCTTAGAAATTCAATTACGTAAATTCATTGTCTAAATAATAAATATACATAAATAAATAAAAATTAATAACCTAAGTTTTGTCGTAATACAGCATGCACTAATGATAAGTAATTCTAAACCATATTTGCAAAGTTTTCAAAATATATATTCATTATTTGTAAGTAGATTGCAAGTAGGTTAAGTAAAATTACAATATCCCAATTTTTTTTCTTTCAAATTCTAGCATATCCCCATATTGGATATATTAAATATGTTAAATGATATGACAATGAAACAATGAAAGATTATCAGTTTTGTGTACATTAATAATTATAAAAGATGTCATAATATTGGAATCTCTCGTAATAGACGAAAAGTGTTAGGATAGTTGTTCAGCCCAAAATTAGATATTACTTATCATGTTAATTTAACTTTAAATTCTTTTATTTATCAAAGCTAAAGTAAAATTCTTTCTTAAATCTTAATGAAGAGGGATTTTGTGATCCCCTTTAATATTTAATAGGGCTAATAAGCTAATAAAGTAAAAGCCTATTAATATACCCTAGTCCATTTAAAAAATGTATTTAAGTCTTTTATCTTATTTTTCTTTCTGAGGTGAAGGAACTCCCTTCTATGTTTAGGGTTTTGTGCCTCCATCGCTCCAAATCTTTGAGAACTTTAAGAGAGAGCTTTGTGTATGAGTCTTTATTGTAAACAAAAGAGAGATTCAATAAGAGAAGTAGACCGTTCAAATCCTTCTACTAGGAAGCTAGGAGGTAGTGGTTTTTCCTTAAGTGCTATTTGACACTAGTGTTTTTCACTCTAAATTGTTCATGTTATGTTCGTTCATCGGATTCCTAAAAGATCTATCGTCGTCGGTTTCATCAATCTTTATGGTACAAAATTATGCTACACATTTGTCTCCGTATGTGGGAAACGAAACGAGACGACGATAGGAGACTTCAACTCCGACAGGCTACGAAGGCCTGCGAACATCCGTTGAAAAGCCACTAAAAAATTCATTCTTTTTGATTGGCTTCTGGTTCCCAAAGGTAGGTACGAATCAGCCTGGATCACGAAGAAATCAGATCAACCAAGGACGCCTTCCTTGTTTTCGCATGAGGTTCGGACCCGTTCGGGAGCGCGTTCGTCGCCGTCCCGTTGCCTCCAACCACCGCAGGGGATATCTGTCACCACTCGCATCAACGTCGGGCCTAGATTCGGATCAGCCATCATCGATTCGAGCCCAAGACGTGGTCGTACCGGCTCGATCTGCATCAGTTAGGCCACGCTTGAATTCTCTCCAGAGCAGGTGGGCGGCGGACCGACCATCGCCACCAGAGAGAGCGCCGGCAAGGAGCCAGCAAGTTGAGGTCTGTTGAGGCAGACGAGTGGCACATACATGGGCCAACAGTGCTCCGCCATATGTTTTTCCCAGAATTCGCGTTTCAAAGAGTATACTTTGCGCAACTCGTTGATGGATCAAATGAGGTCCAAGTGGGGTAGGATCAGCGGCTATGGGTTCGTGTTGCTGCAAGGATTCATCGAATGTGAGTCGCAGAAGTTGTACCCTCTCGCTAGAAGCAGACGGGTTGCGCGAACATGGTTTAAGAGCGCTTTGTTATATGTATTTCCAGCATGTGCCTTAGCAAGGGTCCAAGTTTGAACGACTCGTTGGAGGCTCAGTGGAGTCCGAATGGGGTAACGCCAGCGATGTTGGATTCGTAGCACTGCATGGATTGCTCGAGTAAGGGTCGCAAGGGCTGTACTGTTTCACTGGATTCAGAAAGGTGGCGTGAGTATGGTCTAGGAGTGCTTCGCTATATGTTTCTTTCAGCATGTCTTTGCAAGGGAAAGTTGATGATGGCTTGGAAATTAAGTTCGACACTGTCATTGGAGTCGACAAGGCTTTCGATGCGAGGAGCGGGAGGCAGGATCGATCCCGATCTCGTGGCTTGGGGCGAGAGCAGGAGGAGTTCAGGCGGTTGAAGACGGCGCGGACATCCTCCTCAGCCCGGAGAGCGGGCGGGCGCCGGATTCCGCCGCGTCAGGGAAGCCCGTCGGGGCGGCTTCGCGGGTCCTCTAGGTCGGGTCCGTCGGTATGCTGGGGGAGGTCCGTGTCTCCCATCAGCGAGCGGCGCCATCGCCACCGTAAGCCATCCACCGCCGCCATTGATGAAGCTCGTGTGCGGGAGGCAAGATTGAGAGGGAGACGATGATTTGTGCTGGAAGAATTCTCAGTGGGCCAAAGCATTGTTATTGGGCAAAATTCTGGCTAGTGGGGCCAATTGGTAAAGTTTGGATGTTGTGGATGAGAAGCCCATGTACAATCATATCGGTAAGTTTCGACCGAACTTATTCAATTTAAAGTGAATCGGTTTTTTATTTATTTAATGATGGTATATTTAGAACGATCCAATTTAATTAATGAGGTAATTGTTATATGTTTATGCCATGTCGGTACAAACTTGGAGGAAACCGCCAACGAAAGCGGACATGAGTTCCAAGCGATAACCATCAAAAGACGACGATCATGGTGTTGAGACTGAGGTCCGAGGCATGGGACGATCGAACAACAACAATATAGATCGACTTAAGAGGGCATGCATCAAGCCCTACGGAGTTTGTTCAAGGAATTTACATATCGAGGCGAACCAATAAGCTCAACCGAAGTAGAAGCAAGATCTCGAACTTACTCGCCAGCTAAGTTTTCTTGCTCTTTCTCTTGAAATAAATGATAAAGCATCAAATGAATTGAGAAATCATCTTATTTATATGAGAGTAATCTGGACATCTGAGTTGACAAATTACAAGATTCAATTTCGAAAAATTAATCCTTGTTGAGTTGACAAATTACAAGTTGAATCATGAACTAGTATGTTGTTAGTTCGTTGTTAGCTTTTATGCAGCTTTTCTACAAGCACAGAGGCACGAGCTGCCATCTTATCTTATTAGCCTACGAGCTGCAGGGGCACGAGCTGCCATCTTATTAGCCTACGGGTCGCAAGGGAACAAGCCGCCATCACACAGCCCATAGCGTCGTTGCGGGCGCCTTAAGTAGGTGACTCATCGATGAGCGAAACCCGCTGGCCATAGGTCAAGCGGAGAGAGCCGTCGAAGCGCTAAGTATGAGCGACTTGAATGGATGAGCAGCCCTATAGGCAGAACTTGCCAGATGACGCCGTCGCGGGCGCCTTAAGTAGGTGACTCAGCGATGAGCGAAACCCGCTGGCCATAGGTCAAGCGGAGAGAGTCGTCGAAGCGCTAAGTATGAGTGACTTGAATCGATGAGCAGCCCTACAGGCAGAACTTGCCAGATGACGCCGTCGCGGGCGCCTTAAGTCGGTGACTCAGCGATGAGCGAAACCCGCTGGCCATAGGTCAAGCAGAGAGAGCCGTCAAAGCGCTAAGTATGAGCGACTTGAATCGATGAGCAGCCCTACATGCAGAACTTGCCAGATGACGCCGTCGCGGGCGCCTTAAGTAGGTGACTCAGCGATGAGCGAAACCCGCTGGCCATAGGTCAAGCAGAGAGAGCCGTCGAAGCGCTAAGTATGAGCGACTTGAATCGATGGGCAGCCCTACATGAAGAACTTGCCAGATGATTCCGTCGTGGGCGCCTTAAGTAGGTGACTCAGTGATGAGCGAAACCCGCTGGCCATAGGTCAAGCGGAGAGAGCCGTCGAAGCACTAAGTATGAGCGACTTGAATCGATGGGCAGCCCTACAGGCAGAACTTGCCAGATGACGCCGTCGCGGGCGCCTTAAGTAGGTGACTCAGCGATGAGCGAAACCCGCTGGCCATAGGTCAAGCGGAGAGAGCCGTCAAAGCGCTAAGTATGAGCGACTTGAATCGATGAGCAGCCCTACAGGCAGAACTTGCCAGATGACGCCGTCGCGGGAGCCTTAAGTAGGTGACTCAGCGATGAGCGAAACCCGCTGGCCATAGGTCAAGCGGAGAGAGCCGTCGAAGCGCTAAGTATGAGTGACTTGAATCGATGGGCAGCCCTACAGGCAGAACTTGCCAGATGACGCCGTCGCGGGTGGCTTAAGTAGGTGACTCAGCGATGAGCGAAACCCGTTGGCCATAGGTCAAGCGGAGAGAGCCGTCGAAGCGCTAAGTATGAGCGACTTGAATCGATGGGCAGCCCTACAAGCATAACTTGCCAGATGACGCCGTCGCGGGCGCCTTAAGTAGGTGACTCAGCGATGAGCGAAACCCGCTGGCCATAGGTCAAGCGGAGAGAGCCGTCGAAGCGCTAAGTATGAGCGACTTGAATCGATGAGCAGCCCTACAGGCAGAACTTGCCAGATGACGCCTTCGCGAGCGCCTTAAGTAGGTGACTCAGCGACGAGCGAAACCCGCTGGCCGTAGGTCAAGCAGAGAGAGCCGTCGAAGTGCTAAGTATGAGCGACTTGAATCAATGAGCAGCCTTACAGGCAGGACTTGCCAGATAACGCCGTCATGGGCACCGATCGACGGTGACTTAGTAACGAGCACACTTAACATGTCATCAAGAGCTAAAGAGGCGTAAAAGATGCCAAGGGAGCCAAGTCTGAGCCCCGGGGCAAGCGAATCACGAGCACCAAAATGACGAGAATTGAGAGCGCGGACTCGGGAAGGAACTCGGCCAAAAACTCAGTCGAGTTCTAGGCTAAGTGCCGAACTGGACCCAGAACTCGGTCGAGTTCTGGGCCATGTTCTAGTCTGGACCAACAACTCGGTCCAAAACTCGATCGATTTCTGGACCAGTCTTGGGGATTGGGCCGAGTTCTCTATATTTTGGATCATAGGACCCATACGAGCTCCACTGCGCCTTAAGTAGGGGACTCAACGATGAGTGAAACCCGCTGGCCATAGGTCAAGCGGAGAGAGCCGTCGAAGCGCTAAGTATGAGCGACTTGAATCGATGAGCAACCCTACAGGCAGAACTTGCCAGATGACATCGTCGCGGGCACCGATCGACGGTGACTCAGTGACGAGCATACCGAGCACGTCATCAAAAGTAAAAGAGACGTAAAGGGTGTCAAGGGAGCCAAATATGTGCCCCGGGGCACAAAGATCGCGAACACGCAGCGAGTCTGGCCAAACGCTGAACGCATAAGCCGGGCCGCGGTCGCGGATTGAACACACAACGAGTCCAGCGAGACCGCACGGCCGTGCGGTTTGCGGATTTTTACCAACACCAACATAGAGAGATCCGGGTCGGGCCGAGTTCTCTATATTTCGGATCACCGGACCCATACAAGCTCCAACAATTCGAGGGGCAAATTGAAGAGGGATTTTGTGATCCCCTTTAATATTTAATAGGGCTAATAAGCTAATAAAGTAAAATCCCATTAATATACCCTAGCCCATTAAGAAAGGTATTTAAGTCTTTTATCTTCTTTCTCTTTCGAGGTGAAGGAACTCCATTCTATGCTTATGGTTTTGTGCCTCCATCGCTCCAAATCTTTGAGAGCTTTAAGAGAGAGCTTTGTGTATGAGTCTTTATTGTAAACAAAAGAGAGAATCAATAAGAGAAGTAGACCGTTCAAATCCTTCTAGCAGGAAGCTAGGATGTAGTGGTTTTTCCTTAAGTGCTATTTGGCACTAGAGTTTTCCACTCTAAATTGTTCATGTTATGTTCGTTCATCGGATTCCTAGAAGATCTATCGTCGTCGATTTCATCAATCTTTATGGTACAAAATTATGCTACCACACTTAACTAGTAAATCCATCAACCAACTTTTGTTTAACAATATCTTTACAGAAATTCTAGGGAATTGGCTATTCAAATTGTGTGAATTAATCAAATCTTTAATTAAGCTAGATTTGGGAACAAAACCATACACATTAATAAGAACGTGTAAATTGAGTAACCTCGCCAACTTACCTCAAGAATACAGAGATGATAATGTGTTAGGGGTCATAGTCTTGCTCTTACCAGTTGGCATATTCTGCTCAAGGAAGCCATGGGTTAAGATCTCTTCGTGTGATTGATCAAGCATTGCATCCTTCTCCAACTGCCGGTCCAAAGAATCCCCCGAGTTCACTTCCTCATCAACTTGTACAACTTCATCAACAGTGGCCGGAGTAGATACATGATCCATAGAAGGAGAATCAACGTTCTTCCCAATTGCAACTATCTAGCCAGACACATCATCCCACAAGTCGCTCACCTCAAGAGAAGGGGCTTTCTTTATGAACTGATAAAATTCCTCCTAAAAATAATAAGTACAAAAAACATAATCAATGACTATTGTACAAAGGTATAAACAACTAAAAAGCCGTAATTACTGTTTAATACGTACCACATTTTGTAGTTCTCACCAAGCATCATCAGCCATGATTAATCCAGTTTCTTGATCCCACCTTGCACCAGTCACCTTGTGCCTCAAGTAATTCCACGAACTCCATTTCTTCTTCAGATAATTGAATTTGTTCTTTCCTGCCTTTAAAGTTACTTCTGTTCCCGTCTTTTTCTTAAACTCATCCAAAAGGGCAATCCAAGGAAAAGCAGTGCTATAACCATTTTTTGCTTGAAATGCCTTAATCACACTCAAAAAAGTGAAATTATCCTTGTCAGTCCACAATACATTATTCTCCTTGTTCTTTCCACTTGCTTGACTACTTTTCACCATCTAGTAGTTCATTACATAATACAAATCATTACAACAATTATTCCTAACATATATACAATATGAAAGCAAACAGATAAGCAATAAATAAAATTATATAATTAGTGCAGCAAATGAACACAAATAAGCAGTAAATGACCCCAAATAGCTAATAAAAGCAACAATTAATCCAACTAACATTTTCATTAGTTCAAAAGCAACCGTTTTTGCCACCATTATAGTATTATTAGTGCAAGAATACATTTTCACTATTGAATGTACTAATCCTATTGAATGTACTAATCTTGTGCAATAGGACTGCAATAAATGATGAGATTTGGGGGGTAATTCACTTGAAACAAATGCTCATATTTATGCTTTCTCCAACATCAAAACCAATTCATCCTCTCCAAACTTGCCTAGTTGAACCAAAGGGTCTACGAAGTATTAACACAGATGGCAATTAACACATATAAATCCAATAATTTTCCAAAGACAATTCGTGCAGTGCTAAGATGGCAATTAACACAACTAAATCCAACACATATGGCAATTAGCATTGCACGAAGCTTGAGCAGAGAAGCAGGAAAAACTACCTACCTTTGCCGACGTTCAACGAGCGCCGCCGGGATCTACATCTTTGGGGAACACGAAGCTTGAGCAAAGAAGCTACCACATCAAAGGCAATGAACACATATGATTTAGACCAGGAAATACGACGTGGTAGCAGAGAAGCTACAACGACATACAAAGCTTGAGCATGAAAATAGAGTAGGATATACGACGTTCAACGACCTACCTTTGCCGCCGTTCAACGAGCACCGCCGGGGATCTTCGTCTTCGGGGAACACGAAGCTTGAGCAAAGACAGAGGTCGCAGCGGGGAGCCGAGGTCGCCGTTGAGTTCTTCGTCTTGCGGGGTAGGGGTTACTCCAAAAACACGGGGGCACTGTGTAAACCTTAAGAGATGGAACTGCAGCCATGAAACCAAAAGAGCCAACAAGTCACGTGAGTGGCATGTGATACCACTACACAAATTAATTTTGAGGGTAATTTGGGTATTTTACTAATTTTTCATTTTGGAAAAGTCGGGACGAACCGAACGCGTTTATTGAATTCAGTCATCTATTTTAATTCAGTTTCAGTCCAGTTTCAGTCGTCAGCTTAAATTTTACTTTACAGCTTCAGTTCAGTTTTGTATCCAGTTTAGTTTCAGTTCAATTCAGTCTCTGCGAACCGAACATACCCTTAGTTTGTTAGATTTCATTATATCTATAAGCCTTTCGATAAGAAAATTTTATTAGTGTTTATATAGGAAAAACATAAACTTATCTTACCTCAAGATAAAAATTAAAAGATGAATACGAAGATGATCCTTGATGGTTGAAATTTTATATAGGTATTCTTTATATAAAATCATATCTTTTCAAAAAAATTCATAACATCTTTTCAAAATTTAAGTTAGATGATTTTTTTTAATTAAATAAGTTTTATACATAATTAAACCGGACACATTGTTATAATGTTTTTTAAAAGGATGGATGATGTGGCGAATTATGGTTGGATGAGTGACTACACATATGCAAATTGAACATGAGGCCGACACGTAGGATTTAGGCCTCTCCTTAGTATATATATAGATATAGATATATTTTTCTTCCTTTGGTTTTTAGATAATAAAATTCTAGATTTCCCGTGTATTTTATATATATATATATATCAAGGGGTCCGGTTTACGTGAGGATGGACGCACATGTGAGAATTGAGAACGCTTATGAGCCATTTATCAACCTTTTGATAAACGACCCAAAACAAGCAAAGGGAAAAGTCCAATAAAACAAAACGCTTCCACGCGCGTTCATTAAAGGGTTATAATATGGAAATAGATTTAGGTTCTGGTGAAACAGCTCCTTAGAGTAAAACGGGAGTACAAATGAGAGCCCTTTGATTAGAAATAAAACAATGGCCCAGATTGAAACTAAAAGGGTGTAAATAATTATAATGGATTGCACACACACCAAATTTTTTATTCTCCACATGATTTTAGGGATACTTTTACCAAAATCCCACAAAATCTTCACCTTCCTATTTCACTTTCCTGAAACCGTCACCCTTTCTCTCGGTTACTCCATCTCTCTCTTTCCATTCAAAGATGACACCACAGAGGCCTCCAATCAACCTCAAGATCTTCACGGCGTCACTTTCCCTAATGCGCTGAGAATGGCAGCCACCATGTGGAGGGCGTACCACCTGTGGGAGGCCGACGCGGCGGCGGAGCTTCCCGGGACAACGTCAAATATGGTGATGAGGTGGAAGAGGAAGAAGGCGCCACAAAGGGAGGGGATCAGGCGGAGGGAGATTTCCGACGCCGTGCTACCCAGTTTTACTCTCCAAGGAACCGTTTTTCTAAAAACCCTAAACTCAAATTTCCAGTTTCTAAAAACTGATATTCTCGCAATTCTTTCTAACCCATTTTTGGGAGTGTTTTTTGCTTTAGACTGGAAAGTTGTTGATCATCTCGCTCTTCCTATTCACGACGAAGAAGATTTCCGTCATCGTCTCCGGGACTCCTCTTCACACCAACATATTCCAAGCCGGCGCCGTTCTACCCAATTTTAGCCCCGATAGACCACCAATTGCCTCGTTGCCGCTCATCTCTACACTTTTATTCATGTTAACAGTATTGTTATTCATAGTGTTACAATTTATGTGTTTTGATATTTATGTTTCAGATATTGTATATATGATATTCAGTTTCTCTGTGGTGTTATTCATTATAATAATGTTGATATTCACGTGGATTCAGATTCTGCTTGTTGATGGTGTTATATGAGTTGTTGATCATTGATATCCACATTTTTATATGTGAGGCCGACGCGGCGGCGGAGCTTCCCGGGACGACGTCAAAGATGGTGATGAGGTGGAGGAGGAAGAAGGCGCCACAGAGGGAGGGGATCAGGCGGAGGGAGATTTCCGACGCCGTGCTACCCAGTTTTACTCTCCAAGGAACCGTTTTTCTAAAAACCCTAAACTCAAATTTCCAGTTTCTAAAAACTGATATTCTCGGAATTCATTCTAACCCATTTTTGGGAGTGTTTTTTGCTTTAGACTGGAAAGTTGTTGATCATCTCGCTCTTCCTATTCACGACAAAGAAGATTTCCATCATCGTCTTCGGGACTCCTCTTCACACCAACAATTTCCAAGCCGGCGCCGTTCTACCCAATTTTAGCCCCGACAGACCACCAATTGCCTCGTTACCGCTCATCTCTACACTTTTATTCAGGTTAACAGTATTGTTATTCACAGTGTTAGAATTTATGTGTTTTGATATTTATGTTTCAGATATTGTATATATGATATTCAGTTTCTCTGTGGTGTTATTCATTATAATAATATTGATATTCACGTGGATTCAGATTTAGCTTGTGGATGGTGTTGTATGAGTTGTTGATCATTGATATCCACATTTTTATATGTGATATTCAAATTGTTTGATATGATATTCATATACATTCTTTTGATATTCATGTTGGATGTAGGTTTAATGCGTTGAGTAGTCGATATTCAAAATTTATGATGTGATATTCACTATAATGTTGTTGATATTCATGTTGGATCAATTTTGGTATTTTGGGGTGTTGTTTGTACTACTTGCAATTGATATTCAAATTGTTTAATGTGATATTCATATCAATGCTTTTGATATTCATATTGGATGTAGGTTTCATGCATTGAGTAGTTGATATTTATGATGTGATATTCACTATAATGTTGTTGATATTCATGTTGGATCAGTTTTGATGTTTTTCTTGTGTTGTTTGTATTGTTTGCAATTGATATTCAAATTATTTGATGTGATATTCATACAATTGCTTTTGATATTCATGTTCAATCAATTTTGGTGCTTTTATTTATATTTAAGGTTTAGTGTGTATGGTTTAGGAGTTTAGGGTTTAAGGGGTTAAGGTTTAGGGGTTTAGGAGTTTAGGGTTTATGAGTTTAGGGTTTAAGGGGATATGGTTTAGGGTTTAAGGCTTAGGGTTTAGGGGATAAGGGTTTAGGGTTTTTGGTTTAGGGGATAAGGATTAAGGTTTAGGATTTAGGGTTGATGGTTTAGGGGATTAGGGTTTAGGGTTTAGAGGTTAGGGTTTATGATGTGATATTCACTATAATGTTGTTGATATTTATGTTGGAACAATTTTGGTGTTTTGGGGTGTTGTTTGTACTGTTTGCAATTGATATTCATACAAATGCTTTTGATATTCATATTAGATGTAGGTTTCATGCGTTGAGTAGTTGATATTTATGATGTAATATTCACTATAACGCGGTTGATATTCATGTTCGATCAATTTTCGTTTTTTGATGGTGTTGTATGATTTGTTGATCATTGATATCCATTTTGTATTATGTGACATTCATGCTGTTGATGCAGACATTCATGGTAAATGTAGTGATATTCATACCAGTATAGAATGATATTCGTGTTTCTAGATACAATATATTAGATACAAACTACAACTTACTACCATTGCACATTGACTTAATAAATATGACTTGTATAAAGATTAGAAGTATAACACAAATCCCTTTATATCCTTACAAGAATTACGAATTATGTAATGCATAGCATGAATAACTGGTCGAAGAACATGAATATCTATAAGTGGATTTTGACCGACAGGCTTTAGTCGTGTTACATGGTCAAAATAAAACCTAACAAACCTAAACTAGTAGTCTGGGTAAGCAGGGTCGAATCCCACAGGGAGGAATTGTTTTATCTTTGTGTTGATTAGCATGCAAAGTAACAAGGGGGTTTTTGGTTGATTGTTGTCAAACAAGTAAACAAAACAAACAAAGCAAAGAGTTTGTATTCAATTAAGGGGAAAAACACTTAGCCAAACAAATATCCACCTTCAGTTTGGTTGATTGATCATAAATTATTCTTAGTCGTCAATCCTCATGAATATCCTAATCCCTGTTCTGAAATAGTTACCAGTCCAACTCGGCCTGGTAACCCTAACTATTAAATCAATCAAGAAACTATCAAGATAAATCTAACAGCAGAATAAGCTCAGGAATAGATAGGCTCATGCAATACTCAACAACTCGTCAGTACTTGACATGCAATTAATTCTCTTCACAATAAACATTCACAACTCGTTCCAGTAAATCGTGGTTGCTAATTTTGAATTAGGGATGAATAATATTGATCTCAACAAGTTGACCAGAAAGAGGTAACTAACACTATAGATAATACTAATCTCAACTAGGTTGTCAGGCTAGGGAAACTAATATTAATAATGATAATCACAACAACTGATGAGTTAGATCCAACCAATACTATTCAAGATCCTAATCCCGCAGTATGAATAATATCGATAAAACTAGGTAGCTAATCTAGAGAAATCAATATAACTCAATTGGATGAAGCATAAAAGAATTAATAACATTCAAGGATAAAGTAAAGGAATAACCTCACAATCAAATTCAAACTTAGGCTTCAATTGTCGGACTAAGCAAAGGTGCTTAGCTCCTCACAGTCTCCGAAAGAAAATAATACTGAATGTAAAATAGTACATAATAGCGAATGTCGATGATACCAAGATGAATGAATGGAGGCTATGGAATTTAGGTTAAATAGACTTAACCTAAAGCCCAAGATCACAAACCTCATCTAAAAGGAAATAAAACTAAAGTATCGAAATATAAAAGAATAAAAATCGGAAAATAATAAAAAATAAGAAAACTCGGAAAAGCTTCGCGGGTCACCTCCGTGTGCTTTCGCGGTCGCGGCACCAATTCCGCGGTCGCGGAAAATAGGAATCTGCTCTCGACTTTGCACAACACAAGAATTTTCCGCGGGCGCGGCCAGATTTCCGCGGTCGCGGAAGTGGCACTCGTTTGTTCCGCACTCCGTCTTTCGCCGCGGTTGCATTGTGACTTCGTCCTTGATCGCGGTTGGTCGTGGCAACCCTTATCTTCTCCTTCCTTGCTCATTTGTATGGCTCTTCTTCTATCCTTCTTCGTCTCCTCAGGTGGTTTACTCCTCGTCTTTTGGATGTCTTCAATTAGCTTCTCCAAACCACCATATCCACACTTCTTCTCTCCAACTCCATATTCCACAGTTGTGCTCTAAATCCCTACAAATGGCACCCTAAACACCGGTAACGATCCCTAGTTAAACCCTACAAAATAGTTGCCCTTTTACTCCCAATTTATTTCTTGTGCTTCCCCTTCGGTTTCTTTTTCTTGATCTTGCGTAGCGCCTTTAAAAATTCATTGCAGCGAGGGATGCTATTTGCTAGTTTGAGCAAATGAATGTTTACCTCGCAGTAACTGAAGGTTTCAAATAAATCCTTGTCGTTTTCCACCTTTCTGGTGTCCTTCAGAGCTTCAGGAAAGGGTGCATGAGGCTTTTCTGATCCGAGCGGAGGGAAGTAGGGGCGCACATAGTCGTCATAGGGGACATTGGGGTGAAGAGGCGCGTTTGGAGTATTTCAGCGGTCGCGGAAAATCGTCGACCTGGTCGCTGTCTTCGGCTCTTTTTCCGCAGTCGCGGATTTCATGTTGCGATCGCGGATTGTTCTCGACCTAGTGCTCTTGTTCCTCCGTGATTTTTCCGCGGTCACGGATTGTCGCCGATTTCGCCCTCCTCGTCCTCGTGGTTGCTGAATTCCTCCAGTTCCCAGGGCATATCTTCTTCAGGGAGCACCTCGCGGTCGTGGATATCGTCTGGAAGGCCCAGCTCCTTTAAAAGCAAACCGCGGTCGCGGCTGTCATTTCCGTGGTCGCGGATCTCTCTCTCTCGTGCTCGACTGGCCTCCACCTCAGCTTCGCTCCTTAGCGTCATGGCACATATACTCTCCCGTTGGATCACCGCCGTTTGAGATGGTATTTTCCTGGACTCCCTGGCCTCCAACTTGCTCAACACTTGAGTGATGACTTGTCCAAACTGAGTCTCCAAGGTCTGAATACTAGAATTCGTCTCGTGCTGATGTTGGACCACTGTTTCAATTTTTGCCCCCATCGAGGTCACAGTGTTAGCCATGGTCGCTATGCTCTGCATGATAGTGTTGAGTATGTCAGCACCGGGCATAGGCGAGCTTGCATTTTGATCTTGGAATCTATGCGCATATGGCTGGCTGTACTGTTGCGGGGCACCCTACTGATAGAAATCCTGTGGCCCCGGGTAAGACTCCTGGTAGTCGTGGCCATATGGAGGGTATTGATGGTTCCCGTATCTCGGATTTTTGCGATCCCTCCACCCTGAGTTGTAGGTGCTTGGGTCCGGTTCATATCTCGACTTCTATGGATCAAAACCTCTTATAGCGTTTATTGTAGCTGCATATTCAGGAAGTCTTGGGCAATCGTCAGTGGGATGCAGCGAATCATGACAGATTCTGCAGGGCTTAACTGGCCTTGCTGCACTTGAAGTTGGGTGATATCCCCTCTCTAGAGTAAATGTGTAGGAATATGGAGGAGATCTCTCCATCTCTGTATCAAAATCAAAAAAAAAAAATCAGTAGCACGGGTGTGGACCATAAGATAGGTCCACACCAAAAGTTGACACACAAACAAACACCAAGAAAAATTTAAACTTGCCTCCCCGGCAACGGCGCCAATTTGACCGGCAGGCTTTAGTCGTGTTACCTGGTCAAAATAAATCCTAACAAACCTAAACTAGTAGTCGGGGTAAGCAGGGTCTAATCCCACAAGGATGAGTTGTTTTATCTTTGTGTTGATTAGCATGCAAAGTAATAAGGGGGGTTTTGGTTGATTGTTGTCAAACAAGTAAACAAAACAAACAAAGAAAAGAGTTTGTATTCAATTAAGGGAAAAAACACTTAGCCAAACAAATATCCACCTCCAGTTTGGTTGATTGATCATTAATTATTCTTAGTCCTCAATCCTCATGAATGTCCTAATCCCTGTTCTGAAATAGTTACCAGTCCAACTCGGCCTGGTAACCCTAACTATTAAACCAATCAAGAAACTATCAAGATAAATCTAACAGCAGAATAAGCTCAGGAATAGATAGGCTCATGCAATACTTAATAACTCATCAGTACTTGACATGCAATTAATTCTCTTCACAATAAACATTCACAACTCGTTCCAGTAAATCGTGGTTGCTACTTCTGAATTAGGGATGAATAATATTGATCTCAACAAGTTGACCAGAAAGAGGTAACTAACACTATAGATAATACTAATCTCAACTAGGTTGTCAGGATAGGGAAACTAATATTAATAATGATAATCACAACAACTGATGAGTTAGATCCAACCAATACTATTCAAGATCCTAATCCTGCAGTATGAATAATATCGATAAAACTAGGTAGCTAATCTAGAGAAATCAATATAACTCAATTGGATGAAGAATAAAAGAATTAATAACATTCAAGGATAAAGGAAAGGAATAACCTCACAATCAAATTCAAACTTAGGCTTCAATTGTCGGACTAAGCAAATGTGCTTAGCTCCTCATAGTCTTCGAAAGAAAATAATACTAAATGGAAAATAGTACGTAATAGCGAATGTCAATGATACCAAGATGAATGAATGGAGGCTATGGAATTTAGGTTAAATAGACTTAACCTAAAGCCTAAGATCACAAACCTCATCTAAAAGGAAATAAAACTAAAGTATCGAAATATAAAAGAATAAAAATCAGAAAATAATAAAAAATAAGAAAACTTGGAAAAGCTTCGCGGGTCACCTCCGTGTGCTTCCGCGGTCGCGGCACCAATTCCGCGGTCGCGGAAAATAGGAATCTGCTCTCGACTTTGCACAGCACAGGAATTTTCCGCGGGCGCGGCCAGATTTCCGCGGTCACGGAAGTGGCACTCGTTTGCTCCGCGCTCCATCTTTCGCCGCGGCTGCATCGTGACTTCGTCCTTGATCGCGGTTGGTCGCGGTAGCCCTTATCTTCTCCTTCCTTGCTCATTTGTGTGGCTCTTCTTCTATCCTTCTTCGTCTCCTCAGGTGGTTTACTCCTCATCTTCTGGATGTCTTCAATTAGCTTCTCAAAACCACCATATCCACACTTCTTCTCTCCAACTCCATATTCCACAGTTGTGCTCTAAATTCCTACAAATGGCACCCTAAACACCGGTAACGATCCCTAGTTAAACCCTATAAAATAGTGTTGATCAGGAATTCATGGTAAAATGTAGTCATATTCATACCGGTGTAGAATGATATTCATATTTCTATACAATAAATTTGCTACAAGCTACAACTTGCTCTCATTGCACACGGACTGAATGAATATGACTTGTAAAATGATTAGAAGTATAACACAAATCACATCATATCCTTATAAAAACTACGAATTATATAATGCATAGCATGAATAACTGGTCGAAGAACATGAATATCAATAAGTGGAATTCGAATATCAAAAATTCACTTATATCCAAAACAAGCTAAATGTTCTTAAGCTAAACACATGAAAATCGACTTGCAAAACATGAATATCTAGGAACAGAATACGAATAACGAAATTACAATTCTTCTTTGCAAAACTTTGATTTTGTATCATCCTCATCAAAAACACACTTTGTGCCAAAAACGCACTCCGTTCCAAACTTTGGGAAATCTCATTCAATATCGTCTTCAGAGCTTTCAAAGATGTCATAATCGCTTGACTGCTCCTTTTTTATCGCCTGAACATCAAAACACAAATTCATGAATATTAGTATAGTTTATATGAATATCGCATACTTAGCTGCATGAATATGCATACACAGAACGTGAATATCATTACCTATTGTATGAATATCGCAATTATGGTTCTTGAATATTTATACACGATACACGAATATCATTTCATTATAATCAGTTTACTATCAAACAGGATGTTCAAAATTGTATAAGCAATATTCATCCAATACAAAAACAAATTTTGAAGAACATGAATTGATTATAAAATCTCGACATTAACACACAAATATCAATACAGTTTGTATGCATATATTCGATGCTTATGATGAATATCAATAGATATTCATGTAGTACATATACATATTCAAACACAAATTCATGAATATCAATACAATTTATATGAGTATCAGTATACAAATTCATGAATCACTTGAATGCTCGTTTTTTTATCGCCTGAAGATCAAACACAAATTCATGAATATCAGTAAAGTTTATATGAATATTGACTATTTGCTTGCATGAATATCATTAAGTATTGAATGAATATCGCTATTGTAGTTCATGAATATGTATACGCAGTACATGAATATCATTCCATCATAATCAATTTACTATCAAACAGGATGTTCAAAACTGAATAAGCAATATTCATCAAATATAATTTTTTTTAAGAACATGAAACGATTCCAAAATCTTTAGATTAACACACGAATATCAATACAATTTGTATGAACATCGCCTATGTCCATGCGTGAATATGCATATATAATCCATGAATATCATTTCATTATAATCAGTTTATTACCAAACAAGATGTCAAGTTCGTATATCCGATATTCATCATGTGCAAACTAAACTTTGAATAACAATATTTAATTAAAAATTGTTGAGCATAACACATGAATATCAACACATTTTTTATGAATATCGCTTAATAGGCACAAGATCAAGATATCATGAATTAGAGGAATTAGGGTTTTGATATAATTGAAACTCGAAATCCATACCTTTATTCATATTGATTCGTGTTGATTAATCCCTAACGTAGCCTGATTTAAGGTTTTTTGTTCGAAACGTGAACTGGGATATTCGAAGGCTTCGGGAAATTCTTTGTCTTGATGTAGACGAACAAGTAGATGAAGATTGGCAATGGAGGGAGCTTCCACCAGATTGTTGTTTAAAGATCGACAATGGAGGGAACAAGCAGATGAAAATCGTGAATGGAGGGAGCGGTTTAGAAAAGAGAAGAATATTGTGTTTTCTCTCTCATCTAACAACCTCCTTAATTATCTTTTGTTAATTAAAAAATTCATTAATTGCCTTATTCGAGTAGACTTGGTGGTTACACCCCTACCATATCTATTGTAAGGCCCAATCATCCATCACCATCCATCCAACGCCCTAGATTAATACATCCGTTTTACCATAACTCCCGTTTTACCGGAGTGTTCCTACATATATATATGAAAGTATCACCTAACTAAGCAATTGTCCCGTCACCCAAGATGTCTCAACAGTTAGCCCAAATTATATCAAAATGGGCCAATGTTATCCACTCTAGAGGGAATACCCCAAACTATATCAAAATTGATCCAATGTTAAAATAGGTTGTAATTGGACCAAACAAAATTAAAAAAATAAAGGAAAATTCTTGCTCGCACACAGTAATCTAGATTATTCTAGTTGGTATTCCAAATTTTTAAAGAAGAGTTATTAGTCCATACCTCTTTTTATAAACTCCTTCGCAAAAATACCCTAGATTTTACAATGTTATAAAAACGCCTAAAATAATTAAACTTATACCCAATGGTGCATGGGGAACGAATTAAGGTTTTGGGAAACAATATGATGAAATCAATGGTGCATGAGGAATGAATTAAGGTTTTAGGAATGATTAGGGTTGAAAGGAAGACTGCTAGGATTGAGAAGAAGCGCTGACATGAAGATAACAAATTTTTTGATAAAGATTTAACTAAATCTTTACTTTCTATTTTTAATAATTTTTAGTTTCTATCTTTAATAATAAAACCGAAAACCGGTTTCTATCTTTACGATTTTGTTAACTTTTTTAATAATTTTCATTTGACTTTCTTTTCATAAAAAATATTTATTTTTCTAATTTTTGTTTTAAAAGAAAATGAAAAAATAGAATTTATGGCAAAAATACCCAAATAGACACGCTTTGCTATTTTGTAGTTTATGGAATATTTTTACAAACTTATAAAAAAGTGGAGTACCCGTGAAAATTCACCATTTTAAAATTTTGTTTAGTGCCCCGTAATTTTGGCATTTTCCGCAACGTGCCCATACCTCTATAAAAAAAATCTCTGTTAGATTTCGATTTTAGAAAAAAGAAAGATAGTATTGATGGATCGCGCTATTTTCATAGCTCTCAACGCGTTGGATGTTCACCCTTATTCCCTTCATGGCCCATCAATGAGAGGATCGCGAATCAGCAAGGAAGAACGCGTCCAACTTTATGGCCCTCCACCAAGGAAAGAAGCTATCGCGAAGAATAAAAAGAAGGTTCGAAACATCTTCAGCGCGTCAATTCACTCTGACCGCGTAGAATCTATTGGACACCATCAAACCGCCTCGAAACCATCGGACCAATCCGGGCATGCCAACCGTGCATCTTTCCAAATCGACACGTGTCTTCCCGCCTTGCTGGTCCAATTGCGACCTTACACATGTCTGTCGACGTCTGTCACTGGACGAATCACAAGATGACACGTATCCCCACCTCTAGACCGACTTGGAGCAAGATCCCTTGCCTATAAATAGCCCAAGACTCCTCATTAAGAAAGGTCAAAGAAAAGGGAGAAGAACGGTGCCATGAGCCTGTTTTGACCTTTTCTAAGATCCGTGATGAGTCCCATGTAGTTGTAAATAAGTGGAAAGCTTTGTGCTCATTGTCTGTGGTATATCGCGTCTATAGTATATCGCGTCACTCACCGTCTGTAATGCATCGCGTCCTTTGTTTGTGTTCTTGCTTAGTGGATTGGGTGGATCTCCCCTCTTGAGATCCCGCGGATGTAGGGTAACCGAACCGCGTTACCAATTATTTGTGTTGTTGCTTCAATATTGTTTTGTCGCGTTCATCCAGGGCCAAGTGTTTTGTTGGCTCTTCACTTTGTTTACTTAGAAAATTTGGGAACTCGTCACTGGCGCTGTCCGTGGGGACTTCCTCACACTAGGGCAGCTTGGCCCTCTATGAATGCGACGGTAGCAGAGGTGAACCGCGTTCTTCAAAATGGGTGAGATCCCCCAATGAGCTTGGGGCTGTCACCGCATTCTTCAAAACGGGTGAGATCCCCCAACGAGCTTGGGGCTGCCACCGCATTCCTCAAAACGGGTGAGATCCCCCAACGAGCTTAGGGCTGCCACCGCATTCTTCAAAACGGGTGAGATCCCCCAACGAGCTTGGGGCTGCCACCGCGTTCTTCAAAACGGGTGAGATCCCTCAACGAGCTTGGGGCTGCCACCGCGTTTTTCAAAACGGGTGAGATCCCCCAACAAGCTTGGGGCTGCCACCGCGTTCTTCAAAACGGGTGAGATCCCCCAACAAGCTTGGGGCTGGCACCGCGTTCTTCAAAATTAGAAAGTTTACTATGTCACTCAAAGATTGCCATTACCTAGAAAGAAGGCAAAGTTCAAAAAGTTGCTTTTCATTCATTTGATATCTCACTAATTGTTTCATACGATGACATACAAGAGGAAAAGCTTAAGAAAGTCTACGAATCTCCTAGTGGAAATCAAGGAGCATTGCGATCCTCGAGCAAGTTTGCACTATTTGTCACGACGTGCGCATCCACGTCCATAGCTTGGTTATCGCCTTCCACGGGGTACTCGATCGGGGGCTCTCCAAAGAGATTTGTGTAATCTGGAATGAAATAAACAATCTTGGGGTCGATCTCGCCGAACCTCACCACCGCTAGCCTAACTCCAATCCTTATTCCCTGCTCCCAATGGGGTCCCACCTCGTCAGCCAACTTCATCTGATAGCCTTCCGACTTGAGATAGTCAGAGACAGCGCGTTCTGCCCTGACGCGCCACTTCTCAGTTTCAAGATTAGACGCATCGAGTCGCTTCTTGAGCTCAGCCGCTTCATCATCTTTCTCGGACATGGCGCGCTGAAGGTCCTCAACATTCTTCTTCATCAGCGCGTGCTCCTCCTCGAGCTTTGCTTTCTCCTCCTCAAGCTTCGCTTTCTCCTCCTCAAGCTTTGTCGCATTGGCATTCGC
Organism: Rheum nobile; assembly: GCA_027886185.1. Lineage (NCBI taxonomy): Eukaryota > Viridiplantae > Streptophyta > Magnoliopsida > Caryophyllales > Polygonaceae > Rheum > Rheum nobile. Next base: position 1,468,823 of record WOAB01000003.1, read on the forward strand.
CTTGTCAAGTTCCGCGGTATATTGCTCAACCTGCTTAGTCAACACGGCCACTTTCGCACGGGCTTCCCTCTCATCGCGAATGCCTTTGCACTTGGCATCTAAGACATTGCAGTATGATGTGGCCGCCAGCATGCTGAGACGAGCCTGTAAAATCAAACCCGATAAGAGTTGATAATCAAAATAAATGTGACATAAAGCAGAAGCAAGCACTGAAACGCGTACCATCTCCATGTATCTCATGCCCTCCAACTGAAGTGCTTGAGGAGGCAAGGAAGTCATCCATTCTTTCTCTTTCACACATACACCATTTGGAATGGCCAGCTTAAGCATGTCTTCCACAGAGGGTACTGGCGCGGCAGAGGCAGCCCTCCCTGTAACAACAATCGGAGCAGGGTCAACGCTGCTTTCAGATCTTGATCTCTTTTCACCGCGGCCTACTTGAGGAGAGACATCGCGCTTATATCCTTGCGTCACCACCTCGAATGGACTGCCAGATGATAGCAACAAGGCTGTCGTCGCACACACAACCGTCGCGTCAATAGTTGGAGTCGGGGCCTGCTCCGTCGTGGTCTGATCTTCAGTTGTTCGGGCCGGCGACTTTGATCCGCTCGCGATCTTCTTTGCCCGATGTAGCAAGAAATCAGACTTCATCCTTGAGAATACAAAGGTCAGCTAATACAACGCGTGGAAATAAAGAGTAGCGAAAGAACAAAGTTACCGCTCGACTCATCGCGTCCAGATGGATGCGGCAAACTGAGCCCCACTTTCTCCAAGTTTTCTTGAGTGATCACACGCCTATAGTGAGGGGCATTTCCCTCATTACGAAACTGATTTTTGCACGCGTCAATATCCTTCTGAGCTGGCTTGTCCGGACGCATGAAAGGGCCAGGAAACAATTGGCAGTTAAAGACCGCGTGAGAAGAGCATCGCGCTAGGAACCATTTGTCCTTCCATTTACCCACATTGGAAGGCTTACTGATCACGTTTAGGGTGGGTAGGCCAAGATTACAAAAGCCCTTGTCGTACTTCAGAGTGAAGAGCTTGAGCATGTGTTGTGCATCAGGAGAAATGCCAGATTGATAACATCGCATTGTATATCCATTGAGATACCTCCACGCGTTAGGGTACAATTGGGCAGGATTGAGATTAATGAGCCTCAAGAAGTCGCGATAAAAGTCAGGTAGAGGAAGATGAAATCCGGCCTCGACGCTAGCTACAAAGATGACCATGCAATTTTTGTATCGCGCTAAGGAGGTCCCCTCTCTCTCAAGAAGACAGAGTTCTATCCCGGCCGGCCACGGAATTGATTGCGCCAAGTCTTCTAGAGTGGATAGTGAGACAGTGGTGGTCGATCCAAGACTTCGCATGTCCTTTCCTGGATGATCCTTCACCGTGGGAACCTCAGTTGGAGTCACAGCGGGAATCGGGGGAGGATCAGCTTTCAATCGATGACTCGCAAAGCTCTCCACACTCCGCGATCTTTCTTCTTGGGGATTGCTCGAAGATTTGTTTGCCGCGGGGGGAGAAGAAACCACACCCTTGCCCTTTGCCTGCTCAAATCGCGATGCTCGTCTCTTTGAGACAGCTTGGGCTATGGTCTGACACGTTGAATCACTAGAAGATGAAGTATCGGCCTCAGACTCAGGACTCGAGGCAGATTCATGCTCTCTATACGCGTTCCCCACTGCTCTACCATATGCGTCACCACTCCCTGAATTCGATTCGCTTGACATGATGAAAAGGTGAGGAAGGATGATCGCGCTCGATAAAATGTGCCCTCTCTGAAAAGGAGAAAAGAGTTTAGTCACAGAAAAGGAGAAGCAACGCGCAAAACCAAGACAAGATTGGTGATGGTCCTTAGAAAAAGAATGCGATCAACATAATTCGAAGAATCAGGAAACGAAATTTGAAGGGCCAGGTTAAAAGGGAAGTTCAAGTGACCTAACTCGAAGAAAAAGGAACGCGCACAATCAAGGTAAAGCATTGTTAGGAAACAACGCGAATAACAAGAAATTGAAACAGATGAGGCTATTAAAAGATCTAGAAGTGGAATTTTAAAAGTCAGAAAGAAGATGAAGCAAAGAAGAGGAAAAGTCACAGTGAGAGGCGGCAGCGAATCCTTACGCTCCAGGACAAAAGGTAACTCAGGTTATGCAATCCCTCCCCCATATTTCTATTTTTCACCTTCCTAGGAGAACACCCATCGGCGCTATTACCATCGCCATTATTACCCAGAAGAGCGAAAGATGAGAAGATGCAGTGGCAGAGGAAAGAGAAGAAAGAGGGGAGTGCAATCATCCACAAAAAACACCGAGAAATCGAGCAAAAAGCAAACACATTAAAAAATTAGAAGGCATAGGAGCTGATTTACCTGAGTAATTCCGAGAAAGACGATGAAGAAGCAGCACAGGTGACTGGAGTGACTATGGAAGAAACTCAATCGGCGTAAGGTTCTCAAAGAGAGAGAGAAGAAGAAAGGTGAAGTGACGAATTTCCGCCCCTGACTTCTCTTATATAAGGAAATTATTGGGCCGATCTGATGAAAGTCCATTAAGCAAAAGGCCCACCATTGAGGAACTGTGGCGTCCCTATCTCAAAAATATCTTGAAGTGAAGCAAAGAAACGCGGCCACTCAACGCGTTTCCTGGGATTGCATCGATGCCTCACACGTTCATCATCATGCAAGGGGCTGTGATGGATCGCGCTATTTTCATAGCTTTCAACGCGTTGGATGTCCACCCTTATTCCCTTCATGGCCCATCAATGAGAGGATCGCGAATCAGCAAGGAAGAACGCGTCCAACTTTATGGCCCTCCACCAAGGAAAGAAGCTATCGCGAAGAATAAAAAGAAGCTTCGAAACATCTTCAGCGCGTCAATTCACTCTGACCGCGTAGAATCTATTGGACACCATCAAACCGCCTCGAAACCATCGGACCAATCCGGACATGCCAACCGTGCATCTTTCCAAATCGACACGTGTCTTCCCGCCTTGCTGGTCCAATCGCGACCTTACACCTGTCTGCTGACGTCTGTCACTGGACGAATCACAAGACGACACGTATCCCCAACTCTAGACCGACTTGGAGCAAGATTCCTTGCCTATAAATAGCCCAAGACTCCTCATTAAAAAAGGTCAAAGAAAAGGGAGAAGAACGGTGCCATGAGCCTGTTTTGACCCTTTCTAAGATCCGTGATGAGTCCCATGTAGTTGTAAATAAGTGGAAAGCTTTGTGCTCATTGTTTGTGGTATATCGCGTCTGTAGTATATCGCGTCACTCACCGTCTGTAATGCATCGCGTCCTTTGTTTGTGTTCTTGCTTAGTGAATTAGGTGGATATCCCCTCTTGAGATCCCGCGGATGTAGGATAACCGAACCGCATGACCAATTCTTTGTGTTGTTGCTTCAATTTTGTTTTCTCGCGTGCATCCAAGGCCAAGTGTTTTGTTGACTCTTCACTTTGTTTACTTAGAAAATTTGGAAACTCGTCAAGTATAACCCTTGGATTTCTATTTATTTTAATTATGCGGTTCTCTTTGGAATGCTTCTGCAAAGTGGAGTGGGACCATGAGACGCTTGCTCTGGCTGCCGCCGACGGAGGTAAGACCCACAAATACGACTACCGCGTGAGGAAGATCGGTGACGATGATGACAAGGCGTTGTGTGAGGCAAAATAGTTAGAAAAAGGTGCCACACAACACCATTTGAGGTTTGTTTGACCGTGGAACCCATGTGAGGTTCATTTGAGGTTTATTTGTCCATGGATTCAAACATTAAATTGATAGTGGTGAGACAATACTAGGTGAAAAAATAAAAGGAAAGGGATTAGCTTTGTAATTAATTGAAAAAGAGTAAAAGAAGAGAGGAACTCCAAATTCTGAACAAAGATACTTAGTAAGGTAAATATAATTGAGTTGTTTTTATTAAACGTTATCTTATATTTTCAATCCTTAATTAATTAAATAAAAGAATAGGTTAATGAAGATAATTAAATATTTTATAAAAATTCTAATGCAGGGTTCTCCCTCTTCTTCTCTTGGAAAAGCGAACAAACAATGCCTCCATTGATTTTCGGAGCATCAATTGTACTGACTAAGACTTGAGCGTTGGAGGGGTGTTAGGGGAGATTCGCTCTCCCGCTAATTCGTTTCTTACGCAGATCCATTCAATGTTCGGTTCGTTGGCAGGTATCTTTTCGTCGTCTTCAACATAGTTTATTGTGGTACGAATTTTCGCTACCACAATTGGCGTCGACCCTGCAGAGAGATTCAGACGACGAGTGGAACACCTCCGATGGAATCAAAAACTGGAGATGGATTGAGGGACGAGATCTCGCGTCGGGATGCCCTGGAGTTGGACATAGCAGAAAAGTGAAAGGTGATGAAAGATATGTCGAAGAAGTGCGCGACTTTGTAAGCAACAATTGACTGGGCACCAGGAAAAAGGCCATTGGAGACGTTGAGTACGAATAATGGTAATGGCCATCGGTTGACCAATACGATTGAGGTTCTACATGGGTTCAATTATAGTGGAGAGCAGCGGCTGGAGTCGTCAAACCGGGATGCTTCACCGCGTGTGGGGACGATCCAGAGAAGTCATGAGGTGCTATCAAATAGGTGCCGCGCTGCAGATCGTTCTCGCGGGGTTAAGAGGTCTCTGACTCCACTATTGAACCACCACCAAGACGAAGAGGATGACCGCTATCGCGGGGATGTGCGGTCACCTTCACCAATACTGGATCGATTGGAGAGGAGCCACTAGTCAATGAGTCGCTCGCCGCACCGGCGCCGGGTGCGTCGACACCGATATTGAGAGGCACACACCGCGTTAGTCGAGCGGGCTAGCGCAGTTGATCATCGGGGTGATCAAGTTTGGTACATAGAGCGACGTCTCCTTAGATTCTTGGATAATTTGGGAGAGTCACTTGTTTTTGCTATGGAGCAGGCAGAGCAGAAACTTACCAGGATGGCTTCGACACCGTTCTCTAGCGAAGTCAGAGGCCAATGGCCACCAACTAAGTTTTCTACACCCTCTTTTGAATTGTATGATGGGAAGATAGATCCGGTAAACCTTATTTCATTATAGACTCATAAGATGGCTTTATGGATTTCCAATGATGCTTTGATGTGTAGATGTTTCATGCGAGTTTCGGAAAGATGGATGCTAGATGGTTTCATGCATTGGAACCATATTCTATTTATTCTTGGAGTCAATTAACAAAATTGTTTGTCTCGCATTTTATTGCGAATAGCAAAGAGCCAAACTTCCATGGATATGTTGTTTGCTTTGAGAATACACATGGCTAAAAGTTTGAGGTAGTTTGTTGCTAGGTTCATGGAAATCTATTATAACATGGATGAGTGTGACGAGAAGGTTGCTATTGTGATGTTCAAGTTAGCTCTTCCTCGGGAGTGAAAGCTAAAGGAAAGCATGACTTTGAGGACTCCATCTAGTTTGCCCAAATTGCACAAGAGACTGAGACAATATACTAAATTGAGGAAGACATGAGGAAATCAAGGGCCAAGAGAATGCCCTCCCCACGCGTCGAAGTGAGGGAAGTGGTTACTCTCGTGACAACAGGAAACATGTCCCGAGTGAAAGTTTGGGAAGGTGATTAATGCCTCCTTATGCTCTGTAGGCCGGGCATACAATCTTCAAGGTTCCTATTTACAGGATCCTCACTCAAATACGGGATAAACCATTCTTTCATAGGCATGCGCCTATTAGAGGTGATCCAAGCACTACGGATCAATCGAAGTTTTGCTCTTTCCATCGCGAAAAGGGGCATATGACTGAAAATTGTAAAGCTCTAAAGCAGTATTTGGTTGAGAAGGGGTTCTTTAAGGAATTTCTAGGGGAACCTGAGGCTCATGATGACCGTCCCCTATGGACAAGATAGAGCAGGAGACCGTAGACAAGTCTACTGACATAAGGAAGCAGGTGATTCACGTGATTGAGTCTGCAGTGAACCAGCCAAACAGTGCCAGGCATGAGTACATGCGAAGTTCCATGCTTTAGAGGTTCTCAAGGCGGAGGGAGTTCACCCGAAGAGGCCAAGACTGCAGGGATGTTCCGATTTATCTTTTTCTAAGGCAGATTTGGAAGGCTTGCAGCTTCCACACAACGATTCGTTGGTCCTCATTATCGAGCTTGAAGATTATGAGGTACGCAAAGTTTTAATTGATTCAGGTAGTGCCGTTGATATTATGTACTACGTGTGGGATCACCTATTTTACCTCACCCTTGAAGCCCATAAACGTCACTTGGGCCGGCCCATCTATTGTGGTTGAAGCTTCATCCTCTCAAGGCTATAAGTACCCCCTAAAAAGGGAAAGGATGGATCTCCTTTGTCAGCAAAATTCCTCATTGCCGATCCCTAGAAATATACCCAATTTGGCAGCGATGACGGGGAAAAACGTCATCTCTCTCACCGACTTGCGTCGCTCCTTGTTTTTACAGTTTCATCTCTATTGTTCTCAAATTGTTCTTGTTCTTTTTCTCCGTTTAATCTTGTTTTAGTTGTGTTCTGACTTGGGCGTCGGAGAACCTTTTCCCGGGGAAGCTGTTTCCCGGGTTATTTCAAGTTCACGTCGGAGAAGAAGACCAGAGTTGTTGTTTTCCATCATGTCTAGGTCCGCGGCTGCTCGAGAAGGTCTCTGGTGAAGGAGGGAGTGAAAGAGGAACAAGTCCGAGGCATGGAGTGTTGACCATGTCGCCCTTGCAAAATTGGAATTTTGCACTAGCGTCGACCGTGGGGATTTCCTCATGCAGCTAAGTACAAGACCTAGAAGATGGAAGGCGAGGGAACACAAGCTGAGAAGTCCGACGAAGTACAATCGCAAGCTCCGAGAGCAAACCAAGCGCCAAGAGTGTTGACCATGGAGCCTGGTTTGCTCTCGCGAGAAGTTCACAAACACCACGTGCGCGGGGATATGTGATCGAAGGGGAAGAGCTCGAGCAATTCCGCCAGTTCCAAGATTGGTAGAGGTATGCTCAACAACAAAACCATCAGGAACAACATCCTCGTGGTGATCAAGATGGACCATACTATCAGGGAGCATACCCTGAAGAGCAGGAAGGGAATGCATACTTCGTTGACCGGGTATCCATGGTGCTAGACTTCCCACGCTATCATACGCGGAGGGATGGTCCACGGGGGTACACCATAGTACACCGCAGACCCCCTATGACCATGAACTCTCGTTTAACGTTGTATGTAGCCATTGTGTTCGCGGAGCATATCCTGCTGTCAGAGCCGCCCTATGACTTTCAACTACCAATACTCAGAGAGTACACAAGCAACAAGGATCCCGATGAATACTTGTCTTAGCATCGCGTAGTGAGTCAGGCCGACGATATGATGATGTGCAAGTCTTTCCCCAACGTGTTGGCAAGGCCCGCGTTAACCTGGATGGTCAACCTGCCTTCGGGAAGTATTGAATCCTTCAAACAACTCGAATATTTGTTCATCGCTCACTTCGGGAGCACACAAAAGAGGAAGAAAGGAATGCATGAAATCCTAACCCAACGCGATAGGGAAAACCTGGCGTCATATGTGCGGAGGTTCATGATAGAGGTCATCCAAGTCCATGATTTCGATGAGAAAATCGCGCAGATGGCCTTCATTCAAGGGTTGGAAAACTCGACTTTTAAGTTCGTTGTAAGCAAGAAAGCCCCAAAATCTTACACCAAGTTGTTGGAGAAAGCAAACACTCATATCCACGCAGAAGAACTATCCCGGGGAGTGCCTCTAACCCCACCAGGGGGAAAGGAAGACAAGACACCCACAAGAGGGACGCCCCGAATTGGGAACCCCGCCGGCACCATAGTGGTGATAGGGGAAAAGCCCCCATGAATGTGCCATGAGTCATTGAGATGAATACTCGTGAAGTAAAGAATGTGGGACCACTAAGGCCCCAGGGGTGGTCGCAACATAGACCGCCAGTTCCGCGAGCTAGCCTCCCGCCTCGTGGTCCGCAGAGAGGTGGGGGAAAATTTTGTTCCTACCATCAATTTTCCGGACACGACGCGAGGGAATGTTTGGGGTACGTGTCTCCACAAAAGAAGCATGTTCCAGCACAAAGAGCGCAAAATCCTCAAGGAGTGCCAGCGGGAGGAGCACCAAATTTCCCAAGGCCAGACGGCCATGTAGGAACCATTGTCGGGGGTCATTCGCAAGAAATACCTAGCAGGCGTAGGGCACGAAGAATTGCCAACGCTCCTCCTCCGCTCGAAGGGCGTCCAGTGCTAATCATTGACAAGAAGCTACGCGATCATCACCAGTTGATATTCACGGAGAAAGACGCCGTAGACACGGGGGCACATTGCTACGACCCCCTGGTGATCCACGTGCAGATGGAAACAAAAAATGTGAAGTGAGTACTCGTAGACACCGGAAGCTTAGCCGACATTTTATATTGGGACGTGTATCAACAGATTGGCATGGACCCGACCCACCTCAAGTCGTCCGAGTGCACACTGGTAGGATTTGCGGGTGAACGGGTGTGGGCTATTGGCTCCGTGACGATTAACCTGATTTTAGGCGACGAGGAAGGTCAGAGGAGAGTCGAGAAGGTCGAATTTGTAGTGTTGAAAGCTCCCTCCGCGTACAATGCCATCTTGGGGAGAACTTCTCTCAACAAGTTCCAGGCCTTTATGTCAATATACCATTCGTCAGTAAAGTTTTCCGTTCTTATGGGAACAAGTGTGTCGCGGAACCACCCGATCGAGAGTCATGCGTTCTCTCTCATGGCACTCAAGGGCAATGGAGGCCCTGTCCTGAAATTGCAAGAAGCAACCGCACCAAATCCTCTTGATGATTTAAGGATGGCAATAGAGGAAGAAGCATACCCTTGCTAGGTTATTTACCTCTCCTTGTTAGCAGCCTTTTCATTATCACATTATCACTTTATCGTTCAGTTTTTCCCTTAGAATTTTATGCTTTGAAGACTATGAAGAACTAAGCAACCATTGCTTAGTCCGACGATTGAAGCCTTCGTTTGTATTTGGTTGTGAGATTATAACTCTATTTCCTTTCCTTTGATTATATTGATTCTCTTTGTGCTTCATTCCATTGATTCTTACTGATTTGACTAGTCTGATCATCTAGTTGATATTAGTGATTGCTTATTGCTAGGGTTTGGATATTTCTGGTTAAAATCCCTTATCTTGTGTAGCAACCACAATTTATAGGAACTGGTTGTGAATGTTTATGGTGAAGATAATTGATTACATGTCAAGTACTGACGGGTTGTTAAGTATTGCATGTATCCTGCTTAATTCCTATGCTTACTGCTTCCGTTAGATTGAATCTTGATGGTTTCTTGATTGTTTAATGGTAAGTATTTTCAGGACTGGTTGACATGTCTATATACATAAGATCGGAATAGGAATATTCATTGGTATGAATTTGAGATAATCTAGGATTAACCAATCAAACTGAAGTGTGGATATTTGTCTGGCTAAGTTACTTCTCACCCATTGATTACATATTTTGCATTGATTTACTTTGTTACTTAATACCAACCAAAATCCCCCCTTTTTGTTACTATTGGCATACAACCTTTGCACTTAGGAAGATTGCTTACTTCCCTGTGGGATCGATCCTTATTTACCCTACTACGTTAGTTAGGTTTTTAAGGTTATTTGATAGGTGTCTACGACAAACCCCCCATCAAATTTGGCGCCGTTGCCAAGGAGACAAAGTTTCAATTTTTCTTGCTTGTTTGTTTGTGTGCCAACTTTGGTGTGGACCTATCTTATGGTCCACACCCGTACTACTGACTCTCTAATCTTCGATCTTGATATAGAAATTAAAAGGAGACTTTCCAAGAACCGTAGAGCAACATGCACGTAACTCGAGATGGCTGAGGAACAGACTTTGAGGCAGTTGACTGTGCCTAATCTAGAACAGCAGCCGCTCGCTGTGCAATTTCCGGAGTTGGCAGATGGCATGAATTTTGAGCTCAAATCTGGGTTATTCCATTTGCTACCCCACTTCCATGGGATGAGTGGAGAAGACCCCAACAAGCATCTCTCTGAATTTCACGTTGTCTGCAACAACATGAAGCCAAGGAACATTACTGAGGACCAGATCAAGCTGAGGGCCTTTCCTTTCTCTCTGAAGGATGCGGCCAATGATTGGTTCTATTATTTCACCCCAGGAAGCATAGATAATTGGGCGAAGATGAAGAAAGCCTTCCTGGAGAAATACTTCCCTGCAACGAAGCTCAATAGCTTGAAGAGGAACATTAGCAACATCGAACAACATGCTACTGAGACATTGTATGAGTATTATGAGGGGTTCAAGAGGTTGATTTCAAGCTGTCCATACCATGGTTATTCTGACCAAGTCCTCGTGCTATATCTGTATGGTGGACTTCTTGATGATGAGCGCAGAATGGTGAACGCATCCTGTGGCGGTAACATTCTGAACAAGACGCCGGCTGTAGCATTCGAGATATTCTTTGAGATATCTGAGGGCTCAAGACAGTTTAGCAAGAGAGTGAGCGTTCAAGCAGTAAAGGCTGCCGATTCTCAGCCCTCATCCTCACTACTTTTTGAGATGACTGAGATGAAAGAGATGATGAGGCGGTTCATGGTGAAAGGAAACCATCAGCAGGTCAAGGCCTATGGCATATGCTATGATACGATGCACCCTACTGATGCATGTCCAACACCGCAGAAGCCCACAACTGAAGTGAATGCTATAGGAGGTTTTGGTCCGCAGAGGCCAACATATGACCCGTACTCCAACACCTACAATCCAGGGTGGAGAGATCACCCAAATTTGAGGTACGAGAACCAGCAGAATCCTCTTCAGGGCAGTGATGACCAAGAGTTCCATCCGAGGACACAACAGTTCCCACCACGCCAACAACAATTTCAGTAACCTGAAGGTAAACAACAACAGTTTAGACCGCAATACGAGCCTAGACCTCAAGGCCAAAGTTCCAGTTCATCTATGTCGGTTGACGACCAGATCAAGTCTCTTGCGTAGTGCATGACCGGTATCACTCAGACGGTGTCCACCATGCAGAACAACATGATACAATTTCAGCATGAGACCAAGTCCGGTGATGACATGATCAAGTCTCTTGCTCAGAGTGTAACGACGTTGGCAAACACTATGGTCCAACAGAATCAAGAGATGAAATCGAGCATTCAAAACCTAGAGAAGCAGATGGGGAAGATTTCTCTGGCAGTGAGCAAACTGGAGGCCAGGGATTCGGGGAGACTACCATCTCAAACGAGAGCAAACCCAAGAGAGAATGTCTGTGCAATGACATCGAGAAGTACTAAGCAGCTGAATGTCGCACCCTTAGCTGAAAAGGGCGAAAAACTGGAGGATGCAGGAGAAGACAACGGAGCTGAAGTTGTAGAGGGCAATCAGCAAGCACTTCCGCGACCGCTGAAACGTCTCTGGAGGCGGAGCAAATTCCGAAGAATTTCCGCGACCGCGGAAATGAACCTGGAAGCGGAGAAATTTCCGAAGAAATGCCGCGACCGTGGGTCCCAAACCGCAACCGTGGGTCCCAAACCGCAACCGCGGATTACCTGTAGACGTCCAAGACGACTATGTTCGTCCATACTTTCCTCCGCTCAGTTCGCTGAAGCCACCCGCGCCATTCCCCGAGGTTCTGAAGGATACTAGAAAGCCGGAAAACGACAAGGAGATCTTTGAAACCTTTAGTAATTATGAGGTAAACATTCCGTTAATCAAGCTGGTTAAGAGCATTCCTCGCTATGTGAAATTTTTGAAGGAATTATGCAAAATAAAGAGGAAGAAAACAGAGAAAACAAAGAACAAGGTCCATGTGAACGAGAATGTGTCCGCTATGCTGCAAAAGCGGATGCCCACGAAGTTAAGCGACCCTGGAATGTTTAGCATTCCTTGCAAGATAGGTGACACCACGTTCGATAAAGCCATGCTGGATTTGGGTGCATCCATAAATGTGTTACCTCTCTCGCTGTATGAATCTTTGGTGCTTGGACCATTGCATGAGACATGGACAGTGATTCAATTGGCAGATATGTCTACTGTGTATCCCAAAGGATTCGTGCAGGATGTTCTGGTAGAGGTAGTGATCAACGCTACTTTGTAGGATTTAACTAGGAGTTGTTACCGGAGTTTTGGGTACCATTTGAATGAGTTTAGAGCGTTATTGTTGAGTATGGAGTTGAGCAGTAGAAGTGTGGTTTTGGTGATTTCAAGTGCTTAAATGAAGACTTAAGGAGTGAAGACGAGCAGCGGACTTCAGAGACTTTTCCGCGGTCGCGGATATCTTTCCGCGGTCGCGGATCCTTTCCTGGCGCGTCGGGGATTTTCATCCGAGATCTTTTATTTTATTTTATTTCTTTTATGTTATTTCCTTTTAGTTCGTTTATTTTATTTCCTTTTAGAGATTGTTATTTCTTATCTTTAGAAATTAGGTTTAGCTAAGTCTATATATTCTTTCTTTAGAACATTAGTTTAGCAAGTTGGGTGCTCCCCAAGTTGGGTTCTACCTTTCTTCATCTTTTCCCTTTTCTTAGTTTAGTTCTTTGTTTTGTTTTTGGCTAGACAATTGAAGCCTTGGTTTGAATTTGATAATGAGATTATTCTTTTCTTTATCCTTGAATGTTATGATTCTCTTGTGCTTCATCCCATTGAGTTTTATTGATTTCTCTAGCCTGGTCACCAAGTTTTATTGGTATTATTCATACTGTAGGATTAGGGTTTTGAACTCTATTGGTTGATCTAGTTCATCAATTGTTGTGATTAGTATTATTAGTATTGATTTCCCTAGCGTGACAAACTAGTTGAGATCGGTATTATCTATAGTGTTGGTTCCCCTAATTTGGTCAACTTGTTGAGATTAATAGTGTTCATCCCTAATTCAGAGTATCAACTGCGATATTCTAAACAGAAACAAGAGATGAAATCGAGCATTCAAAACCTAGAGAAGCAGATGGGGAAGATTTCTCCGGCAGTGAGCAAACTAGAGGCCAGGGATTCAGGGAAACTACCATCTCAAACGGGAGCAAACCCAAGAGAGAATGTATGTGCAATGACACTGAGAAGTACTAAGCAGCTGAATGTCGCACACTTAGCTGAAAGGGGCAAAGTACTGGAGGATGCAGAAGAAGACAACGAAGCTGAAGTTGCAGAGAGCGATCAACAAGCACTTTCGCGACTGCGGCACGATATCCGCGACCGCGGAAACGTCTCTGGAGGCAGGGCAAATTCCGAAGAATTTCCGTGACCGCGGAAATGCCCCTGGAAGCGGAGATATTTACGAAGAAATGCCGCAACCGCGGGTCCCAAACCGCGACCGCGGATTACCTGTAGACATCCAAGACGACTACGTTCATCCATACTTTCCTCCGCTCAGTTCGCTGAAGCCACCCGCGCCACTCCCCGAGGTTCTGAAGGATACTAGAAAGCCGGAAAACGACAAGGAGATCTTTGAAACCTTCAGTAATTATGAGGTAAACATTCCGTTAATCAAGCTAGTTAAGAGCATTCCTCGCTATGTGAAATTTTTGAAGGAATTATGCAAAATGAAGAGGAAGAAAACAGAGAAAACAAAGAAGAAGGTCCAGGTGAACGAGAATGTATCCGCTATGCTGCAAAAGCAGATGCCCAATAAGTTAAGCGACCCTGGCATGTTTAGCATTCCTTGCAAGATAGGTGACACCACGTTCGATAAAGCCATGTTGGATTTGGGTGCATCCATAAATGTGTTACCTCTCTCGCTGTATGAATCTTTGGGGCTTGGACCATTGCATGAGACAGGGACGGTGATTCAATTGGCAGATATGTCTACTGTGTATCCCAAAGGAGTCGTGCAAGATGTTCTGGTAGAGGTAGTGATCAACGCTACTTTGTAGGGTTTAACTAGGAGTTGTTACCGGAGTTTTGGGTACCATTTGGATGAGTTTAGAGCGTTATTGTTTAGTATGGAGTTGAGGAGGAGAAGTGTGGTTTTGGTGATTTCAAGTGCTTAAATGAAGACTTAAGGAGTGAAGACGAGCATCGGACTTCAGAGACTTTTCCGCGGTCGCGGATATCTTTCCACGGTCGCGGATCCTTTCCTGGCGCGTCGGAGATTTTCATCTGAGATCTTTTATTTTATTTTATTTCTTTTATGTTATTTCCTTTTAGTTCGTTTATTTTATTTCCTTTTAGAGATTGTTATTTCTTATCTTTAGAAATTAGGTTTAGCTAAGTCTATATATTCTTTCTTTAGAACATTAGTTTAGCAAGTTGGGTGCTCCCCATGTTGGGTTCTACCTTTCTTCATCTTTTCCCTTTTCTTAGTTTAGTTCTTTGTTTTGTTTTTGGCTAGACAATTGAAGCCTTGGTTTGAATTTGATATTGAGATTATTCTTTTCTTTATCCTTGAATGTTATGATTCTCTTGTGCTTCATCCCATTGAGTTTTATTGATTTCTCTAGCCTGATCACCTAGTTTTATTGGTATTATTCATACTGTAGGATTAGGGTTTTGAATTCTATTGGTTGATCTAGTTCATCAATTGTTGTGATTAGTATTATTAGTATTGATTTCCCTAGCGTGACAAACTAGTTGAGAATGGTATTATCTATAGTGCTGATTCCCCTAATCTGGTCAACTTGTTGAGATTAATTGTGTTTATCCCTAATTCAGAGTAGCAACTGTGATATTCTAAGAACTGTTTGGACTGGTTTATTGTAGAGAGAATCAATTGCATGCAATTGTAAGACTGTTTGCTACACTTGCATGAGCCTATCTATTCCTGAGCCTAATGCTGCTGTTAGATTTATCTTGATTGTTTAATAGTTAGGATTATCAGGGTCTGTTTGTCCGGGTAGTTAATTTAGAACATGGATTAGGACATTCATGATGATTGAGAACTAGGGATAATCAATGATTCATCAACCAAACTAAAGGTGGATATTTGTCTAGCCAAGCTTTCTATGTTTTATTTAACATTTTCTTAGTTAGATTCATACAAAACCCCCCCTTTGTCTTTGTTATCAATTGGTGAATGATTTTGCAAACAGGATATATAACTTGATTCTCTGTGGGATTCGACCCTTACTTACCAGACTACATTAGTTAGGTTTTTGAGGATTTATTTTGTTTAGGTGTCACGACAACGCCTATCAGGTAGATAAGCTGATTTTCCCTGCTGATTTCTTTGTGATGGATACGGGGCAAGACAAGCATGCAGCCCCTGTGATGTTGGGTAGGCCGTTTCTAAAAACGGCAAACACAAAGATCAATGTGAGTAGTGGTTCACTCACCATGGAGTTTGATGGGGTGAGGGTCGAATACAACATTGATGATGCAAAGAGACACCCTCCTGATTGTGATCCCAAGTGTTCGGTTGATGTGAGCAACCCAAGTTGATCCGAAGGGCACCATGTCGAGCCACGATACTAACCAAGGCGCTGCTCGGGAGGCAACCCGAGGTATGTAATTCTTTTCATATCTTTTCTTTTCAAGTTATCATTATTTTTGTTTCGTTTTTAGACTAAACTGTAGATTGGAGTTTCGAAGACAGAGTCCGCAGATCAACAGACGTGAAACCGCGACCGCGGAAATATTTCCGCGACCGCGGTTTGACCACTGTAAGTCTCCTTATCTGGAAAAAAATATCTAAAAAATTAAAATTAAAATCTGAAGACACCGCGACCACGTCTTAAAACCGCGATAGCGGCCCAGCTGTCTGATTTTTACTATGAGAAACGACGCGCATCATGCTGCCAAGGAGGAGACATTAGCCCGACATTTTTATTTGGCACCGATGATGGCCCGACATTCTACAACTGATGAGGAGGAGCTCCAGAGCCAACTGCAGATATGATTATTGATATGGAGCGATAGAGCCCGCTACACAATTACACTAGGGCTCCAAATCTGTGTTCATTGAAGGCCGTACAACCCCGTTTCTTTGATGTACCACTTCCCTTTACAGTGGATTTGTTTGGTTGTACGTGGAGTTTGCTTGAGTAGGACCGCCGCAACACCAGCGACTTGTGGTTTCAATGATTTACCGCCAGCACCAACATCCAAGTCCAGGCCACCTCGGCGACGGTCGTAAGTACTTTTCTACCTTCCCCAGTGTTTCATCTTTTTGTCTTTCATTACATTGAGGACAATGAAATATTTAAGCATGGGGGAGTGATCTATACTTGTTATTCGTCTGAGAAAAAGAAAAAAAAAATCCTAGGCTAAGCTGAAAACCAGAAAGGGCGGCTTAGGCAATAAACAGGTGGCTCGGACCAGCATTAGGTTGGGGTAACAAGAAGTCAAGAGTGATGTGAGTTTTGTGAGCCCATCTATAGAAAAATGAAATGAGTGGCTAGGTGAAAATCCGAAAGGCGCCTGGGCAAAATGAGTGAAAAAAAAGAAGAAGTGATTATTAGGATTCCTCATTTTTCCTGGCGTGGTGACATAAGTGTTGGAGCTATAAGGAGGATTCGGATAGGTCACTTTGGGAGTTATAAGAAGATATATTGGAGCTAGGATTAGATATTTTTATTCACTCTATGGTGTTCGGGGGGAAGTACTCTGCTTTCCTTAAAGCTTGTGTGTTGTGTTGATATGTTGGTACTGTGGAGATTCATGATTAGGTGCAGTTCTTAGTGGAGATAGTTTTGCTGTGCTTCCTGAGACCTTGTGTATTTCATTGGAGGAGTAGGTTTCTATTAGCTTACTCGAGGACGAGCAAGGTTTAAGCATGGGGGAATTTGATCCGCTCTACTTTGTAGTGCGTAACTAGGAGTTTTTACTAGGATATTAGGTACCATTTTGTATGGGTTTAGAAGATATTTGAGGAGAATGGAGTTGTAGAGAAGAAGTGGCGGAAAGGAAGATTTTAGCGCATATTGTGAAGACATTGAAGATGAAGGCGAAGCCACCACAAGAGAAGACCGCAAGTGAGAAGCTGGAGACGCTGCAAAGGCAATCCGCGGGCACGGAAAGAAGGGCCGCGATCGCGACTGTACGACAAAAGCATTAGAAGCTGTCAAGCATTTCTGCGGGCGCAAAAATATTTCCGCGGTCGCGGCGCGGAGCGAAGAGCGTGTTCGGGATTTCGTCCGAGACTTGTTTACTTTATTTCTTTTTATTTTATTTCTTTATTATTTCGTTTAATTTCCTTTTAGGAAGATATTATTTCTTATCTTAGGAATTAGGTTTTGCTAGGTTATTTACCTCTCTTTGTTAGCAGCCTTTTCATTATCACATTATCACTTTATCGTTCAGTTTTTCCCTTAGAGTTTTATGCTTTGAAGACTATGAAGAACTAAGCAACCATTGCTTAGTCCGACGATTGAAGCCTTCGTTTGTATTTGGTTGTGAGATTATAACTCTATTTCCTTTCCTTTGATTATATTGATTCTCTTTGTGCTTCATTCCATTGATTCTTACTGATTTGACTAGTCTGATCATCTAGTTGATATTAGTGATTGTCTATTGCTAGGGTTTGGATATTTCTGGTTGAAATCATTATCTTGTGTAGCAACCAAAATTTACAAGAACTGGTTGTGAATGTTTATTGTAAAGGGAATTGATTACATGTCGAGTACTGACGGGTTGTTAAGTATTGCATGTATCCTGCTTAATTCATATGCTTACTGCTGCCGTTAGATTGAATCTTGATGGTTTCTTGATTGTTTAATGGTAAGTATTTTCAGGACTGGTTGACCTGTCTATATACATAAGATCAATAGGAATATTCATTGGTAGGAATTGGAGATAATCTAGGATCAACCAATCAAACTGAAGTGTGGATATTTGTCTGGCTAAGTTACTTCTCACCCATTGATTACATCTTTTGCATTGATTTACTTTGTTACTTAATACAAACCAAAATCCACCCTTTTTGTTACTATTGGCATACAACCTTTGCACTTAGGAAGATTGCTTACCTCCTCGTGGGATCGATCTTTATTTACCCTACTATGTTAGTTAGGTTTTTAAGGTTATTTGATAGGTGTCTACGACAAACCCCCCATCAATAAGCCTCCACTGTCTTACCCCTTAGATCACAAAAGATGTGATCCATGAGTATTTGGAAAGTGTCACCTGCGTTCCTGAGACCGAAAGGCATCACGCGGTAGCAGTATGTCCCTGCCTCTATGATAAAGGCGGTATGCTCCTCGTCATGGGGGTTCATCTTGATTTCGTTGTAGCCGGAGTATGCATCGAGAAAGTTGAGAGCTTCATGCCCGGCCGTGGAGTCCACTAGCCGATCGATGGAGGGGAGCAGGTAGCTATCCTTAGGGCATGCCTGGTTCAGATCAGTGAAGTCTATACACATTCGCCACTTACCGCTCGCTTTCTTGACCATCACTACATTAGCCAGCCAAGTGGGGTATTGTACTTTCTGGATGAACCCTGCCGATAAGAGCGTAAGGATTTCCTCATGGGCTCCCTTGGCCTTGTCGTTAGCTTGCTTCCGCTTTTTCTGTCTTACCGGCTTGGTCCTTGGGATGATGCTCAAGCTGTAGGTCATGAGCACGCGGGGGAATCCGATCAGGTCCCTTGGCGTCCAGGCAAACATATCCCTCGACTGGTTCAACAACTCCTTAATCTGCTCCTAGTCGTTCATGCCCAGGTGGGTCCCCAAGAACAACCTCTTGTCTTCCTTTCCAAATGGAGTTATTGCCCTAGTTTCCTCGCTCTCAATAACCGGGTGGACTTGCTCTCGTACCTTGAGGTCGGCCTGTTCCTGGGATCCGTCTGAGGACCCTACTCCCGACTTGAGTTCTTCGACTTGCAATACTTGCTCTGCAAGGCCCTTTCCCTTCAGGGTGGTTAAATAGCACACCCGGCTCTCTGTCTGTCGGCCCTTTGATTCCCCTACCTCTCCACGGACTGGGAATTTTACCTTGAGGTGGTACATGAAAGCCACAGCTTGGAACTTGTTGAGGGACACTCGCCCGAGGATTGCATTATACGCGTAGGGTATTCTCATAACCATGAAGTCCACTAACTCAGACCTTCGAGGGCTCCCTTCGTCCCCCAAGATGAGATCCAAGGTGACGACACCGGAGACGGTGACCCTTTCTCCCGAGAAGCCGACCAACGAGCAATCAGTGGGGAGAAATTCTGCGGGTGAGATCCCTAATTGCAGGAAAGCATCCCTGTATAAGATGTCCATGAAGCTTCCCGTGTCGACCAAAATCCTCTTAACGAGCTTGCTTCCGAACTGAGCATGAATGACCAAGGGGTCATAGTGCGGGGTTTCCACCGCGTCTGCCTTTGTGAAAGAGAGTTGGTGTCCTATGGGCGAACTGTTAGCGACGCTGAGATATGGTAGTGCGGAGTGATGCCTTCCTCCTCGCGCATATCTACCTGTGGCCCTCATGCTTTTTCCCCAAGGACTTGCGCCGCCAGAAATTGTTCCCACGCAACCATTCGGGGGATGGAAGTTGTCCTTCCGCGAAGGGGGGGGTGTAATACCCCTCAATTTTAGTAAGGGTATTTGGGTAATTTCTCAACCATCGTTCTGTAAGCAAGACGCGTTTGGCGTATTCGGAATTTCTATAACTCGTATAATCTCTGTAATAATTCTTTGAGCATTATAATATACATTCGATGTATTATTGAGGCTTAGATTATTTGTTTGGACACAATTATTCATCTGAGGAGTTGAAACCACGTGTAAAACCACGTCCCAGGGGTTTCGGATGCACGAGTGGCATTTCCGCGACCGCGGAAGAATTTCCGCGATCGCGGAAACGAGATCTTCATTATCCTTCGCGTTTCGTCGTTCCGGCTGCCGACGATTCGTCGGGGGGAAGGTCAAACGCTTCGCCTGGCCACCATTATGCTTCTTCTGTGGCTATAAAAGGGGCCGAGGGGTGGAGTAGTTCTTCATCCACTTTCCGATCTCGTCTCTCTCGTTGCTCTCATTTTCTGTCTTCGCCGGAGTTCGTGCTCTCGCCGGAAGCTCGCCGAAAGTCTTCGTGCTTCGTGTGGCGGTGCAATTGGTGGTCTGGAGTGGTAGCAGCCTCGGATGAAGCCAGGGAAGCCATTATCATCGTCGTCAGTAAGCTCGAATGCCTCCAAGCCATCGTCGGAAGGGCAAACCGCGATCGCGGGTATGAACTTCCGTGACCGCGGGTATGAGCTTCCGTGACCGCGGAGATGAATTCCGCGACCGCGGATTAGTTGCATTTCCTTCGTTTCACTTGTTCGTCTCGATTTTGTCCTTTTGTGTCGTATCTTCGTATCATATCTAACTTAGGGTTCCGTCTGTTTATCCCATCGTCGTTGTAGGAATCCATACTCAGATTCGAGTTTCCAGATCCCGGAACCCGACATCGTCAATTCGTCTAATTAAGGCAAGTGGAGGTTTGCTCTTGCTTATCATTCCATGTTCCGTTGATTATCAATTATTTCTGATTGTTAATTAAATGGGAGTAAACTGTTGTTTTCATTTGGGAACAGAATTTATAAATGATATGATTAAAATATAATATTATAATAGGTTGTATATATTGCTAGAAACAACGCTATTATACTGTAATGGATTTTGTTGTGGATTTAAATGTAAACTTTAATGCTAGATTAGCACGAGTATTCGTAGGAACGCTAACTCCTTATGAGGAGTAGTCGTTTCTTTATAATTCTCTTCAGGTCATGACCCATTACTTCTTATTCACCTGTAAGGATATGAAGTGTTAAGCACCTTGCTAGTGCCATTTGGGTGGGCATAATGTCACCTTGTGTTAAACTTTCATAGTCACTCGAGATCACATTAAAAGCTTTAACATGAATTTGTGTTTGGTAATTAAATAAGATAAGTGTGGTTATGCACATAATTAATATACCCTCGGGCGAGGAGTACAACGTGAAAACCGCCCGGACTTCGGTTAAAGTCTTCTTTCCAATCTGGATTCGCATTGTGCGGTGAGGTTGTTCGTTGACCCAAATGATCAAGTCGTTTTTAAAATGCTTGTATGAAAACTATAACGTTCCCAAACATTTGTCATACTTTCCCATAAGACTCAATTCCTTTGGAGTCTTCTTTTCAGTGCATGTCTAAACTTTAAATCATTTCGTGAAAGTTTCGGGTTATGTATCATTCCTTCGGTTGTTATTCGAGGGACAATGATAGTAAATGGTTACGATCACTAGAACCACTATGTTTTCACCCTTGCATAGTCTTTCATTAGACTAACCAACCGGGTTTTATTCCTTGTATGGTTGGCTGGTGTCATCCGTCCTATACGGCATATCAGTGGTTGGTTCCCGAAGTTTTGAAGTAACCAGTTGAAGAAGAGGCTTGCAGTTGAAGATTGAAGTGTCAGTGTTTTTAAGTTGTTAAGTACTATTTTAACATATATTTATAACCTAGTCATGTAATAGGTTATTCTTGACGTCTTCCGCTGTGTAATTTAAAGTCTTCCGCTGAAATTTCATTCTGTTGTAAAATAGCCATTTCTCATTTTACGAGAAGTCTGTTAATAAAAGATTGAGTTTAATTTAATAATGTCTTCCGTTGTTTAATCTTTTGTTATTTAATATGTTTATTTAAGATTAATTGTTCCGATTAAAGCCTAGGGTGACATTGGACAGTAACGTCTGAGGTCACTAGCATGTGGCACTACCGATGTAAGTCGGGGGTGTTACAGTGGGGGTGGTGTTGGACTATTGATGATCCATCTGCTCATTGCTCTGTAGCCCTTAGCAAATAGAGATCCCAGAGTGGGTATCTTGGCCAGGGAGCCGTATCCTATGCATCCGTTGTCACTGTGAGGTTTAGACTGGTGGTACGAGCATAACTTTTGAGAGGGTGGCCCTTACGGGGGTGCTGCCTAGGACTTGGAGCGACTTAAGAAGGGTTTGTACCGCGGGGGTGGCGGGTTCATCGACATTGTGTTCACCGGAGCTCGCTTGGGGGCTTTCCCTTTGTCTACGGCCGTTGAAGGCCTCCTTTGTTCCCACGGGCCCTGGTACCTTCCCTTGGGCTCGTTTCGGGATGTATTTGAGGGCCCTCGGTACAAGCTCACCATTTCCTCAGCCCGGATATGGGTGTTAGCCTTATCCAGCAACTTAGAGTAAGTCGTCGGCTCCTTCTTGGTGATCGAAAACTTGAAGTATGAGTTCGTGAGCCCTTGTATGAACGCGATCTTGGCCACCTTCTCGTCGAAGTCGCACACTTGTATCACCTCGGCCGTGAACCTCTTAACATACGAGGCTAGGCTTTCCGTCTCTCGCTACCTCACAGTAAAAATCTCATGTATTCCCTTGCGTCTCTGCCTCGAGCTCCCAAAGTGCGTTAGGAATGACTCCTCTAGCTGCGGGAAGCTGCCGATACTTCCCGTTGGGAGGTTGATCATCCACGTAAGGGCCTCTCCCGTGAGTGAGCTAGGAAACAACTTGCACATAGTCGGTCCATCCGCCCGATAGGACATCATCATGTACTTGTACTTCGAGATGTGGTCCTGGGGGTCCCCCTCGCCGGCATACTCCTCCATGGCTGGAATTGTGCTAGCGTCAACTTGGGGAATGGCCATTAGCACCTCATTTGTAAAAGCGACAGAGCCGGGAGGTCGGTGAGGTCTTGATGCACTTCAGGTGCGGTGGAGTACGGTTTAGTGTGCGAGAAGATGTTCCTTCTCTCGTGACGGTGGTTCCTGTCGGGTGCGGTTTAGTGGTGCGGTTGGTGGACTCGGCGTTCGACATGGCCAGAGATGTACTAGCTGTGTGAGGAGTCCCCACGGTCGGCGCCAGTGTGATCGTCCGGTTTTCCGCGAGGGAAACAGTTGGTGGTTCACACGTAACCAACTCCGGCTCGCCTCTCTCCCCGTTCCCCGCCGGCGATCTCCGGTCACACTGGGCGCCATCCAGCCACGAGCCTCCGACCTGAAAAGAAGAGGGGCTTGAGGGTGACATCGGGCTTGCCACTCTGATGCTCAAGTCATTACTCGACTCGCAAAAAAGAGAAGTAAGGACGGTGGAGTAAGGAGCACGGTGGAGCTATAGTGTGAAAAGTATAGGGTACAGTGGTGCAACACAATAGAGTATGGAGTACGATGGGGTACAATAACTAAGATAGTAAAATAGAGTAAAAGGGAGTTTCGGTTTTAGCCGATGGGGTGGGAGAGAGAAACCAACCAGAGAGAGGGTCGAGAATCCCCTTTTCCAATTACACTTTTCACCTTATATACCTGAAGCTTTAGGGCCTTTTGCATCGTGTAGCCGACCAAGCCGTGAGGGAAGCATCCAGACCGTACTGCCGAGAGTGGTCGGGAAGAGGCAAGAATGGCAGAGTGGGGTGGATGTCCGCGGGCAAGATAGTCAGGGGGGGCTAAAACAGTGCTTCTCGTGGTCTTGTTTTGAGTTGGGCCGTACTGCTAATTGGGCCTCTTTCTTGCTTGGGCCGATACTTTTGGGCCGGGCTAAATCCGGCTACCACATATAGTACATCCTTAGGTTTCCTGTATTGATTGTTAGGTTTTCAATTATGTATTCCATCTTGGAGTCTATGATGTTATTGAATATGTATTCCAACTTGTTAGATTTTTAATTATGTTATTGATTGTTAGGTTTCATGTTATAGTGTTTATTTTGTTTAATGTGTGTGGCACTATAATAAAGTGGTACATATCTTCGTAAAAGTGGTTGCATGAATCACACGCTAAAGGGACGGGAATATATTTTTGGTCAAGTCTTGCCTTAGTTGGTAGTCAATTGTAGCAAATTTTTCAGATGAAGTTTTTCACTTTTGGGTATGTATCTAATTTCCAGATCCATGACATATTATTAGTAGTGGATTCCTGTTGTTTAGTTATGAGTTGAATGACTGACTTAGTTTTTTTTAGCACCAGCCATTTTTACTATATCTTCAATATAGTCAATACGAAATATTGTTTTCAGGGATAAGAATATCCAGAATCTTGTATATTGTCCTTGCATTTAAAATTTTCGTAAGTTCAAGTTCATTCCATTTATTCTTATTGACTATGAACTTGTAATATCAACGATTTCGGTTGAAATTTTGTTTGTTTGCATGATTTTGAAATTCGAATTTGAAAAGTGGATTATACATTCCTCTCCATTCATTTTCTTATATCATTGAAAGGTAGTACGTTGGATCTTGGGTTGCAGATGATACTTTATATAATCGAGCTAATCAATCTTATGGAGATTGGTAGTCTTGTTTTTGGATGGGATGATCTTATATATTTTTTAGGATTAGGTGAACAAATTTGGGTTACACAATTTATTAATTTCAGAGTTATGGAGTTTATTATGAAGGAATATTCTTATTAAGAAAAATATTGGAGAATTAGTTCCTCTTGGAGATTATTAGTTACTTAAGTTAGGTATAATACTTTAGGCTATATATATTATATGTATATAATATATAGCCCAATAGGTGAATATAATTTGGTTTTTATCCCTAAAAATGAATATAATCTGGTTTTCATTAATCCCGATACCGACCATCTAACTACTAAATAGGTGAATTCATTTTTAGTTAGGAGGTTATGGAGCTCAGATAGTACATACATCCTTAGGTTTCCTGTATTGATTGTTAGGTTTTCAATTATGTATTCCATCTTGGAGTCTATGATGTTACTAATTATGTATTCCAACTTGTTAGGTTTTTAATTATGTTATTGATTGTTAGGTTTCTTGTTATAGTGTTTATTTTGTTTAATGTGTATGGGCACTATAATAAAAAGTGGTACATATCTTTGTAAAAGTGGTTGCTTGAATCACACGCTAATGGGACGAGAATATATTTTTGGTCAAGTCTTGCCTTAATTGATAGTCATTGTAGCAGATTTTTCAGATGAAGATTTTCACTTTTGGGTATGTATCTAATTTTCAGATCCATGACATATTATTAGTAGTGGATTCTTGTTGTTTA
The DNA here is from genome assembly GCA_027886185.1 of Rheum nobile. Classification (NCBI taxonomy): domain Eukaryota; kingdom Viridiplantae; phylum Streptophyta; class Magnoliopsida; order Caryophyllales; family Polygonaceae; genus Rheum; species Rheum nobile. Next base: position 1,493,686 of record WOAB01000003.1, read on the forward strand.
GTTTTGAGTTGAATGAATGACTTAGTTTTTTTAGCACCAGCCATTTTTACTATATCTCCAAAATAGTCAATACGGAATATTGTTTTTAGGGATAAGAATATCCAGAATCGTGTATATTGTGCTTGCATTTAGGATTTTCGTAAGTTCAAGTTCATTCCATTTATTCTTATTGACAATGAACTTTTAATATCAACGATTTCGGTTGAAATTTTATTTGCTTGCATGATTTTGAAGCTTGGAGATTATTAGTTAGTTAAGTTTGGTATAATACTTTGGGCTATATATATATATATATATCATGTCAAAATACTATATTTGTAAGCTTGGATATTTGGAAATTATAAGAAATTAAGGGATTTTATTTATGGATAATAAAATTTATTTTCTAATATTTTATATCATTAATTAGTGTTTTGGGCTAAATATAATTATCTTTTAACATAACCCTTCCTAATCATTTTTTTCTATCTCTTTTCTCTTCCGCCGCACTGGTGTGGAGCTACACCGTTCCACTTTGTTTATTGTCTCTTCATCTTTTTTTTTTGATGAGGAAAGAATTAGGCGTGGCCTAGAGACTATGCGAGGTCCGACCTAGAGCATCTTTGCGGATGAGAACACGAAGTTTTGGACTGGAATCAAGGGCAGACACATAGGGAGAGAAGCTGAGTTTTGCAATCATGTCAGTTGTTTGGTTGACCTCTCGGAACACATGCCGAATGAGGACTTTCTGTGATGAATGGAGATCGATAAGAATGTCAGCAATAACCATTTCAATCTCCCACGGGCAAACCCAAATGCCTAACATGGAATTATAAGGCATAAATTATCTCCTTCAATTTCAATTTTGTGTAGGTGGAGCTGTTTTGCTTTCCATACACTATTTCTTAGAGCTAGTGTCTCTATCATGAGAACTGTATTCTTTCCATACTATTGGCAGTCCATGTGGATTATTTCTGCATGTGCATTTCTAATGATAAATGATGTTCTTGTTTGACCACTAGGTAATTTTGTACCATCAAAGTTAATTTTGGCAAAATTATGTTTGGGGGGTTCCCATTTGAGTTTTTTAGTTTTCCTGCAGCATTTTGACAAATTCATATGGTGCGTGGGTTCTTCTGTATCTCTATTTTTCATTTTGTTCCGGTTTATAATCAGCGTTTGGATGTAAGTGGTGATATCCTTGATTTTTTCTGAGTTCTGGGTGTTAAATAATATTTGGTTTCTATGGGTCCAGATCCCCCACCAAGTGGTAGCGAGGTAAATGATGTCTTGTTGACTTAACAATGTGTGGATTTCAAATAATAATTCTACCGGTTTTTGGTTATCTGTCGTTAGATTTTGCATTATTCTTTCTATGTTTGGGTTTTGTATTTTGATTTGTTTATGGGTAGCTGGGCATCTAAATAATAGATGTGTTAAATCTTTATATGTGCTAGTGCATGAGTCACAATTGAGTAGGACCGCTACTTGTTTTTGCGCTAATCTGATCTTAGTTGGTAGTCCATCATGGCATATCTTTCATAAAAAGTTTTTGACTTTTGGGTATGTATCAAGTTTCCAAATCCAAGAGTAATCTTTCTCTGGGTTAGTTGTGTGGTTTGTAATTAATTCAAAGGCTGTTTTGGTAGAGAACCAGCCATTTTTACTAGGAGACCAATACATTTTATCTGTAATACAGTTGGTGGGTAGGGGGATATTAGTTATGATTTCTACCGTGTTTGCATTAAGGGTATACACAGTTTAGTTTTATTCCATTTTTTGTTCTCGATAAAGTCACTCACTTTTGCCATTGGGTCAATGATATGGTTTGGGAGTATGTTTTCAGCTAGGTTAATGGAATCTACCCATTTATCTTTCCAGAACTGTATGGCCTGACCGTCACCGATGAGCTATTTAATGCCCTTTTGAAATTCTTTTCGGAGTTTTAGTATGTGTGACCATTGCCATGAGTGAGTCCCTTTTTTGTTATAATGAAATAGTTCTGTATTTTTAGATATTTTTCATTTATAATTTTAACCCATATGTTATTTGGTTCGGCTAGTATTTTCCAGATGAGTTTCATTTGCAACGCTTTGTTCATATCCATGGACTTGCGTATCCCAACGCCACCATTTGATTTGTGTTTACATATTTTATCCCATCCTATTAGTGGTTTATAATTGAGTTCCTTATTCCAAAAGAAGTTTCTATTCGTTCTGTCAAGTTTGGTGTGTATGGACGACGGTAGCATGAAACTTTGCATGATGTAGTTTGGTTTTGCGGCAAGATTTGACTTGATAGGGGTGGCTCTGCTTTCTAACGAAAGAGAATTGGCCTTCCACTTGGTTAGTTGTTTGGTTGTTGCTTGTATAGCATCTTGAAACGTCATTTGGCTGACTTTCCCATTGATAATTGGACATCCAAGATATTTTTCGAGATACGTGGAGCTACGGGTACTGAGGACTGATTGGATTGTATGTTTCATGCTGTTGGAAGTATTTAATGTTGTTTGAAAGGCCGATTTATGATAGTTAACACACTGTCCGAAAATGGAGCAACAATCTTCAATTGTAGATTTGATCTTAGAACATGCCGTTTGATTTGCTTTTGCAAATATTAGTATGTCATTTGCAAAGGCTAAGAAGGGGATATTTGTCCCTGATCGGTTGAGTTTAAATCCTAGTTGTTTGTCGTTTATGTTTGCATCTTGCTGTAGTTTTCTGGCCAAGACCTCAGCTCCCATTATAAATAGGAATGGAGAGAGGGGGTCACCTTAGCGTAAACCTTTTGTTGGGTAAAATACGTCCGTGGGGCCGTTATTGACAAGGACTGAGAAAGATATTATTGTAATACATTCTTTGATCCACTCGATGAATTTTGGTGCAAATCCAAACTTGTCGAGCACAACAAGAATGAATTCCCATTCCATTTTATCATAGGCTTTTTCCATATCTGGCTTAATAGCAACCCATCCTTTTTTTTCCTTTTTTAGCTTTGAAGGAGTGGAAAATTTCGTGTGCGATCAGAATATTGTCTTGTATAGCGCGGTTAGATACAAAGGCACCTTGTAGGGGGTGAATAATATTGTTTAAGATTGGTTTTAATCTATCGGTAATAATTTTAGATATAACTTTATATATTGTGGAACATAGGCTTATGGGTCTGTAATGGTTCGTAGAACTTGGATGATCACATTTGGGAATTAAGGTAATGAAAGTATGATTGATTTGTTTGAGTATTTTTCCGGAGTGAAAAAAGCTCTTTGCTGCTTTAATCATAGTGGCCCGACAATGTGCCAATACTTTTGATAAAAATATGCCGACATCTCGTCCGGTCCAGGTGATTTATCACTACCAATGCTGAAAACAGCTTTCTTCACTTCTTCATTGGTAACTTGTCTGGTTAGATCATCATTTTATTGGTCCGAAACTTCAGGGGTTATATTTTCCAATAGTTGTTGGAGTTTATTGTTGTTAATAACGCCTTTCTTAAATCTTTGTTCGTAATCATTTTTTATTTTGTTTCTTATATTTTCAAGGCCAATTATGATTGTCTCTTCCTTTGTTGTAATTTCCTTTATAATTTTTCTACTTCTTTTTCCCGTAGCTATTCTGTGGAAATAGTTTATGTTGGAGTCTATTAATTTGATATGTTTGATTTTAGCTCGTTGGCTCCAGTATTTTTTATGATAAGATAATAGACATTCTTTCTTGTTTAAGAGTCTATTTTGTCTGGCGGTGAGAGGTTGGGTTGGGTTGCTTAGGATCTCTTTTTGTAATATAGTGAGTTCCTCTTCGTTCTCTTTTATTTGTTTAAATATATTTTCAAAGGTAGTTTTATTCCACTTTTTGGCATTAATCTTGAGGGTCAGTGTTTTTTTTTTCACAAGATTGTACATGTGCAATCCATCTGTGTCTATTCGCCAGGCTTGTTTAACAATATTTTCAAAATCCTTCCTTGTTGTCCACATCTTTTCAAATCTTAACGGTTAAGCTTTAATCTGGTTCGGGTTTTCCAATTCTACAGATATGGGACAATGGTCAGAAGATGTGAATGCATGATTTTTGGTGAATATGCCCGAAAACCATTGTAAAATTTGATGGTGGATGAGAGTTCTATCTAGTTTCTCGTATATGTTGTTAATTTCTGTTTTGTTTTTCCTCCACGTGAATTCTCCTCCTTGTGTTGGGATATCTAGTAGATCACAATCATTTTTGAATTTAGTAAGTCTTGAGAATCGGGAGGCGTTGCATGTGATGCCCCCTTTTTTCTCTTCAATATAGTTAATTTCATTTAGGTCGCCAATTACGATACATGGTAGTTGTGTTTGCTTGATAAAGCTAGTCAAATTGGTCCAGAAGGCGCTTTTTCATTTTCTTTTGGAGGGGCATATGTAAAGATGATTATCATGCAGTAGTTTTTATCTATAATTTTATATTTGAATGCGACAAATTTGTTATCAATGTGTACAAGTTCACACACTTCATTATATAATTGGTATGATTTCCACATGACACAGATGCCTCTGGAGAATCCTATTGTCGGAGAGAAATGGAATGTGTCGAATCCAGCTTTTTGCCAAACTGATTGTTTTGGTTCTTGGTTAGTCCTAGTTTCCATTAGAGCCATGATTTGTATTTTTTTAATTTTACATAATGCTTCGATATCAGTCCATATATTTTTTCGACCGATACTTCGACAATTCTATAGGCTAATCTTCATATAAAACCGTTGTAGATTCTGCAAGTGATCTTGGTCTTGCTATAGGAGGGTTATTAAATATTTTGTTTGGATTAACTTGCTTATGTCTTTTAATCACTTGTGATGCTTGGTGTTTTTTATACATGATATATTTAATCAAATTTGTGGTTTCCATTGGCCTAGTCTTGGAATGATGTCCTTTAATTTTCAGGGTAAAATCTCTGCTTGTTTGTATTCTTATTGTTTCGATGTAGTTTTGTTTGTGATGTTGTTTCCTTGTTCTTGTACTCAAGCCTCGACATATACCAATCACGCTTGCAAATTGATATCTCGTGTATTTGATGATTATAATCATGATCCTTTCTTCCTTTGTCGTTTGCATTTGGATGTCTTTTTTTTGCAGTTAGTGAGTGTTTTATTTCGAGTTTCTTCCCTATGACCTGATATATCTGTTGTATGCTATAACAATAATTTTGTATGCGTTGGATAGGTAGTCCAGCTTTCACAAATACATAACCACAGGCACTCCTGTAGTATTTCACTTCTATTTTAGTTACAATAGGGTGGCTTGTCCACCAGAAATCACATGTCTTGACATTCACATGTTTATCCTCTTTGACTTGGGGGTAGCCTTTATTTGTAAGGAGCCATGTCCATAGCCAGGTCTGGTCTGAACCTTGGTCCGTATTTTTCCCCTGAGTTCTGATCAGATTGTGTTCTTGTAGTATAGGATTATTACACAAGGATAATTGGTATAACACACGTATAATTTTTTGATGTTATGAGATCGAAACTCAGCACTAACTGTTAAATACCTTTGATTAATGCTAGTTTCGTTTGGACTCCTTTTTTTATCCCTTGTGTATCCATTTCTGTGTCCTTTTTTTCCTGCTTGCTTTTGTTGTCCTGTCTGCAGAATTAGGTTTTTCCCCTATTTGGGGCCATTTGTCGTGTAGATACCAGACTGTCAACATTTTGAGAAACATCATAAGAGATATAGTAAAATGTAAATATCTTGCATAAAACATATTCCTGGTAACTAGGAGGTGATCTATACTTATCTTTTTTTCATGTTAGTGCATTGTATTCTTGATTTTTCTTGGCTACTTATATGCATAGTTTGCTGGATTGTTCGTATAACCATTCATACATTTATTATAATGGTATTTGGTTTGGTTCAGTGAGCAGTAAGAGCATAGGAGAAGGCAATTACCCCTTATCTCCTTTTCCATCTTTTTGTGCCCTTAAAGGTTTTCTTGTAAGCTTGTAATTCTGAGATGTGCATATTGGATGAACACAATGTAATTTGAACTAAAAATAGATTTCATGACCATAACTGGGTTACAACTGCAGGGTTCATACACCTTCTGCATCATAATTTCAAGAATTCTGGACATGGAAATAAAGGGATAGATGTGATTACACCAAGAACTCAAACTAGGGTGCAATATCAAAAAATAAAGGCCTTTAAAGGCTCTCCCTTCACACCAGTTGATGGAAATGTGGCTTCCACTGGTGGCCAAAAGTGTTTGACTTCTTAATATAATCATGAACATACTTGGAATTTAGAGTTTTGGTTTCTTGCTCCCTATCAGCACGCAGTGTCGTCATCATCTTCCTACATCTTCCTCTTGTTGGAGCCAGAGGTTGATGTAGCAGTTGCATGGACAATCATGACACCCAACTTTTACACCATGGAAGTGTTGGATGAATTAGTTTGCATTGAGTTTAGGGATTGGTAAGAATCTTCAGAGAAGTAATCATCCTCATGTTCCTCTTCAGCATCTGATTTAAGGAGAGTTTGTATCTCACCTTCAGGAAAGGGTGCATCATCATCCTCATTGATAAGGATGAAGGGATCAGCCTCATCCAGTAAGTCATCTTCATCCATGTTGAAACTACTAACATGAGTGTCAATTACAGCTTCACCTTCTGTAATCCCCAGCACAGGAGTTTCCAGAGGAAGAGATGACTACACTGCCATCTCATTATGTTCATCCTTTAGGGAGGTAGGAATGATGGGATCAGTTGTTGTTGTAGGGCTTATGTTTGGGTTAGATGAAGTGATGACATGAGTTCTAGGGGCCAAAGAAGTTGAGAGAGTTGATGCTAGAGTTTGAGTGGCCTTTTTTGTAGCATCATTCCCCATTGGGAAGGGAGGTGCAGCTGGAGTGGGAATGTGTTCTTTCAGAAGGGTAGCAGGAGAGATATCAGGAACTGAAAACCCAATATCATGGTGTTGTGGGCTCTCAGTTTCTACAACTGTGGGATTCTGAGGTGGAATTGTTTGAGAATTGATGAGAGGAGAGGCTTGTTGATAAATGATAGTAATGCCACCATTTGGTGCAATATAAGGTTTATGGCCATGCACACTAAGAGTTTCATGATCAGCTGCTTTGGGTTTCTTGGTAGTGACTTCAGTCCACCCACTTTCATCACTCCCAGAAGCAGGAATAGAGGAGGAAATGCTTGTTGAAGCTGCAGTGGGAGGTTTTTGGATAGAAATGTTGAGTTTAGGTGGTGTAGTAAAAATGTGGTCAGGATCCCCACAATTCCCACAACCATGAGAGAAGTCCTCAAACCAGATGTTGAACCTTTCAGTGGTTCCATTTTCATTAGGGATGTCCACATAGCTTGGTATGAGTTGGGAGAAATCAATATGGGCACATATTCTAATGTATTTAGCCCATTTTCTTTTAGGTGCAAAGGGGTCTAATCTTATGAGGAAGCCAATTTTATTCTCCTCTAAGATAAGTTGGATAGCTTCTCTGTTATAGAGATCAGATGGGAGGAGGGGATGCGAATCCACATGTCCATATTGGAGACTGACTCAGTCTGGGGGTTGAAACCTGGATACCATTGCTTTAACATCAAGAGTTGGCCAAATAGGTGATAGGGACGACCCTCCCAATTTTTTTCTAAGATCAGTTTGATTTGAGAAATTAATCTCAAACCAACCAAACTGCCTATCATAGAAGTTTACCTCCCCCTTTAGGTACCTCCATTCAGTTTTCATCTTTGTGAAAGCCTTAGGGAATTCCATAGGATTACCTATAATGAATCCCATAAGGGATGTTTCTTTTTGTTTCTTCATGTTTTCTCTTACTTTAGCTAGTTTGAAGAAATATGATTCAATTGTGTGCATTTTCCCCTTACCCTTATCCTTGTTAGAATAGGGTTGAACAGAAGGCTGCTCAGAAGGCTCATTGATCACAATACCAGAGTTTGGTTTGGGTGCAGCTTGTGAAGCTGATTTGTTAGAGGGAGCAGTCGGTGAAGCTGATTTGTTAAAGGGTTCAGATCGGAGGATATCAGAATATGAGGGGTTTCCTCGCTCCATTGATCTCTTTCCAGAATCCATGTTGTGCTTTCGAATAGCAGGAAACAATCTCACAAAATAAAGGCTCACACTCACCAACCAAAGATAGTAAAAAGAAATTTTCGGTAGATTTTTAGAGGAACTACTGATATCAAGCATGCAATATAAAGTCATTGATACCTAGTATTTATAGAGGAGATTCAAGGTCCATTGTTTAGCAGTTAGTATGTGGAAGTTAGGGTTGAGAACATAAAACCTGGGATAGCTTGTCTTCTTCTGCTCTGTGGCCGTGTAGGTTTGGCTTTGTCTCGTAGCTACGAGATGGAGCTTCTCCCAATACCTCCTTGTTATTGCCCGTGATCCTCTACCCGCGAGGCTAGTCCTTTCTTTGGCATGGTCTCTCTGGTGATCAACGCCGTCTGTCGACAGCAAACCCATACCACAGATGGTGGTGTTTTCCTGCTTTTCCCATAAAGGTGATTGCTCTTCATACCCAAAGGGGAGAGTTCCACACCAGGATCAATACTGGTCTATGGAGGGGAACCCATTTCCCTCGATCACTGCCCAGGAGCACGGATTCAGGCTGGGATAGACTCGTGATTTAGGGTTTTTTATTTTGTGGTGACCGTGCCGAGTGTCCCCAATCGAGGAGTGATTGCTTTTACGGCTAATTTGTGAGGGAGAATAGGCTGCAAGCCATACTATCCACCATAGTCTTCTTCGGAGATATTGCGTTCGACGCGATTTGAATCTTTGAGATGAACAGAGGCGACGCTGGGCATTAGGGTTTTCTGAGTACACCTTTTTTTTCTTATTGTCTCTTCATCTGTTCATCATGTACTCATGAAATTGGGTTAAATTTGATTCTTTATTCTAGTAATTTGTATTGTTAATTAATAATTTAGAAATTGGTTGGAGGTATCTATTGAGTTAGGATTAAATATATCAAAATGCATATTTGTACTTTTGTTATCACCTGCGCATGTTTGAAGAAGTGTTAACTTTGGTAGTACTCGTTACTTAATAAATTATGAGAAAATTCGTACATATTATGGACTGTTATCCTAGACTAGTATTCAAATTTCATATGATTTGGATGAATATTAAAATCTCTATGATAATTAGGAGTTTTCGAAATATTCAGGGTTTTAAGAATGTGTTGTTGGTTTAGAAAATTCATTATAAATTGAGTCTTGATCAAAATTGGGTGTATGATATATTGATGGACTCGTATTGGATTCTAGTTTCTGTATATTAAATATCATGATTTTTGAGAAAGGTTAGGTTATGGTTTTGTATGCAAAACCGAGTTAGAATTCGAATCTGAAAACTATAGTATAGTAGTAGAGTGTATTTGCAATATCTTTTTTGTTTGAAGTCCTATTAAGGTGATTTTTGAGGAATTAGGTTTGTAACATTAAAGGATATCTTTGAGGAATTTTAGATGTCGTTTGATCTAGGTTTTGTATTTTACAAGTTAACTCTCATATTCTGAAAATTTGGGGTTTTCATTTGTAAGTGTGTTTTAAATGTTTTTTGTTGATTTGTGATGTTGTACTTCTATGGCTTGTTTAGGCCAGGTTATGACCGACGGTCACTCTTCATTGGATATTATTTGCTTGGTTTCGAGGTAAGTCTTTGATGTGACCCTGTCTCCCATGACGGCCCAAGACGAGGAAAAAGCCATGACCGTGAGCTCAGAAAAGCCAAGTACGAAGACCGCGATCTTCGTCATACTCCTCGCATCTGGAACAGAGTCTGTGATCTCATTCAAGCGTCTCTACCCAAGACCAAAGACCGCGTGCCTCGACGCATCTTCCTTCAAGCGACTCAATGTTGAACGTGATCTCCTTCAAGCGACTCAACCTCCTTCAATGCTGATCGCGTTCTATCTGAAGATTCTCGTATTCAATACCTTTTAACGCGTACTTTTCAGACACTTTCTATATTTGGTATTATTGTGTATTTTAGATAGTTTCCTTTTATAGTCTTTTCTATTTTTGGGTTTGTGCCTTTTTGCATGCTTGCATGGGCTAGCCCATAGGTTCGTCTCGGTCCAAGCCCATTAGGTCTTGGCCGAGTTCTTTGGCTATTTAAAGCCTCCTTTGTTATTGTTATTTCCTTACGTTCAATTTAATTCAAGGTTTCAAGTCGAGTGTTTATCCTTCTTCCCTTGATCGGACGTCAAAACCCTCTATCTTTGCATCCCCTTCACTTCGCCGCCGACGCTACGGCAATTGCTTGAACCTTCAAGCCAGTCTTCCTTTGCATCTCCCTTCACCCGCAGTCGACGCTACGACACCAACGACTTGTCTCTTCAAGTCATCTATCCCTCATCAAATCGCTTCCGCCAACGCTATCCTTTTGCCCCAACAACCGCTTTCACCGCGTTCACCACCGCACCACCATTGTGTTCACCACTACGTTCATCATCGCGTTCATCAATGCGTTCGCCATCTTCTTCACTGTTGTGACGTTCAACGTGACTTCTCACCCAAGACTAGATCTCAAGGCGCCACCTTTTGACAATTGGCTTGTCATCGGAGGCAAGAACACATCAACTGGTATCAGAGCCCAGCAGTCTTGTAAGTCATGAACTCAAGTTTGCATTTTGTTCACAATTTTTCTTGACCCACATCGTTTGCTTTCATAAAGATCTCGCCAGAAAAGAAGAGAAAAACCAGAATTTCCATCTTTGTAACACCTTCGGTTTTTACAAGATCCTCTCTTGGCCGAAATTTTTTTCCTTGTTCCCTAAGTTTTGGCGTGTTAGGTAATTTGTTATCTTGCATGCTAGAATATTTGTTTCCTTATTTCACGCGTGGATAGAGTTTCCTTGTTTGCTAGATTTTGCTTTTTAGTTAAGTTTGCCGAATTTCCTTATAAGATATCTATCAAATCTTATATTCTTTCTCCTATATCTAAGATCACACTTGTGATATTCTTGTTACTTGGACCGATTTTATTTTTGTTTCCTTTTGCAAAATCCGAAAAAATCAAAAGATAAGATCTCGAATATTTTTTAAAAAAAAATATCGAAAAGATATTATTAAAAAAAAAAATCTGCGATCTTCGTCATACTCCTCGCATCTGGAACAGAGTCTGCGATCTCATTCAAGCGTCTCTACCCAAGACCAAAGATCGCGTGCCTCGACGCGTCTTCCTTCAAGCGACTCAATGTTGAACGCGATCTCCTTTAAGCGACTCAACCTCCTTCAATGCTGATCACGTTCTATCTGAAGATTCTCGTATTCAATACCTTTTAACGGGTACTTTTGAGACACTTTCTATATTTGGTATTATTGCGTATTTTAGATAGTTTTCTTTTATAGTCTTTTCTATTTTTGGGTTTGTGCCTTTTTGCATGCTTGCATGGGCTAGCCCATAGGTTCGTCTCGGTCCAAGCCCATTAGGTCTTGGCCAAGTTCTTTGGCTATTTAAAGCCTCCTTTGTTATTGTTATTTCCTTACGTTCAATTTAATTCAAGGTTTCAAGTCGAGTGTTTATCCTCCTTCCCTTGATCGGACGTCAAAACCCTCTATCTTCGCATCCCCTTCACTCTGCCGCCGACGCTACGGCAATTGCTTGAACCTTCAAGCCAGTCTTCCTTTGCATCTCCCTTCACCCGCAGTCGACGCTACGATACCCGCAGTCGACGCTATGACACCAACGACTTGTCTCTTCAAGTCATCTATCCCTCATCAAATCGCTTCCGCCAATGCTATCCTTTCGCCCCAACAACCGCTTCCACCGCGTTCACCACCGCACCACCACCGTGTTCACCACCACGTTCATCATCACGTTCATCAACGCGTTCGCCATCTTATTCACTGCTGTGACGTTCAACGTGACTTCTCACCCAAGACTAGATCCCAAGGCGCCACCTTTTGACAATTGGCTTGTCATCGGAGGCAAGAACACATCAGTCTTCCAATACTTATTTAGTTGATTGATTTGGCTTGGCCTGTATGACGATTGCATTTCTGGATCTATCTACAATTCCCGTGTTTCCTTGTTTTGTGACTTAGCTTCTGTGTGTGAATGGTTTGCATGGTTACCCTTTTTATGTGTCTTAGTTTTGGCACATAATGTGTTAGGATTGTGGTTTAGCCTCTCATGGCATAACAAATGCTGCTTGTATGTATGGCATTATTGTGGTTGGACAATTGGTGTATTTGTGTTGTGTGTTGGGTTTGTTGTGTTGTGTGTGGATGTGTGTGTTGTGTTGTGTTGTATATGTGTGTGTGTGTGTTATTTTGTGTTTTGTTACTAAGTCGTGATTCTGTTGTGTTCGTTTGATTATCTTAGTAATCGACTTTGATGTGCGTTTAAGCCTTGGTTAAACTTTGTTTGTAATTTGACTGTTTAATTTCCCGATTTGTTAGTTTATTGTGGGTTCATTGTTGAGATCACAATTACTAACCCAGGCTACTCTAGGGTTTTTCTTTTCGGTGTCCGCTTGTTTTCGGTTATAGGCTTTCAACTTTGCACAATTTGAAAGCTACATGGAGAAGTTGGAGGTGCTCGATAGTGGTACTAGTTTAGCCTTTGGACTTCTTTTTGTATTCCGTTGTGTACTCTGACATTATTGTTAAGTCTAGTTGACCTTGTGTTACACATTTATTTCATTTCACCATTAATTTTATTAAGTTCAAGTCTTTTAGTTGCTTCTGTTATCGTTGTTATTCCATTTGTTTTTCTTTGTCTAGTGGGTTCTTGGTAGAATCCACAACATTGATACCCCAGGTTTGGGGTGTTACAAATTGATATCAGAGCCTAGGTTTTGAGATTCCTCTGCTTCACTCCACTTCTTAGGGTAAATTTTGTCTTTCTTGACAGATATTTTGTTGTTGTTGTTGTGAGTCTAGAGCTAGCACCGTCGTGCCGCCAACGTCTTCGATGTCATTTGTGCATAGTAAGTTACTTCTTTACTATTTTTTTTCGATTCCTATATGTGATATATTTGCAAGCGGGTATGTTGAATCGTACCTTGGGACATAGTACTCCCCACTTATTTACCGAGCTTTTGAAAGGCTTGAATTATTGATTGCATTGGTATGGTTATAGGTCTGGGGTGAGTCGTTGAAAAATTGACCCCCGGGTATAACCATTCGGCTAGGAGAGACCCCTTCTCGAAATTATGAAATGTTTTGGCGGGTGCTCTAGTAGAGACTCAACCGAGGTTAGAATGGTTATGTTAGGTTATGCTAAATGGTTGTTGTTGTAACAACCCCCGACTTATGTCGGTAGTGCCACACGCTAGAGACCTCAGACTTTAATGTCCAAAGTCATCATAGGCATTCATCGGAACAATAATGCTTAAATAAATATTAAACATTAAATAATGAAAGATTAATCAGTGGAAGACTTTTATAACAAATACTCAATTCTTTTATTTAAAACTCCTCTCGTAAATTGAGAAGGACGATATTACAAATAATGTGAAATTACAGCGGAAGACTTTTGAATAAACCCTAAATAATGAGTAGTTTATATAAGTATTACATTTACTTAAGAAAATTTAATTTAATACTAAACAACCTTAAAGACAATATCACTTAAAATCTTCAACTACAAGCCTTCGTCTTCGACTTGTTACTTCAAGGTTGTCCGAAACCAATCACTAGTGTGCCATATAGGACAGAGACACCAGACAAATATGCAAGGAAAATAAAGGTTGGTTAGTCTAATGAAAGACTAAATAAGGGCTCAAACAGAGTGGTTCTTGTGATTGTATCTAGTTACTTTCATTGTCTCTCGAATAATAGTCGGTAGACGATACATAACTCGAACACTCTCACTGATACGAGAGAAAATTAATGCTTCAAGAGAAGACTCCAATGGAAATAAGTCTTATGGGAATTAAATGAATTTGTTTAGGAACATTATATTATCACACAAAGTTTTAAAAACATCTCATTGAAAATTTGGGTCATCGACCAACCTCACCGCGTAATGCGAATCCAGATTGGAAAGGGGACATACTTTAGACAAGACACCGGGCGAGTTTCACATTGTACTTCTCGCCCGAGGGTATATTAATTATGTGTCATGCGGCACTTATCTTATTTAATTCCAAAACGTGCATTAACGTTAAAGCTTTTATTATCCACAACCGATCTCGCAATGAGATTTAGAATGGGACGAATCCTGAATTTCGGCACTAGCTAAGTGCACCACCACTTATATAAAATAAGGGTAGGTCATGACCAAAAGTATTAAGGCAATCATCCTCTTAATACCAATTATAAAGAAACAGCTAAACCTCACAAGGTAAATAGCGTTCCTACGTATATTTGTGCTATCTAGCATAATTATTCACACCAATTCACAACAATACACACCAAATATTATTTAGAACTCAATAATAATATATATAAGGGTTATAGCTAGCATATATATACAACCAAAAAATAAGGTTCATTTTTCACAACATTTTATACATACAAGTTCTCAAACATCAATTTTTAGATTTTTATCCCAACTTAATAAAGACAACAAATTAATTGTCAATTAGAGAAATATAGAATAAAATAGCAAGAGCGAACCACAACTTGCCTTTAATCACGAGGAGGATGAACGGCGTATCGGAGATGATTGCTTTCGAAAAGCAAATTGGCTCTCTGCTTTAATTTCGTTCCAAACGAAATCCCGAGATGTACCCAAATCATACACAATAAATAAATTGTATTAGATAATTTATTCAATATCAGAATTTTAAGGATACAATGTCTTGATTTCTAATTGAATTTATTTATCTCATAAATAAATCAATTTCAAGGCTTTTTGAAAAAAAAAATGATTATTTATACGATTAAAAGTTAATTAACCGTATATTCTAAATAAACATATCATAAATAAATTGATCAAATAACTTTTTTATAATCCTAAAATTTTCTAACTAAAAATATTATCTAAATGAATAGTCAAAATTTTCCCATTCATAATATAAGATAATATTATAAAAAATATAATTAATTTAATTTTAAAATTTCATTAATCCTAAAATATTTTTTCACTAATCTTGATTAATTAATTTAACCAAGATTAAGCCAAAAATAACGCAAAAATAAAACAAAATCGCGAATTGGATTAAACCCCAAATCTCACCGGAATCGCATTTTGACCCTCGCCGGAAACGCTTGAAATTGGAACTCGATGACGGAGGGATGGTGGCGAAAAGAACGGGGTTTTGAATTATAATTGGAGACGAACCCAATGGCACTACCAATTGCCAGAATAAAGCTTAAATATTCTCGAATTTCGGGGAAGAACATCCGATATCGGTTTCTAGGGTTCTTGAGGAAAACAATCGAAATTCCGTGATTTGGAGGAAACAATTGGAAGGTAATTTATAGGGCTTTTGAAGCCTTCAATTTCCCCAACAAGATCCTGCAAATCGTTCCTCCCAATTCAAGCCACATTGATCGAATTTATAAGAAAACGATCCGGCATTCATGAATGACACGTTTGATTTCAAGGCAAAATCCCGAATATCTTGTGGCTTTTAATCCAAATTGATTGTCTAAGTAGATGCGTATAATCATGCTCTTGAATTCCTAGTGATTAATTGAATCAATTTGGTAAAAATCGAAGCTCAAATCCGCCATTAAAGAGGAGCTCCAAGCTGCGTGAAAATGGCCTTGGGATGGAGGAGGAAGAAGCTATATTTTAGGAAATTGCAAACGCACCCCCTATTTTGGCTTATATGCATATTTTCCAAACTTTCTTAAGTTGTGGCAAAAATGCCCTTATTTTAACTTTTAAAAATTATAAAATTACCCAAACTTATTTAATTCAATGTTCTAAATTTATAATATTATTTTAACCCAAAATTAAAGTGTAGAAAAAATTAACTTAGGTTAAAATAAGCTTAAGTTATTTTTCTTATAAATTCAACCATACTTAAATCTTTACCAAAATTTGCTAAGCTTGATTTAAATATTCTAAGTCTCTCGAATAATAGTCGGTAGACGATACATAACTCGAACACTCTCACTAATACGAAAGAAAATGATTACTTCAAGAGAAGACTTCAACGTAAATGAGTCTTATGGAAATCACATGAATTTGTTTGGGAACATTATATTATCACACAAAGGTTTAAAAACATCTCATTGAATATTTGGGTCCTCGACCAACCTCACCGCGTAATACGAATCCAGATTAAAAAGGGGACTTACTTTACACAAGAGATCGGACGGGTTCCACGTTATACTTCTCGCCCGAAGGCATATTAATTATGTGTCACACGACACTTATCTTATTTAATTCCAAAATGTGCATTAACGTAAAAGCTTTTATTATCCACAATCGATCTTGCAATGAGATTTAGAATGGGACGAATCCCGAATTTCGGCACTAGCTAAGTGCACCACCACTTATATAAAATAAGGGTAGGTCATGACCAAAAGTATTAAGGCCATAATCCTCTTATTACCAATTATAAAGAAACAGCTAAACATGACAAGGTAAATAGGGTTCACACGAATACTCGTGCTATCTAGCAGAATATTCACACCAATTCACAACAATCCACACCAAATATTATCTAGCACCTAGGGGTGAGCACGGTTCGGGTAAACCGAATTTTTTAACCGAATCGGACCGAAAAAACCGATCCAAACCGAAACCGAAATAGTTCGGTTCAGTTTTCGGTTTAGGTAATTTTGGGTTTCGGTTCAGTTTGGTTTAATTTCGGTTCTCTTCGGGTAAACCATATTTAAAAAATAAGCCATGCCATTCTTAATTTCTTGTTGGGCCGGCTGATATTCATTTGGGCCCATCTTGTTGAATCTTCCCACTTGACTTCGCTTCCCAGTTGTTGGCTTGCGTTGCCCTACGCCCTGCCGCCCCTGCGTGTCCCTCCCCTGCTCTTCTCTTCACAGTAACACAGTTCACTACTTCACGGCGCCACCCCACGCCGGTGGTGGCCACTTGCTTGTTGCTGCTGCAGTGCTGCTTGACGCTGCCGGTCGCCGTCTTGCCCAGTTCTTGGCTCGTCCCCTCGCCCCACTCACTCCCGGTCTCCACAGCTCCACGGACCACAACCCCTCGGTCTCCACTTCCTGGTACTGTGACTGTCTGCAATACTTCCATAGTTCCAAACTGTGCTAGACTTCGTTAAATCGGTTTTTCGATTTTTTAGCCGAACCGAACCAATATAATTCGGTTCAGTTTTCAGTTCAATTTTTTTGGAGTTTCGGTTCGGTTCGGTTTCAGACCGATGCTCACCCCTACTAGCACCCTATAATAATATATATATATAAGAGATATAGCTAGCATATTTATAACCTAATAATAAGGTTCATGTTACACAACATTTTATACACACAAGTTCCCAAACATCAACTTTTAGATTTTTATCCCAACTTAATTAAGATAACAAATTAATTGTCAATTAAGGAAATATGGAATAAAATAACAAGATCGAACCGCCACTTGCCTTTAATCACGAGGAGGATGAAAGACGTATCGGAGATGATTTCTTTCGAAAATCAAATTGGCTCCTCGCTTTATTTCCGTTCCAAACGAAATCCGAAGACGCACCCAAATCATACACAATAAATAAATTATATTAGATAAAATGATTATTTATATGATTAAAAATTTATTACTCGTATATTCTAAATAATCATATCATAAATAAATTGATCAAATAATTTATTTTAATCCTAAAGTTTTCTAACTCAAAATATTATCTAAACGAATAGTCAAAATTTTCCCATTCATAATATTGTGAAAATTATAATTAATTTAATTTTAAATTTTCTTAAAATCATTTTAATTCTAAAATATTCCTCACTAATCTGGATTAATTAATTTTACCAAGATTAAGCCAAAAATAAATCAAAAATAAAACCAAATCACGAATTGGATTAAACCCCAAATCTCACCGGAATCGCGTTTTGACCTTTGTCGGAAAAGCTTGATTTTGGACCTCGGTGATGGAGGGATGGTGGCGAAAGGAGAGGGGTTTTGAAGTAGACTTCGGGACAAACCCAATGGCACTACCAATTGCCAGAATAAAGCTCAAACACTCTCAAATTTTGGGGAAGAACATCCGATATCGATTTCTAGGGTTCTGAGGAAAACAATATGTAACACCCCTAAATTACCTTAGGAATATTACCATAAGTGATCTCGGATCACATATCCAAAATCACCCATGGCTTTACAATATTGATCGCAACTAATAATTTAAAATGAATAATAACATATATAAAATGAAAATCAACATTGTATTATAAATCGATGTTGCAAAAACGGCAACCCAATAATGTATATCAAAGTATTAGCGAAAGACTTATATATTCAAAACACAAACAGGATCTAGACCTTATTCAACAATTATTCAAACGACAAAGGAAATGCAGTTGCCTTCAACGTCTTCGTTCTGTGGTTTCGATCTGGGAAGTTGTACCTAATGTGCCGTATAGGACGGATGACACCAGACAACCATGCAAGGAAAAACAAAGGTTGGTTAGTCTAATCAAAGACTAAACAAGGGATCAAACACAATGGTTCTTGTGATTGTATCTGGCTACTATCATTGTCTCTCGAGTAAAAGCCGATAGACGATACATAACCCAGATACTCTCACTGAAATGGAAGAATATGAATGCAACAAGAGAAGACTCCAAAGGAAATGAGTCTTATAGGAATACTTATGTTTGTTTGAGAACATTATATTTCACACAAAGTTTGAAAACTGACCATGATTATTTGGGTCCACGACCAACCTCACCGCATAATGCGAATCCAAATTGAAAAGAGGACTTACTTTAATACAAGAGTCCGGGTGGGTTTCACATTGTACTTCTCAACCGAGGGTATATTAATTATGTGCAACAAGACACTTATCTTATTTAATTTCAAAACATGCATTAATGTTGAAGCTTTTAATTTCCACAATAGATCTCGCAACGAGATATAGAATGAGAATAAATCCCGAAGATTGTCACTAGTTAAGTGCACCACCACCTATATTCGGATAGGGGTAGATCATGACCAAACGCGTTAGGGTATATAACCTCCTAACACAAAGTTATAAAGAAACGACTAAACCTCGCAAGGAAATAACGTTCCTACTAATACTCGTGCTAAACTAGCATTATATATCCACACCAATGCACAACAAATCCACACCAATTATATCTAGCACCCTATAATATATATATAAAGGATCGTAGCTAGCATATTATACAACCGAATAATAAGATTCAATTAACACACTATTTATTCACACAAGTTCTCAAACAAGAAGATTATTATTTATCCCAACTTAATAGCACAACCGATTTATTGGCAATTAAGATAGAAATGGATAAAATATGCAAGAGAAAACCGACACTTGCCTTGAATCACTGAGAGATGAACAGTATCACGAGGATGGTTGTTTCCGAGTAGCAACTTGAATCCCTGTTCTATTTTCGTTCCAGAAGCAAATCTAAGACGTACCTAAATCACACACATAAATAAAATATAATTAGATAATTGATTTAATACTGAATTTTGAAGGGTATATGTCTCAAGATTTAAATTGAATTAATTTATCTCCAACTAATTCAATTTTCAAGGCTTAATAGGTAGAACGATTATTTATACGATTAAAAATCAATTAGTCGTATATTCTATTCATGAATAAATAAATCTCATAATTTATTTATAAGTCCAGAAATTTTACTTCAAAATATTATCTAGATGAAAAGTTAATCTTTAACCATTCATAGTCTAAGATAATACCCAAAGTAATTCCAATTAATTTAATTTTAATTTTCTAAAGTCAAATTAATTCCATCTTATTATTCAGTAATTAAGATTAATTTAATTAACCTTAATTAAGCAAAATAATAACAAAGAAAAAAAAATCGAACAAAAATCCGAAAATACAAAATTCGGTTCGCGCGGTGGAGACGTGGACGAGATCGGCAGAATTGGAGGCCCGGCGGTGGCTATCCGGCGGTGGGACCTTAGGGATTTTGAATTAGACTCCCAGGCAGACCTAATGGTGGTGGCAATTGTGGAACCGGAGCTCCGGTGTTGCGACAATTTCCCCCGCAACAGAGAGTTGTGATTCTTAGGATTCTTGAGCTTCTAGGATGAAATTGGATGCCAAAACCACTACGATTGGATTCCTATTTATAGGTGTTGGAATTCTCTCGGGGAGAGCTTCAATTCCATATAAAATTTGCAAGGAAACGATCTCGGATTGGCCCCGATTTCCCAAAGTTTCCAAAACTCCAAAAACGTATTTATATTTTCCTTATATGTTAAAATTCTATCTCGTTTTTTATTGTTTCCTTTCGATTTCACCGAGATAATGTGCGTATGTATCTCCTCTAAAAATCCCATGAGTTAATCGATCGGATCGAGCCCAAAATGAGGCTTGAAATGACTGAAATCCGCCATTGTTGAGCATATGAAGCTCACGGCTGAAGCTTGGAGGGGATGATGAACAATACCCTCCATCTTTTGGCATATTTGTAATTTTGGCCCCAACTTTTCAAGTTGGGGAAAAATGCCCTTGAATAATTTTCCAAATATTACCTAGGCTTTCCAAAACTTAATTATTTTAATAATTCTATGTTTCTAATATTATTTTAGCCCTAAAATTAATATTTATACAAATTAACTTATGCTAAAATAAGCTTAAGTTACCATTCTTATGGATTTAACCATATTTAAATCCTTTAACAAAAAATGTTAAACTTGATCTAAATATTCTAGGTTAAATTTTATAAGTTTTATTTAAATTTAGGATGAGCATAATGTTAAGCTAAAATTTAAATAACTCACAACTTTAAAGTTGTAACAACTTATATTAAGATTCTCTTTTGTATTTCTATTTTTGGAATTATGAAATAAATGCCAAAAATTCCTTTATTAGAAATAGAGTTGGGAAATTACATAAATATCCTTACATAATTGAGGGTTATTACATCACTACCCCCTTAAGAAAAAGTTTCGAACCCGAAACTAGGCAAAAAACAACTCAGGAAAACGACTACACATATCAGCTTCAGTCTCTCAAGTTTCCCAAGTAACTTCCTCGGTTCCAGACTTCGACCAAAGAATCCTAACCAATGGAACCACTTTGTTCCGCATATGTTTCTCTCGATGCTCTAGGATACACACCGGTCTCTCCTCGTATGTACCATTCGACTGAATCTCGATGTCGTTGTACCTCATAACATGAGACTCATCTGGCACGTACTTTCTCAGCAGAGAGACATGAAACACATTATGCATTGGATGTGTTGAAGGTGTCAACTCCAAACGATATGCCAAAGATCCGACTCTGTCAAGGATCTCAAATGGTCCAACATAGCGCGAATTAAGCTTCCCACACATTCTAAACCCGAACACACCCTTAGTTGGTGAAACCCTAACAAAGACCTTATCTCCAACGTCGAACTCGATATTCCTTCGCTTTAACTCAACGTAAGACTTCTGTCGACTCTGTGCTGTAAGCATCCTTTGTCTAATCAAAGCAATTTCTGAGACAGTTCTTTCGACCAACTCAAGACATAGCAAAATCTTGTCGGCATTCTCATCCCAACAGATTGAAGATCTGTACTTTCGACCATATACGGCTTTAAACGGAGCCATCTTGATGGTTGAATGCCAGCTATTATTGTATGTGAATTCTATCAGACTCAAGATGTTCTCCCAACTGGTCGGACGATCCAACACACATGCTCTCAACATGTCCTTGAGTGTCTGAATTGTCCTTTTTGACTGTCCATCCGTCTGGGATGAAACATGGTACTGAACCTTAATTCAGTCCCCATGGCCTTATGCAATTCTTTCCAGAATCTTGACACGAAACGACCATCACGATCAGATACATTGGTTATACGCGTACCATGCAAACGAACTATCTCGTGCAAAAACAGTTTAGGGAGCTTCTGGGTTCCCCAAGTTGACTTAATATCCACAAAATGAGCACTTTTTGTGAGCCGGTCAATGATCTCCCATATAGCATCTTTCTGACTCTGTATCTTGGGTAGTCCGTAATAAAGTCCATTGCAATATCCTCCCACTTCCATTCTTGCACCAAAAGAGGTTGCAATTCACCGCCTGGTCTGCGGTGTTCAATCTTCACCTTCTGGAAAGTCAAGTGATGTGTCCCGATGGACACGAAGATCTTTCCGGGCAAGATAGACGCTCACTCTTCGTAGGACGTGAACTGGGGCAGCCGTGTTTTTGAGAAAAATGGATGAATGGTGGCCGTGAATGATGAAGGACGGTTGGTGTTGATGGATCTGCGGGATCTGGGATAAGCAATCAACCGTTCCAAGGCGTCTCACCTAGGAACCTTGAAAGACTCGAACTAGACCTGGATATGACGCACCAAGGTTCGTTCAAGGTTGTTGAATCCGACTAGGATATTACGCACCTAATCTAAACAACCTGTTTTGGATATGACTCACCAAAACACACAAGAATTGAAGCAATCCGATATAACGCACCAAATGATTCAATTCAACAATGGACGACGAACCCCTCGACTTCAAGTCGGAATAAAACAGAGTGTTTTCAAGAATAATTCAAAGCTAACCCTAAAAATAGAAATGCAACAACCTTAAATAGTCTCCTCAAAACCAACACTTAAAATATAACATAAATAATTGTTTTTGGGTCGTCCTCTCATGATGGGCCGGCCCATCATACTCCTTGGACATGTGAACGTTCTAGCCACTTTGAACATGCCTCTCTTGGACTTGAACATGCATGCGTCGAGCCTCCTTCGACCAAAGAATCCTAACCAATGGAACCACTTTGTTTCGCATATGTTTCTCTCGATGCTCTAGGATACACACCGGTCTCTCCTCGTATGTACCATTCGACTGAATCTCGATGTCGTTGTACCTCATAACATGAGACTCATCTGGCACGTACTTTCTCAGCAGAGAGACATGAAACACATTATGCATTGGATGTGTTGAAGGTGTCAACTCCAAACGATATGCCAAAGATCCGACTCTGTCAAGGATCTCAAATGGTCCAACATAGCGCGAATTAAGCTTCCCACACATTCTAAACCCGAACACACCCTTAGTTGGTGAAACCCTAACAAAGACCTTATCTCCAACGTCGAACTCGATATTCCTTCGCTTTAACTCAACGTAAGACTTCTGTCGACTCTGTGCTGTAAGCATCCTTTGTCTAATCAAAGCAATTTCTGAGACAATTCTTTCGACCAACTCAAGACATAGCAAAATCTTGTCGGCATTCTCATCCCAACAGATTGAAGATCTGTACTTTCGACCATATACGGCTTTAAACGGAGCCATCTTGATGGTTGAATGCCAGCTATTATTGTATGTGAATTCTATCAGACTCAAGATGTTCTCCCAACTGGTCGGACGATCCAACACACATGCTCTCAACATGTCCTTGAGTGTCTGAATTGTCCTTTTTGACTGTCCATCCGTCTGGGATGAAACATGGTACTGAACCTTAATTCAGTCCCCATGGCCTTATGCAATTCTTTCCAGAATCTTGACACGAAACGACCATCACGATCAGATACATTGGTTATACGCGTACCATGCAAACGAACTATCTCGTGCAAAAACAGTTTAGGGAGCTTCTGGGTTCCCCAAGTTGACTTAATAGCCACAAAATGAGCACTTTTTGTGAGCCGGTCAATGATCTCCCATATAGCATCTTTCTGACTCTGTATCTTGGGTAGTCCGTAACAAAGTCCATTGCAATATCCTCCCACTTTCATTCTTGCACCAAAAGAGGTTGCAATTCACCGCCTGGTCTGCGGTGTTCAATCTTCACCTTCTGGAAAGTCAAGTGATGTGTCTCGATGGACACGAAGATCTTTCCGGGCAAGATAGACGCTCACTCTTCGTAGGACGTGAACTGGGGCAGCCGTGTTTTTGAGAAAAATGGATGAATGGTGGCCGTGAATGATGAAGGACGGTTGGTGTTGATGGATCTGCGGGATCTGGGATAAGCAATCAACCGTTCCAAGGCGTCTCACCTAGGAACCTTGAAAGACTCGAACTAGACCTGGATATGACGCACCAAGGTTCGTTCAAGGTTGTTGAATCCGACTAGGATATTACGCACCTAATCTAAACAACCTGTTTTGGATATGACTCACCAAAACACACAAGAATTGAAGCAATCCGATATAACGCACCAAATGATTCAATTCAACAATGGACGACGAACCCCTCGACTTCAAGTCGGAATAAAACAGAGTGTTTTCAAGAATAATTCAAAGCTAACCCTAAAAATAGAAATGCAACAACCTTAAATAGTCTCCTCAAAACCAACACTTAAAATATAACATAAATAATTGTTTTTGGGTCGTCCTCTCATGATGGGCCGGCCCATCATACTCCTTGGACATGTGAACGTTCTAGCCACTTTGAACATGCCTCTCTTGGACTTGAACATGCATGCGTCGAGCCTCCTTGGCCACGCCTCCATCGAACCGGCTAGGACTCCCTTGCAAGCTTGAAGGGCACCTCCTTGAGTCTCCTTTCGAGTGTAGGGCATGATCTTTCGGGGACACATCATCCTCCCCTTCTTGGATAAGTTTGTCCTCGAATCTGCGTTGAGTTGCCCTAAAAACACATGATAGCCTTGGACTACAAAGGTTCCCATAAACTCAAGCCGAGCCAACCTAGCCCTCTCATCATGCTCTCGGCCCTCATAAAGAAAAATAAATTTGAGGGGACTCCCCTTCTTAACACTCATCCGATCCCTAGAGCCTTCTCTTCCTAATACAAGCTTAGAGTATTTAGCCAAAGTACCACAAAATAATAGTAAATAAGCCCTATAGTGCTCGAAATGAATAAACAAAGTGGAAACAAGCTCGGGAGGTTGATAGTGAACACACTTAGTTGATTTCGGTGGGGCTATCATCTCATGAGGCATCTTCCACTTGCGGGGCTGCTTGCGTCGACCTTGAAGGAGAAGAGTCTGCGCCTTTGCGTTTGCCTTGTTCAACTCATCAAGACTCATCGACTCCAAGTCATACCAGATTCCCCATTGAATAATGTGGTTCAAGTTCCGCCGCCTATCATGAAGAACATACCTATCAAACTGCCATAGGCGCCCAAGAATCAGCGCATACTCCTTGATAGGCATGACAATACAAGACACGGCATCCGTGTAGTTCTTCATCCTCACAACAACCTCGGCCTCTTGATTCACCACAACCTTGTGGTGTTCATTGATCCAGCCAATTGTCAAGTCATATCCCAAGGACTTGGTGGGTATAGCAAGCGTAGAAACAACAAACTCGAGCAAGATGGTCTTGTCACTCCCGTTGTCCACCAAGGCAAGAAAAGGAACGTCACTATCGCCAAGATGGCAAGTGTGATGAAACCCTATTTCCCTTTGGCCCATGTCCACCAACGACTTCTTAACCGTCTCCGGGATCTCCTTCATCAACATATCCCGCCACAAGTCCATGTCCCCAAAATCCTTGAGTTGCTCCTCGGAAACATTCTCTCCCATTAGTGCGTTTTCTCGCACGTCGGCTGGCCGCTCATAGTACGTGGGTTCGATTTTGATGGAAACAAAGCTCTCGCCACGCACGTCACCAACTCCACAAGACAACTCTTATGCCTCAACTTGCACCTCTACCAAATCATCTTGCTCATCTTCGGACTCGTATTCTCCATGTACATTCAAATAGACTTGCTTTCGCGTGGGGCAGTCACGAGCATAGTGTCCTCGGCCCATACACTTAAAACACTGGATGTCTCGAGTGCGCGGGTTTTCTTCCTTGGCCGCGCTTGGTAGAGCTTTAGGCGAGGCCTTGGCAGCCTCCTCCTTGGGAACCTCCGGATTATGGTTGCTAGCAGGTGCCGGGGTTCCCCAAGTGCGCGCACCACTGGACTTCCTTCTCTTAGGCAACCCCTCATAGATTTGTTGGGCAAAGTGCAGCACGCTTTCAATGGGAGGATCTGGACCAAAGTTTTGTGCTCTAACATGTCCACCTACATCTTCATTGAGGCCATTAGCAAAATTAGATACTATATAACGCTCAGGAAAGTTAACACCTGACCTTGCCATGAGTTGCTTGAGGTTGTTGTAGTACTCGGATGATGAATTGTTGCCCTGCGTCAATCTCTCCAACTGACCTTACACAAGGTCCAAGTATTTG
Organism: Rheum nobile; assembly: GCA_027886185.1. Taxonomy (NCBI): domain Eukaryota; kingdom Viridiplantae; phylum Streptophyta; class Magnoliopsida; order Caryophyllales; family Polygonaceae; genus Rheum; species Rheum nobile. The sequence continues at coordinate 1,519,827 of WOAB01000003.1, forward strand.
GCTGGCACAAACCGACGCCTCATCGCCACCTTGAGCTCATGCCATGTGCTGATTGGTTCTAACCCTTCTATGTCTCTCTCAACCTTGTCCACCCTCCACCATGACAAGGCAAAATCAGAGAAGTGAATGGTGGCCATGGCTACTCGAACACGGTCCGGGTGATCATAGTAATCAAATATGGCCTCGGTTCTGGACTCCCATTCTAGGTACGCCTCCACGTCGGCAGTTCCTGGCGATCTTCATCATACTGCCGCTCATAACCTCGTCCAAGATCTCTAGGCCCAAGAACATTACAGCGCAGTTGCATATTCTGAGGATACCGCCCCTGCTGCTCACGAAGACCCGGATATACCGGCTTCCTCCGCGCACCGTCCGCCGGCGGGGGTTGATGCCGCGGCGACCGGTGCACTTCCTCCCTTTGCCCATCTTCTTCTTCTTCGTAACCGGCCTGCTCAGCCCACATAGCATACAGGGTTTGCTTTCTATTTTGATAAAGTCCTCGGCCTCTAGACAAACCGGTGCCGTCCAAGTCATTAAGACGACCGACGACGGTGGTTTCGGGCAGCCCTTGCACACACCCTCCCTCGGGACGTTTATTTAGCCTCATCTCTATAACTTTAGTAAATTCAACACGCAGCTACGCATTATTTTGAGTGATGAGTTCTCGGATAGCAACGATGAGGGCGGAAGACACCGGTGAGGAGGGTGACTCACGCTCACGCTCAAGATCCGAGCCAAGCATGGTTAGAATGATCTCTTGTATTTGCTGAAAATACTAACAAGACGCAAGGCTGCGTTAGTAGACAAAACCGAATGCACAAGAAAGGAGAAGGACGCACCTTGGTGTGAAATTAGGGTTACAATTCCGGTCTTCCTTGGATAACTTGGGCCGCAAGATCTTCCTCCAAAAATCTGATTTCCTAAGATATGATATCTTGCCAAAGGATATTATTTGCCAACTAAAATATCCCCTTTAGATAAATAATTGCCCAAAGATAGAATTAACAAGATAAAATATTCCAACCACGATTTACCTTCCAAAGTTACTACAAATGAGATGGCAATCACGGCTAGGGCAAAGGGGCGGCCAAAATTATGGGCAAGGAGGTCGAATTAGGTTGGCAATTTTAAGGAAAGTAAGAAAATTAAGGGTTAAAGAAGATATGGGAAATAAAGATTTTATTCTAACAATATATCCTTTTATTGAATAAACACAATACTTTATTTCTCGCAAAAATCCTGAAATTAACTTACCAAAAGAGGGCGTTCAGGGCGGGGTCTTCTCGAGCCTACTAGGCCGGGACCACTTGACGTACGCCCTTAGGCTTCTCAAGGCTACTAGCCCGGGCCTGCCTCACCTTGGTTTATAGGCTACTAGCCTCGATTTTCTCTTCTCTTCCTCTTTTTTTTTTCAAGCCGAGACCTTTCGGCCCTTTGGGGCCCACACATGAACCAAAAACTCCTTTTTCTTAACAAAATATTTCTGCACAAGGGGCAACAAACTTCCTACTCAAGGTAAGGATATCCCAAAATTCTAACAACAAATAAGATATGGCAGATTATCCAATAATGATTTACCAAATTAGAATAAAATCAAATTTCAAATCACCACAATCTTGCAAATCGGGTAGAGGAATCAAGAGGGATCGGTTTAGCTAACCACACGGCTTGCCGCCCAAGGCAAGGCCGAGGCTCACCACACTCGGCCAAGGCGCACTCTCACCGGGCACTCAACTCTGGACAGGCTCACGGTTCCGACGCACACCACTCGGTTAGGACACATGTTCACTCTCCTTTAAGCCAAGAATAGTCCCACAAGTAGAAATAATGAAACGCAAAGAGTGATCGAAACGTTTTACCTTGCTAGGTCTGATACCAAATGATGTGTCTTGAGGGACACGAGGATCGTTTCGATCAAGATAGACGCTTATTGATAGGCGTTGTCGAGGCGCCTAAACAAAATAATCCTAAACAAACCTAAACAAGTAGCAAAGGCAAGTAAGGCTCGAATCCCATAGGGAGGAAGTAATCTTTCAGAGCGCAGAGCCGTATGTCAAAGGTAACAAAAGGGGGGAATTGGTTGATTGTTGTGAAACAAGTAAACAAAGCAAAGTAAACAAAACAAAAGGTTGAAATCAATTGGGGAAAAACACTTAGCCAAACAAATATCCACCATTCATTTGATTGGTTGATCCTAGATTCTCTCTAATTCCTTCTTATGAGTGTTCCTATTCCTTTTCGTGAGTTATAAACAGGACAAACAGACCCTGAGAATACTAACTATTAAATAACCATGAAAACCTCACAGTTCAATTCAACAGCAGCAATGAGCACAGGAATTTAGATAGATACATGCAAGAGTAGCAAACAATCATACTATTGCATGCAATTAATTCTCTCTACAATAAACTAGTCCCAAACAGCTCTTAGAGTATTGCAGTTGATACACATGAATTAGGTAACTCAAACAGTAATTACCAAACCCTAGCAATAGACAATTACCAATAACAACTAGTTGCGTCCAACAAGCGAAATCAGTAAGAATCAATGGGATGAAGCACAAGAGAATCAATACATTCAAAGGAAAAGAAATAGAATTAAAATCTCACAACCATTATTCAAACGAAGGCTTCAATTGTTGGAATAAGCAAAAGTGCTTAGTTCTTCATAGTTCAAAGGAAAAACAATACTCAATGGAAACAACGATAATGATAAAATGGCTAGGGAAAACTAGGTTAAGAACCCTAGAAACCAAAGTAAAGATAACCCAAAATAATCCAAAAGGAAATAAAATATAAAGTATGAAAATAATAAAAGAAAATCGAAATCGAAAATAATAGAAATAAGAAACTCAGAAATCTTCTTACGGACCGCCTCCGTGTCCTTCTGCGGTCACGGCACCAAATCCACGGTCGCGGATAATGGATCTTTGCTCTCGACATTTGCAAAGGTGGGATTTTCCGCGGGCGCGGATGACTTCGCCGCGGTCGCGGAAGTGGCATTCGCTGGTCCGCGCCTCTCATTTCGCCGCGGCCTCTTCGTGCACTCCTTCTTGGTCGCGATAGCCCGCGGCAGGTGTCTTCTCCTCCTTCGTGTGGATTCTTCTTCATCTTCCTTGGTCTCATCAAGTGGTCGACTCCTCTGGTTTCTATAAATCTTCGTTTAAGCTTCTCCAAACCACCATATCCACACTTCTTCTCTCCAACTCCATACTCCACAATTGTGCTCTAAATCCCTACAGATGACACCCTAAACACCGGTAACAACTCCTAGATAAGCACTACAAATTAGAGCTGATCAAACTCCCCCATGCTTAAACCTTGATCGTCCTCGAGTAAGCTAAAAGAAACCTACTCCTCCAATCAAATCCCCAAGGTCTCAGGAAGCATAGAAAAATCATCTCCTCTAAGAACTGCACCTAACCATAAACTCCAAGGTACCAACACAATATGCACAACACAACACAAATCTCAACACCAAAACAACACCACACACAACCAAGCTTAAAGGAAAGCAGAGTACTTCCCCTAAGCTTATCCCGAACACCATAGAGTGAATAAAATCTAAGCCTAATCTCCCATCTATCTTCTTATATCTCCCAGAGTGACCTACCCGAATCCTCCTTATATCACCTCTTCTTATGTCACCACGCTAGGAAAAAAAATGAGAAATCCTAAAATCACTCTTCTTCTTTTCACTCATTTTGCCAAGGCGCCCTTTCGGGTTTTCACCAAGCCACTCATTTCATTTTTTAATAGATGGGCTCACAATATATCTCACATCACTCTTGACCAATTATTACCCCAGCGTAATGTTGGTCCAAGCCACCTGCTTATTACCTAAGCCGCCCTCTCGGGTTTTCGACTTATCCCAGGATTTCTATTTTTGCCTCTTTTTTTTTTTCAAATTTTGGCTTTTTCTTTTTCTTTTCTCCTCAACGACATAGCAAGTATAGAATACTCCTCCATGCTTAAAAATTGCATTGTCCTCAATGTAATGAAAGACAAAAAAGAATGAAGCACATGGAAAGGCAAAAAATAACTCACAAACGTCGTTGAGTTGGCTTGGACACTGAAGTTGTTGTTGGCGGTATAACTCAATAAACGCTCAGGTCTCTGGTGTTGCGGCGGTTTTCAACTCTTCTCTACCGTGCAACCAAAGGGAACCACTGTAATGTGTAGTGGTCATCAAGGAAATCAGGCTTGCACGGCCTTCAACTCAATCAACTCCTACCATGCAACCAAAAGGAATCCACTGGAAAGTGTAGTGGCATATCAAAGAATCGAGGCTGCACGGCCTTCAATGAACACAAACAATGGGCCTAGATGTAATCGTGTTATGGGCCCTGGTGTTCCTCCTCCTCAGCTGTCGAATGTAGGGCCATCATCGTTGCCAAAAAAAGGTGTGGGGCTAATGTTTCCTCCTGGACAACACGATGCGCACCTTCTCTCCATGTAAAACTCGGACAGCTGGCCTTCAGTAGAACCTTTTTTTTTTTTTTAGGTCGAGGAGACTTACATCGATATTTCTGCGACCGCGGAAAATTTTCCGCGCCCGCGGAAATGTTTCTGGTGCAAGATTACACCGTCTTCAATTTTTGTTCGGGTCTCCTGCCTGCAAGTTAATCTAAAAACAAAACGAAACAAAGCGAAACAGCAGAAATAAAACTAGAATTTAAAGGACATGGAAAGAAATTACTTACCTCGGGTTGCCTCCCGAGCAACGCCTTGGTTAATGTCGTTGGCTCGACAATGTGCTACTATAGTCATGTAATACCACTTAATCTAGAACACAACACATACTTACTATTAGGAGAGTGTTTCTTATGATCAAACATCTTAAATATCACCCTATCACCCCCATACTTCACAGACACAATACCTCTACTCATAATGATTTGGATATTAGCAGTCTTAAGAAAAGGCCTACCTAACAGTATAGGGGGCTCATGCATGTCATAACCAATGTCTAACACCATAAAATCAACAGGAAAAATCATCTTATTAACCTTCACAAGAACATCCTCAACTATTCCTTTCGGATAAGCTTTGGATCCATTCACAAATTGAATAACTAAATCAGTTTCAAGCATAGGTCCAAGATCTAGCAATTGATACACAGAGTAGGGTAACACATTAATAGATGAGCCTAAGTCTATCATGCAGTGATCAAACCTAGAGTAACCTATATCACAAGGAATACTAAACATGTCAGGGTCACTACACTTTTCAGGCAAACGCCTTCCGAATACAGCAGACACATGTTCATTCAAATTAATTACTCCTGTCAATTTCTTCCTCTTCCTAGGACAGCATAAACATCTCATATATTTAGCAAATTTAGGCACAGCATGCATCAGATTAAGTAAAGAGAGATTTACCTTATGCTCACCTATGGAGTTGTGCGGCTCCATATCGGGCTCCAGCTTCTTCTTCACTTTTAGCTTCTTAGGAAAGTGATGAGGTGGCTTCTTTGGATCACGAGGTGGAGGAGTGTAATCAACCGGGATCACTTCCAAAGGATACTCACCAAAAACTGACCCATAAAATTTTGTCCAAACCTGCGGACGCTGGTTCTCGACTTTCCATTTTCGCTCATCCGTGGTCACGGTTCCTAAGAAAAAGGGCTCCTCTGTCTTTCCTCCTTTCAGCGGTGATATGACATTCACATTAGCCACTGGAGTTGGTTTCGAATGGGGTGGTGGCCTTTCAAAACCCTCATTCATATTTGCCACAACTTGAGTCAACCTTCCAAGCTGAGTTGCCAAATTTCCAACTTGAGTTGTTAAAAGTTGGATGTTGGAGTGCGTCTCCTGATGAATAGTCATCATGCTCTGCACAAGTGACTTGATGATGTCCTCCATTGACATATATGAACTTTGGTTCATCTCTTGAGGAGCCAACTTGAACATCTCTTGTTGCACTTTTGGAGGTTGCACCATCATGCTTTGCTGCAATTGCATCTGACCTTGGGCGAGAGATTTCATCAAATCCTCAATACTTGGCTCCTGAGGTTCGGGACAGTAATGGGGCCAGCCTTGCTGTTGATAATACAAATTCTCAAACGCTGCCATTTTTCTGGATTAAGATCTCAATGAAAAGAATCAGTAACACAAGTGTGGACCGTAAGATAGGTCCACACAACAGTCGATAAACAAACACACAATCAAACTAGTAATTTAGATTCCCCGGCAACGGCGCCAAATTGATAGGCATTGTTGAGGTGCCTAAACAAAATAATCCTAAACAAACCTAAAAAAGTAGCAAAGGCAAGCAAGGGTCGAATCCCACATGGAGGAAGTAATCTTTCAGAGTGAAGAGTCGTATGTCAAAGGTAACAAAAGGGGGGAATTGGTTGATTGTCGTGAAACAAGTAAACAAAGCAAAGTAAACAAAACAAAAGGTTGAAATCAATTGGGGAAAAACACTTAGCCAAACAAATATTCACCATTCATTTGATTGGTTGATCCTAGATTCTCTCTAATTCCTTACTATGAGTGTTCCTATTCCTTTTCGTGAGTTATAAACAGGACAAACAGACCCTGAGAATACTAACTATTAAATAATCATGAAAACCTCACAGTTCAATTCAACAGCAGCAATGAGCATAGGAATTTAGATAGATACATGCAAGAGTAGCAAACAATCATACTATTGCATGCAATTAATTCTCTCTACAATAAACTAGTCCCAAACAGTTCTTAGAGTATTGCAGTTGTTACACATGAATTAGGTAACTCAAACAGTAATTACCAAACCCTAGCAATAGACAATTACCAATAACAACTAGTTGCGTCCAACAAGCGAAATCAGTAAGAATCAATGGGATGAAGCACAAGAGAATCAATACATTCAAAGGAAAAGAAATAGAATTAAAATCTCACAACCATTATTCAAACGAAGGCTTCAATTGTCGGACTAAGCAAAAATGCTTAGTTCTTCATAGTTCAAAGGAAAAACAATACTCAATGGAAACAACGATAATGATAAAATGGCTAGGGAAAACTAGGTTAAGAACCCTAGAAACCAAAGTAAAGATAACCCAAAATAATCCAAAAGGAAATAAAATATAAAGTATGAAAATAATAAAAGAAAATCGAAATCGAAAATAATAGAAATAAGAAACTCAGAAATCTTCTTACGGACCGCCTCCGTGTCCTTCCGCGGTCGCGGCACCAAATCCGCGGTCGCGGATAACGGATCTTTGCTCTCGACATTTGCACTGGTGGGATTTTCCGCGGGCGCGGATGACTTCGCCGCGGTCGCGAAAGTGGCATTCGCTGGTCTGCGCCTCGCCTTTCGCCGTGGCCTCTTCGTGCACTCCTTCTTGGTCGCGGTAGCCCGCGGCGGGTGTCTTCTCCTCCTTCGTGTGGATTCTTCTCCGTCTTCCTTGGTCTCCTCAAGTGGTCGACTCCTCTGTTTTCTATAAATCTTCGTTTAAGCTTCTCCAAACCACCATATCCACACTTCTTCTCTCCAACTCCATACTCTACAGTTGTGCTCTAAATCCCTACAGATGACATCCTAAACACCGGTAACAACTCCTAGATAAGCACTATAAAGTAGAGCTGATCACTCACTCTTCATATGATGTGAACTGGGGCAGCCGCGTTCTTGAGAAAATAGATGAATGGTGGCCGTGAATCATGAAGGACGGTTGATTTTGATGGATCTGCGGGATCCGGGATAAACAATCAACCGTTCCAAGGCGTCTCTCCTAGGAACCTTGAAAGACTCGAACTAGACTTGGATATGACGCACCAAGGTTCGTTCAAGGTTGTTGAATCAGACTAGGATATTACACACCTAATCTAAACAACCTGTTTTGGATATGACTCACCAAAACACAGAAGAATTGAAGCAATCGGATATAACGCACCAAATGATTGAATTCAACAATGGACGACGAACCCCTCGACTTCAAGTCAGAATAAAACAGAGTGTTTTCAAGATTAATTCAAAGCTAACCCTAAAAAAAGAAATGCAACAAGCTTAAATAGTCTCCTCAAAGCCAGCACTTAAAATAAAACATAAATAATTGCTTTTGGGTCTTCCTCTCATGATGGGCCGGCCCATCATACTCCTTAGACATGTGAACTTCCTAGCCACCTTGAACTTGCCTCTCTTGGACTTGAACATGCATACGCCGAGCCTCCTTGGCCACGCCTCCACCGAACCGGCTAGGACTCTCTTGCAAGCTTGAAGGGCACCTCCATGAGTCTCCTTTCGAGTGTAGGACAGGATCTTCCGGGGACACATCATCAAGCTTGCCACAAATTCCGCTATATCCCACTTCATGTTGGGCCACCAGAATTTCTTTCTGAGGTCTTTGTACATCTTGCTAGAGCCTGGATGTACAGAATATGTAAGAAGAATGAGCCTCACTCATTATCAACTACCGAATATCACCATTGTCAGGCACACAAATTCAATCCTGGAACCATAGTGATCCATCCTCCTGAATCACAAATCCTAGAGCTTTCCTATCCAGAACTTCACTACTCAGCTTCACCAAAACCAAGTCATCGACTTGTTTTTCCTTAGTCCGATCAAGCAACGTAGCCTGGACCTCGATCATGATCACATGTCATTGTCGATGAGCGAATAAGACCTCTATTTTACACAGTCCTTGCTGCAATTCGGTCTGGGCAGTAAGTAAGGCTACTATCGTCTCATGCTGCGTCTTTCGGCTCAATGCATCTGCTACTACATTAGCCTTACTCGGATGATACAACAGTTCGATATCATAATCCTTGAGAAACTCTAACCAGCGTCATTGCCTCATGTTTAACTCCTTCTGAGTAAAAACATACTTCAGACTCTTGTGGTCGGTAAAGATTTGACATCTGACACCGTAGAGATAGTGTTTCCAAATCTTCAGCACAAAGACCACAACTACTAACTCCAAATCATGGGTCGGGTAGTTTGCTTCATATGGCTTTAGCTGCCGAGATGCGTATGCAATAACTTTCCCTTTTTGCATCAATACACATCCCATACCTTGTTTTGAAGCATCACTATTGACCACATACCCATCAGTTCCTTCTGGAAGTGCCAACACTAGCGCTGACATAGAGCACTTTTTCAACTTTTGAAAAATGGCCTCACACTTCTCATCCCACATAAACTTCTTGTGGACCTTGCGGAGCAATCCGGTCATAGGTAGGGCAAGTTTAGAGAACCCCTCTACGAACCGTCTGTAATAGTCTGCACGTCCTAGAAAATTGCGCACCTCCTTCATATTCTAAGATCACTTCCATTCAACTACTGTCTCTATCTTCTGAGGGTCAACCATTACCCCTTTCTCTCTAATCACATGGCCTAGAAATGCCACTTCCTTCAACCAAAAGTCATACTTAGACAACTTAGCATAAAGTTGGTTTTGTCTAAGGATAGATAACGCGATGCGAAGATGCTCCTCGTGAACTTCTTCATTTGGCAAGTAGATCAGAATGTCATCAATAAATACCACCACAAACTTATCCAGATACTGATGAAAGGATCTATGCATGAGGTCCATAAAATCCATTGGAGCATTAGTAAGTCCAAATGACATGACTACGAACTCGTAGTGACCATATGTCGTCCGGAATGCAGTCCTCAGAATATCTTCCTCACGAATTCTAAGCTTATGATAACTAGACCTCAAATCGATATTGGAAAAGACATTTGCTTCCTGTAGCTGATCCAGAAGATCATCTATCCATGGTAACGGGTATTTATTCTTGATGGTGACCTTGTTCAGTTCCCGATAATCAATACACAACCGGAACGAACCATCCTTCTTCTTGACAAATAAGACCGGAGTACCCCAAGGTGACGCACTTGGTCTTATATAGCTCTTCTCAAGCAACTCTTCAAATTGATTCTTTAGTTGTTGCATCTCCATTGGAGCCATACGATAAGGTGCCTTGGAAATCGGCGCCGTACCAGGTTCCAACTCAATAGTAAACTCCAAGTCATGATTCGGGGGCAACCGTGGAATTTTCTTCCGGAAAAACGTCGGCACATTCACACACGATAGGAATATCGTGAACCAAGACTCCATCCTTTTGGGTTTATCCAAATAACACAAGTACCAGACACAACCTTGTCGATGTAACTTAAACACAACCATCACATTGATCAACTTTCCGTTATCGGTGTCATTACGACCCTTGAACTTATACACAAACTGGCCCCCAGATGAAACTGTCACTGTCCTCGTGTTGAAATCGATTACCGCCCCGTGACGCGTCAACCAGTTCATCGCGAGAATAATGTCATATGGAGCCATGGCTATACAAATCAAGTATGCTTCGAACTTCCGGCCCTGAATGGTCACTGGAAAATTCGACAACCGCTTGGTTCCGACTAAATGCTCCCCATTGGGAAGATTAACCAAAAATGGTTCACACACCTCATTGCATTTAACTCGTAACTTATCTACGCAACTCTCAGACACAAACGAATGTGTAGCACCAAAATCAAATAATATGCACATTGATCTAGTGTAGGCATAAAGTACCTTGAGCAACAGGAGCGTTTCGTCCATCGGCTCCACGCATCTCGTAGAGGCGCTGACCCTGACTGCCTGATGTAATCGGAGCATTTCCATTATTCTGCACGGTAGACTGCGTAGTAGCACTTCCTGCAGGCCTCGGCTGAGGTCGGTTATTATGGCTCATCGACCCTTGTTGGGACTCGGCCTCCTAATTTTTCCGTTTAGGCCAATAAGCTTATTGATGCCATTCCTTTCCGCAAGTAAAGCACGTCCGCTTCCCTTTCCTACATTCAGTTATGTCCAGGTGTCCCACAATTGTAACACTGAACATAGCCCTTACTTTGAGCCGATCGCTGAGTAGAGCCAGACTGGGTCATTTCTCTCTTAGGCTGACTAGTCTTTGAGAAATTGGACGACGGAGATGGCTGTTTGAACCCACCATTCTGTTGGCTAACACTCATTGACCTCTGTCGATTGTGCCTCTTCGCTGACTCTTCCAAAGTCACTTCTAACTTGTAAGCAGCGTCCATATACTGCGCCAGAGTAGTACAACCATGATGCACCATTAATGGCTTAATATCTGGGTTCATCCACTCGTGGAAATTCCAGATCTTCTGCTCCTCAGTCGCCACCTCACTTCCAGCATACTGCAACAAGTGTTTAAACTTGGCCGCCAGAGCAGTTACCTTCATCCCTTCAGTCTTCTGGTAGGGAAACTCTTTATGTTTATCCTCCCTCATAGCTCTGAAAAAGAAACGATCAGTCATTTTGGTCTTAAACAATGACCAATTCAGCTCGGGATGATCAGCTAATCCCATGCTCTCCCACCAATTACTTTCCCCATCCTTCAACTGTAAAGAGGCGATATGCACCTTCTCAGCTCCGGTGCAAACAATGTTCCTAAAGAGTCATTCCATATGCAGGAACCAGTAGGCCACCTTGACGGGTTCTCCAATACCGTCATAGGAATCGGGCCTCATAGAGTTGATCGCCTTCAGAGCACGACCATTGCTTCCCTCATCTCTATGCACTAGCATAGGAGGCGCGACATACACCGGCTCCTCCATATTAGGAACATCTTGTGGTGTAGGGATACCCTGAGCTCGTGGCATCCCTTGTCCACCCACCTCTGTGACTGCTTGCATCATAATTTGCCTGATCGCTTCGACAACAACATTGTCGAAGACAATTAGGGCAACAAGAGGTACCTGCACCCTTTCTCCTCCTACCTGAGGGTTAGCTTGAGGTGGAACATTCACAGCGGGATTGCTATGGGATCCAGACCCAATTTCGTCTTCCTGGTTCGTGGCACTCCTTATTTGAATTCTGGAGGCGTTGCTCGTGTAACACCCCCAAAACTTAACCCTTTTAGAAATGTATTACCGCCAGTGACCCCAGTGTTCCTTACCGAGATCACCCAAGGCTTTACCAATTAAATACAATTTATGAAATGCAATTGATACACAAAGATCAAGCATTAAATTCCAAAACATAACATTGTCGAGGAAACAAGAGTTACGGGATTACAACCCAATCCCGAATAGGTCAAAATATAGTTTAAACCAAACACAGCGGAAGACTAAGAAAGTAAGTTACAATCGGAGTTATTGTCCAAAGGATCATAACCTGATTAAAGAAATAATTAAAACATTCAAAACCACCGCCGACTCCATAGTCCTTCTAATCTTCTGAGCTACTTCTTAACTGATGTGCCGAATCGAACGGATGACACCAGCCAACCATGCAAGGGAAAATATTGGTTGGTTAGTCTAACTGAATAGACTAGCAAGGGTACAAAGCAGACTGGTTCGAAGCAGTCATATTAGGTTAGACTCACCGCTTCTCGGATAATAACCGATAACGGTAGTCAACCATCATATTCCTACTGGAATAAACAAGAGGTATGCACAGGAGAAGATTCTGGAAGACTGAATCTTCACAGAAATCGACTCGAAAGAAGACTCCAACGGAATTGAGTCTTTAAGGAAGCAAATGACAAATCTGGAATAATACAGAATCATTCAACAATGATTTAAAACTGACTGAGATGCTTCGGTTCAGGACCAACCTCATCGCCTACAGCGAATCCAGATTGGAAAGAGAACGTACTACATTCAAGTCAAGACGAGTTTTCCTAGCTGCACTGAACTTAGCTGCACTACTCGCCCAAGGTGTATTAATTATGTACGTCAAGGTAGCACTTATCTGATTTATGTTTCAAAAACACACATCACGTTATAGACTTTTACATGTGTACCCCACCAGTGGGACGACACATCTTAGTATACGTTTCGTTGAGAGTGACGTATACCGAAAGGTTTGTGACACCAACTAAGTGTCCTGTCTCTACACACATGTGTAAGAGACCGATCATGATCTTACAATGGTATTGGATGGGGACGAGCCACCCCTCTACCAGATTATAAAGAAATGACTGGACAGAGTCCGAGTAACGTTCCTATCTAACAGTGCTAACTAAACAGTTAAAGCACCACCACAGTTATAGGATACATCCACATAAAGGCCCGAAAGGCGATCACAGATAATAGCGTTGTTCTAACATATATACAACCTATTATATGATTTTCAAAACAGTTTATCAAAACCGTTTCCAGACAAACAGAATATTCATTCCAAATTAATTACTCAGATAAACTACTGATAATTAATGTAAATATGGATAGAAAGAGCAAGAGCGAACCGCCACTTGCCTTACTCCGCAGAATAGTCTAAAGACGTCAACTGGATTCCGGGCTCAACACAGTATATTTCCGACAGCACAACAACCTTCGAGTCGACCCATAAAAGGAATCCTAAGTTAGATCTGACATAAACAGTACGAATCTAAACACGGCGAAAGAACACGAAAGGAAAGACGCCACGATGACAACCGACCAAGCCAAAGCCACGAAGGCGTTCTGGGCACTGGCGGCGGTCGCCGTTCTTGGCGGCGGTCGCCGTGAAGAACACGGCGGTCGCCGTTAAGAACACGGCCGACTGAAACGAGAGAAAACTCACCCCAAAACACGAGCGGTTTGGCCTCCTTCGACTTGCTTTGGATTCTAACCTCCAAGGCTAACCAAAAGCTTCACAAAGGCACTCTGGAAACACACCAAAGCAACACCGGCGAGACCTTCGAATTCCGGCGAAAACACAACTCCGGCGAGAGGCGAATTTGGCAGCGATTCGGGGTTGTAGATGACCCAAAACCCATGCCCAAGCTTGTCTATTTATAGGAAAACCCCAAGGAATGATCTGCAAACCCTCAGACGCGGCAAACGACGCAACGACGCGCCTCGAACGACGCCGGCGACCGGCGGGCAATGCCCACCGGACAATCACGGCGGTCGCCGTAATTTTGCCTGCGGCGGGCACGCGGCGGTCGCCGTAAATGCGGCGGTCGCCGTTGCTAGGCCTGTCGCGGCCAGCTAGAAGCTGACACGTTGACCTCTCGGGCCCAACCACGGCGGTCACCGTTTCTGAACGGCGGTCGCCGTTTCCCCTTTTCCCGCCCATTCGGCTTTGAACGAGCTTGACGATAAACCGGGATAAAAATTATCGTACGCGAACGACAATTTAAAATTCAAGGCACCTTGTCTGTATATTATTTCACTGAGAAAAATATTACAGATATAGAGCACATTATAGAATGTGTCAAGCTACCTGAATTAAATCCGACGTACACAACGGGTACTCGGGAAAATTCCATAATTCCCAAAATAACCTTACAAAAATACGGGGTATCACATCTCCTCCCCCTTACAAGAAGTTTCGACCCCGAAACTTAGGTCGAGAATAACTCGGGAAAACGCCTGAGCATATCTGACTCGGTTTCCCACGTCTCCCAAGTAACTTCTTCGGTCCCTGACTTGGACCACAGCACTCGTACCAAAGGTACGATCTTGTTGCACAAATGCTTCTCCCGACGCTCCAAAATGCGCACGGGCAACTCTTCGTAAGTACCATTAGCTTGAATCTCGATGTCTTCATAACACATGAGACTCATCTGGCACATACTGTCTGAGTAAAGACACGTGGAACACGTTATACACCGGGTGAGCCGATGGTGGCAACGCCAAATGGTACGCTAGAGATCCCACTCTATCCAAAATCTCGAATGGTCCCACGTAGCGAGGGTTAAGCTTCCCACGCTTACGAAATCTGAAAACTTCTTTGGAAGGCGACACCTTGACAAAAACCTTGTCACCGACCTCGAACTCGACAGTCCTGCGCTTCCGATCTGCGTAGGACTTCTGTCGACTCTGAGCGGTCAACATCCTTTGTCTGATCAAAGCAATGTCTGAAGCCGTCCTTTCGACCAATTCTGGTCCAAGCAGAATTTTGTCGGCATTATCGTCCCAACAAATCAGAGATCTGCATCTGCGACCATACAAAGCTTCAAACGGAGCCATCTTGATTGTAGCATGCCAGCTATTGTTGTACGTGAACTCAATCAGACTCAAGCTGTCCTCCCAGCTAGTCGGACGATCGAGCACACAAGCTCTAAGCATATCCTCCAGAGTCTGGATGGTCCTTTCAGACTGGCCATCTGTCTGAGGATGAAACGTTGTACTGAACCTCAACTCGGTCCCCATAGCCTTATGAAGTTCCTTCCAGAATCTTGACATGAAACGTCCATCTCGGTCCGATACAATGGTCTTAGGAATGCCATGTAAGCGGACAATCTCCTTCTGGTAAACTTCGGCTAGCTTCTGGGTTTCCCATGTGGTCTTGATGGCTATAAAATGAGCACTCTTCGTAAGCCTATCCACAATTACCCAAATAGCATCTCTCTGACTTCGAGTCTTGGGTAGCCCAGTGATGAAGTCCATGGAAATGTCCTCCCATTTCCATTCTGGCACGGGGAGAGGTAGCATCTCACCACCTGGTCTGCGGTGTTCGATCTTGACTTTTTGGCAAGTTAAGCACTTTGCCACAAAGTCTGCTACGTCCCACTTCATGTTTGGCCACCAAAACTTCTTCCTGAGATCCTTGTACATCTTGCTAGAGCCAGGATGCACAGAATAAGCAGATGAATGAGCTTCTCTCATCACCAACTGACGAAGACCTTCTGTGTCAGGTACACAGATCCGATCCTGAAACCAAAGTGATCCATCATCCTGAACCACAAAACTGGGAGCTTTCCCATCCATCACTTCACTGCTTAACTTTACCAAGATGATGTCATCGACTTGCTTTTCTTTGATTTGATCCAGCAGTGTAGCCTGAATTTCCATCATACTCAGGTACCCTCTACGCTGGTCATACAAGACTTTAATGTCGCATGACTCTTGGTTTAGCTTGGTCTGAGCAGTAAGCAACGCAATCACAGTCTCGTGCATTGTCTTCCGGCTTAGCGCATCAGCTACTACATTAGCCTTGCCCGGATGATACAACAACTCCATGTCGTAGTCCTTGAGCAACTCTAGCCATCGGCGTTGTCTCATATTTAACTCCTTCTGAGTAAATATATACTTGAGACTTTTGTGGTCGGTGAAGACTTGGCATCTTATACCGTAGAGGTAATGCCTCCAAATCTTCAGCGCAAAGACAACCGCTGCTAACTCAAGATCGTGGGTCGGATAGTTTTCTTCGTAAGTCTTGAGTTGTCTAGATGCGTAAGCAATGACTCTGCCCCTTTGCATCAAAACACAACCAAGACCACACTTTGAAGCATCACTATAGACCACATAATCGTCATTCCCCTCTGGGAGTGCTAACACGGGTGTCGAGGTCAACCGTCGCTTCAACTCCTAGAAACTGACCTCGCACTTGTCATTCCAGACAAACTTCTTATGGACTTTGCGGAGTAGATTGGTCATAGGTAGAGCGATCTTTGAAAATCCTTCTACGAACCTTCTATAATACCCGGCAAGTCCAAGAAAACTGCGCACCTCTTTTACGTTCTGAGGCTGTGTCCACTTAGCCACAACTTCAATCTTTTGGGGATCAACCATAACCCCATTTTTATTGATCACGTGGCCTAAGAAAGCCACTTCCTTCATCCAGAATTCACATTTAGACAGTTTAGCATAAAGCTGATGTTGTCTAAGGATCGACAAGGAAATCCGTAGATGTTCCTCGTGGACTTCTTCATTCGGAGAATAGATCAAGATGTCGTCTATGAAGACCACCACGAACTTATCCAAGTACTGGTGAAAACATCGGTTCATCAAATCCATAAAGACAGCTGGAGCATTTGTAAGCCCAAAAGGCATCACTACGAACTCGTAATGACCATATCTGGTCCTGAACGCAGTTCTAGGAATGTCCTGCTCCCGAATCATGAGTTGATGATATCCAGATCTTAAGTCGATCTTGGAGAACACCTTTGCTCCTTGCAACTGGTCCAACAAGTCATCAATCCTAGGCAAAGGATACTTGTTCTTGATCGTCACCTTGTTCAACTCTCGATAGTCGATACAAAGTCGGAACGATCCGTCCTTCTTTTTGACGAACAAAACCGGGGCACCCCACGGCGATGCACTCGGTCTGACATAACCTTTATCGAGAAGATCTTCAAGTTGATTCTTCAACTCTTGCATCTCAGCTGGA
The DNA here is from genome assembly GCA_027886185.1 of Rheum nobile. Classification (NCBI taxonomy): domain Eukaryota; kingdom Viridiplantae; phylum Streptophyta; class Magnoliopsida; order Caryophyllales; family Polygonaceae; genus Rheum; species Rheum nobile. Next base: position 1,536,864 of record WOAB01000003.1, read on the forward strand.
GCCATCCGATACGGGGATTTGGAAATCGGCGCCGTACCAGGCTCGAGATCAATTGAAAACTCTATGTCACGATTTGGGGGTAATCTTGGAATTTCTTCCGGAAAGACATCCGAAAATTCCCTAACTACAGGAATATCAAGAACCTCAGGTTCATCATTCTCAGGCGAATCCAAGTAGCAAAGGTACCCGACACATCCTTATCGTAGTAGCTTAAACACAGCCATCGCATTGATCAGCTTGCCGTTATCAGCGTCATTTCGACCTTTGAACTTGCATACGAATTGGCCCCCGGATGATACCGTCACCGTTCTTGAACTGAAGTCGATCACCGCCTTGTGACGCGTCAGCCAATCCATACCGAGAATAATGTCGTATGGAGCCATGGCTATGCAGATTAAATCTGCCTCGAATTCCTTACCCTGAATGGTAATCGGAAAGTCGGACAAATGCTTGGTTCCCACCAAACGTTCTCCATTAGGAAGATTAACGACGAAAGGGTCGCACGAATCATTGCACACTAAGTCTAACTTGCTAACACAGCTATCCGAAATAAAGGAATGCGTAGCACCAGAATCAAACAGAATGCACACTGAAGTAGAGTGAAGGTATAGAGTACCTTGAGCAATCGGAGCGTTGGGTACTTCTGCCTCACGCATCTCGTACAAGCGTTGGCCCTGACTTCCAGAAACAGCTGGGGCCTTTCCCCTGTTCTGAGCAGTCGTCTGCACTGAAGGGCTAGGAGTCTCGGCAGGCTTAAACCTAGGTCAGTTGCTCTGATGAACTGACCCTTGCTGTGACTCTACTCCCTTCTGCTTCCCCTGCTTGCAGAACTTTTGTAGATGACCATCACGTCCACACCCAAAGCATGGCCTCCTCTCCTTTCGACACTCAGTGCTCTTGTGCCCAGCAGTACCGCAGTTATAACACTGAACTATACTCCGGGTCTGCCCTGACTGCTGAGTCGATCCCCCTTGCGTCATCTCCGTCTTAGCTCGGCCGGACTTGGCGAAGTTAGACGGTGGCGCAGGGCGCTTAAAACCACTTCCATGGTTCTGATTCTGCATCGACTTCTGTCGGTTGCGCCTCTTGGTCGACTCCTCGAGAGTTACCTCCAGCTTATAGGCACAATCCACATACTGCTCCAAGGTAGAGCATGTGTGGTGCACCATTAATGGCTTGATATCCGGGTTCATCCACTCGTGGAAGTACCAGATCTTTTGAGCCTCAATGGTGATCTCGGCAGTGGCGTACTGTAGAAGATGGTTGAACTTAGATGCCAACTCGGTCACTCTCAGACCATCAGTCTGAGGGTACAAGAACTCTTTATGCTTCTCCTCTCTCATAGCACGAGAGAAAAAGCGATCAACCATCTTGGTCTTGAACATCGACCAAGTCAACACTGGGCTCTCAGCCAAACCAGTGCTCTCCCACCACTCGCTAGCCTCCTCCTTCAGCTGAAGAGAAGCGATATGGACCTTCTCGGCCTCCGTACACTCCACGTTCCTGAACAACCTCTCCATATGGGAGAACCAATGAGTCACTGCCACTGGCTCCCCTTTCCCGTTATAGCAGTCGGGTCTCATGGAAGTAATGGTCTTAAGAGCGCGACCATAGCTGTCCCTCACCCTAACGGCAGTCTCCTGAATCACAGGGTTTCTGGGTTCCATAACATCAGGAACCGCTGCGTGAATAGGCACTTCTTGTGCTTGAGGCGCACTTGGTCTCAAGACATCTGTAATAGCCTGCATCACGATCCCTCGGATTGCCTCAACAGCTGCAGCGTCAAACAACGTCGACGCTTGGGTCTGATCCTGACCTTCACGCCTCTGCTGGACACGAGACTCAGACTCGTGTTCATCCTGAACACCTCTTCCTGCTGGTCTGGGGTTTTGGCTAGTCCTAGCACCGGCTCGAGTCGAGTTTCTCGTGCTTCTTGGGTTCACCATCTGTTTACCGATCCAATTCCAAGCATTCAATACATTAATATTATGCAACATACTTATGCAATATATCAATGTACATAAATCACTCAGAATAGATCAACTTGGCATTTTATAGATGAACCTTCGAATTCTTACACAAGTTACACATAAGTTTATCATTCAAGTGTTTGGACAACATTGCTCGAAGATATAAGTGTTTCTCAGAGTACTTGCCGCAATACTGAAATATTACACAAAGTACAACTTGGAATACTAAGAAACGAAACTTCTACGATAGGCAACGCCATTCCTCCTCAAGGCGTTCCAAAATGCCTCCCATACGACTGGCTACTCGTGCATGGTCTCTTCGGGCTAGGCTCACCATCGAGCTCTGGCGATGGGTTTCGCACCCTGCTTGACCCTGAAGCACATAGTCCTAGCTCAGTCTTGGTAAAGTATGGGTCGTCCATGACTGGTCCTCCTATTCCAGCCCTCCTCTGAGTACTGGCGATCAGCTCATCCCCCTGACGCTGCTGTTCTGCGGAGATTACCTCGCTCTGGCGGAGAATCTCCTGCAGCTCGGATTCCGACCTCCATCTCCTTGGAGTAGGGATAGGCTGAGATTCCCTGTCACTTCTCCCAATACCGTACTCGGTATACAGTGCCTCCCAATCAGCTTCTGACATGGGTGCGTACTCTGGCACTGGTGACAATCCTGTACCGGGCTCCTGATTCTGCCCTCTAAGGTCCAACTCTGGATCCTCTTCTGGATCATTCTCTATGGGATCCTCTTCCTCGGGATCATCCTCGATGGGATCCTCATCCTCGGGATCATCCTCGATGGGATCCTCCTCCTCGGAATCATCCTCGATCATATCCTCGTCCTCGACAGGATCTTGCTCAAGCATCTCCTCTTCCTCGTCCTCGTACTCGATCTCCTCGGGAATTGGTCCCAGTAGAAAGTCGTCTTGGTAAACCCCTTGGTCATACCTTGACAACTCGTCTTCCTGCTCCCATTCCTGTACTCCCTCCACCCTTGCTGGCGGCACAGGTGCAAGTCTAGGGGCCATAGCATTCCTAGCTACAAGGACAACCGACTCGGGGAGAACGTGCTTGACGTCTTCGGGCGGGCTACTCGGGCCTCCAACCTCGAAACATCGCTGAGGTAACGGAAAATCTAGCCTCGGCTGATCCGACTTGGCGTCTTCCGACCCCCTACCAATAGAAAAGCAGACACCCATCCTATCGAACAATAAGGAATGAATTAGTCTTTCTAGACATAGAAGCAAGCTTACTATATCAGACTATAAAGAAGACATGACTATGAACGGTGTTTTGAAATTCTTTACACTTTGAAAATTTAGAGCCCTTTTTAAAGCATTTTCAAAAATGGATAATTGATTTATAAAATCCCAAACCCGTTTTAAAACCTTTGGCTCTGATACCACAACTGTAACACCCCCAAAACTTAACCCTTTTGGAAAGGTATTATCGTCAGTGACCCCAGTGTTCCTTACCGAGATCACCCAAGGCTTTACCAATTAAATACAATTTATGAAATGCAATTGATACACAAAGATCAAGCATTAAATTCCAAAACATAACATTGTCGAGGAAACAAGAGTTACGGGATTACAACCCAATCCCGAATAGGTCAAAACATAGTTTAAACCAAACATAGCGGAAGACTAAGAAAGTAAGTTACAATCGAAGTTATTGTCCAAAGGATCATAACCTGATTAAAGAAATAATTAAAACATTCAAAAACCACCGCCGACTCCATAGTCCTTCTAATCTTCTGAGCTACTTCTTAACTGATGTGCCGAATCGAACGGATGACACCAGCCAACCATGCAAGGGAAAACATTGGTTGGTTAGTCTAACTGAATAGACTAGCAAGGGTACAAAGCAGACTGGTTCGAAGCAGTCATATTAGGTTAGACTCACCGCTTCTCGAATAATAACCGATAACGGTAGTCAACCATCATATTCCTACTGGAATAAACAAGAGGTATGCACAGGAGAAGATTCTGGAAGACTGAATCTTCACAGAAATCGACTCGAAAGAAGACTCCAACGGAATTGAGTCTTTAAGGAAGCAAATGACAAATCTGGAATAATACAGAATCATTCAACAATGATTTAAAACTGACTGAGATGCTTCGGTTCACGACCAACCTCATCGCCTACAGCGAATCCAGATTGGAAAGAGAACGTACTACATTCAAGTCAAGACGAGTTTTCCTAGCTGTACTGAACTTAGCTGCACTACTCGCCCAAGGTGTATTAATTATGTGCGTCAAGGTAGCACTTATCTGATTTATGTTTCAAAAACACACATCACGTTATAGACTTTTACATGTGTACCCCACCAGTGGGACGACACATCTTAGTATACGTTTCGTCGAGAGTGACGTATACCGAAAGGTTTGTGACACCAGCTAAGTGTCCTGTCTCTACACACATGTGTAAGAGACCGATCATGATCTTAGAATGGTATTGGATGGGGACGAGCCACCCCTCTACCAGATTATAAAGAAACGACTGGACAGAGTCCGAGTAACGTTCCTATCTAACAGTGCTAACTAAACAGTTAAAGCACCACCACAGTTATAGGATAAATCCACATAAAGGCCCGAAAGGCGATCACAGATAATAGCGTTGTTCTAACATATATACAACCTATTATATGATTTTCAAAACAGTTTATCAAAACCGTTTCCAGACAAACAGAATATTCATTCCAAATTAATTACTCAGATAAACTACTGATAATTAATGTAAATATGGAAAGAAAGAGCAAGAGCGAACCGCCACTTGCCTTACTCCGCATAATAGTCTAAAGACGTCAACTGGATTCCGGGCTCGACACAGTATATTTCCGACAGCACAACAACCTTCGAGTCGACCCATAAAAGGAATCCTAAGTTAGATCCGACATAAACAGTACGAATCTAAACACGGTGAAAGAACACGAAAGGAAAGACTCCACGACGACAACCGACCAAGCCAAAGCCACGAAGGCGTTCTGGGCACTGGCGGCGGTCGCCGTTCTTGGCGGCGGTCGCCGTATTTATCACAGCGGTCGCCGTGAAGAACACGGCGGTCGCCGTTAAGAACACGGCCGACTGAAACGAGAGAAAACTCACCCCAAAACACGAGCGGTTTGGCCTCCTTCGACTTGCTTTGGCTTCTAACCTCCAAGGCTAACCAAAAGCTTCACAAAGGCACTCTGGAAACACACCAAAGCAACACCGGCGAGACCTTCGAATTCCGGCGAAAACACAACTCCGGCGAGAGGCGAATTTGGCAGCGATTCGGGGTTGTAGATGACCCAAAACCCATGCCCAAGCTTGTCTATTTATAGGCAAACCCCAAGGAATGATCTGCAAACCCTCAGACGCGGCAAACGACGCAACGGCGCACCTCGAACGACGCCGGCGACCGGCGGGCAATGCCCACTGGACAATCACGGCGGTCGCCGTAATTTTGCCTGCGGCGGGCACGCGGAGGTCGCCGTTGCTAGGCCTGTCGCGGCCAGCTAGAAGCTGACATGTTGACCTCTCGGGCCCAACCACGGCGGTCGCCGTTTCTGAACGGCGGTCGCCGTTTCCCCCTTTTCCCGCCCATGCGGCTTTGAACGAGCTTGACGATAAACCGGGATAAAAATTATCGTACGCGAACGACAATTTAAAATTCAAGGCACCTTGTCTGTATATTATTTCACAGAGAAAAATATTACAGATATAGAGCACATTACAGAATGTCTCAAGCTACCTGAATTAAATAAGCCAATAAAATAACGGGTACTCGGAAAAATTCCATAATTCCCAAAATAACCTTACAAAAATACGGGGTATCACAGCTCGGACCAGCTTCTTGACGAGTGGTGTTCCTAGTGTTCACCATCTGGTTGCGTTTTCGTTTATTAGATATAAGCCAATAAAATAAAATATTGCTAGTAATAACTACATTAGATGCAATAATTAAGACAACCTTCTCATAAACTCAACTTTTCATTAGTGAAAAACACACCAAATGTCAAACAACAACCAAAATGAAAGAGGAAATAACATTAGGAGACTACTGCTCCATTATTGTCTAAGTGGGAAAAGCTAGAAAGAAAACTAATGCACTATAAATCACTGTTTCTTCTCGGGGTCCCGAAACAGGTCTTTATAGGCTATAGCCGTCATCCTTTTCTTTAGAGGTAGTTATTCCTCCGAGTCATCAGCTGACCTCTTCTGCTTCGGATCACTTGGTTCTTCAGCAGGAACTGATGGCTCACCAGACTTAACCATATCGTCCTTCTGACCTCAGAGCCTTTCCACGCTTGCCCCCATAGATCCTCATTGTCGGGCTGATGCAATAGCCAAAACATCTCTTCCCAATACTCGTGGAAGGGATCCAACGGCTCCTTCTCACTCTCTGAATCCGTCAATGAGTCCTCATCTTCATCAGCGACCTCGGGGGTAGGGGATTGCTTGGATTGCACTTCCCTCTCTTCCCCACTCTCGGACTCAGAGCCTTCGATCAGCGGGGCGAACTCAAGCACTGGGTCGTCATTCACAACAAGCTCTACAGAATCAGGCTCAGACTTGATTGTTGGAGCGGTCTCAGATTCTTCCTTAGTCCTTAGCTGAACTCTCGAAAACACCATTGTCTAAAATGAGACAAGGCTATCTTCTATAATATGCATGAGTGGTTGAACTACTATTGTTGGCAGAAGTTTGAAAAGGATTTCACAAAACTCGACTCGTTGTTAAACCCAACCTGTCTTCCACTTCAAAACTTGTTATAGAAACTTATAGTAATATGATTTTGGAATAAATCCCACCAAATCATTGTGATTTGAAATCTCCTTATAGACATTTTATTCTAAGCCTTACTTAGGGCCTATAACAAAGAAAATTTTCACACCAAATTTTTGCTTTATAAAACTCAAATAAACACAAAATGGTTTAAAAATTTTGAGTTTAAAAACTTTTCGCTCTGATACCACAATTGTAACACCCCTAAATTACCTTAGAAATATTACCGCTAGTAACCTCAGATCACATATCCAAAATCACCCAAGGCTTTACAGTATTGATTGCAACTAATAATTTAAAACGAACAATAACATATATAAAATCAAAATCAACATTGTATTATAAATCAACGTTGCAAAAACGACAACCCAATAATGTATATCAAAGTATCAGCGGAAGACTTAAATATTCAAAACACAAACAGGATCTAAACCTTGTTCAATAATTATTCAAACGATAAAGGAAATGCAGCTGCCTTCAACGTCTTCATTTTGTTGCTTCGATCTGGGAAGTTGTACCTAGTGTGCTGTGTAGAACGGATGGCACCAGCCAACCATTCAAGGAAAAGGAAAGGTTGGTTAGTCAAATGAAAGACTAAACAATGGCTCAAACATAATGGTTCTTGTGATTGTATCTGGCTACTATCATAGTCTCTCGAATAAAAGCCGATAGACGATACATAACCCAAAAATACTCTCACTGAAATGGAAGAATAGGAATACAACAAGAGAAGACTCCAAAGGAAATGAGTCTTATAGGAATACTTATGTTTGTTTGGGAACATTATATTTAACACAAAGTTTGAAAACCGATCTTGGTTATTTAGGTCCACGACCAACCTCACCGCATGATGCAAATCCAGATTGGAAAGATGGCTTACTTTAATGCAAGAGTCCGGCGGGTTCCACGTTGTACTTCTCGCCCGAGGGTATATTAATTATGTACAACAAGGCCCTTATCTTATTTAATTTCAAAACGTTCATTAACATTGAAGCTTTTAATTTCCACAACAGATCTCACAATGAGATATAGAATGAGAACAAATCCCGAAGATTGGCACTAGCTAAGTGCACCACCACCTATATTAGGATAGGGGTAGGTCATGACCAAAAGCATTAGGGCATTTAACCTCCTAACACAAAGTTATAAAAAAACGACTAAACCTCGCAAGGAAATAGTATTCCTACGAATACTCGTGTTAAACTAGCATTTATATATTCACACCAATGCATAAAAAATTCACACCAATTATATCTAGCACCCTATAGTATGTATATATATATAAAGAAGAGTCGTAGCTAGCATATTATACAACCTAATTATAAGGTTCACTTAACACACCATTTATTCACACAAGTTCCCAAACAAGAAATGAATTATTTATCCCAACTTAATGGCACAATCGATTCATTGGCAATTAAGATAAAAATGGAATAAATATGCAATAGTGAACCTCCACTTGCCTTGAATCACAGAGAGATGAACGATATCACGGGCATGGTTGTTTCAGAGTAACAACTTGAATCCTTGCTCTCTATTTCCGTTCCAAAAGCAAATCCGAGACGTACCCAAATCACACACAAAAATAAATATTAATTAGATAATTTATTTAATATTGAATTTTGAAGGGTATATGTCTCAAGACTTAAATTGAATTAATTTATCTCCAACTAATTCAATTTTCAAGGCTTAATCGGTACAACAATTATTTATACGATTAAAAATCAATTAGTTGTATATTCTTAATAATCTTTTCATGAATAAATAAATCTCATATTTTATTTATAAATCCAGAAATTTTCCACCAAAATATTATCTAGATGAAAAGTTAATATTTTAACCATTCATAGTCTAAGATAATACCCAAAGTAATTTTAATTAATTTAATTTTAATTTTATAAAATCAAATTAGTTCCATCTTATTATTCAGTAATCAAGATTAATTTAATTAACCTTAATTAAGCCAAATAATAACAAAGAAAATTTAAAAATTAAAAATCGGACAAAAATCCGAAAAATACCCAATTCGGTTCGCGCGGTGGAGACGTGGCGGAGATCAGCGGAATTGGAGGCCCGTCGGTGTCTTTCCGGCGGCGGGACCTTAGGGATTTTGAAGTATACTCACAGGCGGACCTAATGGTGGTGACAATTGTTGCAACTCATTTTAACATGTGGCACCGGGCTCTTTTCCGGGCACAATTCCGGTGGGCTCCGGCCATTGTCAACACCGGAAAGTGGGAGCATTGACTTCATCTACGCGAGCACACTCTCGTAGTGTACTCATACGACAAAAATAATTTCCGTTTGAATGAGAAATGGAGGCCCAATGTAGCTTGCATGAAGTGCAAAACTTGGGCAAATGTGGGGGCAAGAACTTGTCCCACATTGAAAGTTTGGAGATAAATCTCCTAGCATATATAGAGGAGAAATGGACTCAAGGTTGTGGCCTTGGGTCATTACCCATTTTCAATGGGGAGAGGACCTAGCTCATCAAGCCCACACGCGCGCCGAGCCGAGCCGAGTCGAGTCGGGTCGGGTGGGCGGGCGAGCCGAGCTCGGGCCGGGTTGGATCGGATCGGGCTTGGGCTGGCCAGCCAATGCGTAAGAGATCTTTGGTTAACAACGAAGTAATCTCTAAGAGAAGAACCTCTCGGGTTTTTCTTCCAAATGCTCCCACAAAAGCTCTCGTTTTTCACTTCTCCTTCTCTTTTTCGTGTCTGAGAGTACACACAGATTCGTGGGTTCGTAGGCTCTTGTTACTGGGTTGTGCGGTTCAAGAGATCGTCGCAGTTGTATCATGGGATTCGGAACGTCAACAACCGTCACACTACGGGGCATTTTCAGAATTAAGGAAAGAGATTTCGGTCTCGACTCTGCATCCGTTCTTCGTTCGGTATTTCTAAACTTTAGATTTCCTTAATTCATGTTCGTATATTTGCAGTTTAAAGCTTTCGTATGCCTATAGGCATTTATGTTCCTACATTCTTAATTCTGAAAATTTTGCTTCGTTTGACTGCTTATACGGACTAACCGATTTGATTGTCTGAAGTATTTTTTGACTTTTCGATGTTCGTCATTTTAGTTGATGTTTGGATTATATTGTGCCGTTCGTGAATTAAATCTGCATCTTAATTAATTTGCTGCATTATTTTGTTGTTCGTTATTTAATTTGCGGTTTTGATTTCATTCACTGTTCGGTATTATGAATATACCGTTAGTGCATGTTTGTGCTGTTCGTGAACTAGTCTGTTATTTCTGAATTATTATGTTGTTTAATTCGGTTTTTATCTGTTCAAGCATGCTTTATTTGCTAATTCATTAATTTGGTTAATTAACTTGATGTTTGAGCATGATTTCATTTGATGTTCGAGCATGATTCCTGTATGAATCTTTTTCCTTTTTTTCTCTGCATGCTGATTTTGGTCTTCTAGATCTGAATCTTTTCGGCCATCTGTACTCTTGTACAAAAAAATCAAACTAAAACAACTATATATATACGTATGAAACTGCAATTTCTTGTTTAAATTGCTTCGTTTGAAAATTTGCTCATTGAACTTGCCGTTGCAATCGTATAATTTTTGTACATTTATGAGATGTATGATTAACCAAACTGAGAATGTTAATTCTGGTTTTGGTGCTCGTGTCGGAGCCGATATTGGAAATCGTGTTGAGTCGACACCCCGGGTTCAGTCTGGGAGTGGTCTGCCAACAGTGACTTTGCGAGTCATGAGGTTCGGAAACGCCGTTAACTCAGATTGTCCAAACCAATAGCCTATCAGACTAGAAAAGTTTCTGAAAGAGGATAAGCATGTGCTTTTACCTCAGAATTCATATCTTTTCTCCCTAGCCAGCGTTGAGACCTGGACTAATGGGGATTGTCTGTGCAAAGGTTGGGTTCAAAACCGTCTGATAGATCCACTGTACACTGGTACAGTGAGATCAAGACTTCTAAGGAATACTGAATTGCCTTGGAAAGAAATACAAGTCTGAGGACGCAAGCTCTAAGAAGTTCGCAGTGGCGAAATTTCTGGACTTCAAAATGGTGGACTCCAAGCCCATCATGGAACAAGTTGAAGAGCTGCAATTGCTTACGCATGAAATTATTGCGGAATGAATGTCGATCTATGAGACGTTCCAGGTAGCTTCTTTCATAGAGAAACTCCCTCCAGGATGGAAGGATTTCAAGAGCTATCTAAAGCACAAGCGAAAAGCTATGACTGTTGAAGACTTGATTGTCAGGCTACGGACTGAGTCAACCTACCACAAAACACAGGGTGGTCAGGTACTGAACCCGAAGGTCAACTTGGCCAAACACAAGGACAAGGGGAAGAAAATAAATTTTCAACCCCAAGGCTCCAACAACTTCAATAAGCAACGAGCTAAGAAGTTCAGTGGAAAATGCCACAAGTGTGGTAAAATGGGTCACAAGGCTGACGAATGTCGTCGCAAGGCTGATCCGCATAAGGACAAGGGAAATCCCAAGTCAACATGACTGAAGGCAGGCTCACGGACGCAGATCTGTGTGGTTTGACGTCTGAAGTCAATATGATTGGAAGCAATCCAATGGAATGGTGGTATGATACATGTACTACCACACATATCTGCTCTGATAGGGGAACGTTTACCACTTATTTGAAGAGCAAGAGTGACGAGCATCTATTCATGGGGAACTCGTTCACATCCAAGGTCGATGGTCACGACAAAGTGGTGTTGAAGCTGACTTCCGAGAAGGAGCTGACTCTCACCAATGTCATGTATGTGCCAGATATATGGAAGAATCTGATCTCCGGCAATTTGCTGAGCAAGAACGGCTTCGCTGTGAAGTTCGTGTCTGACAAGCTAGTTCTTTCTAAGAATGTGGTGTATTTGGGTAAGGGTTATGTAAAGGATGAACTGGTCAAACTGAATGTAATGACAATCATCCCAAACTCTGTTGTATCCAATGTTTCAATGAATAAGAATAATCTTATTGCTTATGTCGTTGAGTCTTTTAATATTTGGCATGGACGGTTAGGGCATGTGCATAACAAGTCTATTCAAAGACTAATGAACATGAACATGCTTCCGAAATGCAAATCAAGTAAAGACAAATGTGAAGTATGCGTACAGGCCAAACTCACAAACACACCATCCCCACGTGTAGAGAGAACAACCGAACCTCTAGGTTTAATACGCACAGTTGTGTGTGATTTAAAATTTGTGCAAACTAGAGGCGGTAAAAAGTATTTCGTGACTTTTATCGACGATTGCACAAAATATTATTATGTACACTTGCTAAGAAGCAAGCATGAGGCCTTGGAAAAATTCAAGGAATACAAGTTGGAAATTCAAACCAACTTAGTAAAACCATAAAAAATATCTGAAGTGATAGAGGAGGCGAGTATGATGAACCTTTCAACGCGTTCTGTAGAGAACACAGGATTATTCATCAAACAACTGCTCCCTACTCACCAGAATCTAATGGAGTTGCGGAACGAAAGAACCGAACTCTGAAAGAGATGATGAATGCAATGTTGCAGGAATCTGGGTTACTCCAGAAGATGTGGGGGGAAGTAATGCCTACCACCAGTTATATCCTCAACACGATACTGCATAAGGTACTGGCAATACGCCATACCAACTTTGGAAAGGTAACGTACCATCGTACAAATACCTCAAAGTGTGGGGGTGCCTAGCAACAGTGGTAGTGCCACCTCCTAAAAAGGTCACAATTGGACCTAAAACCGTTGATTGTATTTTCATAGGATATGAACATAACATTAGTGCTTACCGGTTTCTGGTACATAAATCTGATATACCAGTTATACATGTCAATACAATAATGGAATCAAGGAATGCGTCTTTCTTTGAAAACGTGTTTCCGTGCAAGGATAAAGAATATCCGAAACAAACTCGTGAACATAGTGCAACAGGCACTTCTGTAAATGAAACAGAAGTTGAACCTAGACGAAGCAAAAGAGCTCGAAAGGAGAAAACCTTTGGGCAAGAGTTCATAATGGCTTTTCTCTTGGAGAATGAGCCTAGAACCTTCAAAGAAGCCATGTCTATACCTGATGCACCTTCATGGAAGGAAGCAGCGAAAAGCGAAATCGACTCCATTATGCAGAATCATACATGGGAGTTAGTTGATTTGCCACAAGGGTGTAAAGCACTTGGGTGCAAATGGACTTTCAAAACCAAATTGAAAACCGATGGCTCAATAGATAAGCACAAGGCGAGGCTTGTGGTGCAAGGATTTCGGCAAAAATAAGGCCATGATTTCTTTGACACTTATTCTCCAATTACGAGAATAACTTCAATCAGAATGCTAATAGCAATAACGGCATTACGAAACCTCGAAATCCATCAAATGGATGTGAAAACTGCCTTTCTAAACAGAGAATTAGAAGAGGAGATATACATGAAACAACCTGAGGGTTATGTGGTTCCTGGACAGGAACACAAAGTGTACAGACTCGTGAAGTCTCTATATGGACTCAAACAAGCTCCAAAGCAGTGACATGAAAAATTTGGCAATGTCATGATGTCAAATGGCTTCAGCATCAATGAATGTGACAAATGCATCTATTTCAAAGACACACCAAATGGTTACATCTTGTTGTGTTTGTATGTAGATGACATGCTCATTATTGGAAGCAATAAGGACATGATCAACCGAACTAAGAACATGCTTAGTGGGAAGTTTGACATGAAAGACTTGGGATTAGCAGATGTCATACTAGGGATTAAAATCACTAGACATTCTGAAGGAGTAATCCTGTCTCAAGCTCATTATACTGAAAAAGTACTTGAGAGATTCAAGAACTATTCAAGCGGGATTGCAAAGAGTCCCGTAGACCCTCATCTTCATTTGACTAAGAACTCGGGGGATGCAGTGTCACAATTGGAGTATGCACGTGTGATTGGAAGTCTCATGTACTTGACCAATTGCACAAGACCAGACTTGGCGCACTCAGTAAATGTACTAAGTCGCTACACAAGTAATCCAGGACATAAACATTGGAAAGGGATAGCTAGAGTATAGAACTACTTGCGCTATACTCAAAATTATGGGCTGCATTATGGGAAATACCCATCAGTTTTGGATGGATACAGTGATGCCAACTGGATATCCGATTCCAGAAACTCAAAATCCACAAGTGGATATGTATTTACACTTGGTGGTGCAACAATATCATGGAAATCTTCCACACAAACACTATTGGCCAGATCCAATATAGAATCTGAGTTCATTGCTTTAGACAAAGCAGCTGAGGAAGCTGAATGGCTTCAGAATGTGTTGGAAGATATCCCGATTTGGGACAAAACCAGTGCCAGCAGTAAGTGTACACTGTGATAGCCAATCGGCTATAGCTCGGGCACTGCGTCGTTTGTACAATGGTAAGTCACGTCATATACGAAGACGACATACAACCATTACACAACTACTCTCGCATGGTATAATCTTAATAGATTATATCAAGTCGGTTGACAACCTAGCGGATCCGTTTACTAAAGGTCTGTCACGAGATCAAGTTGTTAAATCATCAAGAGGAATGGGTTTAAAAGCCTATGACTAAAGAGGACGCTTGATGGCTAACCCTACCTACCTGACTGGAGATCCCAAGAAGTAGGTTCAAAGGGAAAACTAAATCAAGCTGAATCAAGATGAGCACTGGGAGACTTAAGTCTCATCCCAGTTCCTAGGATGATGAACAGTGCTACCTGTATGAGTTAAGGTTAAGCTTGGCTTTTAATGATTCCATAGCTTTAAAATAAAAGTGGGGTATGACAGGATACTCTTCATGGCAACCACCTTATGAGTGTGAAATGGGGCCGTTTCTAGGAGAATTAAGAGAGGCTGAATTCTCCAAGTTCACTCATGAATAACCAGGGATGTTCAAGGCCAAAATGAACACAACAAAGAACCTAGTTCTGTGAGAAGATGAAACTGTGTGATAGTTATTGTCTCGATTTACATCAAAGCCCGGGTGGTTCAAGACATCATGTTCACTACCTGGTCGAGTAAATCCGATAGCTACTCACTATGGGTGGTTCAAGGCTGAAACACGCTACCAGCCCAGATGCAGTGATTTTTCGACTGTACTCTCAAAAGTCTTTCTGTTTTTAAAACCAATGTTTAGAATCATTTCTATTCATGTGGGGGATTGTTGGAACTCATTTTAACATGTGGCGCCGGGCTCTTTTCCGGGCACAATTCCGGTGGGCTCCGGCCATTGTCAACACCGGAAAGTGGGAGCATTGGCTTCATCTACGCGAGCACACTCTCGTAGTGTACTCATACGACAAAAATGATTTCCGTTTGAATGAGAAATGGAGGCCCAATGTAGCTTGCATGAAGTGCAAAACTTGGGCAAATGTGGGGGCAAGAACTTGTCCCACATTGAAAGTTTGGAGATAAATCTCCTAGCATATATAGAGGAGAAATGGACTCAAGGTTGTGGCCTTGGGTCATTACCCATTTTCAATGGGGAGAGGACCTAGCTCATCAAGCTCACACGCGCGCCGAGTCGAGTCGGGTCGGGTCGGGTGGGCTAGCCGAGCCGAGCCGAGCTCGGGCCGGGTTGGATTGGATCGGATCGGATCGGGCTTGGGCTGGCCAGCCAACGCCCTATCCTTTTGGGCCGATCCAAAAGGCCCATTAGTGGGCTTTGACCCAGCTTTAACTCCCTCAATGAATTCTCTCCGTTAACTCCATAAGTTACATCTTACAAATGTGTAACTCCAGCAAGAAGAGATCTTTGGTTAACAACGAAGTAATCTCTAAGAGAAGAACCTCTCGGGTTTTTCTTCCAAATGCTCCCACAAAAGCTCTCGTTTTTCACTTCTCCTTCTCTTTTTCGTGTCTGAGAGTACACACAGATTCGTGGGTTCGTAGGCTCTTGTTACTGGGTTGTGCGGTTCAAGATATCATCGCAGTTGTATCCTGGGATTCGGAACGTCAACAACCGTCATACTACGGGGCGTTTTCAGAATTAAGGAAAGAGATTTCGGTCTCGACTCTGCATCCGTTCTTCGTTCGGTATTTCTAAACTTTAGATTTCCTTAATTCATGTTCGTATATTTGCAGTTTAAAGCTTTCGTATGCCTATAGGCATTTATGTTCCTACAACAATTGCGGCAATGGAGCTCCGGTGTGGCGGCAATCTCCCCTGCAATAGAAAGCTGCGATTTTTAGGGTTCTTGAGTTTCTAGGATGAAATTGGA
Source organism: Rheum nobile (assembly GCA_027886185.1). Lineage (NCBI taxonomy): Eukaryota > Viridiplantae > Streptophyta > Magnoliopsida > Caryophyllales > Polygonaceae > Rheum > Rheum nobile. The sequence goes on from WOAB01000003.1 coordinate 1,552,804, forward strand.
TGACAAAATCACTACGATTAGATTCCCTATTTAGAGGGGTTAGATAGGTATCGGATAGAGCTTAAATTCCATATAAAATTTGCAAGGAAACGATCTCAAATTGGCCCCGATTTTCCAAAGTTTCCAAAACTCCAAAAACGTGTTTATACTTGCAAGGAAACGATTCTCATTTTTTATTGTTTCCTTTAGATTCCATCGAAATAATGTGTCTATGGATCTCCTCTAAAAATCCCATGAGTTAATTGATCAGATCGAGCCCAAAACGAGGCTTGAAATGGCCGAAATCCGCCATTGTTGAGCATATGAAGCTCATGGTTGAAGCTTGGAGGGGATGATGAACAGTACCCTCTAGCTTTTGACATATTTGCAATTTTGGCCCCAACTTTTCAAGTTGGGGCAAAAATGCTCTTGAATAACAAATTTTACCCAAAATTTCCCAAACTTAATTATTTTAATAATTTTATGTTTCTAATATTATTTTTGCCCAAAATTAATAATTAGAAAAATTGTTAAACGTGTTTATACTTGCCTTAAGTTATAATTCTTATGGCTTTAACCATATTTAAATCCTTTAACAAACATTGTTAAACTTGATCTAAATATTCTAGGTTAAATTTTATAAGTGTTATTTAAATTTAGGATCAACATAATGTTAAACTAAAATTCAAATAACTCACAACTTTAAAGTTGTAACAATTTATAATAAGATTCTCTATTTCATTTTTATTTTTGGAATTATAAAATAAATACCAAAAATTTCTTTATTAGAAATAGAGTTGAGAAATTACATAAATATCCTTACTAAAATTGAGGGTTATTACACAATCGAAATTGAGTGATTTGGGGAAACAATTGGAAGGGTATTTATAGGGCTTTTGAAACCATCAATTCCCTCAACAAGATTTTTGAAGCTGGTTAAGAGCATTCTTCGATATGCAAAATTTTTGAAGGAATTGTGTAAGATCAAGAGGAAGACAAAGGAGAAAATGAAGAAGAAGGTCCAGGTTAATGAGAATGTCTCCGCTATGCTGCAAAAGCGGATGCCCAAGAAGTGCAATGACCCATGCATGTTTAGTATTCCCTACAACATAGGTGACACCACGTTCGATAAAGCCATGTTGGATTTGGGTGCATCTATAAACGTACTGCCTCTCTCGCTGTATGAATCTTTGGGGCTTGGACCATTGCATGGGACAGGGACGGTGATTCATATGGCGGATATGTCCTATGTGTATCCCAAAGGAGTCGTGCAGAATGTTCTGGTAAAGGTCGATAAGCTGATTTTCCCTGCTGATTTCTGTGTGATGGATACGGGGCAAGACAAGCATGCAGCCCCTGTGATGTTGGGTAGTTCATTTATGAAAACGGCGAATACGAAGATTGATGTGAGTAGTGGTTCGCTCACCATGGAGTTTGATGGGGTCAGGGTCAAGCACAATATTGATGAAGCAAAGAGACACCCTCCTGATTGTAACCTCAAGTGTTTGGTTGATGTGAGCAACCCAAGTTGATTTGAAGGACATTATGTCGAGTCGCGACAATAACCAAGGCGCTGCTTGGGAGGCAACCCGAGGTATGTAATTCTTTTCGTGTCTTTTCGTTTCAAGTTTTTATTTATGTTGTTTTCGGTTTAGACTAAAACGCAGGTAGGAGACTCGAAACAAAAATTCGAAGATGGTGTTCGTCTCGCACCAGACACGGAACCGCGACCGCGGAAATATTTCCGCGACCGCGGTTTGTCCATTGTAAGTCCCCTTATCTGGAAAAAAAATTAAAGTTTTTTCACGACCGCGGCCTTAAAACCGCGATCGCGGCCCAACTGTCCGAGCTTTTATACGCGAGATGGTGCGCATCATGCTGCCAAGGAGGAGACAATAGCCCGACATTTTTATTTGGCACCGATGATGGCCCGACATTCGACAGTTGATGAGGAGGAGCTCCAGAGCCAACTGCAGATATGATTATTGATATGGAACGACAGATCCCGCTACACGATTACATTAGGGCTCCCATTCTGTGTTTGTTGATAGCCCGTACAACCCCGTTTCTTTGATGTGCCACTTCACCTTACAGTGGATCTATTTGGTTGCACGTGGAGTTTGTTTGAGTAGGACCGCCGCAACACCAGAGACCCGTGGTTTCAATGATTGACCACCAGCACCAACATCCAAGTGCAGGCCAACTCGGCGACGGTGTGAGTACTTTTCTACCTTCCCATGTGCGTCATCTTTTAGTCTTTCATTACATTGAGGACAATGCAATATTTAAGCATGGGGGAGTGATCTATACTTGCTAGTCGTCTGAGAAAGAAAAAAATTTGAAAAAGTCAAAAAAATATGAAAAAAGACAAAAGAAGAAATCCTGGGCTAAGTAGAAAACCCGAAAGGACGGCTTAGGCAATAAGCAGGTGGCTTGGACCAGCATTAGGTTGGGGTAATAAGAGGTCAAGAGTGATGTGAGTTTTTGTGAGCCCATCTATAGAAAAATGAAATGAGTGGCTTGGTGAAAACCCGAAAGGGCACCTTGGTAAAATGAGTGAAAAGAAGGAGTGATTATTAGGATTCCTCATTTTTCCTGGCATGGTGACATACGAAGAGGTGATATAAGAAGGATTCGGGTAGGTCACTTTGGGAGTTATAAGAAGATAGATTGGAGCTAGGATTATATATTTTTATTCACTCTATGGTATTCGGGTTAAGCTTGGGGGAAGTACTCTGCTTTGTTTTAAGCTTGTATGTTGTGTTGATTGTATTGGTACTTGGAGATTCATGTTTAGGTGCAGTTCTTAGTGGAGATAGTTTTTATGTGCTTCCTGAAACCTTGGGTATTTCATTGGAGGAGTAGGTTTCTATTAGCTTACTCGATGACGAGCAAGGTTTAAGCATGGGGGAATTTGATACGCTCTACTTTGTATTGCATAACTAGGAGCTGTTACTAGTAGTTGGGGTGCCATTTATGTGTGTTTAGGACACAATATAGGAGAATGAAGTTTTGGAGAAGAAGTATTGATTTGGTGGTTTTGAGTGCTTAAATGAAGACTTAAGGAGATGAAGGCGCATCCACGAGAGAAGACCGCAAGCAAGAAGCGGAAGGAGCAACATAAGCAAATCCGCGGTCGCAGAAGCTCTTCCGCGGTCGCGGAAAACACACAGAAGACAGCGAAGCTACAGAGACTTTTCCGCGGTCGCGGCTACTGTTCACACGCGAGCGCCGAGAGATTTTCGTCCGAGCTTTGTTTTAGTTTATTTCTTTTCTTATATTTTCTTTTATTTCGTTAATTTCCTTTTAGAAAGATTTTATTTCTTATCTTAGGATTTAGGTTTTGCTAGGTTATTTACATCTTTTAGTTAGCAGCCTTTTGGAGAATTCATTCATCACATTATCGTTCAGTTTTTCCCTTAGAGTTTTTATGCTTTGAAGACTATGAAGAACTAAGCAACCTTTGCTTAGTCCGACGATTGAAGCCTTCGTTTGTATTTGGTTGTGAGATTATAACTCTATTTCCTTTCCTTTGATTATATTGATTCTCTTTGTGCTTCATCCCATGATTCTTGCTGATTTGGCTAGTCTGATCATCTAGTTGATATTAGTGGTTGTCTATTGCTAGGGTTTGGATATTTCTGGTTGAAATCCCTTATCTTATATAGCAACCGCAATTTACACTTCTTGGTTGTGAATGTTTATTGTGAAGAGAATTGATTACATGTCGAGTATTGACTGGTTGTTAAGTATTGCATGTATCCTGGTTAATTCTTATGCTTACTACTGCCGTTAGATTAAATCTTAATAGTTTCTTGATTGTTTAATGGTAAGTATTTTCAGGGCTGGTTGACCTGTCTATATACATAAGATCGGGACACGAATATTCACTGGTAGGAATTGGAGATAATCAAGGATCAACCAATCAAACTGAAGTGTGGATATTTGTCTGGCTAAGTTACTTTTCACCCATTGATTATACCTTTTGCTTTGATTTACTTTGTTACGTGACACAAACCAAAACCCCCCTTTTGTAACTATTGGCATACAACCTTTGCACTTAGGAAGATTGCTTACCTCCCTGTGAGATCGATCCTTATTTATCCTACTACATTAGTTAGGTTTTTGAGGTTTACTTTGATAGGCATCACGACTTTAGCCCTTATCACACTTTTACAGGTGATTTGATATTTGCTTTGCAAAGATTCATTTTTTTTGAAGAGATTACAACAAACACACAAATAACTTGGCATTACATTACTTAACCATGGTATTACATTACATTATATGATAAGATAGCATCCACAATAAACCATGTTACCATAAGGGTAACAACATTCTACATTACATGATGGATTTAAAAATAAACTTGAAATGGTACATTACCTTAAGGGTGACAACATTTTACATTACAATAAGCATAGGAAAAGGAAACAAACACACAATTAATTTGAAAGAGTAATTGTCATGGTACATTACCTTAGGATTAGAGCATCTTGTCAATGAGTTTGTTTATGAAGAATTCTTCTTCTTCTATAAGTGGTCTTGTTTTTGCAAGAAGGCCAATAAGCACTTCCATTCTTGAAAGTTTTTTCCGCTCCTTTATCGCCCACATTGTTCTCAATTCTTGATCGAGAATTGGCCTACTTTTCTTATTCCATTGTTTTTGCAACAACCTTCTTCCCAACAACCTTCTTCCCTTTGTGCTTTTTGATTCCTTCACACCAAGAGGACGAGCCATAGTTTGCTCCTGACATCCAGAATGATAGGACTATTTGGGTTAGAGCTTGGAGAATATATGCCACATTCATTTAATTTTATCTTCTTTGAGCTTCCACCACTCTCAGAATTGTGAGTGGTGTAAGTACTAAACCATTTTTTATCATGTCGAAGCTCTCTTCATGCATGCTCAAGATCGAGTGAAGTTCTTTCCGATATCAGAGAAGAAGATTTGCTACGCAGCTTGGACAACATCATCTTCAGATTGACCACTAGTTCTTTGCTTACATGCTTGACCATAGCATGCAACAAACTTGAAGACTTGCTAATTGAATTTGTGCCATCTTTGTTTGCAATTATTCCACTCTCGCCTTGGTAGGTTTGCAACGATAGGACTTTGTTTGTAATACGTAGCAACTCTTTTCCAAAAAAGCAAATGTTTTTTGGTCATTACCCACAATTGGATCTTTGCTAGTAATTAAACACGCACTAATGAGAACAATGTCTCACTAGGATTCCACATGGGTCTAGGTTCTCTATGATTGGTTGTGTTTGGACGGGTTTTGATCATTGTTGCCCCCCATCCAGATCATATTGGGTACTATATTGTGGAATTTTGAGTGGTAGACTCGTTTGGGTTAAGCTTGGAGTTGTAGGGGAAAAGATTTGGAGTGTTTCTAGTCTGTTGATCATTAAGAAGATCCATGAAATTTGAAGAGAAATAGAATGCATGGTTTGGATTCATAATTTGAAGGGAGAGAAAGAGATACAGTTAGAAGTGAGAATGATTTCTTTTGTAGGTAGTAGAGTTGTCAAAAAGTGATCGAACCCATTTTACCAACCTGACCGACCCGACCGAAATTTTTGATAACCCGAAGTTACCGAACCCGAATTTACCGAGACCGAACCCGACCAACACGACCCGATTAACGAATAAATGTGGAGTATCAATAAAATATAAAATAAAATATATATGATAAATGACATATAAATAATGGTAATATGCTCAATTATCCTAAAAAAGAATATTGTTGTACTTATATAATTTTTATAATTCAGAAATTTATAAATTAATATAATATAAATTAAAGTTCAAAATAAAATATGATTTTGGTCTACTAATATAAATTACATTAAAATAATGAATATTATTATTATTTTTTAATTCATTTTAACTTATTTTGACAAATTTAAATTAGTTTTTAACTATTTAATAATAATTAAATAATGAACAAAATATTTAAAAAATGACGCTTGTTTTGGGACGAAAAGATCGGTCGATCTAAATCGCCTTAGACGGGATAACGAGTCAATCGGATAATAAAAAAACAATCCAAACCAAATAGACAATCAACCAAGCAAAGAATAGATACGAAATGGCAATGTAATTTATATATCAATTGATGACTAAATCAGATCGAAATACAACTTATCCTTAGAGAATAAAGGATCGAGCCCTGTCCGACAGGCGTTTTGGTATTTCGATCGGCAGCGATCGGGTAGAATCTCCGGGGGGTTCGAGTGAGAGTGAATATGCAAGTAGGCCTCTCGAAGGGTAAGTCAGTGGATGTTGTGTGTAGACGTGTGTTCTTTCGTTTGCTTTTTCGTGGTCTATTTATGGTAGTTTCTCCTTGTGTCCGTTATTTGTCTTCGTATTTATCCTCTATTAATTCCGTGCGAGATCTTTGGGATTTGCTCTTGATTGCCATCATAATCTATGTGTTTAATGTTGTTACCGTTGTCACCGATCAAGCAATTAATGTCCAGGGCGAAACTTTCGGGATTCGGTCGGATCCTGAGCGTCTGAAGGGCATCCGTCGCCTCTAACTCCTTCTGGACTTCGGCTTCGTCTGGACTTTGGCCCAATTCGTTTGATCCGATCCCTTGGAGTAAGTTTGGGCCCAACAATAGCCCCAAGTTGTTTTGGGCTTCATGGCAGCTGTGAGATGGAGTCCAAGCAACTTTCATCCCACACAATCTCCACCCTCCGATCTAGGCGCGACAGGCGAGGGCTACATGGCGATAATCCCGCTGCATGATGGGACGTCTCTGCGACTGCCGATTCCCTCCATAAATCCGAATCAAGTTTCTGACGGTTTGGCTTCATCTTCTTCCTTTGTTTCCTCATCTGGTAGGTTTTGCTAAGTTTTTTCGAAAACAATTGCTCTTCGATTCCCTTCTCTCTCTGTTCTGGAGATGGTTTCCAGTGAATCTTCCGAGTCGATTGCTACTTGCTCGAACTCGAGCAAGAATGAGGTCCCCCTCCCCTTTTCCTTCTGAAGGAGGCAGACGCTCTGACGGGGACTTTGTCGGAGGCGGAGTTGGAGCAGATCCTTCAAATCGGAGGCTTTCCTCCGGAGACGGTCGCAAGGTTACCATATCCAGACGAGAGAGTCGACGCTCGTTACGAGGGATGGGTTTATTTCTATGCTTACCCGTTTAGGATTGGCCATACGTTTCCATTCTCCCCTCTTGTTAGGGATTTTTTAGCGACCCTGGCGCTTGCGCCGTGTCAGGTCATGCCGCAGGCGTGGCAGATCCTTAGGGTTTTCGATTCGTTGAATGTTCAGTCTGGGGCTGGTTTTAACTTCAATGCCCTGTGGTACAACTATTCTCTGGGGTCAAAGAGTTCTTTTCGTGTCCAGTTGCGTATTCGTCCGGGTCGAAAGCCCTTGGTGTTCAACTTAGATGTAAACGACCGTGGATGGGGGTCGAAGTTTTTCTCCGTCGAGCGTTCGTCTCTAGAGAAGGGGGCGACTATTCGTTTATGCTGTCGGAGTGGCGAGTTGAGAGTACGTATTCGACTTCTCTTTTCCTGTTTTATGTGTTTTAACCCTTTGCTTAACTCTTCTTTTTTGTAGTCCCTGAGGCTGAAGAGTTGGAAGCGGACGCTCAGTCAGAAGGTCTGACAAAGATTATTCTTAGTATCCCTGCGTCGGAGCGGAAGTTCATAAACGTCAACCTGTTGTCGGTCTCCCCCACTACTCAGGACGTTTTGTCGATTGTTTCATCGTCTCGGGTCAAGTGTGAGTTTTTGTTTGACTCATGTATTTTTAGTCGTCTGCTTGTGATTTATGTTTTGTCTGTCGTGTCAGCGTCTCCGGCTGGTCGATCGAGTGCCCGTTTGAAGGGAGTGTTTGGGAAAGGTCTGATAAAGAAAAGGTTGGCGGCGGCCAGGGCCTCGTCGAGTAAATCGATGCCGGTGGAGTCATCACTCCCAGCCAAAGTTGGCTCGAAAAGGAAGGCAGGTGCTTCTTCTGGCGATGTGAAGGTGGTGGACACTCCAAAGAAAAAGGTGACAGCTGCTCATGGAGTCGAGAAGATCGATGCGGTCGGTCGATCGATTGCCGATCTCTTTCATGCTCAGGACCCGACTCTGAAATCTAAAGTTGATGGCGTCTCTCCCTTGGACTGTATTGGTGAAGCGGGGTGCTCTACGTGGAAGGTAAGTCGTCTTGGCGGATCTCAAGTTTGTTTGTTTTCTTTCTCATAGTCGGGTGGAACCTTGATTGTTTCGATCTTGTCTTTTTTCAGACTTTCCAGTTTCTCTTGGGGGCGTATTCTGGTGTTAAAGAGATGGTCGCTAAGGCCGAGGACAGGGCTACTAGGTCAGATTCCGATCTGGCGTCTTTGAAGACCAAGGTGGAAGGAGCTGAGAGCCGTTTTAGGGACGCTGAGCGCCGCTTTGTTAGGGAGCTGAAGAATTGCCAAGATGACTTGGATGTTTGTCGGAGGGAGCTTAGTGAGAGCCAGTCAAGTGTTGAAGAGAAGGTGAAGCAGGCTAGGATTGAGGCTGGTCGGGTCACAGGCGACGTAGGCGCTTTCTATGCGTTGAAGTCGCGTGTCGAGATGATCGAGGAGTTTGAAGAGGGTAAGCAAGAGACCTGGGATTTTAAGGCGGAGAAAGAGACCATGGATACCTTGTTTTCGAAAGGGAATCCTGGTTCGGAGCTTTTCCAGTTGGCCGGCGTCGGAGAGGAATCTCTAGACGAAAGTGTCGGTGAAGACGAGGTCCATTCTGGCGATACCGTGTCGCTCGAGCCCCAGCCTTCCACCGATCCAGCCCCTACTGAAGGTAATGCCGTGAATCCCGACCTTTAACTGTTTTTCGTAATTAACTTGTGACCCCACCTGTGTGTGGGTAGGATGTTTTCTATTTTGGCGACCCGTCTACCATCGCGGGTCGCATAATGTGTTTGTGGATGATTTGAAGTCCTATGTGTGTAGGCAGACAATATGTTTTGGCGACCCATCCATCATCGCGGGTCGCATGTATGTAAAAAATGCTTAGACTTTTATTGACGTAATCCGTTTTACAAAGGGTCGAATTTTTTTATGTGTTTGTATGTTTCGTCGGACTCTTCTAGAGAAGTTTGTCATTGACGCCTTTGATTTGTATGTCGGGTTTGTCCGTGTGCTCCGTCGAGTAGGGCTTGCCGTATGTATGTAAAGAAGGAGGCCTGCAAATGTATGTGTTTATGTTTAGTCAAGACTTAGTGTTATGCCGAGGAGGAAAGCAATATGTCTCTATTGCGTAAATGTAATAAGGTGTCTTAACCTTATGTATTGTGTAAGGCAGGCGGTATGCCGACGTGCCTGTGGTGTTCATCTCCCCGTATTCCGATCGATCGTGTAAATGTAGTGTAAGCGCTTTTGTTTGTGACCGGATCCAGTGTGTATGCCGATGTCGTCCTGTACTTAGGTTTGCAAGGAAAAATGTCCTTACTAGATGTGAATGCTCAGTTTCAAGGTGAAAGAACGTTAGTGCCTTACCTTGCTGGTCAAGAAGTGGTATAACTTTAGGTGTGTTGCGTTCCAACTTCTCGGGATTGGTCGTCCGTCTTTGTCTTCCAATTGGTATGCTCCTTGTCCGACTACTTCTTTGATTAGGTAGGGTCCTTCCCACTGAGGTGCGAGCTTTCCGTCGGTCAGATTCTTGGTGTTCTGGAATGTCTTTCTAAGGACACAATCGCCAACTTTGAAGACTTTGGCTCGAACATTTTTGTTGTAACTTCTTGCGACCTGTTGTTGGAACCTGACCATTCTAAGTCTGGCTTTTTCTCTAGTCTCATCCGATGTGTCCAAGTTGTGTGCTAGCTCGATGTCGTTTTGTTCATTCGTCTGAAGACTGTAACGGGCCGTCGGAACCAACAGCTCGGCGGGAATGACCGCTTCACTTCCGTAGACGAGTGAGAATGGTGATTGTCCGGTCGCATTCTTTGGAGTGGTCCTATCGGACCAGAGGATGAACGGGAGCTCATCTGCCCATTTTCCTTTAGCCCTTGTGAGGCGTTTCTTGAGGTTGTTGATGATGATTTTGTTGCTAGACTCGGCTTGTCCGTTAGATTGCGGATATCGAGGAGTGGATGTGACCAGTTTGATGTTCCATTGGTCGCAAAAGGCTCGAGTCTTATGACTGATGAACTGGGAGCCATTGTCGCACATGATTTCTGATGGGACGCCAAATCTGCACAAGAAATTGTGTTTTATAAACGAAATGACATGTTGATCTTTTACCTCTCGGTAGGCTTCAACTTCGATCCATTCGGAAAAATAGTCTGTCATGGCAAGGAAAAAGACTCGTTGACCCGACACAGGTGGGAGTTTCCCGACGATGTCCATCCCCCATCTCATGAAGGGCCATGGTGTTAGAGTCGGATGGAGGAGTTCCAAGGGTTGATGAGGAATGGGTGCGTGTCGTTGGCAGGCATCGCACTTCTTGGTGTACTCCATCGCATCTCCATTCATTGTGGGCTAGTCGTATCCAGTTCGCAAGGCTTTCCCCGAGAGTCTTCGTCCACCGGTGTGGTTTCCATATTCTCCTTCATGTAATGACTGTAAGATGCGTCTGACTTCTGGAGTCTTGAGGCATTGTAGGAGTATCTCTGTGACAGATCTTTTGAACAAGACGTCACTGATAGGTGTTATTTCATACACCTTTACTAGCAACTATTAGCATGATTTGAAGGAGTTTTGGATGAGTTTTGGTGCTAAGTCGGTAATCTGGAAGTTGTGGAGAGAAGTGAAGATATCCCAGGATTTACAGCTTAGATGGAGATGGAGCTGCTGGAGCATGCTTGGAGAAGACTACCAAACACTTGGTAGGATTGAAGAGCAGCAGAAGAGAAGAAGATGAGCTGAAGAAGCTGAAGGAGTGAGCTCACCGCCCCGCGCCAGATTCACCATGGCCCGGCGGTGACTCCCAGAGAAGGTTGAAGCCCCGCGCCAGAGGAAGCCACCGCCCCGCGGTGGAAAGCCTGACGCCCCGCGGTGGCCGTGTTTAATGCCTCGCGCCAGAAGACTGTTACTTTCCTTTTATTTCGTTTAGACTTTATTTTATTATTTTTCTGTTTCCTTTATTGTTTGCATTAGTTTAACCTAGTTTCCTAAGACTATTTAATTCCTCTTTCTAGGTTAGGAGGCAGAGAGACTTTCTACCTACACACGATTTTTTCAGACGTTATTTCACATTAGATTTTTCATCCCCTTTGATGGAGAACTAACTTCCCCTTGTTCTACTAGACGTGTGAAGCAGTACAGTTGATGTGTTGTGAGATTTCTATTCCTTGTTCTTATCCTTATAAATTTTGGTTTGATTCTCTTGGTTATATTGAATATTGATTTCTTGTTGTTCTTCTTAGCCTGATCAACTAGGTTGAATACATTTTATCAATTGCTAGGATTGCATATAGGGGTTCCGAGTGCATATCTAGTGGCAAACACGATTGTGCGTATAGGGGTTCCGAGCGTATAATCATGAGTGAGAATCAGTTGCATGCGAGTATTAGTACGTCCTTCTATTTGCATGTATCCTATATCCTTGTGTGCATTGCTATTGCTGTGTTGGTGGTAAAGTATACTGACAACTGTGAGAATCAGTGGTATTTTATCATTGGCATAGTAATAAGTCTATTGACAACTGTGAGAATCAATAGTACTTAAGATCAGGGTGGGAACAACTATAAGGATAGTGAAAGAACTTGGATTAAATAGATTTCTGTGATCAAATTATATCTCTGTATTGTGGATCTCGCTCTAGTAGAACTACTTTCCCCATTATATTTCCTCAACTAAGCCAAACTTGTTTGCTTTGCTTGCTTTGTGTTCTCTTGATAACTAACCCCCCCCCCCCCCCCCCGTTCGTGTTACTTGTCATTCACACTTGCATACTTCATCGATCTTCCCTGTGGGTTCGACCCTTACTTGTTTGCTATACTTCTGTTTAGTGGGTCTGTTAGGATATTTTACTTTGACTAGGCTAAGCAACGATACTTGCACTGCACACTTTTAGCCACCGTCAAATTTGGCGCCGTTGCCGGGGAAGTTTTCTGTTTTGTTGTGTGTTTTTGTGATTGATCTTTGGTGGAGACCTTTCTTATGGTCGACACTCGTTCTACTGACTCTCCTCTCGTAGCTTTTGATCCAGAAGTCGATAGATCGTTCCGTGTGAACCTACGCGATCAAGGAGAAGAAGAAGTCGAGGTTGAGGTCGTTGAGCCGACTGAGCCAATTAACATCCCTACTGTTGCAATGGCTGAGACTCTGAGAGAATTGACTGAGCCAAATATTGGAGCACAACCCCTGGCTGTCATCATCCCTGCACTTGGCGAAGGGGTGAATTTTGAGCTGAAATCTGGAGTTGTTGCTTATCTCCCAAAGTTCCACGGTTTGAGTGGAGAAGACCCGATCTCTCACCTGGGCAAGTTCCACAATGTCTGCATGACTATGAAGCCCAGAAACGTGACGGAAGACCAAATCAAGATGAGAGCTTTTGGTTTCTCCCTGCTAGACTCTGCGAGTGACTGGTACTATCACTTGCTACCAGGAACCATAGATACCTGGAATAAGCTGCACAAGGCACTCCTGGACAAGTACTTTCCAACGAAGAAGGCGAATGCCTTGAAAAAGGAAATTGCCAATATTGAGCAGGTTGTTGATGAGACGCTGTATGATTATCTTGAGAGATACAAGAGGCTTTGCTCTAGCTGCCCATTCCACGGATACGCCAAGGACCTTGTTCTCTATTTACACAATGGTCAGCTGGACCAAGAGAGAAGGATGGTTGACGCTGCTTGCGGTGGAAGCATTCTGAATCTGACACCGGATGCAACCATGGAGAGATTCCAGGAGATGAGTGAGAGCACCAGGAGTTTTGGGAAGACATACCAAAGGAAGGCGGTCAATGCTGTGACCCCTGCCGGACCAAGCCCAGTGTTGACTGAGCTAGCTGAGTTGAAAGAGATAGTGAAGAGGATGGCGAATAAGAACGCCCCTCAACAAGTTAAAGCATGTGGGCTTTTCTCTGATCAATACCACCCCACCGATGCTTGTCCTCAGCTATAATAGGAGGGTATTGCTGAAGTTAATGCTATAGGAGGTTATGGACCCCCTAGACCACAGTTTGGTGGACAACCCAATTATAATCCGAGAGGGCGAGACCACCCGGGTTTTAGATGGAGTGACCCTCAAGGTGGTCAACAGCCTGCACAACAGTAGTACCAGTAGAGAGCCCCATACCAACAGAGGCCCTAAGGCCAAAGCTCTGGTGCTTCTACTGAGGATATGCTCAGAACTTTGACTCAGCATTTCGCCACGCATGTGCAGGCTACTAAGTCAAGTTTGAAGAACATGGAGAGACAAATTGGTCAGTTAGCTGATGCTGTGACTATGATCGACCAAATGACTTCCAACTCCCTGCCCTCTCAGACTACTGTGAACCCCAGAGAGAACGTGAGTGCTATCATGCTCAGAAGTGGTAAGAAGTTGGACGTTGTTCCTATAGCTGAAGAGGAGAACGAGATTGTGAAGGAGAAAATCACCGAACGCCCCGCGGTGGATGCCACCGCGGCCCGGCCAGAAATTAAAGGAGGAGCCAGTAAAGAAGACATGTTGGCACCGCCCCGCGGCGATCCTCACCGCGACCCGGCGGCTGGTACCAGTAATCTCACCGCGACCCCACCGCCCCGCGGCGATGACCAATGCCCCGCGGTGGTTCTGCCGTGATCTGGCCCTCAAAAATCTATCTCCGCTGAAGAAACCTATGTTGATGATTATGTTCGCCCCGTGTTTCCTGCTTTGGGTTCTGAGAAGCCCCCAGTACCTTTTCTTGAGGCGCTGAAAGCTAAGAGAGTAGCTGAAGACAGCGATCTGTTCGAGACATTTCGGGACTATGAGGCGAACATTTCCCTGATCAAGCTTATCAAGGCTATCCATCGATATGCCAAGTTCTTGAAGGAGTTGTGCACCGTGAAGATGACTCAGAAGCAAAAGGCTCAAAAGAAGATTCCAGTGAGTGAACATGTGTCAGCAGTAGTTCAGAGACGCATGCCTGAGAAGTGCAAGGATCCAGGTACATTTACTATTCCTATCACTATAGGTGAGCATCGATAAGAGAAAGCCTTGTTAGATTTGGGTGCCTCAATTAATGTGTTACCCTATTCTTTGATTGAGGATTTAGGAATAGGACCCTTGCATGATTCTAACATTGTTATACAACTTGCTGATGGTTCTTATGTACCCCCTAAGGGTGTTGTGGAAAATGTTCTTGTGAGGATAGGCTCTTTGATTTTTCCTGCTGACTTCTTTGTTATGGATATGGACTATGATGAACAAGTCGCTCCAGTTATGCTAGGGCGACCTTTTATGAAAACATCCATGACAAAGATTGATGTAGACAGTGGAACTTTGACTATGGAATTTGATGGAATAATTTTTTAGCATAATATTCATAAAGCCAACTCCATTGAATTGCCTACCCATTGCTGCATTAGTGATATTGATAATCATGTGCCTGAAAATGTTAAACTTGATGCATTAGAGACCATAGTTGATTGTTCCTCTATTGATGAACCTATTGAGTCGCATGAGTTACATGTTGGTGATGTCTTGTTGGATGACATAGGAGATTCCATTCCCTCTATTTTGGGCACTCGCCCCCTGCACTAACCATACAAGGCTGTAAGCCTTTATCCAGTGATGTGCAGCATATTCATATTGAGCCATATCGGCCCCCACATCGCTCTAAGTATGGGGGAGATACTCCAAAGGAAGTAAGCATGGAGTCGATGGCAAAGAGGGAGCATGGTCTAAGGTTTAAACCTTTCCATGAGAGGTCTCAACATGTAGAGACAAGTAGGAGGATTCCGAGGGGATCCTACTCCAGATGGTAGTTGATTTACAGTACGTCGAGCCAACGACGATAACCAAGGCGTTGTCCGGGAGGCAACCCGTGGTATTTTTCTTTGAGTTTTCGTTTCATTAGATTATTTTCGTAGTTTATTTTGCTTTGTTTCGTTTGCCTGTTACTCACATTTCAGGTACGAAAGTAAACTTGAGAAAATACGTTGTGCCCAGCCATTCCCACCGCCCCGCGGTGGAGGTCAGGTATGATTTCTCGACTCTATAAAAAAAAACAAGAATAAAGGGCCCCAAAAAATCTTAAACGGGTGCATAAAATTTTTATTTCTTGAGTTGTTACGAAGGATTTGACGGATTGGGCCCCTTTGGGCAAAGATTTTTCTTTGGGTCATGGTACATACCCGGCCCCATCATCCCTTTCTTCCCTTTCACTTTCCCTTCCCTGACCTAGCCCCCATACTCAAAAACATTCCATTCCCAGCACACCTCTCAAGCTCCCAAAAGCCAAATCCCCCATTCTCCCTCAAACCGCTCTCGACCTTGAGCCAAATCTAGCCCAAATCCCCCAATTTGGAGTCTAGCCTCACAAACAAGCCAAACACATCCCCACCGCGTCGCTGTAGTCCCACCTCGCTGTCGCTCCGCCCCGCGTTGTACCCACTCCGTGTCGCTGCTGCCACCGCCCCGCGTCGACCTCGTCGCGACCCGGCCAGACCTCCCAGTTGTCCTCCCGGCGATTCATCCACCGCCCCGCGTCGAGGCATCCAGGAGTCATCGTTTGTGCTCATTTGTAAGTCCTATTGGCTGCCCTTTGTTTTGAGCAATTCAATTCATTACTTATGGCACCTAAAGGCAAGAAGCAAGTGTCTCCGAGGGATGAGAATGAGGTCTACAATGTTGTGAAGGAGAGGAAGGTGTTGACTTCTAAGTTCTTTGATAGGCCGACCTTGGCCGAGATAGGAATGCTGGTGTGTGTGTCCATGTGCTTGGCACAGTGTGGGTTAGGGGAGTTTCTGAACAAGGCTGCCCCTGCATATCCAGAGCTTTGCTACCAGTTCATCGCCTCATTAAAGAGGTACTCTAATGGCTCAGACGACAAGCATCTGCTGAGGGTCACGTTCACCTACAATGGGCGTGACTACTCTTTGTCTCCTAAGGTGGTGCGTGATGCCCTGGGCATTACAAAGCTACCAACTGATGGGTGGTCTGGTGGCATTCCAGAGTCAGAGATGATGGAGTTCTGGAGGGCTGCTACGGGCCGAACGTTCAGGAAGGGCCAGGAGGTGAATTCGAAGCTGGTGAACCCGTGTCTGCGGTTGATCCACAAGGTGATGATGAGAGACTTCTTTGGCCACGCTGATGATGGAAAGGTCCCTCTGAAGGATTTCCGGTGGTTTATGAGCATCTTGGAGGTTGTCACGTACATGCCGTGTTGGGCTACCCTTTTCTTGGGTTCCTTGAAGAGGATTCGTGATGGTGAGCCACGTGATATTTGTGGGGGTGGTCTGATTACCCTCCTTTGTGCTGGAGTGATAGCTTGCGATCAGATTCCTTGGCCTATTGCCTACGCGGTGTTTGATATGGCGCACATGAAGGTGTGCTCGATGCTGAAGCCATTGGGAAAGGATGGTGATTTGGTCTGGTCATCCTATGATGGCCACATTTTGATTGTTCCCCGGGATTTTGCCTACTCCCCTTCTTATGCGGGTTGGTGGATTCCCAGTAATAGCA
This sequence comes from Rheum nobile, assembly GCA_027886185.1. Lineage (NCBI taxonomy): Eukaryota > Viridiplantae > Streptophyta > Magnoliopsida > Caryophyllales > Polygonaceae > Rheum > Rheum nobile. Next base: position 1,569,370 of record WOAB01000003.1, read on the forward strand.
GAATGACGACTAATGATACCCCTGCTGCTGCTCCTTCAGGCCCATATGGAGAGGGCCCTAGTGGTGATGTTGCTGCTGCTGCTGCTGAGTTTGCGTGCGAGGACACTCCTATGCCTACACTTTATGATGCGCCTTCGTCTTCTTATGGTCCTACCACACCTTGGCAGGAGTTGTATTCAAGATTTGATGCATTCTCAGTGCAGCAGACGCACTGGAACACCCAAGTAGAGACCGGTCTGCAGACTTGGCAGACCGAGTTCCGTGCTAATGTAGATGAGCGTCTGGACACCATGGACGCTCATATGAGGGACTAGTTTGGGAAGTTCCCACCACCACCACCATCAGGCCCGCTGTGAGTTTATTTTCTTCTTCCCCTATTTCCTTTGTTGTTCTCTTTTCTACATTGAGGACAATGTTCGGTTTAAGTATGGGGGAGGAATTTAGACTTGCTATCTGTCTATCCTTTGTACATATTGTTTTCTTTTCGTGCGCTGTATTTCCCATTTGATTTCTATAAAAAAAAAAAAAATCGAAAAAGCCAAAAAAAAGTAAAAAGGCAATCAAAATCCTGGGATGAGCTGAAAACCCGAAAGGGCAGTTCAGGTAAAAAGCAGGTAGTCCGACTGGTATAGACCAGGGAAAAAGTGGACTGGAGTGATGTGAGTATATGTGAGATATCTAGCAAAATGAAATGAGTGGCTTGGTGAAAACCCGAAAGGGCGCCTTGGCAAGATGAGCGTAAAAGAAGAAGAGTGATTCTAGGATTTCTCGATATTCCTTGGCGAAGTGTCATAAGAAGAGGTGGTATAAGGAGTTCGGGTAGGCCACTCTGGAGCGATAAGGAGCTAGATTGGAGTTAGGATTAGATTATCTTTGCATCACTTATTTTGGTTGTCTGGAGCTTATTGTTGATATGTTATAGTTGCTAGTGTCATATTTTCTTATACTTCCTGAGGCCTTGGTGTTGATTGAGAGAGTGAGTTTTTCTTTAGCTTACTCGGGACGAGTAAAGGTCTAAGTATGGGGGAATTTGATAGGTGTTATTTCATACACCTTTACTAGCAACTATTAGCATGATTTGGAGGAGTTTTGGATGAGTTTTGGTGCTAAGTCGGTAATCTAGAAGTTATGGAGAGAAGTGAAGATATCCCAGGATTTACAGCTTAGATGGAGATGGAGCTGTTGGAGCATACTTGGAGAAGACTACCAAACACTTGGTAGGATTGAAGAGCAGCAGAAGAGAAGAAGAGGAGTTGAAGAAGCTGAAAGAGTGAGCTTACCGCCCCGCGCCAGATTCACCGCGGCCCGGCGGTGACTCCCAGAGAAGGTTGAAGCCCCGCGCCAGAGGAAGCCACCGCCCCGCGGTGGAAAGCCTGACGCCCCGCGGTGGATCTCACCGCCCCACGGTGGCCGTGTTTAAGGTCTCGTGCCAGAAGACTGTTACTTTCCTTTTATTTCGTTTAGACTTTATTTTATTATTATTCTGTTTCCTTTATTGTTTGCATTAGTTTAACCTAGTTTCCTAAGACTATTTAAGTCCTCTTTCTAGGTTAAGAGGCAGAGAGACTTTCTACCTACACACGATTTTTCAGACGTTATTTCACATTAGAGTTTTTTATCCCCTTTGATGGAGAACTAACTTCCCCTTGTTCTACTAGACGTGTGAAGCAGTACAGTTGATGTGTTTGTGAGATTTCTATTCCTTGTTCTTATCCTTATAAATGTTGGTTTGATTCTCTTGGTTATATTGAATATTGATTTATTATTGTTCTTCTTAGCCTGATCAACTAGGTTGAATACTTTTTATCAATTGCTAGGATTGCATATAGGGGTTCCGAGTGCATATCTAGTGGCAAACACGATTGTGCGTATAGGGGTTCCGAGCGTATAATCGTGAGTGAAAATCAGTTGCATGCGAGTATTAGTACGTCCTTCTATTTGCATGTATCCTATATCCTTGTGTGCATTGCTATTGCTGTGTTGGTGGTAAAGTATACTGACAACTGTGAGAATCAATGGTATTTTATCATTGGCATAGTAATAAGTCTACTGACAACTGTGAGAATCAATAGTACTTAAGATCAGGATGGGAACAACTATAAGGATAGTGAAAGAACTTGGATTAAATATATTTTTGTGATCAAATTATATCTCTGTATTGTGAATCTCGCTCTAGTAGGACTACTTTCCCCATTATATTTTCTCAACTCAACCAAACTTGTTTGCTTTGCTTTCTCGTGATAACTAAACCCCCCTTGCTTGTTACTTGTCATTCACAATTGCATACTGCATCAGATCTTCCCTGTGGGTTCGACCCTTGCTTGCTTACTATACATCTATTTAGTAGGTCTGTTAGGACTTTTTACTTTGAAAAGGCTAATCAACGATATTTGCATTGCGCACTTTTAGCCACCGTCAAATTTGGCGCCGTTGCCGGGGAAGTTTTCTGTTTTGTTGTGTGTTTTTGTGATTGATCTTTGGTGGAGACCTATCTTATGGTCGACACTCGTTCTACTGACTCTCCTCTCGTAGCTTTTGATCCAGAAGTCGATAGATCGTTCCGTGCGAACCTACGCGATCAAGGAGAAGAAGAAGTCGAGGTTGAGGTCGTTGAGCCGACTGAGCCAATTAACATCCCTACTGTTGCAATGGCTGAGACTCTGAGAGAATTGACTGAGCCGAATATTGGAGAACAACCCCTGGTTGTCATCATCCCTGCACTTGGCGAATGGGTGAATTTTGAGCTGAAATCTGGAGTTGTTGCTTATCTCCCAAAGTTCCACGGTTTGAGTGGAGAAGACCCGATCTCTCAGTTGGGCAAGTTCCACAATGTCTGCATGACTATGAAGCCCAGGAACGTGACGGAAGACCAAATCAAGATGAGAGCTTTTGGTTTCTCCCTGCTAGACTCTGCGAGTGAGTGGTATTATCATCTGCCGCCAGGAACCATAGATACCTGGAATAAACTGCACAAGGCGTTCCTGGACAAGTACTTTCCAACGAAGAAGGAGAATGCCTTGAAAAAGGCAATTGCCAATATTGAGCAGGCTGGTGATGAGACGCTGTATGATTATCTTGAGAGATACAAGAGGCTTTGCTCTAGCTGCCCATTCCACGGATACGCCAAGCATGACCTTGTCCTCTATTTACACAATGGTCTGCTGGACCAGGAGAGACAGATGGTTGACGCTGCATGCGGTGGAAGCATTCTGAATCTGACACCGGATGCAGCCATGGAGAGATTCCAGGAGATGAGTGAGAGCACCAGGAGTTTTGGGAAGACATACCAAAGGAAGGCGGTCAATGCTGTGACCCCTGCCGGACCAAGCCCAGTGTTGACTGTGTAACACCCCCAAAACTTAACCCTTTTGGAAAGGTATTACTGCCAGTGACCCCAGTGTTCCTTACCAAGATCACCCAAGGCTTTACCGTTTAAATACAAATCATGAAATACAATGATACAAAATGATAACCTTATTCATATAAAACATGAGTCCCGGGATTACATCCCAATCCCGAATAGGACAAACACAGAGTTTAAATAAATTACAACGGAAATCTTAAACAAGGTACATCGGAAGTCTTTTAAGTGAATTACAAACAAGGATCTTGACCGCAATACTCTATCTGATGTGCCGAATCGAACGGATGACACCAGCCCACATGCGGAGAACAAAGTTCGTGGGTTAGTCTACTTAAATAGACTAGCAAGGGTAAAAAGCAGAGTGGTTCGAGTGATCGAAACCGTTTACTATCATTGTCCCTCGAATAATAACCGAAGGGACGATACATAACCCGACACTTTCACGGAATAACAATAAGAGGTATGCACAAGAGAAGATTCTGGAAGACTGAATCTTCACATAAATCAACTCGAAAAGAGACTCCAAGAGATTGAGTCTTTAAGGAAATATGACAAAACTGGAATGTTTAATGAATCATACAACAATGATTTTAAAAGTTGACTGAGATGCTTCAGTTCACGACCAACCTCATCGCATACAACGAATCCAGATCGAAAAGAGAACGTACTATGATCAAAGTGAGACGAGCTTTCCTAGCTGCACTATTTACTTAGCTGCACTACTCGCCATGGGTTTATTAATCATGTGCACTCAGGCACATATCTTATTTAATTACAAAACACACATTACTGAAACACGTTAATGTTATTAAGAGCGACAACAAGGCTTAAATCACAGGGTGACAATCATGTCGACCCAATTTAAAACACACACGCGGGACTTAACCTTATTATGCCGAGTAACAATGGCGTTATTATTACACCGGGTGACCTTACGTTCACCCTGATTGCACTATTACAGTGCTTACACTTTAATTATGTGTTTAACTGCACTTATCTTATTAAATTACAACACACACACTGTTGAGGCTTTTAATATTATTCCGAGAACATGGAAGTTATTATTACACCGGGTGACCTTACGTTCACCCTGATTGCACTGCCACAGTGCTTACACTTTAATTTACAGGATGACCGTTACGTCCACCCCAATGCACTAGCTAAGTGCTTAATACACAGGACTGCTATTAAGCTCATCCACTGGCGCTAGCAAGGCGCTTAAACACTTCAGATCCTTACATATGGATAAGAAGCATAGGTCATGACCCTTCAATTATTCGGAAATAATCCCGAGGAATATTATGATTTAAATAAACGACAAATCCTTACTTGGATTAGCGTTCCCACGAATATTAAATTATAAAGAAACGACTAATCCTTACTTGGATTAGCGTTCCTACGCACATTCGTGTTAACTAAACAGTCTAACACAACAATTATTCACATTAAAGCCATCCAGGCAATTAACTTAAACATAGAGATAACAGAAACAACTAATCCTTACTTGGATTAGTTTTCCTATTAACCCACATGCCATTCTAGCATTAAGATTAATTTCACAACAATACCATCACGGTAATTATCACATATGATAGCGTTGTTCTAACAGATATACAACCTATGATAATGTCATTATTACAGTTTCCAAAACAGTTTATAGAACCATTTCCAGATAAACACAGTAATCATTCCAAATTAATTACTCAGATAAACAGCTGATAATTAATGTAACTATGGAACGATGAACAAGAGCGAACCGCCACTTGCCTTAGTCCGCAGATCTGGAACAAAGTAGAGACAACGGGATTCCGGGCTCGACACAGGTATAGCTCCCACAGCATAACGACCTTCGAGTCGACCCATAAGGAAACCCTAAGTTAGATCCGTCATAAACTAGTACGAATCTATGGAAAGACGAAAGAACCCAAAAGAAACGACGCCACGACGACAACCAACCAAGCCAAAGCCACGAAGGCATTCTGGGCACTAGCGGCGGTTGCCGTTCTTGGCGACGGTCGCCGTTCTCATCACGGCGGGCGCCGTAAAGAACACGGCGGTCGCCGTGAAGAACTCCGACGACAGACGAGAGAAAAACTCACCCAAATGATGCGTGTTTCGTCCCCTTTTTGCCTTGCCTGGGTTCCAACCTCCAAAGGCAACCAAAAGGCTTCACAAGGGCTGCTGGAAACACCACTAAACGATACCGGCGAAAGCTTCAGAATTTCCGGCGAGGGCACCAAACTCCGGCGAGACAATTTTGAGGGATTGAAGCGTCTGGTTTTGTGTGGAAACCGATCCCAAACCTTCTCTATTTATAGCCAAGTGCCAGGGAGCATAATGATGGCTAGGAAGGCGACATGGAGGGCTACAACGGCGATCGTCAGACGACTCCGGCGACCATCGGGCAAAAACCTCCAGACAACAACGACGGTGGGCGCCGTAATAAATGCGGCGGGCGCCGTTCTTGGGTCCCGCGACGGCGGTCGCCGTTCTTGGGTCCCGCGACGGCAGTCGCCGTGACTGTACGGCGGTCGCCGTGACCAGCTTTTCCCGCCCGTTCAGCTTTGAACGATCATGACATTAACCCGGGACAAAATTTATCGTACGCGAACGAGTAATTAACATCCAAAGCACGTCGTCTGCATTTTATTTCACTGAGAAAAATATTACAGATATAGAGCGCATTACAGAATGCCTCCAACTTTCTGAATTAAATCCAACGTACTAAACGGGTGTTCGGGAAAATTCCAAAAATTCCCAAAATAATCCTTACAGAATTACGGGGTATCACAGACTGAGCTAGCTGAGCTGAAAGAGATAGTGAAGAGGATGGCGAATCAGAACGCCCCTCAACAAGTTAAAGCATGTGGGCTTTGCTCTGATTAATACCACCCCACCGACGCTTGTCCTCAGCTGCAGGAGGAGGATATTCCTGAAGTTAATGCTATAGGAGGTTATGGACCCCCTAGACCACAGTTTGGTGGACAGCCCAATTATAATCCGAGAGGGCGAGACCACCCGGGTTTTAGATGGAGTGACCCTCAAGGTGCTCAACAACCTGCACAACAGCAGTACCAGTAGAGAGCCCCATACCAACAGAGGCCCCAAGGCCAAAGCTCTGGTTCTTCTACTGAGGATATGCTTAGAACTTTGACTCAGTATTTCACCACGCATGTGCAGGCTACTGAGTCAAGTTTGAAGAACATGGAGAGACAAATTGGTCAGTTAGCTGATGTTGTGACTAAGATCGACCAAAGGACTTCCAACTCCCTGCCCTCTCAGACTACTGTGAACCCCAGAGAGAACGTGAGTGCTATCACGCTCAGAAGTGGTAAGAAGTTGGACGTTGTTCCTATAGCTGAAGAGGAGAACGAGATTGTGAAGGAGAAAATCACCGAACGCCCCACGGTGGATGCCACCGTGGCCCGGCCAGAAATTAAAGGAGGAGCCAATAAAGAAGACCTGTTGGCACCGCCCCGTGGCGATCCTCACCGCGACCCGATGGCTGGTACCAGTAATCTCACTGCGACCCCACCGCCCCGCGGCGATGACCAACGCCCCGCGGTGGTTCTGCCGCGATCTGGCCCTCAAAAACCTATGTTGATGATTATGTTCGCCCCGTGTTTCCTCCTCTGGGTTCTGAGAAGCCCCCAACACCTTTTCCTGAGGCGCTGAAAGCTAAGAGAGTAGCTGAAGATAGCGATCTGTTCGAGACATTTCGGGACTGTGAGGTGAACATTCCCCTGATCAAGCTTATCAAGGCTATCCCTCGATATGCCAAGTTCTTGAAGGAGCTGTACACCGTGAAGAGGACTCAGAAGCAGAAGGCTCAAAAGAAGATTCCAGTGAGTGAACATGTGTCAGCAGTAGTTCAGAGACGCATGCCTGAGAAGTGCAAGAATCCAGGTACATTTACTATTTCTATCACTATAGGTGAGCATCGATTTGAGAAAGCCTTGTTAGACTTGGGTGCCTCAATTAATGTGTTACCCTATTCTTTGATTGAGGATTTAGGAATAGGACCCTTGCATGATTCTAACATTGTTATACAACTTGCTGATGGTTCTTGTGTACCCCCTAAGGGTGTTGTGGAAAATGTTCTTGTGAGGATAGGCTCTTTGATTTTTCCTGCTGACTTCTTTGTTATGGATATGGACTATGATGAGCAAGTCGCTCCAGTTATGCTAGGGCGACCTTTTATGAAAACATCCATGACAAAGATTGATGTAGACAGTGGAACTTTGACTATGAAATTTGATGGAATAATTTTTGAGCATAATATTCATAAAGCCAACTCCATTGAATTGCCTACCCCTTGCTGCATTAGTGATATTGAAAATCATGTGCCTGAAAATGTTAAACTTGATGCATTAGAGACCATAGTTGATTGTTCCTCTATTGATGAACCTATTGAGTCGCATGAGTTACATGTTGGTGATGTCTTGTTGGATGACATAGGAGATTCCATTCCCTCTATTTTGGGCACTCGCCCCCCTGCACTAACCATACAAGGCTGTAAGCCTTTATCCAGTGATGTGCAACATATTCAGATTGAGCCATATCGGCCCCCACATCGCTCTAAGTATGGAGGAGATACTCCAAAGGAAGTAAGCATGGAGTCGATGGCAAAGAGGGAGCATGGTCTAAGGTTTAAACCTTTCCATAAGAGCTCTCAACATGTAGAGACGAGTAGGAGGATTCCGAGGGGATCCTACTCCAGATGGTAGTTGATTTGCAGTACGTCGAGCCAACAACGATAACCAAGGCTCTGTCCGGGAGGCAACCCGTGGTATTTTTCTTTGAGTTTTCGTTTCATTAGATTATTTTCGTAGTTTATTTTGCTTTGTTTCGTTCGCCTGTTACTCACATTTCAGGTACGAAAGTAAACTTGAGAAGAGACGTTGTGCCCAACCATTCCCACCGCCCTGCGATGGAGGTCAGGTATGATTTCTCGACTCTATAAAAAAAACAAGAATAAAGGGCCCCGAAAAAACCTTAAACGGGTGCGTAAAATTTTTATTTCTTGAGTTGTTACGAAGGATTTGACGGATTGGGCCCCTTTGGGCCAATATTTTTCTTTGGGTCATGGTACATACCCGCTGGCCCCATCATCCCTTTCTTCCCTTTCACTTTCCCTTCCTTGACCTAGCCCCCATACTCACAAACACTCCATTCCCAGCACACCTCTCAAGCTCCCAAAAGCCAAATCCCCCATTCTCCCTCAAACCCCTCTCGACCTTGAGCCAAATCTAGCCCAAATCCCCCAATTTGGAGTCTAGCCTCACAAACAAGCCAAACACATCCCCACCGCGTCGCTGTAGTCCCGCCTCGCTGTCGCTCCGCCCCGCGTTGTACCCGCTCCGCGTCGCTGCTGCCATCGCCCCGCATCGACCTCACCGTGACCCGGCCAGACCTCCCAGTTGTCCTCACCGTGACCCGGCGATTCATCCACCGCCCCGCGTCGAGGCATCCAGGAGTCATCGTTTGTGCTCGTTTGTAAGTCCCCTTGGCTGCCCTTTGTTTTGAGCAATTCAATTCATTACTTATGGCACCTAAAGGCAAGAAGCAAGTGTCTCCGAGGGATGAGAATGAGGTCTACGATGTTGTGAAGGAGAGGAAGGTGTTGGCTTCTAAGTTCTTTGATAGGCCGACCTTAGCCGAGATGGGAATGCTGGCGTGTGTGTCCATGTGCTTGGCACAGTGTCCATTAGGGGAGTTTCTGAACAAGGTTGCCCCTGCATATCCAAAGCTTTGCTACCAGTTCATCGCCTCTTTCAAGAGGTACTCCAATGGCTCGGACGACAAGCATCTGCTGAGGGTCACGTTCACCTACAATGGGCGTGACTACTCTTTGTCTCCTAAGGTGGTGCGTGATGCCCAGGGCATTACAAAGCTACCAACTGATGGGTGGTCTGATGGCATTCCAGAGTCAGAGATGATGGAGTTCTGGAGGGCTGCTACGGGCCGAACGTTCAGGAAAGGCCAGGAGGTGAATTCGAAGCTGGTGAACCCGTGTCTGCGGTTGATCCACAAGGTGATGATAAGAGACTTCTTTGGCCACGCTGATGATGGAAAGGTCCCTCTGAAGGATTTCCGGTGGTTTATGAGCATCTTGGAGGTTGTCACATACACGCCGTGTTGGGCTACCCTTTTCTTGGGTTCCTTGAAGAGGATTCGTGAGGGTGAGCCACGTGATATTTGTGGGGGTGGTCTGATTACCCTCCTTTGTGCTGGAGTGATAGCTTGCGATCAGATTCCTCGGCCTATTGCCTACGCGGTGTTTGATATGGCGCACATGAAGGTGTGCTCGATGCTGAAGCCATTGGGAAAGGATGGTGATTTGGTCTGGTCATCCTTTGATGGCCACATTTTGATTGTTCCCCGGGATTTTGCCTACTCCCCTTCTTATGCGGTTTGGTGGATTCCCAGTGATAGCAGAATGACGACTGATGATACCTCTGTTGCTGCTCCTTCAGGCCCGTATGGAGAGGGCCGTAGTGGTGTTGCTGTTGCTGCTGAGTTTGCGGGCGAGGACACTCCTATGCCTACACTTTATGATGCGCCTTCGTCTTCTTATGGTCCTACCACACCTTGGCAGGAGTTGTATTCGAGATTTGATGCATTCTCAGTGCAGAAGACGCACTGGAACACCCAAGTAGAGACCGGTCTGCAGACTTGGCAGACCGAGTTCCGTGTTGATGTATATGAGCGTCTGGACACCATGGACGCTCATATGAGGGACTACTTCGGGAGGTTCCCACCACCACCACCATCAGGCCCGCAGTGAGTTTATTTTCTTCTTCCCCTATTTCCTTTGCTGTTCTCTTTTCTACATTGAGGACAATGTTCGGTTTAAGTATGGGGGAGGGATTTAGACTTGCTATCTGTCTATCCTTTCTACATATTGTTTTCTTTTCGTGCGCTGTATTTCTCATTTGATTTCTAAAAAAAAATAAAATCGAAAAAGCCAAAAAGAAGTAAAAAGGCAATCAAAATCCTGGGATGAGCTGAAAACCCGAAAGGGCAGTTCAGGTAAAAAGCAGGTAGTCCGGCTGGTATGGACCAGGACAAAAGTGGACTGGAGTGATGTGAGTATATGTGAGATATCTAGCAAAATGAAATGAGTGGCTTGGTGAAAACCCGAAAGGGCGCCTTGGCAAGATGAGCGTAAAAGAAGAAGAGTGATTCTAGGATTTCTCGATATTCCTTGGCGAGGTGTCATAAGAAGAGGTGGTATAAGGAGTTCGGGTAGGCCACTCTGGAGCGATAAGGAGCTAGATTGGAGTTAGGATTAGATTATCTTTGCATCACTTATTTTGGTTGTCTGGAGCTAATTTCTGATATGTTGTAGTTGCTAGTGTCATATTTTCTTGTACTTCCTGAGGCCTTGGTGTTGATTGAGAGAGTGAGTTTTTCTTTAGCTTACTCGGGACGAGTAAAGGTCTAAGTATGGGGGAGTTTTGGTGCTAAGTCAGTAATCTGGAAGTTGTGGAGAGAAGTGAAGATATCCCAGGATTTACAGCTTAGATGGAGATGGAGCTGTTGGAGCATACTTGGAGAAGACTACGAAACACTTGGTAGGATTGAAGAGCAGCGGAAGAGCTGAAGAAGCTGAAGAAGCTGAAGGAGTGAGCTCACCGCCCCGCGCCAGATTCACCGCGGCCCGGCGGTGACTCCCAGAGAAGGTTGAAGCCCCGCGCCAGAGGACGCCACCGCCCCGCGGTGGAAAGCTTGACGCCCCGCGGTGGATCTCACCGCCCTGCGGTGGCCGTGTTTAATGCCTCGCGCCAGAAGACTGTTACTTTCCTTTTATTTTGTTTAGACTTTATTTTATTATTATTATGTTTCCTTTATTGTTTGCATTAGTTTAACCTAGTTTCCTAAGACTATTTAAGTCCTCTTTCTAGGTTAAGAGGCAGAGAGACTTTCTACCTACACACGATTTTTCAGACGTTATTTCACATTAGAGTTTTTCATCCCCTTTGATGGAGAACTAACTTCCCCTTGTTCTACTAGACATGTGAAGCAGTACAGTTGATGTGTTTGTGAGATTTCTATTCCTTGTTCTTATCCTTATAAATGTTGGTTTGATTCTCTTGGTTATATTGAATATTGATTTCTTGTTGTTCTTCTTAGCCTGATCAACTAGGTTGAATACTTTTTATCAATTGCTAGGATTGCATATAGGGGTTCCGAGTGCATATCTAGTGGCAAACACGATTGTGCGTATAGGGGTTCCGAGCGTATAATTGTGAGTGAGAATTAGTTGCATGCGAGTACTAGTACGTCCTTCTATTTACATGTATCCTATATCCTTGTGTGCATTGCTATTGCTGTGTTGGTGGTAAAGTATACTAACAATTGTGAGAATCAGTGGTATTTTATCATTGGCGTAGTAATAAGTCTATTGACAACTGTGAGAATCAATAGTACTTAAGATCAGGGTGGGAACAACTATAAGGATAGTGAAAGAACTTGGATTAAATAGATTTCTGTGATCAAATTATATCTCTGTATTGGATCTCGCTCTAGTAGGACTACTTTCCCCATTATATTTCCTCAACTAAACCAAACTTGTTTGCTTTGCTTGCTTTGTGTTCTCTTGATAACTAAACCCCCCCGTTCGTGTTACTTGTCATTCACACTTGCATACTTCTTCGATCTTCCCTGTGGGTTCGACCCTTACTTGTCTGCTATACTTCTGTTTAGTGGGTCTGTTAGGATATTTTACTTTGACTAGGCTAAGCAACGATACTTGCACTGTGCACTTTTAGCCACCGTCAAATTTGACGGTGGCTAAAAGTGCGCAATGCAAATATCGTTGATTAGCCTTATCAAAGTAAAAAGTCCTAACAGACCTACTAAACAGATGTATAGTAAGCAAGCAAGGGTCGAACCCACAGGGAAGATCTGATGCAGTATGCAATTGTGAATGACAAGTAACAAGCAAGGGGGGTTTAGTTATCACGAGAAAACAAAGCAAGCAAAGCAAACAAGTTTGGTTGAGTTGAGAAAATATAATGGGGAAAGTAGTCCTACTAGAGCGAGATCCACAATACAGAGATATAATTTGATCACAGAAATCTATTTAATCCAAGTTCTTTCACTATCCTTATAGTTTTTCCCACCCTGATCTTAAGTACTATTGATTCTCATAGTTGTCAGTAGACTTATTACTATGCGAATGATAAAATACCACTGATTCTCACAATTGTCAGTATACTTTACCACCAACACAGCAATAGCAATGCACACAAGGATATAGGATACATGCAAATAGAAGGACGTACTAATACTCGCATGCAACTGATTCTCACTCACGATTATACGCTCGGAACCCCTATACGCACAATCGTGTTTGCCACTAGATATGCACTCGGAACCCCTATATGTAATCCTAGCAATTGATAAAAAAGTATTCAACCTAGTTGATCAGGCTAAGAAGAACAACAAGAAATCAATATTCAATATAACCAAGAGAATCAAACCAACATTTATAAGGATAAGAACAAGGAATAGAAATCTCACAAACACATCAACTGTACTGCTTCACACGTCTAGTAGAACAAGGGGAAGTTAGTTCTCCATCAAAGGGGATGAAAAACTCTAATGTGAAATAACGTCTGAAAAATCGTGTGTAGGTAGAAAGTCTCTCTGCCTCTTAACCCAGAAAGAGGACTTAAATAGTCTTAGGAAACTAGGTTAAACTAATGCAAACAATAAAGGAAATAGAATAATAATAAAATAAAGTCTAAACGAAATAAAAGGAAAGTAACAGTCTTCTGGCGCGAGGCATTAAACACGGCCACCGCGGGGCGTCAGGCTTTCCACCGCAGGGCGGTGGCTTCCTCTGGCGCGGGGCTTCAACCTTCTCTGGGAGTCACCGCCGGGCTGCGGTGAATCTGGCGCGGGGCGGTAAGCTCACTCCTTCAGCTTCTTCAGCTCCTCTTCTTCTCTTCTGTTGCTCTTCAATCCTACCAAGTGTTTGGTAGTCTTCTCCAAGTATGCTCCAGCAGCTCCATCTCCATCTAAGCTGTAAATCCTGGGATATCTTCACTTCTCTCCACAACTTCCAGATTACCGACTTAGCACCAAAACTCATCCAAAACTCCTCCAAATCATGCTAATAGTTGCTAGTAAAGGTGTATGAAATAACACCTATCAAATTCCCTCATACTTAGACCTTTACTCGTCCCGAGTAAGCTAAAGAAAAACTCACTCTCTCAATCAACACCAAGGCCTCAGGAAGTACAAGAAAATATGACACTAGCAACTACAACATATCAACAATAAGCTCCAGACAACCAAAATAAGTGATGCAAAGATAATCTAATCCTAACTCCAATCTAGTTCCTTATCACTCCAGAGTGGCCTACCCGAACTCCTTATACCACCTCTTCTTATGACACTTCGCCAAGGAATATCGAGAAATCCTAGAATCACTCTTCTTCTTTTACGCTCATCTTGCCAAGGCGCCCTTTCGGGTTTTCACCAAGCCACTCATTTCATTTTGCTAGATATCTCACATATACTTACATCACTCCAGTCCACTTTTGCCCTGGTCTATACCAGCCGGACTACCTGCTTTTTACCTGAACTGCCCTTTCGGGTTTTCAGCTCATCCCAGGATTTTGATTGCCTTTTTACTTCTTTTTGGCTTTTTTGATTTTTTTTTTTTTTTTAGAAATCAAATGGGAAATACAGCACACGAAAAGAAAACAATATGTACAAAGGATAGACATATAGCAAGTCTAAATCCCTCCCCATACTTAAACCGAACATTATCCTCAATGTAGAAAAGAGAACAGTAAAGGAAATAGGGGAAGAAGAAAATAAACTCACTGCGGGCCTGATGGTGGTGGTGGTGGGAACTTCCCGAACTAGTCCCTCATATGAGCGTCCATGGTGTCCAAACGCTCATCTACATCAGCACGGAACTCGGTCTGCCAAGTCTGCAGACCGGTCTCTACTTGGGTGTTCTAGTGCGTCTGCTGCACTGAGAATGCATCAAATCTCGAATACAACTCCTGCCAAGGTGTGGTAGGACCGTAATAAGACGAAGGTGCATCATAAAGTGTAGGCATAGGAGTGTCCTCACCCGCAAACTCAGCAGCAGCAGCACCACTAGGGCCCTCTCCATATGGGCCTAAAGGAGCAGCAGCAGGGGTATCATCAGTCGTCATTCTGCTATCACTGGGAATCCACCAACCCGAATATGAAGGGGAGTAGGCAAAATCCCGGGGAACAATCAAAATGTGGCCATCATAGGATGACCAGACCAAATCACCATCCTTTCCCAATGGCTTCAGCATCGAGCACACCTTCATGTGCGCCATATCAAACACCGCGTAGGCAATAGGCCGAGGAATCTGATCGCAAGCTATCACTCCAGCACAAAGGAGGGTAATCAGACCACCCCCACAAATATCACGTGTCTCACCATCACGAATCCTCTTCAAGGAACCCAAGAAAAGGGTAGCCCAACACGACGTGTACGTGACAACCTCCAAGATGCTCATAAACCACCGGAAATCCTTCAGAGGGACCTTTCCATCATCAGCGTGGCCAAAGAAGTCTCTCATCATCACCTTGTGGATCAACCGCAGACACGGGTTCACCAACTTCGAATTCACCTCCTGGCCCTTCCTGAACGTTCGGCCCGTAGCAGCCCTCCAGAACTCCATCATCTCTGACTCTGGAATGCCACCAGACCACCCATCAGTTGGTAGCTTTGTAATGCCCAGGGCATCACGCACCACCTTAGGAGACAAAGAGTAGTCACGCCCATTGTAGGTGAACGTGACCCTCAGCAGATGCTTGTCGTCCGAGCCATTAGAGTACCTCTTGAAAGAGGCGATGAACTGGTAGCAAAGCTCTGGATATGCAGGGGCAGCCTTGTTCAGAAACTCCCATAACCGACACTGTGCCAAGCACATGGACACACACGCCAGCATTCCCATCTCGGCTAAGGTCGGCCTATCAAAGAACTTAGAAGCCAACACCTTACTCTCCTTCACAACATTGTAGACCTCATTCTCATCCCTCGGAGACACTTGTTTCTTGCCTTTAGGTGCCATAAGTAATGAATTGAATTGCTCAAAACAAAGGGCAACCAAGGGGACTTACAAACGAGCATAAGGGGAGGTCTGGCGGGGCGGTGGATGAATCGCCGGGTCGCGGTGAGGACAACTGGGAGGTCTGGCCGGGTCGCGGCGACGTCGACGCGGGGCGGTGGCAGCAGCGATGCGGAGCGGGTATAACACGGGGCGGAGCGACAGCGAGGCGGGACTACAGCGACGCGGTGGGGATGTGTTTGGCTTGTTTGTGAGGCTAGACTCCAAATTGGGGGATTTGGGCTAGATTTGGCTCAAGGTCGAGAGGGGTTTGAGGGAGAATGGGGGATTTGGCTTTTGGGAGCTTGAGAGGTGTGGTGGGAATGGAGTGTTTGTGAGTATGGGGGCTAGGTCAGGGAAGGGAAAGTGAAAGGGAAGAAAGGGATGATGGGGCCGGGTATGTACCATGACCCAAAGAAAAATCTTGGCCCAAAGGGGCCCAATCCGTCAAATCCTTTGTAACAACTCAAGAAATAAAAATTTTATACACCCGTTTAAGGTTTTTTCGGGGCCCTTTATTCTTGTTTTTTTTTATAGAGTCGAGAAATCATACCTGACCTCTACCGCGGGGCGGTGGGAATGGCTGGGCACAACGTCTCTTCTCAAGTTTACTTTCGTACCTGAAATGTGAGTAACAGGCGAACGAAACAAAGCAAAATAAACTACGGAAATAATCTAATGAAACGAAAACTCAAAGAAAAATACCACGGGTTGCCTCCCGGACAGAGCCTTGGTTATCGTCGTTGGCTCGACGTACTGCAAATCAACTACCATCTGGAGTAGGATCCCCTCGGAATCCTCCTACTCGTCTATACATGTTGAGACCTCTCATGGAAAGGTTTAAACCTTAGACCATGCTCCCTCTTTGCCATCGACTCCATGCTTACTTCCTTTGGAGTATCTCCTCCATACTTAGAGCGATGTGGGGGCCGATATGGCTCAATCTGAATATGTTGCACATCACTGGATAAAGGCTTACAGCCTTGTATGGTTAGTGTAGGGGGGCGAGTGCCCAAAATGGAGGGAATGGAATCTCCTATATCATCCAACAAGACATCACCAACATGTAACTCATGCGACTCAATAGGTTCATCAATAGAGGAACAATCAACTATGGTCTATAATGCATCAAGTTTAACATTTTCAGGCACATGATTATCAATATCACTAATGCAGCAAGGGGTAGGCAATTCAATGGAGTTGGCTTGATGAATATTATGCTAAAAAATTATTCCATCAAATTCCATAGTCAAAGTTCCACTGTCTACATCAATCTTTGTCATGGATGTTTTCATAAAAGGTCGCCCTAGCATAACTGGAGCGACTTGCTCATCATAGTCCATATCCATAACAAAGAAGTCAGCAGGAAAAATCAAAGAGCATATCCTCTCAAGAACATTTTCCACAACACCCTTAGGGGGTACACAAGAACCATCAGCAAGTTGTATAACAATGTTAGAATCATGCAAGGGTACTATTCCTAAATCCTCAATCAAAGAATAGGGTAACACATAATTGAGGCACCCAAGTCTAACAAGGCTTTCTCAAATCGATGCTCACCTATAGTGATAGGAATAGTAAATGTACCTGGATCCTTGCACTTCTCAGGCATACGTCTCTGAACTACTGCTGACACATATTCACTCACTGGAATCTTCTTTTGAGCCTTCTGCTTCTGAGTCCTCTTCACGGTGCACAGCTCCTTCAAGAACTTGGCATATCGAGGGATAGCCTTGATAAGCTTGATCAGGGGAATGTTCACCTCACAGTCCCGAAATGTCTCGAACAGATCGATGTCGTCAACTACTCTCTTAGCTTTCAGCGCCTCAGGAAAAGGTGTTGGGGGCTTCTCAGAACCCAGAGGAGGAAACACGGGGCAAACATAATCATCAACATAGGTTTCTTCAGCGGAGATAGATTTTTGAGGGCCAGATCACGGCAGAACCACCACGGGGCGTTGGTCATCGCCGCGGGGCGGTGGGGTCGCGGTGAGATTACTGGTACCAGCCATCGGGTCGCGGTGAGGATCGCCTTGGGGCGGTGCCAACAGGTCTTCTTTATTGGCTCCTCCTTTAATTTCTGGCCGGGCCGCGATGGCATCCACCGCGGGGCGTTCGGTGATTTTCTCCTTCACAATCTCGTTCTCCTCTTCAGCTATAGGAACAACGTCCAACTTCTTACCACTTCTGAGCGTGATAGCACTCACGTTCTCTCTGGTATTCACAGTAGTCTGAGAGGGCAGGGAGTTGGAAGTCCTTTGGTCGATCTTAGTCACAGCATCAGCTAACTGACCAATTTGTCTCTCCATGTTCTTCAAACTTGACTCAGTAGCCTGCACATGCATGGCGAAATGCTGAGTCAAAGTTCTGAGCATATCCTCAGTAGAAGAACCAGAGCTTTTGCCTTGGGGCCTCAGTTGGTATGGGGCTCTCTGCTGGTACTGCTGTTGTGCAGGCTGTTGACCACCTTGAGGGTCACTCCATCTAAAACTTGGGTGGTCTCGCCCTCTCGGATTATAATTGGGATGTCCACCAAACTGTGGTCTAGGGGGTCCATAACCTCCTATAGCATTACCTTCAGCAATATCCTCCTCCTGCAGCTGAGGACAAGTGTCGGTGGGGTGGTATTGATCAGAGCAAAGCCCACATGCTTTAACTTGTTGAGGGGTGTTCTGATTCGCCATCCTCTTCACTATCTCTTTCAGCTCAGCTAGCTCAGTCTGTGATACCCCGTAATTCTGTAAGGATTATTTTGGGAATTTTTGAAATTTTCTCGAACACCCGTTTAGTACGTCGGATTTAATTCAGAAAGTTGGAGGCATTCTGTAATGCGCTCTGTATCTGTAATATTTTTCTCAGTGAAATAAAATACATACGACGTGCTTTGAATGTTAATTACTCGTTCGCGTACGATAAATTTTATCCCGGGTTAATGTCATGATCGTTCAAAGCTGAACGGGCGGGAAAAGCTGGTCATGGCGACCGCCGTACAGTCACGGCGACCGCCGTCGCGGGACCCAAGAACGGCGACCGCCGTGGGTATGACGGCGCCCGCCGTCGCATGGCTCGAGGAGCCGACGAGTCTCCTCCTAGCTGGGGACGCCAGGTCTATGGCGGCGCCCGCCGCGTTGTTAACGGCGTCCGCCGCATTGATGACGGCGCCCACCGCATTTATTACGGCGCCCGCCGTCGTTGTTGTCTGGAGTTTTTTGCCCGATGGTCGCCGGAGTCGTCTGACGATCGCCGTTGTAGCCCTCCACGTCGCCTTCCTAGCCATCATTATGCTCCCTGGCACTTGGCTATAAATAGAGAAGGTTTGGGATCGGTTTCCACACAAAATCAGACGCTTCAATCCCTCAAAATTGTCTCGCCGGAGTTTGGTGCCCTCGCCGGAAATTCTAAAGCTTTCGCCGGTATCGTTTAGTGGTGTTTCCAGCAGCCCTTGTGAAGCCTTTGGGTTGCCTTTGGAGGTTGGAACCCAGGCAAGGCAAAAAGGGGACGAAATGCGCATCATTTGGGTGAGTTTTTCTCTCGTCTGTCGTCGGAGTTCTTTACGACGACCACCGTGTTCTTTACGGCGACCGCCGCCAGTGCCCAGAATGCCTTTGTGGCTTTGGCTTGGTTGGTTGTCGTCGTGGCGTCGTTTCTTTCGGGTTCTTTCGTCTTTCCATAGATTCGTACTAGTTTATGACGGATCTAACTTAGGGTTTCCTTATGGGTCGACTCGAAGGTCGTTGTGCTGTGGGAGCTATACTTGTGTCGAGCCCGGAATCCCGTTGTCTCTGCTTTGTTCTAGATCTGCGGACTAAGGCAAGTGGCGGTTCGCTCTTGCTCGTCGTTCCATATTTACTTTAATTATCAGCTGTTTATCTGAGTAATTAATTTGGAATGATTACTGTATTTATCTGGAATAGGTTTTATAAACTGTTTTGGAAACTGTAATAATGACATTATCATAGGTTGTATATCTGTTAGAACAACGCTATCATATGTGATAATTACCGTGATGGTATTGTTGTGAAATTAATCTTAATGCTAGAATGGCATGTGGGTTAATAGGAAAACTAATCCAAGTAAGGATTAGCTGTTTCTGTTATCTCTATGTTTAAGTTAATTACCTGGATGGCTTTAATGTGAATAATTGATGTGTTAGACTGTTTAGTTAACACGAATGTGCGTAGGAACGCTAATCCAAGTAAGGATTAGTCGTTTCTTTATAATTTAATATTCGTGGGAACGCTAATCCAAGTAAGGATTTGTCGTTTCTTTAAATCATAATATTCCTCGGGATTATTTCCGAATAAGTTAAGGGTCATGACCTATGCTTCTTATTCATATGTAAGGATCTGAAGTGTTTAAGTGCCTTGCTAGCGCCAGTGGATGAGCTTAATAGCAGTCCTGTGTATTAAGCACTTAGCTAGTGCATTGGGGTGGACGTAACTGTCACCCTGTAAATTAAAGTGTAAGCATTGTGGCAGTGCAATCAGGGTGAACGTAAGGTCACCCGGTGTAATAATAACTTCCATGTTCTCGGAATAATATTAAAAGCCTCAACAGTGTGTGTGTGTGTTGTAATTTAATAAGATAAGTGCAGTTAAACACATAATTAAAGTGTAAGCACTGTAATAGTGCAATCAGGGTGAACGTAAGGTCACCCGGTGTAATAATAACGCCGTTGTTACTCGGCATAATAAGGTTAAGTCCCGCGTGTGTGTTGTGTGTGTTTTAAATTGGGTCGACATGATTGTCACCCTGTGATTTAAGCCTTGTTGTCGCTCTTAATAACATTAACGTGTTTCAGTAATGTGTGTTTTGTAATTAAATAAGATATGTGCCCGAGTGCACATGATTAATAAACCCATGGCGAGTAGTGCAGCTAAGTAAATAGTGCAGCTAGGAAAGCTCGTCTCGACTTTGATCATAGTACGTTCTCTTTCCGATCTGGATTTGTTGTATGCGATGAGGTTGGTCGTGAACTGAAGCATCTCAGTCAACTTTTAAAATCATTGTTGTATGATTTTTTTAACATTCCAGTTTTGTCATATTTCCTTAAAGACTCAATCTCTTGGAGTCTCTTTTCGAGTTGATTTCTGTGAAGATTCAGTCTTCGAGAATCTTCTCTTGTGCATACCTCTTGTTGTTATTCCGTGAAAGTGTCGGGTTATGTATCGTCCCTTCGGTTATTATTCGAGGGACAATGATAGTAAACGGTTTCGATCACTCGAACCACTCTGCTTTTCACCCTTGCTAGTCTATTTAAGTAGACTAACCCACGAACTTTGTTCTCCGCATGTGGGCTGGTGTCATCCGTTCGATTCGGCACATCAGATAGAGTATAGATGAGAAGACTAGAAGGACTATGGAGTCGACGGTGGTTTTCCGACGTTTTTTATAAATTCTTTTAATCAGGTTGAGATTCTTGGGAGATGACCATTGCGGTCAAGATCCTTGTTTTTAATTCATTTAAAAGACTTCCGCTGTACCTTGTTTAAGATTTCCGTTGTAATTTATTTAAACTCTGTGTTTGTCCTATTCGGGATTGGGATGTAATCCCGGGGCTCGTGTTTTATATGAATAAGGTTATCATTTTGTATCATTGTATTTCATGATTTGTATTTAAACGGTAAAGCCTTGGGTGATCTCGGTAAGGAACACTGGGGTCACTGGCGGTAATACCTTTCCAAAAGGGTTAAGTTTTGGGGGTGTTACAGTTGTGGTATCAGAGCCAAAGATTGTTTTAAAACGGGTTTGGGATTTTGATAAATCATTTATCCGTTTCTTTTTTAAAATGCTTTAAGAAGGGCTCTGAATTTTTCAAAGTGAAAAGAGTTTGAAAACACCGTTCATAGTCCTGTCTTCTATATGGTCTGATATAGTAAGTTTGCTTCTATATCTAGAAAGACTAATTCCTTCCCCGTTGCCCCGTATGATATGAGTGCATTCTATTCTCTTCAGAGGAACCGGGAGAAGCCAAGGTGGTTTCGCTATACCCAATAAGGCTTGAATTCCCAATTCTCTCATTTTGAGTTAAGGTTGTAGAACCTAGTAACTCGGTTTGAGTTCATCAATAGAAATTACCAAGTTGATCTATTCTAAGTTGATTTTATTACAATAAGTATATCAGAAGATACTAATGTGATAAAATCCTTGGAATTTGATCGGTAAACAGATGGTGAACACAAGGAACGTTATCCGTGCTGGTGCTGGGCCGAGTAATGACCCCAGAACAAATGCGAGGAATGCTGCAGACCCAACAGAAGAGCGTGATGCTGCTTCTAACAATAACCAGGGAGGCAATGGACAAGCTCAGGCCAACGCTCCGATGTTGTTTGATGCTGCAGCAGTGGAGGCAATTCGAGGAATTGTCATGCAGGCAATCACAGATGTTATGCGACCAGTTGTACCACAAGCACAAGGTGGTCCAGTTCCTCAAGCTACTCCTGAAGTCGAGGAGTCCATGGAGCAAGTACCTCAGATCAATGTTGTTAGAAACAGAGGAACTTACGGGCAAGCGTTAAAAGCCGTGAGTTCAATGAGGTCTGACAGCTATGACGGTACTGGAGAACCAGTCAGTGTGACATATTGGTTCTCGCATATGGAGCGTTTGCTCCGGAACATTAATTGCACTGAGGCTGGAAAAGTGCACATCGCCTCTCTTCAACTCAAGGATGTGGCTAGCGAATGGTGGGAAAGCACCGGTCTGGCTAACCATCCCGAGCTGAATTAGAGCATGTTCAAAACCAAGATGACCGATCGTTTCTTTTCCCGAGCTATGAGGGAGGAGAAGCATAAGGAATTTTTGTACCCACAGACTGATGGGTTAAAGGTGACTGAGCTCGCAGCTAAGTTCAATCACTTGATGCAGTACGCTGGACCTGAGGTGTCAACCGAGGAGCAGAAGATCTGGTACTTCCATGGGTGGATGAATCCAGAGATCAAGCCTCTAATGTTGCGACATGGTTGTTCTACGTTAGAACAATATGTTGATGCAGCCTACAAGACAGAGGTCACATTGGAGGAGTCTGCCCATAAGCGGGAGAAACAAGTTAAGGGAAAGGGTGGGCAACATGATCGCCACGTTGGTTCATTCAAACGACCGGCATCGCCTACCAAGTTTGAAAGGTCTGGTCGTGCTAAGACCGAGACAACTCAGTCTGACTCTGCCAGAGGCTCAGGTTGGAGCAGCGGAATAATTCAGTGCCACAATTGTGGTGAAGTTGGGCATAAAAGTTTTTATTGCCAAAAGGACAAGAGAGTATGTCATAATTGTGGAAGAGAAGGCCACATAAAAACATACTGCAGACTGAAGGGTGAGGGACCAATGCAGTCTTATTAGGCGTCAAATGTTGGAGGTGGACAGAACCCAAGGCCAGTGGTATCCACTCCTGAGCAGTCTATGGCTCGTAATAAAGGCAAAGCACCTATGGGGTCTTCAGGCCAAGGGCAACGACTCTTTGTAATGAGCCAAGCCAATGGAGAAGAACCCAGATCCATTAAGTTGTATTTGTTAAGACTTTCTTTAAGATCAAGGAGTAACGACGTATGTCGGTAATCTCCGTAATATCGTGATCCGATTGTTCCACTTTTGTCAGTTAATGTAATGTTGAATGTTAATGAAGTATTTCCGTGTTTTGGAAAATTTTAGAATGTGTTATCATTGCGAATTAGTTGTTCATACGAAACCTCGTAAGTATCGAGAATAGCTTATGCCAAGTAAGGATAAGGACTGTCGGACTTATGGTGGTGGAGTTTTGTGGATAACTTAGATGTTCGTCCCTATGTGGTTAATCCCAGGGTCGACTCTGTTGTTTAAATCTAAATCCACTCCTAAGATTCTTCTTCATACATAGAGTATGTCATCTATAAGATCGGATGCCGCTCTTTGAGGAAGATTAAGTGGTGAAGCGGTCATGTTGAGAGGAAAGGTTGCAGTTAAGGATATGTTGATGATCCCGATGTATTAAAGATTCAGTAAGGAGAATTGTCTATATACACCTAAGGAGTACTGTGGTAAGCGTTATCTCATACGCTGAGTTCTTCCGAGATTTCTTAAGGAAAGGGAATGAACTTGTAGAGTTTTGTTCGGAGAGATCAGGAGCTATCTCTCATGCGTAAGTTTGTGCCATGAGCATTAAGGCGGATGAATCATTTTCATAATGATATCCTAAGGAATTAAGAATAATATCTCATGTGATCCATTTCAAGGATGAAGTGATTAAGGATGTTGGATCCAGGTGGTAAGATTGGTGTTGAGGTAGTATCCTTATTGGCTTAATGCAAGTTTCGGGGTCGAAACTTCTTTGAAGGGGGAGGTGATGTGATATCCCGTAATTCTGTAAGGATTATTTTGGGAATTTTTGGAATTTTCCCGAACACCCGTTTAGTACGTCGGATTTAATTCAGAAAGTTGGAGGCATTCTGTAATGCACTCTGTATCTGTAATATTTTTCTCAGTGAAATAAAATACAGACGACGTGCTTTGGATGTTAATTACTCGTTCGCGTACGATAAATTTTATCACGGGTTAATGTCATGATCGTTCAAAGCTGAACGGGCGGAAAAAGCTGGTCACGGCGACCGCCTTACAGTCACGGCGACCGCCGTCGCGGGACCCAAGAACGGCGACCGCCGTGGGTATGACGGCGCCCGCCGTCACAAGGCTCGAGGAGCCGACGAGTCTCCTCCTAGCTGGGGGCGCCAGGTCTATGGCGGCGCCCGCCGCATTGATGACGGCGCCCGCCGTCGTTGTTGTCTGGAGGTTTTTGCCCGATGGTCGCCGGAGTCGTCTGACGATCGCTGTTGTAGCCCTCCACGTCGCCTTCCTAGCCATCATTATGCTCCCTGGCACTTGGCTATAAATAGAGAAGGTTTGGGATCGGTTTCCACACAAAATCAGACGCTTCAATCCCTCAAAATTGTCTCGCCGGAGTTTGGTGCCCTCGCCGGAAATTCTGAAGCTTTCGCCGGTATCGTTTAGTGGTGTTTCCAGCAGCCCTTGTGAAGCCTTTTGGTTGCCTTTGGAGGTTGGAACCCAGGCAAGGAAAAAAGGGGACGAAATGCGCATCATTTGGGTGAGTTTTTCTCTCGTCTGTCGTCGGAGTTCTTCACGGCGACCGCCGTGTTCTTTACGGCGCCCGCCGTGATGAGAACGGCGACCGCCGCCAGTGCCCAGAATGCCTTCGTGGCTTTGGCTTGGTTGGTTGTCGTCGTGGCATCGTTTCTTTCGGGTTCTTTCGTCTTTCCATAGATTCGTACTAGTTTATGATGGATCTAACTTAGGGTTTCCTTATGGGTCGACTCGAAGGTCGTTGTGCTGTGGGAGCCATACCTGTGTCGAGCCCGGAATCCCGTTGTTGCTTTGTTCCAGATCTGCGGACTAAGGCAAGTGGCGGTTCGCTCTTGCTCATCGTTCCATATTTACATTAATTATCAAATGTTTATCTGAGTAATTAATTTGGAATGATTACTGTGTTTATCTGGAAATGGTTTTATAAACTGTTTTGGAAATTGTAATAATGACATTATCATAGGTTGTATATCTGTTAGAACAACGCTATCATATGTGATAATTACCGTGATGGTATTGTTGTGAAATTAATCTTAATGCTAGAATGGCATGTGGGTTAATAGGAAAACTAATCCAAGTAAGGATTAGCTGTTTCTGTTATCTCTATGTTTAAGTTAATTGCCTGGATGGCTTTAATGTGAATAATTGATGTGTTAGACTGTTTAGTTAACACGAATGTGCGTAGGAACGCTAATCCAAGTAAGGATTAGTCGTTTCTTTATAATTTAATATTCGTGGGAACGCTAATCCAAGTAAGGATTTGTCGTTTCTTTAAATCATAATATTCCTCGGGATTATTTCCGAATAATTTAAGGGTCATGACCTATGCTTCTTATCCATATGTAAGGATCTGAAGTGTTTAAGCGCCTTGCTAGAGCCAGTGGATGAGCTTAATAGCAGTCCTGTGTATTAAGCACTTAGCTAGTGCATTGGGGTGGACGTAACTGTCACCCTGTAAATTAAAGTGTAAGCACTGTGGCAGTGCAATCAGGGTGAACGTAAGGTCACCCGGTGTAATAATAACTTCCGTATTCTCGGAATAATATTAAAAGCCTCAACAGTGTGTGTGTGTTGTAATTTAATAAGATAAGTGCAGTTAAACACATAATTAAAGTGTAAGCATTGTAATAGTGCAATCAGGGTGAACGTAAGGTCACCTAGTGTAATAATAACGCCGTTGTTACTCGGCATAATAAGGTTAAGTCCCGCGTGTGTGTTGTGTGTGTTTTAAATTGGGTCGACATGATTGTCACCCTGTGATTTAAGCCTTGTTGTCGCTCTTAATAACATTAACGTGTTTCAGTAATGTGTGTTTTGTAATTAAATAAGATATGTGCCCGAGTGCACATGATTAATAAACCCATGGCGAGTAGTGCAGCAAAGTAAATAGTGCAGCTAGGAAAGCTCGTCTCGACTTTGATCATAGTACGTTCTCTTTCCGATCTGGATTTGTTGTATGCTTCTTTAAACATTCCAGTTTTGTCATATTTCCTTAAAGACTCAATCTCTTGGAGTCTCTTTTCGAGTTGATTTCTGTGAAGATTCAGTCTTCCAGAATCTTCTCTTGTGCATACCTCTTGTTGTTATTCCGTGAAAGTGATGGGTTATGTATCATCCCTTCGGTTATTATTCGAGGGACAATGATAGTAAACGGTTTCGATCACTCGACCACTCTGCTTTTTACCCTTGCTAGTCTATTTAAGTAGACTAACCCACGAACTTTGTTCTCCGCATGTGGGCTGGTGTCATCCGTTCGATTCGGCACATTAGATAGAGTATAGATGAGAAGACTAGAAAGACTATGGAGTCGACGGTGGATTTCCGACGTTTTTAATAATTTCTTTTAATCAGGTTGAGATTCTTGGGAGATGACCATTGCGGTCAAGATCCTTGTTTGTAATTCACTTAAAAGACTTCCGCTGTACCTTGTTTAAGATTTTCGTTGTAATTTATTTAAACTCTGTGTTTGTCCTATTCGGGATTGGGATGTAATCCCGGGACTCGTGTTTTATATGAATAAGGTTATCATTTTGTATCATTGTATTTCATGATTTGTATTTAAACGGTAAAGCCTTGGGTGATCTCGGTAAGGAACACTGGGGTCACTGGCGGTAATACATTTCCAAAAGGGTTAAGTTCTGGGGGTGTTACACAGTCAACACTGGGCTTGGTCCGACAGGGGTCACAACATTGACCACCTTCCTTTGGTATGTCTTCCCAAAACTCCTGGTGCTCTCACTCATCTCCTGGAATCTCTCCATGGCTGCATCCGGTGTCAGATTCAGAATGCTTCCACCGCATGCAGCGTCAACCATCCGTATCTCCTGGTCCAGCAGACCATTGTATAAATAGAGGACAAGGTCCTGCTTGGCGTATCCGTGGAATGGGCAGCTAGAGCAAAGCCTCTTGTATCTCTCAAGATAATCATACAGCGTCTCATCACCAACCTGCTCAATATTGGCAATTGCCTTTTTCAAGGCATTCGCCTTCTTCGTTGGAAAGTACTTGTCCAGGAACGCCTTGTGCAGTTTATTCCAGGTATCTATGGTTCCTGGCGGCAGATGATAATACCACTCACTCGCTGAGTCTAGCAGGAAGAAACCAAAAGCTCTCATCTTGATTTGGCCTTTCGTCACGTTCCTAGGCTCCATAGTCATGCAGACATTGTGGAACTTGCCCAAGTGAGAGATCGGGTCTTCTCTACTCAAACCGTGGAACTTTGGGAGATAAGCAACAACTCCAGATTTCAGCTCAAAATTCACCCCTTCGCCAAGTGCAGGGATGATGACAACCAGGGGTTGTGCTCCAATATTCGGCTCAGTCAATTCTCTCAGAGTCGCAGCCATTGCAACAGTAGGGATGTTAATTGGCTCAGTCGGCTCAACGACCTCAACCTCGACTTCTTCTTCTCCTTGATCGCGTAGGTTCGCACGGAACGATCTATCGACTTCTGGATCAAAAGCTACGAGAGGAGAGTCAGTAGAACGAGTGTCGACCATAAGATAGGTCTCCACCAAAGATCAATCACAAAAACACACAACAAAACAGAAAACTTCCCCGGCAATGACGCCAAATTTGACGGTGGCTAAAAGTACGCAATGCAAATATCGTTGATTAGCCTTTTCAAAGTAAAAAGTCCTAACAGACCTACTAAACAGATGTATAGTAAGCAAGCAAGGGTCGAACCCACAGGGAAGATCTGATGCAGTATGCAATTGTGAATGACAAGTAACAAGCAAGGGGGGTTTAATTATCACGAGAAAGCAAAGCAAGCAAAGCAAACAAGTTTGGTTGAGTTGAGAAAATATAATGGGGAAAGTAGTCCTACTAGAGCGAGATCCACAATACAGAGATATAATTTGATCACAGAAATCTATTTAATCCAAGTTCTTTCACTATCCTTATAGTTGTTCCCATCCTGATCTTAAGTACTATTGATTCTCATAGTTGTCAGTAGACTTATTACTATGCCAATGATAAAATACCATTGATTCTCACAGTTGTCAGTATACTTTACCACCAACACAGCAATAGCAATGCACACAAGGATATAGGATACATGCAAATAGAAAGACGTACTAATACTCGCATGCAACTGATTTTTCACTCACGATTATACGCTCGGAACCCCTATACGCACAATCGTGTTTGCCACTAGATATGCACTCGGAACCCCTATATGCAATCCTAGCAATTGATAAAAAGTATTTAACCTAGTTGATCAGGCTAAGAAGAACAACAAGAAATCAATATTCAATATAACCAAGAGAAGCAAACCAACATTTATAAGGATAAGAACAAGGAATAGAAATATCACAAACACATCAACTGTACTGCTTCACACGTCTAGTAGAACAAGGGGAAGTTAGTTCTCCATCAAAGGGGATGAAAAACTCTAATGTGAAATAACGTCTGAAAAATCGTGTGTAGGTAGAAAGTCTCTCTGCCTCTTAACCTAGAAAGAGGACTTAAATAGTCTTAGGAAACTAGGTTAAACTAATGCAAACAATAAAGGAAACAGAATAATAATAAAATAAAATCTAAACGAAATAAAAGGAAAGTAACAGTCTTCTGGCGCGAGGCATTAAACACGGCCATCGCGGGGCGGTGAGATCCACCGCGGGGCGTCAGGCTTTCCACTGCAGGGCGGTGGCTTCCTCTGGCGCGGGGCTTCAACCTTCTCTGGGAGTCACCGTCGGGCCGCGGTGAATCTGGCGCGGGGCGGTGAGCTCACTCCTTCAGCTTCTTCAGCTCCTCTTCTTCTCTTCTGCTGCTCTTCAATCCTACCAAGTGTTTGGTAGTCTTCTCCAAGTATGCTCCAGCAGCTCCATCTCCATCCTGTACCTTTAGCCTTTTTGCTTCCGTTTTGTCATTGGGTAGGATGTCGTCTTTTATCCATCTTATGTAAGGTAACGTCCAGTCGTCATGATCGTTGATGATGTCTCCTTCTGGTCGGTCACCTATCTCGGTCGTGACAAGTTCTTCCAATGGTGTATTCGACTCCTTGGATGCTTTCGGGACAGCTGGTGTCGAGATGTGTGCCAGTGGGATGCTTGGGAATTCCTTTGGGTCCAAGACGGACCCCAAGTTGGCTAGTGCGTCAGCCTGAGAGTTGAGATCTCTGGGCACTTGCCTGATGTCGAATGTTTGGAATTGGTCGATCAACTTCTTGGCTACGTCTAGATAAGCTATCATCATGTCGTCCTTGGCGTTGTACGACCCTTGTATTTGATTTACGACTAAGAGGGAGTCGCAGATGACTTCAATTTCTTGGACTCCTAGGTCGCGTGCCAGAATGAGTCCAAATATGAGTGCTTCGTATTCAGCCTCGTTGTTGGTTGCGTCCCACTCGCATATTACGGCCTGGACTATCTTGTCCCCTTGTGGCGATTTCAACACGATCCCTAGCCTTGATCCTCTATCGTTCGACGCACCATCAGTGTGGAGTTCCCATTTGCCTGTTTCATCTGTCGCAAGTAACTGTGTTGCTTCTTTGGTGGCTTCTTGCTCTAGGGTCGGGCTGAAATCTGCCACAAAGTCAGCCAGGGCTTGCGACTTGATCGTTATTCTAGGCTCATATTCGATGTCGTAGCCGCTGAGGTGTATGGCATATTTCTCCATTCGTCCTGTGAACTCGGGTTTCCTCATGATTGCTCTCATGGGATGGTTAGTGCGGACAATTAAAGTATGAGATTCGAAGTATGGTTTGAGTTTATTCGATGCCATTACCAGTGATAGGACAAGTTTTTCTAACGACGAGTACCTTGTTTCTGCTGGCAATAGCGTTCGACTGACATAGTATATTGGTGATTGCTTGTCGTCTTCCTCTCTGACCAGCTTACGGCGGACTCCGATACTGCCAGGTACAACAATAGTGGCTTGTCGTCTTTGGGTTTGGTTAACAATAGGGGACTGGCCAGGTATTTCTTCAAATCCTGGAATGCGACTTCATGTTCTTCTGTCCATTGAAAGGACTTGTTCTTCTTGAGAGCGTCGTGGAAGGGTTTGCACTTGTCAGACGACTTTGAGATGAATCTGTTCAGAGCTGCTATCCGGCCTGTCAACTTTTATACATCCTTGACGCATCGAGGGGATCGGAGATTGATGAGGGCCTTGACCTGTTCCGGACTGGCCTCTATTCCTCTTTGTATCACCATGTACCCTAAGAATTTTCCTGACGACACCCCGAAAGAGCATTTCATAGGATTTAATTTCATGTTATATCTCTTTAGTACCTCGAAGCTGTCGCGGAGGTGATCGATGTGGTCCTTTTTCTTTTTTGACTTGACCAGCATGTCGTCTATGTAGACTTCCATTGTGTCCCCAATCTGATCTTTGAACATCTTGTTGACTAATCGTTGATAAGTAGCCCCTGCATTTTTTAGTCCGAAGGGCATTACTTTGTAACAATAGATACCTTGGCTTGTGACGAATGCGTTTTCTCTTGGTCTTCTGGTTCCATGAGGATCTGATTGTAGCCATTGAACGCGTCCATGAAGGATAGCATTTCGTGCCCTGCCGTTGCGTCGACCATGGCGTCGATGTGAGGAAGTGGAAAGGAATCTTTGGGACAAGCCTTGTTAAGGTCGGTGAAGTCGATGCAGACTCTCTATTTGCCGTTTTTCTTTTGGACTACAACCACATTGGCTAGCCACTCGGGATAGTTGACTTCCCTTATCTTTCCTGTTTCCAGCAGGCTCCTGACCTCGTTGTCGACAATCTTGTTTCGCTCTGGGGCGAATTTCCTGCGCTCTTGCTTCACAGGGGGGGTGAGATGGATCTACGTTCAATTTATGGGTAATAACATTTGGAGATATATCGATCATATCCTCATGCGACCACGCAAAACAATCAACATTGGACCTGAGGAAATCCATAATTTGTTGTCTGGTCGAGTCGTCCAGGTCCGACCCGACCCTTACCATTTGGTTTGGCTTTGAAGGATCTAGCGCGATCTCGTCAAGTTTTTCCATTTCTGGTTTGACGTATCGACTAGATCCTTCATCGAGTTGTGATTGTTATGCGATCTTATGTTCGATAGTGCTTTTCATGGAGGCGACATAGCATTACTTGGCCATCCTCTGGTCTCCTTTGATTTCTTGGACTCCCCACTTGGTAGGGAACTTGATGATTTGATGGTACGTCGAGGGTACCGCCTTCATAGCATGTATGCCAAGAATGCAATTATAGGGAGATGGGCAGTCTAGGACTAGAAATTTCACCTGTTGGTTTACTCCTCCGGCGTATGTCGTAAGAACGATTTCGCCGATAGTATGTTTAACTTCGCCGCTGAATCCGACTAGTGGAGTCAATTTCTTGATAAGATCATCTTTGCCCAAACCCACCCCTTTGAGGGCGTCGAAGGTCAAGAGATTGGTTGAACTTCCTGTACCGATTAGTACTCTACGTATCAAACAGTTTCCAATAGACAAATAGATTACAAGACCATCGTGATGGTTTTCCGACCCGTCGGTATCGGACTCGTCGAACGCGACCATTGGGAGGTCGGAGATCCTGGTTTGTCTGGACTCCGGCGTCTCGGGCTTACTGCCTTTGCTTTCTTTCGCATGTCTTTTGGCTGCGGAGTACGTGTTCCCACATACGTCTGAGCCCCCTGAAATGGTATTGATAATTTTTGTATGGACAGGATATGGAGGTTTGTCTTGTTTTACCTGATCTCGTCGCTCCATAGTAGCCTTGGCTCGTTCCGAGATTACGTCACGCAAGAGCCCCTACGCGAGTAACCTGGCGACCTCCTTACGTAAGGCGATGCATTCGTCCGTCGAGTGACCGTGGAATTCGCACCACCTGCTCATGTCCTTTTTGACGTCCGGTCGGTCGTTCTTTCGGGGCCATCTTACCTCTTTCCCATACTTGTCGAAACTCTTGACGAGCTCTGATATGGAGATATTGAAATTGTAAGATTGAACCCTAGGAGGCAACGTTGGACCATCTCTCCAGTCTTGGGACCTGTCCTGGAAGGATTTTACCTGATTCTGCTCGTTTCGATCATGAGAGTAGGGGTGATGACGTCTATCTCGACGGTTGTCGGAAGAGGATTTGCGGTTGGACTGGTTGGGTCCATGGGATGCTTTTCGCGATTCGCGATCCTCTTCCAAACGTACCTCAGCCATGGTTTTGGCTTGGACATCTTCGAAGCTTCTACATGGGTACTTGGTGATCTCGTTGTAGAGGTTGATGTCCTTGATCAGACCTTGTCGGAAAGCTTCGATGGAGGTGGTGACGTCGTAATGGAGGATCATGACTTTTTCCTTATTGTACCTATTAAGATAGCATCGGAGAGGTTCGTTATACCTTTGGGTGATTTGATAGAGATCACTTGACTGCCTTTCTAGCCTCCGATTGCTGGCGAATTGGATTTTGAAGGAGTTGACCAGATCCGCGAACGAGGCGATTATTCCTTGAGGCAAACGCATAAACCAGGTCAAGGCGGGACCCGCGAGAGTCATGCCAAAGCTTTTGCACATGACAGTCTCACGGCTCTCCCTTGGAATAGATGCAGTCATTACTTTTTGTTTATAGAGAGAAATGTGATCATCTGGGTCGTTGGTGCCGTCGAATGTCGCCATGCTAGGAAGGTGGAACTTCTTTGGGATTTCGACTCTGGCGATCTCTCCGATGAATGGAGATTCCTCGTATCCACCCGACGCTTCCTTCTCGATCGGTTGTGGAACTCCGAGAATTCTAGCGATGTGATCGTCAAGTGTCTTCATGTGTTGACTGAGTGTCTGCTGGACGAGAGCCAGGATGTCGGGAGGATTGGTAACCTGTGGTTCGTCGATTCGGGTTCCTGCTGACCCGATCGGTGTAGAGAAAGTAACATAGTTAGTCGAAAATGGATTGACCAGAGGAGTTCGAGATGTACCCTCAGTATGTCTGGGGCGTCGTACGCTCGGGGGGGTCAGTTCGACGCCATTCATATCGACAGGCGTTTTGGTGTTTCGATCGGCAGCGATCGGGTAGAATCTTTGGGGGGTTTGAGTGAGAGTGAATATGCAAGTAGGCCTCTCGAAGGGTAAGTCAGTGGATGATGTGTGTAGACGTGTGTTCTTTCGTTTGCTTCTTCGTGGTCTATTTATGGTAGTTTCTCCTTGTGTCCGTTATTTGTCTTCGTATTTATCCTCTATTAATTCTGTGCGAGATCTTTGGGATTTGCTCTTGATTGTCATCATAATCCATGTGTTTAATGTTGTTACCGTTGTCACCGATCAAGCAATTAATGTCCAGGGCGAAACTTCCGGGATTCGGTCGGATCCTGAGCGTCTGAAGGGCATTCGTCGCCTCTAACTCCTTCTGGCATTCGGCTTCGTCTGGACTTTGGCCCAATTCGTTTGATCTGATCCCTTGGAGTAAGTTTGGGCCCAACAACGCTCTTGACATATTGGTCAACCCGAACCGTTCGATGACATGTAATGACCCGATCAAACTTGACCTGCTATACAAAATGACCGACCCGTTCTCAACCCGAAACCGAAATAACCGAACTGAACCTGACTTGACCAACTTGATTGACATGTCTAATAGGTAGAGATGAAGACATATATGATATATCCTATATATAGAAAAAATATATTTTTTGCGTAAAAGGTTTGAAAAATAGGTTTCATATATTAATAAATGATTTTAGTATTAATGACAGTGATTAACAACTTTTGAATTCACCAATCATAAAAGATAAATTATCTTCTTAATAGTTAACATTATTAATTTATTATAATAATTAAATTTATATTTTTTAATAAATAACCATGATTATTTTATTCATATTCAAGTTTTAAACTTGCTTTAAACCCTTAATTTTAAACTAACATCAATTATACATACATAAAAATAACTTTTCAAAAATATATTTAAAATCTAGGCAATATGGATATATATGGGTAGATAATTTAATTTTATGCATTTTGAAAAAATAATAATTGGAAAATACAAAAAATAAGTCAGAAAATGCGTTTAAAATTATGATTTTTATCTCTCAAAAACCATCTCACTCGTCGAGCATAAGCACATGGTAATCATCTAGTAGTTTTTGCTTTGTCCAATCAGCGCACGACACATGTCCATGGCCCCACTCAACAATTGTGTGAAAATTGAATAGGGGAAGTGTTTCTCATCGTCTCTCGTTTGAGAATGGTCTCACATTTTCTCCAATTAATTTTGTTTTCTTTTTTTGACATGAGACACGTGTGAAGAGACTTCTAATGGAGGTTCTCTAAGATTTAGCTTGTTTTTATACAGGCAAACAGAAGATATATTTACATCATAGAAGAAAATACATAAATCATCACAACGGATGATCTTTATAAATGTTCTACAAGCTAAGTAAACGATAGAGTCCGAACGTAAGATCTGTAGTCGGGATCGAAACAGCTGCTCATGGCCAAGATTACGCGAAATGTAATCCATAATTGTACTACGTATAAGAACAGGGGAAATGTGTGAAGTAGCCAGAAAATCAGCGGCTCTATTGGTCTTTCTGTAGCAATGATGTACTTGAAAGTCATCTAAACCACGTAAAAGGGATATAATTTCCAAAATTATAGGAGAAATTTTCCAAATTCCACGGATGGAATTAATAATAGAAAGGTTGTCTCCTTCGAGGACTATGTAACACCCCCAAATTTAACCCCATTTGAAAGCGTTACTGCCGATGACCCCGGACGTAAACCCCGAAGTCACCCCAGGCTTTTCCGACGTCATAACTGACTTAAAACACAGTTACAATACTAAAATCATAACTTTTATTAAACCACATGGTCGCGGAATTACACGATTCCAAAAACGACCCAATAATCAGAAATACAACAGCGAAAGTCTTTAACAAAATACAAAATAGCACAGCGGAAATCTTTAAAATACAACGACAAAACAACTTGTCAAAACACCGTTCATCTTCATAGTCGTTCTAGCCTCCACGGATCTGCATGTGCCGAAACGGACGGACGACACCCCCATGACGTTACAGAAATATAAAAATACAAGAGTTAGTCTAATGAATAGACTAAGCAAGGGCTTCACCAATAATTCACACAAACACATCACAAGCAGTTCCACATATCACAAATCACATCATAAGCAGTTCCACATATCACAAATCACATCACAATCTCAAGTCACATGATTACAGTATATCTCTTATATTAGCGTTGATTCTAGCAGAATATACAACCTAATATAATATCAGATTTTAATTATTTCAAATTAATTCATAACCACTTGTCTGGAAAGACGAGCTTTTCCTAGCTGCACTAGAGCCTAGCTGCACTACTCGCCAAAGTTCATTAATTAGGTGCTTTCAGGCACTTATCTGAATTAAATGACCACACACACACACATATCACGTTATAAACTTTTAACTGGACCTCACAGGATCCAAACCTCTAACCATCTCATTGGGTCTTAACTGCCCTTATAAAGAATGAACCTCACAAAGTCCAAACTTTTACTATCGCATTGGGTCTTAATCGCCCTTATAAAGAATGAACCTCTCGGAGTCTAAACTTTCACTATCGCATTGGGTCTTAATCGCCCTTATAAAGAATGAACCTCTCGGAGTCCAAACTTTTACTATCGCATTGGGTCTTAATCGCCCTTATAAAGAATGAACCTCACAAAGTCCAAACTTTTACTATCGCATTGGGTCTTAATCGCCCTTATAAAGAATGAACCTCTCGGAGTCCAAACTTTCACTATCGCATTGGGTCTTAATCGCCCTTATAAAGAATGAACCTCTCGGAGTCCAAACTTTTACTATCGCATTGGGTCTTAATCGCCCTTATAAAGAATGAACCTCACAAAGTCCAAACTTTTACTATCGCATTGGGTCTTAATCGCCCTTATAAAGAATGAACCTCTCGGAGTCCAAACTTTCACTATCGCATTGGGTCTTAATTACCCTAAACAGTTATAAAGAAACGCCCATGGAACACACCGGATCCAGGCGCTCCTACGAATACTCGTGCTAACTAACAGTTAAATACGCAAACACATCACTCAGAGAACCATCACGGCTCAACCTGAACAACTATCACCCTAGATTTAATAATCTAAGCCACACACAATAAATCATAACAAGGACCCTTACGGCCTTCACCTGCACAACAAATCTATCATATACTAGCGTCGGTTCTAGCAGAATATACAACCTAGTAATAATATCCGTTTTATTTCACATAACGTTATCAAATCAATTTCCAACATAATTAACAATCATCCCAAATTATTTAACAATAAAACTATTGATAAATAATCAAATATGGAATGATGAACAAGAGAGAACCGCCACTTGCCTTAGATCCGACAACTTCGAATCAAGCAGAGCAACGTCTAGTTCCTGGATCTGAAACTGGAGCAGATCTTGGATATTAAATCCCTAAGAAATGGCCCATAACAAGACCCTAAGTTAGATTCAATACACTTATATATGAATCTAAAAGAATACAAGAAGAAATCAAAGGAAACGAGCAAAGCCCAAAGCTAAACCACAAGACACACAACTCGGACGCAAATACCGCGATCGCGGTAAGTCGCGGCCAGTCGCGGTGGTTCGACAGTGGCAAAGCTTCGACAGCTTCCATGGAGTTTTTCTTACCCCAAACCGATTTGTTTTCTTCGATTTGTCTATGGTTCGATCTCCCAACACCTCAAAGCTTCCAACAACACTCAAGAGCACCTTCTCAACTCAAGAGACACTCGAAATCTCCCACACACGAAGCTCACAAGCTCGGCTTTAATGGAGAAAAACAGAGGAAAACAGAGGAGAAGAAGAAGAGAGCTTAAGCTTCGGTCTTCACCTCCTTTTATAGCCCAAGCCGAGTCTCCACCAAGGGAACAAGTCGGGGACAAGGGGACAAGCCAAAGCCAAGTGGATCGAGCCACTTGCCTGCCCCAAAAACAGAGAAAATAGATCTACAGGAA
This sequence comes from Rheum nobile, assembly GCA_027886185.1. Lineage (NCBI taxonomy): Eukaryota > Viridiplantae > Streptophyta > Magnoliopsida > Caryophyllales > Polygonaceae > Rheum > Rheum nobile. The sequence goes on from WOAB01000003.1 coordinate 1,606,351, forward strand.
CCGCCTTCGAGGAAGACGACACTGCTCAGCAAAAGATGTTACCGCGAGCGCGGCCGGTCGCGGTGAATCGCGGTTGATCGCGGTCAATCGCGGTGAGTCGCGGTTTAAAGGCCGACTTCGTTAATTCTTATCCGAACTTGGTTTGGATTAAATTTCTTAACTCCGGGTTAAATATATTCGTACATTAACGATACATTAACCCCGAAAACACCTCAACTGTATTATATAATGCTCGGAAAATTTTACAGAGCTCAGACCCCATTTCAGAAGGTCCGAGACTCACTGAATTAAATCCGTCTAGCAAAACAGGCATAAGAAAAATTTAAAAATAATTCAAAATACCCTTAAAAATTATGGGGTGTTACATTATTACCCCCTTATTTTAAGTTTCGACCCCGAAACTTGCATCATTCAAGGCCGACAACAATTAGGGAAAGTATCTAAGCATACCCGCCTCAGTCTCCCAAGTAACCTCTTTGGTTTCTAACTTGGAGCACAAAACTTGTACCAAAGGTACACCCTTACTGCACAACTGCTTGGCTTCAAACCAAATATTTATTTTAGCAAGAATATTTACAACAAAAGTTTTACAACCTTGCTGCGTTCTTAAACTTACTAACACAACCATTCAAATCAAAAGACTGGGTAACACCCAAATCTACAACCTACAACAAAAGTAGAAAGCTTTAAGCAAATGGAAAATCAGATCCATCCGCCTCACGCATCACGTAAAGACGTTGACCTTGACTTCCAGAAGCTACTGGAGCCTTCCCTTTATTCTGTGCAGTCGTCTGCATCGAAGGACTTGGAGCCTCAACCGGTTTATACTCAGGCCGGTTGTTCTGATTAGCAGACCTTTGCTGCGACTCCGTTCCTTTCTGCTCTCCCTGACGACAGAACTTTTGCATGTGACCTTCCTTTCCACAGCCAAAGCATAATCTCTTCTCACTCTGACAATCAAAATTCCTGTGCCCAAAAGCACCACAATTGAAACACTGATATGGTCTGTTGCTCCAATCGGAGCCCCTGGCAGAGCCAGAATGAGTTGTCTCGGTCTTAGCACGACCAGACTTCTCAAACTTAGTAGACGATGCCGGTCGTTTGAACGAACCAGCTTGGCAATCTTGTTGCCCACCTTTTTCCTTAACCTGCTTCTTCCGCTTACGGGCAGACTCCTCCAGAGTTGCCTCCAACTTGTAGGCCGCATCCACGTACTGCTCCAGAGTAGAGCATGAGTGGTGCACCATCCATGGCTTAATATCTGGGCTCATCCATTCATGGAAGTACCAGATCTTCTGAGCCTCACTGATTATCTGCGGTTCTGCATACTGCAGCAAATGATTGAACTTAGTGGCGAGCTCTGTCACCTTCAACTCTTCTGTCTTTGGATATAAAAACTCCTTGTGCTTCTCCTCCCTCATAGCTCGAGAGAAGAAACGGTCCGTCATCTTGGTCTTAAACATTGACCAGGTCAACACCGGGCTATCAGCTAAGCCGGTACTCTCCCACCATTCACTGGCTTCTTCCTTTAGCTGCAGAGAAGCTAGATGCACCTTCTCTGCTTCCGTGCACTCAACATTACGGAATAACCGTTCCATATGTGAGAACCAATGAGCCACCTTGACTGGCTCTCCTTTTCCATCATAACTATCGGGTCTCATGGAGTTAATAGCCTTCAGCGCTCGGCCATACTCTCCTCTATCCCTGATCACGCCTCCTTGTAGCACATGATTCCCTTGTTCCTCAAATCTCGGAACTTCTGGAGGTGCTGGCACAGCTTGTGCCTGAGGTGCGATTGGTCGCATTATCTCAGTAATTGCTTGCAGGACAATCCCCCGGATCGCTGCGACTGTGGCGACATCGAGCACCACTGGAGCGTCGGCCTGATCTTGGCCATGCCTCCTGGATTGTTGTTCTCAGACTCGTGTTCTTCCACAGGGTCTGCATCAATCCTTGCACCTGGTCTCGGGTCATTTCTCGACCCAGCACCAGTGCGAATAATGTCCCTCGGGTTCACCATCTGATTACCTATCAAAGTCCAAGTACTTTATACATTAATATCTATCCATAATGTAATAAAAGTCAACTCAGAGCAGATCAACTTGGTAAACTTTCCTAGATGAACCCGAACTAGAATACTAGGTTCTACAACCTCAAATCCTGACAAGAGAACTGAAAACTCAAGTCTTAACTGGAGATGGCAAAAACCACCTCAACTTCTTCTGAGTCCTTCTGATGAGTAATGCACCCTTAACCTTCGGGCGACGAAGAGAGAATCTTAGTCTTTCTAGACACAGAAGCAACTTCCGTATCAGACTCAAGAAGGCACGACTATGAACAGCTTTTTATTTGAAAATTTCAGAGCTCTTGGAAAACATTTTAGCTCTGATACCATTTCTGTAACACCCCCAAATTTAACCCCATTTGAAAGCGTTACTGCCGATGACCCCGGACGTAAACCCCGAAGTCACCCCAGGCTTTTCCGACGTCATAACTGACTTAAAACACAGTTACAATACTAAAATCATAACTTTTATTAAACCACATGGTCGCGGAATTACACGATTCCAAAAACGACCCAATAATCAGAAATACAACAGCGAAAGTCTTTAACAAAATACAAAATAGCACAGCGGAAATCTTTAAAATACAACGACAAAACAACTTGTCAAAACACCGTTCATCTTCATAGTCGTTCTAGCCTCCACGGATCTGCATGTGCCGAAACGGACGGACGACACCCCCATGACGTTACAGAAATATAAAAATACAAGAGTTAGTCTAATGAATAGACTAAGCAAGGGCTTCACCAATAATTCACACAAACACATCACAAGCAGTTCCACATATCACAAATCACATCATAAGCAGTTCCACATATCACAAATCACATCACAATCTCAAGTCACATGATTACAGTATATCTCTTATATTAGCGTTGATTCTAGCAGAATATACAACCTAATATAATATCAGATTTTAATTATTTCAAATTAATTCATAACCACTTGCTTGGAAAGACGAGCTTTTCCTAGCTGTACTAGAGCCTAGCTGCACTACTCGCCAAAGTTCATTAATTAGGTGCTTTCAGGCACTTATCTGAATTAAATGACCACACACACACACATATCACGTTATAAACTTTTAACTGGACCTCACAGGATCCAAACCTCTAACCATCTCATTGGGTCTTAACTGCCCTTATAAAGAATGAACCTCACAAAGTCCAAACTTTTACTATCGCATTGGGTCTTAATCGCCCTTATAAAGAATGAACCTCTCGGAGTCCAAACTTTCACTATCGCATTGGGTCTTAATCGCCCTTATAAAGAATGAACCTCTCGGAGTCCAAACTTTTACTATCGCATTGGGTCTTAATCGCCCTTATAAAGAATGAACCTCACAAAGTCCAAACTTTTACTATCGCATTGGGTCTTAATCGCCCTTATAAAGAATGAACCTCTCGGAGTCCAAACTTTCACTATCGCATTGGGTCTTAATCGCCCTTATAAAGAATGAACCTCTCGGAGTCCAAACTTTTACTATTGCATTGGGTCTTAATCGCCCTTATAAAGAATGAACCTCACAAAGTCCAAACTTTTACTATCGCATTGGGTCTTAATCGCCCTTATAAAGAATGAACCTCTCGGAGTCCAAACTTTCACTATCGCATTGGGTCTTAATTACCCTAAACAGTTATAAAGAAACGCCCATGGAACACACCGGATCCAGGCGCTCCTACGAATACTCATGCTAACTAACAGTTAAACACGCAAACACATCACTCAGAGAACCATCACGGCTCAACCTGAACAACTATCACCCTAGATTTAATAATCTAAGCCACACACAATAAATCATATCAAGGACCCTTACGGCCTTCACATGCACAACAAATCTATCATATACTAGCGTCGGTTCTAGCACAATATACAACCTAGTAATAATATCCGTTTTATTTCACATAACGTTATCAAATCAATTTCCAACATAATTAACAATCATCCCAAATTATTTAACAACAAAACTATTGATAAATAATCAAATATGGAATGATGAACAAGAGAGAACCTCCACTTGCCTTAGATCCGACAACTTCGAATCAAGCAGAGCAACGTCTAGTTCCTGGATCTGAAACTGGAGCAGATCTTGGATATTAAATCTCTAAGAAATGGCCCATAACAAGACCCTAAGTTAGATTCAATACACTTATATATGAATCTAAAAGAATACAAGAAGAAATCAAAGGAAACGAGCAAAGCCCAAAGCTAAACCACAAGACACACAACTCGGACGCAAATACCGCGATCGCGGTAAGTCGCGGCCAGTCGCGGTGGTTCGACAGTGGCAAAGCTTCGACAGCTTCCATGGAGTTTTTCTTACCCCAAACCGATTTGTTTGCTTCGATTTGTCTATGGTTCGATCTCCCAACACCTCAAAGCTTCCAACAACACTCAAGAGCACCTTCTCAACTCAAGAGACACTCGAAATCTCCCACACACGAAGCTCACAAGCTCGGCTTTAATGGAGAAAAATAGAGGAAAACAGAGGAGAAGAAGAAGGAAGAAGAAGAGAGCTTAAGCTTCGGTCTTCACCTCCTTTTATAGCCCAATCCGAGTCTCCACCAAGGGAACAAGTCGGGGACAAGGGGACAAGCCAAAGCCAAGTGGATCGAGCCACTTGCCTGCCCCAAAAACAGAGAAAACAGAGCTACAGTAACCGCCTTCGAGGAAGACGACACTGCTCAGCAAAAGATGTTACCGCGAGCGCGGCCGGTCGCGGTGAATCGCGGTTGATCGCGGTCAATCGCGGTGAGTCGCGGTTTAAAGGCCGACTTCGTTAATTCTTATCCGAACTTGGTTTGGATTAAATTTCTTAACTCCGGGTTAAATATATTCGTACATTAACGATACATTAACCCCGAAAACACCTCAACTGTATTATATAATGCTCGGAAAATTTTACACAGCTCAGACCCCATTTCAGAAGGTCCGAGACTCACTGAATTAAATCCGTCTAGCAAAACAGGCATAAGAAAAATTTAAAAATAATTCAAAATACCCTTAAAAATTACGGGGTGTTACAGACTACCTGCCGAAAATTGAGCGAAATAGCCCTACGAAGGCAATCAAGAGCTGCCAAAGCCTCAGCTTTAAGAGGGAAGGAGCAGAGAATCTGCCTACGGTCTAAAAAGACCACCTCACCGGAGTTGTTATGAAACACGGATCCAATGTGAGTAAGACCATTCTGTTTGACAGAAGCATCAAAATTTACCTTTATCCAGTTAGTAGGAGGTTTCTGCCATCGAGAAAATTTTCTTGAATGCCTCTTTTTTTGGGTAGAAGAATGCTGATGTGAAAGAGACAAGGTCCATTCTTTATAAGAAATAAAGGTTTTGTTACAATATTCTGCATTTGAATAGGATCTTTCCTTAAAATTATAGAGTTTCGATGTTTCCAAATGTTCCACCAGAGAAAAAGGACGGGAACAATAATTTTTATTTTGGGAGTGAAAAAATTCCATATTAGACCAGAAATCGTCTTGGAAATGAAAACTGTAAGTATGTCCAATGAGGTTTTGTAGTAATTGTAAGGAGTATAAAGTAAAAGAACAACCAAAAAATAAATGATTTGAATCCTCTGTAGGATGATCGCAAAGGACACAGGGCGAGAGAACCCTAGAGAAGTGCCTATTTAGTCGCTCTGCTGTAGGTAAGGCGTCAGAGAAAGATTTCCAACGATATTTTTTTTATTTTTGGAGGAATTTGTTCTTTCCAAAACCAAGTCGGAAAACTTTTTGTTTCACAATTTTGTTGAGTTAAAGAACGGGCACTTTTAATAGAAAAAGTCCCATAAATTGAAGGTTGCCAAATAAGTTTGTCTAGAATATCAGAGATGGGTATATGTTTAAAATTTTAGAGACTAGTTGTGACGGAAGAACCTATTGAAGAGCTCATGAATCCCATTCTTATCGGGAGTTATAAATTGGCAGACTTTAGTATTACGGTCATGGTTTCCTGCAAACTGTGTAAGGATACAATCTGGGATCCAATGGTCTTCCCAAAACTTAATATGAGAACCATCACCAATTTGCCATAGCAATCCTTTTTGAAAAATTTGTCGGAGTTGTAGAAGTCTGGAGAATTGCCAGGAATCAACAGGTTTCTTTTTATAAGAGAAAATATTAGAATTGCATAAATACTTTTAATACGAACCCAAAAGCAATCAGGATTCAAAATTAATTTCCAGAACAGTTTCATTTGCATAGCAATGTTTATATTATAAGCATGGTCAAGATCAAGGCCTTCTGTACATTTAGGTTGATAAATGGTGTCCCAACTAATGAGGGAGTGATAGTTTGCGGTCGAATGATTCCAGAAGGAATTATTATTAATTTTGTCAATCTCAAGACAAACACCTTTGGGTAAAAGGAAACTTTGCATTAAGTAATTTGTTTTGGACAAAAGATTAGACTAGATAAGAATAGTTCTACCAACTTGAGACAAGGTGTTTGCTTTCCAATTACCTAATTGTTTTTTAAGCTTAAGAATACCTCAGAAAACATCTATTTTTTAACTTTCCCCTGATAATAGGAATTCCTAAATATTTTTCCATAGAACATGTAACCTATACGTTAAGAATACTAGCTAGTGAATTAGCTTGTTGCTTATTAATATTACTGGAAGTTTGAAAGGTGCTTTTATGATAATTGATAGAGAGGCATGATTTTAGTGAGAAGTCGTCGAGAATAGACTTAATGAAAAAAACATATTTTCCTGGCTTGCGTTTGCAAGAATCAACGTATCATCGGCAAAATTTAAGAAGGGAATACATGTACCGTGTTTTGTAATTTGGATACCAACCTTTCTATGTGAAGACCCAGATTCTTGAATAAGGGTACCCGCTAGAAATTCCATTGCAAGATTAAAAATAAATGGTGCAATAAGGTCCCTTTGTCTCAATCCACAATGAGGGTGAAGGACATAACTTGGTTCATTGTTGACAAGAACAGAAGATGAGGTATTAGTAATACAAGTCATAATACGTTCAACCCAAGTACTTGAAAATCCGAATTTGAGAAGGACATGGGAAATGAAATTCCAATTAAGTTTATCGTACGTTTTTTCCATATCCAATTTAAGAGCCATCCATCTTTGTTTTCCTTTATTTTTTATTATGAAAAGAGTGGAAAATTTCATGAGCAATTAAAATATTATCCTGAATCAAACGACCAGGAACGAAAGCACCTTGAAGAGGGCTGATTAATTTAGACAAACGTGGGGATAGACGATTAGACATAATTGTCGTTATAATTTTGTAAGATGTATTACAAAGACTAATAGGTTTGTAATGGTTAATAGTACTAGGGTTATCTATTTTAGGAATTAAAGTAATAAAGGACTGAGCACATTCACGAAGAAGTTGTCCCGAATGAAAGAAAGATTGAATAGCAGAGATAAGTGAGTTTCCCACAGTGTGCCAGTATTTTTGGAAGAATTTAGCAGAAAAACCATCTGGACCTGGCGTTTTGTTCGTAGGCAAATTGAAAACAGTGCGTTTAATCTCTGTGGCTGTAGGTGGTTGACAAAGCCGATAGTTATCATGTTGGGAGATTAAAGAGGGAATTATTGCCAAATCATTGTCAGTTAAATGAACAGAATGTAAAGGTTTAAATTGAGCCGCTAATTCGTCCGTAATTGTTTTTCTATTGAAGAAGTCATCAAAAGGTTGAATTCCATTTTGTGAAGTGAATGATATGATTTTTTGTTTATAAGTTCTAATTTTAGAAATTGTTTGAAAATATTTAGTATTCAAATATGCATTTAGGTTATGTTTTACCTTAGTACGTTGTTTCCAATAGACATTTTGAAATTGCAAAAGTTTGTTGTATTTAATAAGATGTGTAGCATACAATTGTTGTAGTCGGGAATTAGTAATATGGTGGAGAAGTTGTGTTTGGAGAGTAGATAACTTTTCTTGTGTCATCTTTAACTGATGTAACGTATTACCTGTATTATGACGCTTCCATGATTTAGAATAAGATTTAAGCAACTTTTGTTTCATATACAATTTAAACATGTAAGAGTTGTTATGCTTAAATTAATAACAAATCATAAATATTTGAAGTAACATAATAATAATTATATAGACACTTAAAAATACGAATACACATATCATAAATTTATATTTTATTTAATAAGGCTATATTCACCCAACACATTACCAAATTAACATTATAACTAATAAAATTAATATTATAATATGTGGCTTCAGGTTTTCGGTGATTTCGGGTCGGGTGACTATGGATTTTCGGGTGATTCCAGGTAGGGAGAATTCGGGCTTTTAGGTTATTCTGGGTCATGTGGTTTCGGGTATTAGGTTGATAAACGGGCTAGTCCATCCGAGTATAATAGCTTTCAGATTATTTTCGGGTTGTTTATGGGATCCGACTAGGTCTATTTGGGTCATGCAAGTCTCAAATATACAAGATTTTTTATTCTTTTCAAGTGTCATTCGAATTCGGTATGGAGTGATCAGACAACTTTTTCTGGTCGGGTCAAGTTTTGACATTCCATGAATGAGGACCGAGGGGACGAGAGGATAGTCACCTCTTCTAACATGCCGTATGGACACACTTAACAACTTGATTTTTTATTTTTTATTTTTTGATAAGGAAATAATTCAAAGTTGTAAACCATACAACTTCGAGAGGCCGAAAACATCGGCTGTCGAAAAGACCGACAACTTAACGAACAAGGACAAAACAAAAATAAAAACAAAAACAGAACAAAATGAAAACAAACAACAGTAACAAATACAATCAAGAGGAAGAAAAAGCTAAAAAACCTAGAAGAGAGGTGAGTAAAGCACAAAAGAAATCTGCGCCGCCGGAAGTCATCCTCGACCTTGTCCGGAACTACAACTTGGTTCACTGTCTAGGAAAGCTCAATCCACCAAAGAAGAGTGCATCTGAAGGCGCCATGGTTTGTCGGATCTGAGGGTGTCGTTGGAGCTTCTCGCTCGGGGCTGGTAAGCTCAATGTACAAGACCATTGGTTCATATGAAAATGCCTTCTCGGCTAACTTGTTGTGCCATCACATCTCGCAAAGAGCGAACCCAGCTGCGCGACGAAATGGAGAACCGACGCCGACCAGCCACCATCGCGTCTGGCGAGCCTAGATCCAGACCCCTTTCAGAGAATCACAAGCGAGAGAGAATGAGGTAGAATCCACCAGTCCCTGTCCCCACACACCGGCGAACGCCGAAAATTAGGGGTATTCGAGACTTTGGAGGTCGAGATCAAAGATTTGGATTGAGGGATTGGCTTGATTTGAGTGGAAAGCTCATATTTGCTAAACAGATAGAAGAATAGGGGGTATTCATCTAGTTTTTGAAGATCTGAGGTTTGTGAGGTTGAGGGTAGAGGGAACGGCGGGGGGCGCAGTCGGAGCGGGGCTCGGTCGGAGCGGGGGCCTTGGTCGGAGTATCGGTGAGGCGGGTGCCATGGTAGCAACGGCGGCTCGTCTCCGGTGGGCGGTGGCCTGGCTTTCTAGGAAACACTCCCAGAAGGGAGCGTTTCCTTACCAACTTGAATATGATAACAACAACATTCACCCTATAAATCTTGAATATCTACTTTTATAAAATCTTGAAATGAGAACCGAATCAAAAAACATTTTGATCTGTTTCGGTCCAGATCGATTTGATTCTGTCTGGTTCAAAAGTTTGGTCGGACCAATTTCTGCTCGACCCTACAATTTTCAAGCAAGCACCGAACAAGAATCCACTGGGAGATAGCGCGAGGGATTCGTTCAATTTAATTTACTCATGAAAACCGATTTTCGCCGTCCCCATTGCTACCTCTCCGTTAGCCAGCACGCCGCTATCATAGATGGGCCAGTGGTCCAGGCCCAATAAATATCATTTTGTTTGGTTGGACTCCAGCTCGAGGAAGTGTGGCCCATTGGCCCCCTATAAGTTTCTAATTCAATAAAATAGCCCTAAATACTTTTTATTCATTTTTCAACGGCCCCTTTATAAACAACATTCTCCCCTCTCTCCGGCTTCATCTCTAGCTCCCGATTTTCAGAGCTCTCGCTCCCGATTTTCAAGTGTCAAGCTCGATTTCTGTTGATCTCTCTCTCGCTCACGCTTTCGATCTCTTTGTCGTCTCCCACAAGCCATGTTGTCTCCGGAAATCTCTCTTTCTCTCGCTGGATATCTCGCCCTTTCGCTCACGATTTTCGTCCGATTTCGATCTCAGATTTTCTGTCGATCTCTCTCTCGATCTCGTTGTCTTCTCCCACGCTTCATCATCTCTTGTCGATCAAAGTCGGGTTGTAGCATTTCTCTATCTAACAGGTTTGATTTCTTCCTTTTTTGGCTTAAACTAGTTTATAGGGTTTCAATTACACCTACATTGCACTTTGGAGCACGCGTTAGTTTCGATTACACCTTTTTTCTAGTGTTTCGAATGCATTTCGTTGTAGTTAGGGTTAGGTATTCAAGCGTTTTTATGTCCATTTCACTCTTTCGCTTCTAATGACACTATTTTATATGTCATTGCACTTTGAATGCTTCATGATAAGTTGTTTACAAGCTCGTTATGCACCGTAACTCCGTCTACGTCACTTCGTCGTCGGAGCCTTCCTCGGTGAACGTGTGCGTTTCCGTTTTCTATCTACTGTTTTTCCTATCAGTATTATTGATGTTCTTCAATTCATTCTCTTTGGAGGATAAGTTGTTTTGCCTGCTCTTTTTGTTCCCTTCTAATTGCTTATATGCGGCTGATTGTTGTCTGTCCTTATTTGATCGAGACCAAAATTTTGGATCTTCGGAGGCTAATATGGGCAAATGAGTTTCCGAATGTCTCCTAGCTTGTTTGAAGAATTGATCTTTCCTTTTTGACAATTTTCACTAGAGAAAATCAACAGTACCTGTATATTTCGTCCCCAAAAAATTAAATCAGTCCCTTCGGAATATTCATCGGAGTTGTCAGATTGCCATCTAGTTTGCATGTTCAGTTTAATTAGATTTATTTATGTGGACAAGTGGTGTGTGATTTTGATTGCTTACTCTTTATGCAGGTTGTGGACTATGGTGTTCACAAGGTTTAGGAGTACAACAATGTTGGGGTAATCACTCTCATTCTTACAGTATATTAGTATCTGCAGTAACTGTATTTCTGAAAATATACATTTCAAGTATATTGATTAGAATCATGGGAACACCATGTGTTCAGTTTTTCAAGAACAAAGAACTGCTAAGGTTTATTAGACGAAACCCACATTTTGAACCAGCTTTTCTTCTATTGACATGTTTTATGGTCTAATATTCCTATTTGCTTGTTAGAGATACTATCTTTAAAGTTAAAAAAGGTATTGTAAGTCTTATACTTGATATTCTTTATCTGATGCAATTGTACTATGATTTATTTGCAGGACTGCACTAGGTGTCAAAATGATGAAAGAGTACAGAGAATTCATAGAAGAAAATATATAGAATTAGTATTTCAATGTTCACTTGGAAACCTCTATGATTCAATTTTGTTTCTCCAGAGTCAACCCACGAAAATGATAACTCTGTATTGTGTTACATTAATGACAATGTATTTGTTGCCTCTAAATATTCATTGCACACTTTCGCTTCGGAATTCCCAAGTTCTTATGAAAGTCGTTCAAACTTTCCTCGGTGGATTAGTGATGTTGGATCGTTAGAGTTATGTCTGAGGGAACAAAAGCGTTGTTCCCACAGAAGGCACAACGGATTTAAATAGCAAGAAATATAACAGAACGAACTCACGATATATAGTGGAAACTCTTATTAGCAAAACTAGCTTCTCAAGGAAAAACCACTACCTTCAAGCTTCCGTTTGAGAGGATTTTGAACTGCGTACTTGTCTTATTAGTTTCTTGCTTGATTACACTTGTATCCTGGACTTCGACCTCTAAACAACCAGCTAGACTCGAAACCTCTTCTACAACGATGAATCAAACTCAACTCTCAAAGACTCACACGCACCTCACTCTCTTTCTCTTCTTTTCTTTTTCTCGTTCAAAGTCGTTCTTAGCCGTGAAGTCCTACCTAAGAAGTGAATCCTCACTTTACTTAAATACAACTCGGCAGAAACCCTAATTGACACAAATTCGGAAATACTAGAATTGGATTACAAATATATGATTTTGTTTGGAAGATAAGATATCACAACCGATTATATTAATTAAGGAAGGAGTTCCCTAATTAATCCAACCGATTGGATATTTTTCTTCTCTCTCCAATCGCCTTATCTTAGGAAAGATTCCTAGGATAACACGATCGGGTCTTTTCTCTCTTTCCATATCTTCGCGCAATCCGGCTTGATCCTTGGAGCCGAAGTCTTCATCCTTTACCGCGTGGCTTCTTGATTTATTTCCTTAATTTCGCACGCTGTATGACTTCTTTCCTTTTGCAGCCTCGATCTTGGTCTGTCACTTCAGTTCCTGGAGAGGTAACAAAGCACTTGCTAAGTCTTTGTTCCCTCTGAGATCCTCTGCTGCAACGCTCCCTGGGAAAACTCTTCTTGTCCCTGAAACACTTGGTACACATATTAGTTGAGTGTTTATAACCATCAAAACTTAAGGAATTCAACAAATTCCCCCTTTTTGATGGTGACAAACACCCTTAACAATAAAGCATATACCAACTAGAACAAGACAAAACTGACAAGAAAGTTTCCCACTAAAGACACCGTTAGTTCCCCCTTAGTTCAGCAATACGTTTTACCTGTTCTGTTCCCCCTCAGACAATGCTACCTGTCATTTTCCCCCTTTTGGCATCATCAAAAACACAGTAAAGAGTTAGAGACGAAAGATCAATGCCAGATAAACAAAAGCACCCCTTGTCATTAATTTAAAAAAACAGAAAACATGCAAATACAACCAAAACAGACAAAACATCAAACATTGTCAACTGCCACAACGGGCACATAAACCAGATAACAAGAAAACAGAACAAGGAGGGGTAGACAGCAAGGGAACAAAAGGGGATAGGATGGCAGGTAAGCGATCAGGCACCACTGTGACCAGCCGATTGAGCCGATGCGTGGTGAGAAATAAGCGCGCGCACATCTGCCATGTGGAGAGTCTGTTGAGCCACCAGGTCCTTCACTGCTCTGCACAGACTCCTCACATCCTTTCCCAGCGAGGGATTTGTATTATGTTCCCCCTCGGAGCTATCAACTTCAGATCCCTCCATTTCCTCAACATCCTCTACAACCACAGAAGCTGCTGGAGCGCCCTCGACCTTCACCCAGCCTTCTCCCTCTAGAAGAACAAACTGCATCTTGTGCAGATTACTCGCATTGAAGGGGCGGGAGAAGATGCTCACTTCCTCCGACGCGTTGTATACTTTGTGGTACTCAAGGATCTTCTTGACAACGCGAGGGAAGGGAAGAGCATGCTGGGTGGTGTTCCTGGCATGGGCCATGTGCTGCATCAAAATCATTGGGAGGCAGACGGGCTCCTTTTTCAGCAGAAGGGACAGAAGGACAATGTCCAAGATCAGAAGGTGGTTCCTCTTCTGTCCCCTTGGCGTGATGTTGCTGATGAGGAAGTGGTATAGCACTTTGTTGACGGCCGACATCTCTGAGATGTCAAGATCAGCACTCCCTGGAGCATCCGCAATCCCAGCTACAGCCAGCACAGCCTCTGAGTAGGCAAAATCTTTCGGCCACCTGCCCTTTGGGTATTCTCCATACCCTTCGTGAGGAACTCCCAGAGCCATGCCTAGTTCAATGCTTGAGAAAACATGAACTTCCCCATTCAACTTGTAGCTCCCCAGAACAGCATGGGGCCTCACCTCCATAGCAAACGTGGGATAGAATTCCCTCAGCAACTCCTCATCCATCTCCACTTCATCTACAAACAGCTTGCTCCATTTCTGAGCCTTCAAGATGTCAAGCACCCCATCCAGAAAGTTCTCCTTGAGGAACTCAGTGTCCATCAGCAGCTCCCTCACCACAGACTTATGGCTCATGTCTTTGACATCATCAACCGCCACAACCTTTCCTTTGGCTTTGGCCGGCAGATGACGCTGGCTTTGACGGACGGGAGCGGCAGACACCTTGGCTTTCTTTGCTTTGTTCCCTGAGAGGGGTACCGACTCCTCATCGGAGCTCACCGTTATCGCCTTCTCAGACTTCCTCTGAGAGCGTGTCTTCCGCTTGGAGGAGTAGGCAGTCTTCACCCTGCCGGACGCCTTAGGGGCCTTTGGGGGCTCCTCCACGTCCTCTTCCTCAGCGAGCTCCCTGGAGAGGTCTCTCACCACTAACTGAATCTTCTCCTTGACGGCCAGGTGCTCCTCCACCGTGATCGGGGTCCCTTGACCGGGCAACTCATCTGTCTCCTCCTCAATGGGATCAGGATGGGTAGGCGAGGAATGTACCTCCTCTAAGTTAGTAGAGGAGATGGTTGTGGGGACGGCAGGAGCGGTGTTAGGGTTAGGGTTTTGTGGAGCGGGGTCTGAGTTTGGGGCGATTGGGGCTATGCAGGGGACCATGGCGAGTTGGTCCTGGGATGATGATGGAGGAGGGGTTATGGTGGTGGTCGCCAGAGTGGTGGAGGTGAAAGGTAGGGACTGGGTAATGGCGGCGAGGAGAGCGGGGTCTATCCCCATGGAGGACAGTTTGGCAAGGAGGTTTTAGAGGTCTTGGGCAAGGTTAGTGTTTGAGGCCATTTTTTGAGAGAGAGAGCACTGGGAAGACGAGAGGCAGAGAGGAAGAGGAAGATAACTTGAGGAAGATAAGGAAACAAAGAGGAGGAAACTTACCCGGAAGCCACAATATATACAGCCCTCACAAGATCTTCAAAAGTTTCCAAAGATAATGCCGAATCTGATCTGGTTCCAAGAGATAATAATCGCAATCTTCCAACTTCCCAAAATAAAATCAATATCTCGTTCGGATCCAACTAATCCAGCCGAAACCCTCTTCCCAACTTCCTTCCATCAAATCAGCCATAAATGCACGACGCGGCTCAACACAAATTTCCATCATTACTTCCTGCAAACACACGTCACCTCAACCTGCAAGCACATAAGCCGAATCATTTTCCCGCCAATCCAAAAAGTAGTAGGGTGTGATGCAGGGGGTTAGTTACCAGAGAGGGTACAAAAGAGCATCACACCAAAACATATGATTTTTGCGATTGAATTTTACATCATGCATAAGAGGTCTCCAGTTGTGGATGATAAGAGGGGTTCATAGGAGACTTTAAGCACGGAGGTCTGGGTAAGCTGTAGAATCAACTATCATTTGGGCTTATGATGAGGAAACAAAACATCAAGTTGATTCTTTTGGGCCGAAATAGAGCTGATTCATGTGACATATGATAACATAGATGACCATGCAAGACATTCAGTACATAAAGGAAGTAAAAGCACATGGTCAAGCTTTTCGAAAATTAATACCCAAGGAAGCTAATGCATAATAAAGCATGAAGATTCGACTTTCACAGTTTACCACGTAATCTATCCAATCATCGAGGGAACACAACACATAGACATGTAGTTAGGGAAACAAACCAGGCTTCGTATGGAACTGAATGTAGAGTTCCCCAACAAGTGTTCTACTGAGAAAAATGGCGTTTGATTCTTTGTTCCACGAGATTCCTTATTTGCCAATCTTTCTCGACACAATGATGTCTTTTCTAGATGTACATGGTACTTGGAATTTTCACACAAGGAACATATTAGTCAATAAGTCCTTATCCCCATTTTCTTTACCTCTGACACCAGGTCTTTGAGTCTCAAGTATTCCATGCAGAAGTGAGGTGAGACTCGCTTTGTTCCCTGTCAAGTAACTGACCCTTGAATGAATGAAACACTAGGAACATTCCTCACTTTATCTTGCACAGAAAGAGTTAGTTCTTGCGAACCCAGACAAGCTTATACTTTCTGGGTTTGGTAGCAACATATCTAGTCTTAGGAGGTTCAACTTCTATATGCTCCCTAGTAGTGCGAGCAATCTCCTCATTATGTTGCTTCAGCAGGCACTCTTGCTTGTAATGACCAGAATGCCCGCATTACCAACAGACCCTTTGACACTTCAGATCTACATACTTGCTCTGATACCAATTGTTGGATCGTTAGAGTTACGTCTGAGGGAACAAAAGCTTTGTTCCCACAGAAGACACAGCGGATTTAAATAGCAAGAAAGATAACAGAACGAACTCACGATATATAGTGGAAACCCTGATTAGCAAAACTAGCTTCTCAAGGAAAAATCACTACCTTCAAGCTTCCGCTTGAGAGGATTTTGAACTGCGTACTTGTCTTATTAGTTTCTTGCTTGATTACACTTGTATCCTGGACTTCGACCTCTAAACAACCAGCTAGACTCGAAACCTCTTCTACAACGATGAATCAAACTCAACTCTCAAAGACTCACACGCACCTCACTCTCTTTCTCTTCTTTTCTTTTTCTCGTTCAAAGTCGTTCTTAGCCGTGAAGTCCTACCTAAGAAATGAATCCTCACTTTACTTAAATACAACTCGGCGGAAACCCTAATTGACACTAATTCGGAAATAATAGAATTGGATTACAAAGATATGATTTTGTTTGGAAGATAAGATATCACAATCGATTATATTAATTAAGGAAGGAGTTCCCTAATTAATCCAACCGATTGAATATTTTTCTTCTCTCTCCAATCGCCTTATCTTAGGAAAGATTCCTAGGATAACACGATCCGGTCTTTTCTCTCTTTCCATATCTTTGCGCAATCCGGCTTGATCCTTGGAGCCGAAGTCTTCATCCTCTACCGCGTGGCTTCTTGATTTATTTCCTTAATTCTGCACGCTGTATGACTTCTTTCCTTTTGCAGCCTCGATCTTGGTCTGTCACTTCAGTTCTTGGAGAGGTAACAAAGCATTTGCTAAGTCTTTGTTCCCTCTGAGATCCTCTGCTGCAACGCTCTCTGAGAAAACTCTTCTTGTCCCTGAAACACTTGGTACACATATTAGTTGAGTGTTTATAACCATCAAAACCTAAGGAATTCAACAAGTGCCTTTTATTTCATATGTCAACAACAATACTTCCTCCGTTTTTTCTTGTTTTTTTTAATTTAAAATTTTATTTAGATATTAATCCTTCAAAATATTTTGGATAATGCTTGTCAAATTTTATTTAGATATTAATACTTCATATTCAATGACACTTTTTCAAACTTCAGTGACACTTTAGATTCCATTACTGATGAACTTTTAATGTCACTTTTACATAGCAATGACACTTTTTAATACTAATTTAAATAAGTCCGATGACAGTTTGACCAAGTTCGATGGCGGTTTGACCAAATTCGATGACAATTTGACCTTCGATGACAGTTTGACCAAGTTCGGTGACGGTTTGACCAAGTCCGATGACAATTTGACCTTCAATGACACTTTTAATAAGTTTGATGACGGTTTGACCAAGGATGACGGTTTGACCTCTAAAGTGTCATTAAGATTACTTTTCACATCTAAAGTGTCATTAAGATTATTTTTCACCTCTAAAGTGTCATTAGAATTACTTTTCACATCTAAAGTGTCATTAGGACAGAATGTCATTAGATTTTTTTTTCACCTCTAAAGTGTCATTAAGATTATTGTACACCTCTAAAGTGTCATTCTGACAAAGTGTCATTATAATTACTTTTCACCTCTAAAGTGTCATTAGGACAGAATGTCATTAAGATTATTTTTCACCTCTAAAGTGTCATTCTGACAAAGTGTCATTATAATTACTTTTCACCTCTAAAGTTTCATTAGGACAGAATGTCATTAAGATTATTTTTCACCTCTAAAGTGTCATTCTGACAAAGTGTCATTAGAATTACTTTTCACATCTAAAGTGTCATTAGGACAGAATGTCATTAGATTTTTTTTTCACCTCTAAAGTGTCATTAGAATTACTTTTCACATCTAAAGTGTCATTATGACAGAATGTCATTAGATTTTTTTCCATCTCTAAAGTGTCATTAAGATTATTTTTCACCTCTAAAGTGTCATTCTGACAAAGTGTCATTAGAATTACTTTTCACATCTAAAGTGTCATTAGGACAGAATGTCATTAGGATAGAATGTCATTAAGATTATTTTCACCTCTAAAGTGTCATTAGGATTATTTTTCATATCTAAAGTGTCATTCTGACAAAGTGTCATTAAGATTACTTTTCACATCTAAAGTGCCATTAGGACAGAGTATCATTAGGATTATTTTTCAATCAGGAAAAATGATCAGTAAGAAGAGTACCAAACAACAGATGCTACAGATAAAAATAGAAGTTTTCAGTATGTATCAATAAGTCAAGGATCCAACATTATCAGTTGTTGCAATTTCTTCCATTTGTATCCACACTCCTTGCAAGCTGGATGAAAGATGGACTCAACTTGCAAACCAAATACACATTGATTCTACTAGTTTATGTAGCAGGGTTTTAGACTAATGAGACAAAAAAACAACAAAAAACGGACAGGAAAAACAAGGCTTGATGTAGTTCATGATAGAAAGACTAATAAAGAGACTTGTAAATTGTAATCTGAAACTGCTTTCCTCTTGTGGCTCAACAAATGCTTAAGTAGATAAAGCCCCTGCAAAATTCTCTTGTGGCTCAACAAATCCTCTTGTGGCTCAACAAACTGCTTTCCTTTTGTAATCTGAAACTATTGTTGAGAGTCAAGTCAGACTCCAAATACCAGATAAAGCACATGAAAATTACAGAGAACAAAATGTGTAATCTTGGTTCTGATATATGTCACCACAAGCATAGAACAAAATCACTAAAGTTCTTATACAAGCAAGAAAGTTTAGCAGCTTCTCTGCAAAATTCTGGGAATTTTTTGATTCCACAATTTCATGTATATGTTTGAAGAAAAGAAAATCAAAATCCAAAGGGGCAAATTACCAGACTCGTGTACTTGTTTTTCGATGCTTCGTAGCTCATCGTGAAGTTTCGCTCTTCGATTCAGCAAAGTCGCAAGCATATTCGAAGGATTTCGTTGGCCTGAAACAGACACAGAGGAAATTACAAGAGGGGTAAGGAATCGAGCTTTGAAATCAGATGATCAAAACGCAGGCTAGGAGAAATCAAAGATTGAAACTTTAATCAACCTTCATGATCCATTTTCAGGCGGATTGCAATTAGGTTTTGAGGAATTTTTAGGGTTAGGGCACTTCGAAATGTTCACATCCGAGCATGTATTCCAAATCTCAGCATATTTCAATTGCAAATCAAAGGCTCCCGCCAGGAAATAGAAGAATTCGAACAACCAAATTCAGATTTGGAAGAGAAATTACTTGTTTCTAGTGCGATCGAACTTCAATCTCCTTGGATCTCTTCGATCAAACAATTGAAACCTTCCCTGCGATCGAAGCGGAGCCGAATCCTCCTGTAGTCGCTGGCGTGCGGCGGCGTGCAATCGATCGGCCGGAGCTCCTGTGTGCGATCGATCGATCGGCCGGAGCTCCGGAGCTCCTGTATTCTGGTATGGAAGGAGAGATCGATCGATCGAGCCTCCAGCGTTTTGTTTTTTTATTAAAATAATGAAAAAGTTGGGATAAGAGGTCCAATTTCAGTAAGGGTCCATTAGTTTAGAAAAAGATTTGTAAAAGGGTCACTTACCTAACTCGTCGTACCATAGCTCAATTTTGGATCATATCCATATGTAGAAATAATATGAGTTATGTAGAGATTAATATTACAATGACACATACAACTATGCATACATCCCAACAATACAATCCCTAGTTTTATGTTTCCTCCTTTATGTATGCTTTTGTAATACAAATATGAGTTTGGATCATATGCGGAGCACTCTTTCCGTACGGACGTGCGGAGCATGCACTTTAGGGCCTTATTTGTGCACTTTAATGTCTTATTTGTGCACTTTTTCAAAAAAAAAAATTCTTTTACAAATTGTTTTCCAAGCATTTTTCAAAATTTTTGTAAAAGTGCACAAATAAGGCTCTAAAGTGCACAAATAAGGCCCTATAGTGCATGTCCGCACGTCCGCACGGGAAGAGTGCTCCGCACCGGAACCGCACTCAATACCCATACAAATATATATGGGTAAATTTCACTGCTAGTTCCCAGTTTTACATTAATTTTTTAAATTGGTCCTTAACCTTTAGTTTATTCTATTTTTTGCCCTAAGCTTTTAAAAATAATTACATCATCAGTCTATGACCTTTAATTCATTCTATTTAAGTCTTTAACATTTTAATATTAATACATTATTGGTCCCTCCGTCAATATTATGTTGTTAATTAGGGGTGCACGTGAGTAATTAACCGACATACTTATGTTACCAATTTTTTAATAGTATTGTTCAGTCCCATTAACTAGACGTTGGACAATTTTGGTATCGGATATTAAAGATACCAAAAGTTGACCAAACCCTATTAAAAAAATATAATTTTCATCTTTATTAATTAGTACTTTTTAATTTGTTGGAAACATTTTCGTTTATTTCAATTATATTATTATGCCAGTTTTTCTATAGTTTATAAGCAATAAGCACTTCTCAAGCTGTCATCTCCTAGTGCAGGAAAATCGTGCATCACATGTCTTTGTTGACATATTTTTTTTGGTTTTATATCAACCCAAAAGAAATAATAATACTAAAATTGAAATAAAAAATGTTTTTGAATTAAAAACTAATAATCAATAAAGACAAAAGTGATACTCCCTCCGTTAAGTTTTAATTGACGTTCTAGGTTTAAGTCTTTGTTAAGTTTTAATTGTCATTTTAGACTTTTTCACCTATTTTTTTCCAGATTTACAATCATGTTTAGTAATTCTTTTATTTTTATTTTTTGGGTTCTCAAATTTTATTCATTGCTTTCTCATTTTCTAGGATCTACTGATCAACCGTTCATCCTCCCATATCTTTTTATTTATTTTTTTGGATTTTTGGAACTTATTGATTGTAGCTAGTGATTGAAGCATTTTGTCTTCCATAACAAATTCTTTGACATTTGGTCTCCATAGCCAAGAAATAGTTACACAGTAGATGAAAAAGTAGAGGGAAAAGAGAAAAACGTAACCAGATGAGATTTTCTTATTTTTTTTTAAAAAAATTGTGAGATTTCATGAACAGTAATAAAAAAATAATTAATCACTAATTATAAAGATAATCTGAAAAAATAATTGATTTCCTATTTTGTCTGAAATTTGCTAGAATGTCAATTAAAACTTAACGGATAGAGTAATTTATAAATAAAATAGTGTTCGACCATTTTCTAAATAGTATTGTTAAGATATTGGTAACTTAGGAACAAAAGTTATCACTTAATCGTTCACGCTCATCACAGGTGAGGTACTAAAATAATGAAAAGTTTAGAAAATATTTAAAAATTAAAAATTGGAATAAAATGAATAAATGTGTAAAAGGTTAGGGACCAAGGTAACGTGTCCTATATACCGAAAATCTTACATCATATGGTTAATGCAAATCTGTATACATTCATTGCATAGCTTCCTTTTTCTTTTTCTTTTTCGGTGAAGACATTGCATAGCTTACTAATCATTGTACAATATTTGAATTTCTTTCCATATATATAAAACCGCTTCAACCCCAACTAGACCTAGCAATCGAGTCGTACGAGTCGGGTTCGGGTATGAGTACTTCGGATTTAGGTATATTTCGGATCTAAAATTTAAAGGTCAAATCAGGTTGGATTATTACGGGTTTATTACCGGTTTTGGGTTAACTCAATGGGTCGAGTTACACAACTTTTTTTTTTCTATTAATTTTATTTGCGTTTATTTATGAAATATTTATATTAAGTTTTTATTTAAATTTTTGTATATGGCTATCTATCGTTCAATTTTGATCCCAATAAAAATAATGTTATAATAGTAAATTAGTAAAAACACATAAGCCTCAACTCTTAATTCTAACATTTTAGTTCTATGTTGTTAAAAGTATCTTATAATACTTCGTAAACTAACATAGCCACATTATAATTTTTATATCACCGCAAAAGAAAATATTAGATATATGGTCAGTTATACTACCACTCAGTTGGATCAAAGCTTTATGGATACCACTTGTTTTCAATGGGGCTCATACAATCAAGCTAAGAGAGAAGCGATGAATTGTTAATGAATGATGATGTATGTCCATTTTCATACACACTGGTTTGAATTTGTTACAACTTATTATGTTGCTATATTTAAATCTAATTAATGTCACTTTTTGAAGGTTGGCTTACATTATTTTACTACAGTTTTTTCTATGTGCAAATTGCAGTGCGTACTTTTCTTACTTGTTAGTCAAAGACCCTTGAATAATGATGTATGTCCATTTTAATAAATCCTAAAATTTGGAGATTTTAGGATGAGGCGGTAGTTTTTATTATATTTTTCATTTCCCGCTTATAATTTTTCCCCTCTCCACCTAACGAGTTAACCCGACCCGATCGGTTTTTTACCCAAAAAATTTACGGGTCATCGGGTTTGATTGAAAACGGGTTTAGGTTTTAATTTTACGGGTTATGACCCATATAATTTTGATCGGTATGGGTTGGGTTTTCGGATTCGGTCATATTTTCCCAGGTCTAGCCCCATCCCAAATCCTCATATTTTAAACGAAAATACATACATACATTCCTGTCAAATTTTGACCCGACCCACAAACCCACCCGACCCGTGTTTTTCGGTTTAAGACCGACCCGAAAAGTACTAGGTCAAAAGTGACCCACCCCGTTCGATCTGAAATTTTTTGGGTTGGGCCATTACAAATGTGTTTATATTTTACATATTATAATATATTTTATGATTCTAGATCGGGTGCGAAGCACCCTTAACGTGCGAAATGTGAAGGCTTAAGCCCCGTCGGATGCGATCGATCAACGGCTGAGATTGACGCGCGTGTCCTGTAGGAAATTAACCACTAAGGGGTATTTCTGTCTTTTCGCCACTCATTTAGGTCATAGTTCTCCTCCTTCACCATTTTGAGACGATTTTTTGGTGTTCTTCGAGCTTCTCTCCGCCTAGTTTGCAGCTTCGATCTCTCTCGTTTTTGTGCTCTTAACATCTATTGAGACTCCATTATCCTACCCTATCATTGTGCATCTTCAAATTTCCATCATTTCAGTTGTTTCAAAGTCGTGTTCTTCTTCCCCTAAATTCCATGGATTTTGGCCAATACATGCTCGGATTTACATTGAATTTGTGCTAACTACTTAAATTCCTAGTCAATATGTGTTTTATTCATGCAGATTTTGATTTTATGTTCGGTTTTTAGGGTTTATTTCTAGATTGGAAAGCTTGGGGTTTGATAATGGCGGATGAGTTGAAAGTTGCACACAAGGTGTTCGATGTAATGTTTGAAAGAGGTGCAAGTACAATACTACAACCACCACTTTCAAAACACTTTTGGATGTCACCGCACTACCACTAAACGCTTTTGACCACCTACAAAGAACCCATCAATCTCTTAGTCCACCTACACTACCACCAAGCTATTTGGTTTCCAATTGAGTCGTTAGTGAGCCATCAAAGTCAGAATATCGTTTGACCGCTGCCCAACTTTTCTAGATTTCAATTGAGTCGTAAGAACTATTGGAGCCAATGAAAGGTTCAATTTTTAGGTTATAATGTTCATTATTTATAGCATAATGTTCATGAACGTAATGCTATTAAGAATGAACATTATAACCTAATAATTGAACCTTTCATGTTTTTTATTTCAGCATCTATATCAACTTCAGTTGTTGGTGTTTATGACTTGTCTCATGAAAACAGTTTTCAAAGTGATTATGTCACTAGAACTGCGGAGTATGATGTTAATGAATGTTATGATACTCGGTTTTTTAAAGATTGAACAACTTATTGTATCGCTGTTTGTTCGGATGATATTAAACCTTTTTGTCGAGATGAAATTTATGACAATAGAGGAGGCATTGCTTTTTATAAGAATTACATGTTTATTTCTGGCTTTGATGTTTGTAGTGAAACTATTTGTTATTGTGCACTTGATTTGCTATTTTTTATGAGAGGATCATACATCATTTTATATGAACTTTAATTCTTGCAGTTTTACTTGTCATTACATATGAACATTAGCACTCCATAAATGAACATGCTCAATCAATATATGAACATGATATCATAAAGTTGTCTTGAATGCTGATACACTTTATGCTATATTTTGTGAACAATTATGGATAATACGTGAACCTAATCAATTAATACATGAACCTGAATATATAATATACGAACCCTAACATCAATTGCATTACACTTGAAAATTAGAAAACAAGTATGCAATCTGACATAGTATTAACATACCCCATTACACTATTGTTCTAGACCTGAGCAAACGCGGGCCGGCCCGCCCGGCCCGCCCGCCAAGCAAAACGGGCTTGGACAAGGGTTTAAGCCCGAACGGGCCGATTGGCCCGGCCCGTTCGGGCTGGCGGGCCGGGCCCGATAACAGGGCCGTTCGGCCCGTATAAAATTTAAATTATATAAAAATATATTTAAAAATACATTAAAAAATAAATATAATCTAAAAAATACATAAAAATAATAATTTAACGGGCCGGCCTGCTAAATATCAAAAAAATATACCAAAAAATAATTTAAATATAAGTTATATGCCATGCGGGCCGGCCCGGCCCGTTCTTCCGGGTGGGCCCGGTTAGCCCCTTGGGCCCGACAAACGGGCTCGGCCCAGCCCGGACCCGCAAAAACAGGCCCGGATTTTGGCTAAGGCCCGGCCCAGGCCTGGCACGGGCCCGTGTTTGATCAGGTCTATATTGTTCACAAAATTACCAAATACATAACACCACAAATATTTGCTAGCTCACAATTAATAGTTCAACAATTCAACAAAATAACATAACCAAGTTCAACTAACTATTACATTTCATTCACTAACAATTGCATTGTCTTTCCAGCCTTCTTGTTGCATTAACTTCTCCATCAAATGAACATTCATGCTATCGCCCTCTAATTCTTCTTTGACATTCTCTCCACTTTCTTCTTTGTCACTCTTTGTACTACCTTCTTGAGCAGAATTTTTCACATTCTTTACAAATTTGTCCATATCTTCTACAAATTACCAGAGATACATCCCACATTAATAACATTGACACTAAACCCAAATAAATAAAGAATGGCTAACTAATTGCGAATAAAACATAACTTATGAATATTAAACATGACATAAACTGAATATCAAGGATATTGATAAAAAAATACATGTTGTTTTTGCCATAGATCTCATCATTATGCTTCTACTTTCATTGTTTCTAATCTTGTCGTTAATACATGAACATTCAGTTTCATTTCATGAACTCAACAAGCAAAACTAACAATTATGTCATTATTTCTGTAAGCATGAACATCACTTTTATTACTCTTGAAGATTGAACATCACCTCTTTAAGCATGAACATCGCCTCATTAAGCATGAACATAGAGCATAAAATAGGAAAATGGTTTATACACACTTATTTATACAACTAGCAGCAAATGAATCTCGAATAAATGAACATACTGTGAATGTGCATAGTCTGAATGTCTGGGTTCATTTCAAGAATTTAAATTCATTTTCAGAGGCTAATACATCTTCTGTCAAAGTATCACAATAAATGAGAAGTATTCATTAGTTTATGAACATGGGGTCAAATATAGTGAACTTGTACACTCAAGCATTTGCAAACCCTTTATCCTCATACAAACACCACAACAATGAACATAAATGCTCAGGTTATGAACACGAAGCTAAATATGGTAAACTTGTACACTCTAAAATTATTTTTTATTACATCACACACATACACAACAGTGTTCTTGGATGTTAGCAGAGCCACATACACAGCAAAATCACACAATTACATAGCCAGATGAACAATAGCTAGCTAAACCAACTATACACGCAGACTTATCCAGATTCATGAAAATATACGCGAATGTTTAGCAAAAAATACCTCAAACACCAAACTTACTTTTAACCGTTCGAGAATCATCACGCTAAGCAGTAGTTTGATAAATCAATCAATCAAAATCCCTAAGCACCGTCATCGCGCAAGGCAATTGGTTTCAAATCCGATTGCTTAAGAAATGGACATGAAGCAACCCTAAAATATTGTGAATTCTAACTCAATCACTGCAAAATAACTAAAAATCGCCAAACCCTAACAAATTGAGCAACTAAAAGCTAAATTGCTCAATAAATTGAAAAGTAATTTAGTTTTGAACCCTAGATCTGAGTAGAAGTAAAAACCGATTGAGAAAAACCTTCATCTGGATTAGTGTTTGATACTTTGATTGAGTTTCTTCGTCTTCTTTCATGGCGTCGGTCACCAAATTTGAAGGGAGATTGGAGGCGAACAAGAGATCTGAATACGAATTAGAATGGAGGAGAAGGAGAGAGCGTGAAGAGAGCGCCGCAGAGGAAAGAGAATGGATAGGAGAGATACTGATTTTTTTCCTTACCCCCTACCTTTCTCAAGCCTGTTATTTACAAAAATTACACTTTTAATGAAAATTAAAGCGCGCGTCAGCTTCTAATCATAGTCGTCCCTCCCTTCAATCTAACGGCTCCTACAATTTCGTATTTCCTATGGTAAGGGAATTTCGCACCTGAAACGGACTCTATATTTTATTATTAAAATATTATATAATAATCGGAAATTTCGCCTGGTAACCCTGAGTTTTTGACTTTTTTGCGAAATACCCTAAGGTTTTGACAATTTCGCCGGATAACCCTGAGTTTTTGACAATTTCGCTTGGTAACCCTAAGTTTTTGACTTTTTCGCAAAATCCCCTCAAGTTTTGACAATTTTGTGTGGTGACCATGAGTTTTTTATTTTTTCGCCGGATACCCCTTCATCCATTTTATTTAAAAAAACGTTAACTTTTTTTTTCGTGAAATACCTAAATCGTTAAATACAAACGATTTTATTATTTTAAAATAAACCATAAACCCTAAAAAGCTTTTAGAATTAATGGCTTAGGGATTTAGGGTTTAGGTGTGGGGTTTCAGGTTTATGTTTAGGGATTACGGGTTTATGGTTTGGGGTTTAGGGTTTTGGGGTTTTGGGGTTTAGGGTTAGGGTGTATGGTTTATATTTCCGCAATTAAAATAAATATAAATCTTAAACCCCAAAATTCTAAATATAAACCTCAAACCCTAAACCACTAAGCCCCCAACATAAACCCTAAATCCTAAACCTAAACACTAAACCCCAAAACCCTAAGCCCTAAAAAATTAAAGCTCATGTTTTTTCAGTGAATGGATGGAGGGGTATCCGACGAAAAAAATAAAAACTTAGGATTATCACACGAAATTGTCAAAATTTGAGAAGATTTCGCGAAAAAGTCAAAAATTCAGGGTTAACAAGCAAAATTGTCAAAAACTCAGGGTTACCAGGCAAAATTGTCAAAATTTTGCGAAAAAGTCAAAAACTCAGGATTACTAGGCAAAATTTCTGTAATAATAATTTTGATTTATTATTTTTCATTTTAATTAATTAAAATATTATTTTTATAAAATTTTGACACGGCGCTCTCGACCCGCTGGGTCGACCCAAACCCTGCAAAGACCCGACCCACAAATTTTGACCCGCAATCAACTCGACTCGGTATGCTTAAATATAAACCCAACCCGTTTGACAGGTCTTGAGGGGCATTTGGCGAAAATAGTAAAAAACTCAAGGTTACCACACGAAATTATCAAAACCGGAGGGAATTTCACGAAAAAGTCAAAAACTCAGGATTATCAAGCGAAATTTCCGAATATTTAATATGTAGGTCTATGTAAAAATCATATTTACATGAAACTAAAAATGTCAATGGAGAGCCAAAATGGTACCAATTCCAAGGCTCGAGAGTGTTTTGGTGAAAATAACCATTCATTCTAGGGGACCCCTTGTGAATTACAATACCAAATTCCACACATGTTAATGCCAGATTGCCAGTGCAAAACAACTTATAAATTGAGTTGAGTATATACCAAAACATCCAAAGCCCCCCCCCCCCCCCCCCGCTGGGTCGACCCAAACCCCACAAAGACCCGATCCACCAATTTTGACCGACAATCGACTCGACTAAGTATGCCAATTTTGACCGGCAATCGACTCGACTAAGTATGCTTAAATATAAACCCAACCCGTTTGACAGGT
This sequence comes from Rheum nobile, assembly GCA_027886185.1. Classification (NCBI taxonomy): domain Eukaryota; kingdom Viridiplantae; phylum Streptophyta; class Magnoliopsida; order Caryophyllales; family Polygonaceae; genus Rheum; species Rheum nobile. The sequence goes on from WOAB01000003.1 coordinate 1,634,505, forward strand.
CTGGAGGGGCATTTGGCGAAAATAGTAAAAAACTCAAGATTATCACACGAAATTGTCAAAACCTGAGGGGATTTCGCGAAAAAGTCAAAAACTCAGGATTACTATGCAAAATTTCCGAATATTTAATATGTAGGTCTATGTAAAAATCATATTTTACATGAAACTAAAAATGTCAATAGAGAGCCAAAATTGTACCAATTCCAAGGCTCAAGAGTGTTTTGGTGAAAATAACCATTCATTCTAGGAGACCCCTTGTGAATTACAATACCAAATTCCACATATGTTAATGTCAGATTGCCAGTGCAAAACAACTTATAAATTGAGTTGAGTATATACCAAAACATCCAAAGCCCCCCCCCCCCAATGAGACTATCTTCTAATGAAATTCCCCTTTCTTATTTATCAGTAAGAAGTGAGGATTTTGGGCCCATTGGCCCTTTAAGAATTTTCAATTAATAAAATAAACCCTACTAGTTTTACTAACTTTTTTTTTCCTCCCTCTTCTTTGTTTTTTCTCTCTCTAAAATATTATTTTTTGGGATTTAGGGAAAGGGGTCCATTTTTTCTAAGGATCCATTAGTTTAAAAAAAGGTTTGTCAAATAGTCATTTAGGAAAGAAGTAGTAACCTTAAGCACAGCAAAGATTCTGAGTCTTACATGTCAAACCACATCATAAACCTAAACATATATGCTATTAGGATCATTCTATCTATATAATATATATAAACAGGCATTAACTTAGAATGTACAGGGTCCAATAATATCATATGATCCTACATGGAAAGAGTAGACTTCAAAGCTTAAAACATTTCATAGAGATAGTATGATTGTTGCACATGATCAATCAAATCTGAAACATAGCTCAATAAGATTTTTTGAGCTCAGAGACCTTCAAAGTAGCCACCAATTGTTATGTGTGCCCTGCTTAAGGGAGCTCCTCTCACTGCTGAGATTGCTTCGTTCAGCTTGGCAGCATGATGAACAACTTGCTTGATCCTCTGCATCATTTACACACACAAACACAAACACACAGAGCCATCAAATCAAAGATCAAGGATCAAAACTATCAACCAAAGAACACAAGTGAGTGCAAAAGAGGGGAAACAAAAAAAATAAAACCTTATCATCAGTGTAGATTTGGAAGTGGAGTTTCTGATCTTGTTGCTTCTGTCCATGGCGGCACCCCATTGCAATCACACAAACGGTGGCACAAGCAATCCCAAAGGAGCAAAGAGCGCCAATTCCAGTCATACCCATCTTCCAAATGTTCAATCCACCATGATTGTTACCGTTTTCTGACAACTTCTCCTCCTTGCAATCGAACACTTGTTCATCGGAATCAACAACCTTCTCCTCAGTGGCATCATCAAAACCCTCTTTTTTCTCCTCAAATTGAGGCTTACCCACGTCGATTTGGGGGACGAACCCCTTGTTTGTGGATTTGGGCGAGTCCAATTTCATGTCGGCAAATTCGTTCTCCCTGATTTTCTTGAAGAAAACTTGGGAAGAAACGGCGTCGTTTTCCCCTTCAACCGCCTTGATAGGGGTTTCAGGGGAAACGACCTCCTTCACCACCAAATCATCTGGTGAAGACGATTTGGAGAGTTCAGGAGTCGGTAGATCAAACTCAACAGGAACCGGAATCACGAGATTCGGCGGATCGATGAATTGCTGGAAGTAATTCATGTCGATCATGCTGTTGGGATGCAGAGAAAGATTTTCCCTCGAAACCGTCCTTTTCCCACTCCCATCTTGTGCTTGAAGCTGATCGATGAAGCCATCGTCAGATAAGAACTCCCACTCCTCCAAATCCATGGCATCTGCAGCTAAACTCAGTTTCTTTATACTTTGATTGCAACTTTGCAAGTGAGGAGGAAGAAGAGAAAATGCTAAATATTGAAGTGAGTTTGGAGGGTAGTGGGGTATTCCAAATTAGAAGGGTTCCTGGTATACCTCCATAGTCGTCGTGTTGGCGTATTTTCGAAAGCGATTAAGGAAGATTCAATTTGAAGCTAGCTAGGGTTGGAGACTTTGGGAGGAAGGCAGTGCTTATCCTTCCAATAAATGACACATCAAAATGTGGTCCAATTGGGTCCCACCACCAAAGTGGAAAGACAAGGCCCTACTCCATGTTAATCCTTCTCGATATTTATTTTTTATTTTTTTAAAAACAGAAAGCACTCTTCGAGATTTTATTACGGATAACTTGTTTGTATCCGGAAATTTTAAATTTCACACCGCTTTTAAATGCAACGTTGTAGCGTTTAAAAAAAAAAAAAAAAAAATTGAATGCTACGTCGTTGCGTTTAAACTGAACCGGTTCAACTTTCTGAACCGCTTCAGTTTAAACGCAACAACGTAGCGTTTAAGCTTTTATAAAATAAAAAAAAAAGTAAACCGGTTAAAAAAAACGGTTTAGTTTAACGCTACGCCATTGCATTTAAATTTTTTTTTTTTTTTTCAAAATTGCACTTTTTTCCATAATCATGTAGATAATTTCAATACGAGTCCGTACATATAAAATTCGTCCAAAACGGACATCGTTTGCCTCTCCAAAAGCCCCAAAAACGAAGTCTTACAACATTTTTTTTTTTAATTTGGTGCCCAGCATATAGCGCATTGTAGTGAATTTTTTTGGTATTTTCGGCATTTTTTTACTACAATTTTCTATAAAATTTTAATACAAGTATATAATTATACGTTAGAATCATAATATATAATTATAGTATATAACTATATTATATAGCAATAGTATATAACTATACAATATAACAATACTATATAATTATACGATAAAACAATAGCATATAGCTATAGTATATAACAATACGATATAACAATAGTATATAACTATACAATATAACCATAGTATATAACTATACGATATAAAATTTGTATATAACCATAGTACGTTATAACCATAATATATAACAATAGTATATAACTATACGATATAACAATAGTATATAACTATACTATATAACAACAGTATATAACTATACGATATAACAATAGTATATAACTATATGATATAACAATAGTATATAGCTATACGATATAACCATAGTATATAATTATACGATATAACAATAATATATACCTATACGATATAACAATAGTATATAGCTATAGTATATAACTATACGATATAACCATAGTATATAAATAACTATACGATATATCAATAGTATATAACTATACGATGTAAAATTTGTATATAACCATAGTACGTTAGAACCATAATATATAATTATAGTATATAACTATACAATATAACCATAGTATATAATTATACGATATAACAATAGTATATAACTATACGATATAACAATAGTATATAGCTATACGATATAACCATAATATATAATTATACGATATAACAATAGTATATAACTATACGATATAACAATAGTATATAGCTATAGTATATAACAATACGATATAACAATAGTATATAGCTATAGTATATAACAATACGATATAACAATAGTATATAACTATACGATATAACAATAGTATATAGCTATAGTATATAATAGTAGTATATAACTATACGATATAACCATAGTATATAACTATACGATATAACAATAGTATATAACTATACGATATAACAATAATATATAGCTATACGATATAACCATAATATATAATTATACGATATAACAATAGTATATAACTATACGATATAACAATAGTATATAACTATACGATATAACAATAGTATATAACTATACGATATAACAATAGTATATAATTATACGATATAACAATATTATATAACTATACGATATAACAATAGTATATAGCTATAGTATATAACTATACGATATAACCATAGTATATATATAACTATACGATATAACAATAGTATATAACTATACGATATAACCATAGTATATAACTATACGATATAAAATTTGTATATAACCATAATATATAATTATAGTATATAACTATACGATATAACCATAGTATATATATAACTATACGATATAACAATAGTATATAACTATACGATATAACCATAGTATATAACTATAGGATATAACCATAAGATATAACCATAGTATATAACTATACGATATAACCATAGTATATAATTATACGATATAACAATAGTATATAACTATACGATATAACAACAGTATATAACTATACGATATAACCATAATATATAATTATACGATATAACCATAGTATATATATAACTATACGATATAACAATAGTATATAACTATACGATATAAACATAGTATATAACTATAGGATATAACCATAAGATATAACCAAATTTGATATAACTATAAGATATAACCATAGTATATAACTATAGGATATAACCATAGTATATAATTATACGATATAACAATAGTATATAACTATACGATATAACAATAGTATATAGCTATACGATATAACCATAGTATATAATTATACGATATAACAATAGTATATAACTATATGATATAATAATAGTATATAGCTATAGTGTATAACAATACTATATAACAATAGTATATAGCTATAGTATATAAATATACGATATAACCATAGTATATAACTATAGGATATAACCATAAGATATAACCAAATTGGATATAACTATAAGATATAACCATATTATATAACTATAGGATATAACCATAGTATATATTTATACGATATAACAATAGTATATAACTATAGTATATAAATGAACGATATAGCAATAGTATATATATAACTATACGATATAACAATAGTATATATATAACTATCTGTAACACCCCCAAATCGTAACCCATTTGGAAATGTATTATCGTCAGTGACCTCGGTTTCCACACCGAAGCCACCCCAGGCTTTACCATTGAAACACAATTCATAAAGAACAATTATGATACACAATTACCATAACTTTCATTTAAAACATAGTCGCGGAATTTCAACACAATTCCAAATGCGACAAAATACAGAGTTATTACAATACATCGGAAGACTTAAAATAATTTACAAGAGTATTGACTTCAGTAGTCAATGCCCAAAGATCGTAGCCTGATTAAAACATTGTCAAAACACCGTTCATCTTCATAGTCGTTCTAGCCTTCATGGATCCTGCAACCTATCTGATGTGTCGAAACGGACGGACGACACCAACCATGACGATGCAGATAACAAATACAATTAGTTAGTCTAAATGAATAGACTAGCAAGGGCACAAAGAAGAAGGTTCGAAGTAGTCGTATTAGGTTAGACTCATCGCTTCTCGAATAATAACCGATGACGATAGTCAACCATCATACTCTTACTGGAATAACAAGAGGTATGCACAAGAGAAGATTCTGGAGACCGAGCCTCACAGCAATCAATCCCAAAAGAAAACTCCAAATGAAATGAGCCTTAAAGGAAGCATGACAAATGTTGGGAAACTTAATTTATAAAATATACACAATCACAGAATCACAGTATCGCATTCGAGCGACTAAAAGTTAAGACGAGCTTTCCTAGCTGCACTAGCGCCTAGCTGCACTACTCGCCCAAGGTATATTAATTATGTGCGACAATGGCACTTATCTCATTTAATTCCAAAACGATCATCACGTTATAAGCTTTTAAATCTCCCCACAAGAGATATCGGATCTCCCCATAAGAGATATCAGATCTCCTCACAAGAGATATCGGATCTCCTCACAAGAGATACCAGAGGGAATAAATCCCAAAATATTTGGCACTAGCGAAGTGCACCAACCCTGAGTAAGGGCATGGTCATGACCAGAGAGAAGTGTTGATGCCTGGACATCCTATCCACTTGGTTATAAAGAAACGACTAGTACTCACAAGGAGATACCAAGTAGCGTTCCTGCGAATACTCGTTCTAACTAAACAGTTCAGAACTGTCCAAAATCATATCAAAGCCATCAAGGCCAGCATCATAGATATATTTCAATCTAGATATATATATATATATATATATATATAATAGCATTGTTCTAGTAGATATACAACCTATTATAATATCCATTAAAATCACAAACAGTTATCAAAACTGTTCCCAACAAAAACAGTAAATCATCCCAAATTAATTAACAACTAAACAATTGATAATTAACAAAAACAGTAAATCATCAAAGCTTATAACGTGATGAGCAAGAGCGAACCGCCACTTGCCTGGAGTAGATTCGGCGATGAATCTAGACGAGACGACTACCGAAGATATCCTTTCCGAGGATATGGCCTATGCCTCAGATTGCTCTAGCAGATTACGAGTCCACACGCGATCCATCGAATCACGTTCTAACTAACAAATTAATTAATTATCAGTTAATTTGCCTGGATGAACTTAAGGAATTAAATTTATGATTATAAATCATAAAAATATTTATTAAATTTTTCTAAAGAAAAATACGGATGAAAGAGAATCGAAATTATACCGCTCGTATAATTTCGGGTCAAAAGTGGACGGAAAGTGAATTGGATTAATGGGCTTTTGAATCGGCCCAACAAAACCTAATTAAGTGGGATGGGCCCCACTTGCTTCTTCAACCTCATGTACACACAGTACGCAGCAATGAAGCTTCGACAATGGCAGCTCGGCTCGGGCTCGTCGCTCCGTCTTCGCCGGAAAGGATGTCTCGACGCCGGAGAAGGCAGCGCGGTGCCACAGTTCAGCCACACAGCTTCAACGACGGCGCGCAGCAGCGGAGGGCAGCAGCCACAATGCGCACATGAGCTCGCCGGGGCTTCACGATGCCGGAAAGGAGTGGCGACACAGGGAAAGAGAGGCGAGAGGGAGGTCGGGAGATCGGGAGGGAATTGTGTCTTCAAGCCTCCACAGATCGGGTTTCTTATATAGTCCCGAGGAGGGTCGTCCTCGTCATCCCAGAGAAGGCGTGTCCAACAGCCCCCTTCGACAAGTGCTCCTGGCAATTCATACACCTGGGGAGTATCGTGGCAGCTTAACAGGAGGAGGAAAATTAGTGGCAGTGCCATGCGAAATGGTATGGGTTTTAAACCCCGGAAATTATATGTTTGTATCCAAACAAATATTATAAGTCCCGAAAATACATTGAATGTATTTTATACCACCCAGGAAATTATTTCGGATATCATGGATGTTACGGAAAATCCAAACTCCACTGAAAGCGAAATAATTAATTTGAACGAAGGTTGGGAAAATTACCCAAATATCCTTACTAAAAATTATGGGGTATTACATTACTACCCCCTTAAGAAAGGTTTCGACCCCGAAACTAGCATTAAACTAATGAGGAACCTGCCTCAACATCAACTTTACTATCTGAACTTAATATCCTTAATCATAACATCATCATACAACCTTATCTCCATATAACATACGAGGTAATAATTCTTACTAACTCCACAAGATCATGTTTACCTTATAATAATGGTCTCCTAAAATTATCATAACGATATTAATACACCTTCAATAGGAGAACACACATTTCTCCTCCAATCTCTTTATAGACAAATCCAAGGTTTATACATTAACTTCTTACAACTCAGATATTAAATCTTAGTAACCTCGAATCATAACTTCCTTAATTCCCTTAATGGTACTTTATATAATCCCATCATTTATCTTTAAAGTAAGACTGGCCTTACGCCATCTGTAACTTAAAATCCTTACAAGAATAATTTAACACATCTCTGTAAACAATTTCTAACTTAACTCCTTTAAGATTCAAGAACAACCATAATATCTTATTCCTACGTTCCTCGAAACGTATCACATAAGATATTACTCCTATCTCATCCAAGAGAGTGATACCATAAGCCTTATAGATGACATACTCACAAGATGTCAATCCTTGACAATTCCCAAGAGTCATAACTCTTCATCATCTGGAAATTCCACTTATCGAGTCCAACGACTCGTACTGTCTTAAATGACTTATTTCTAACTTAAAATCCTTATATTCCTCACACAATCTACTATCCATCCAGGACGTAATTGCATCATTTCCTTATGTTACCTCAAATGAATCTCAAATAGATCTCTTCAAAGGATACCTATGATTTCGTACACTTGGCTTTTCCAAAAGCTTTAACCATTGGTCCTACATGGGTCATACTTACTTATGATCCCGACCATCATAAATCCGGATTTCACAGTCTTACTCAAGATCGCAATAGAGGAAACGAGTTCTTATAGAACTATTCCCTTAATCAACTTATTCATTCACAACACTTTATCCACACTAATGCCTACAGCATGATTCCACAACTAGACATTCCGGACTTTGCACTAGTCCACCTCTATATACTTCTAATGGAACAAAAAAAATCCCAAGTACACAAGTGAGATATTACTCTTAATCTCATTAACTCCACATAACCTATACCTCCAAATACTAGGAATATGATGTCTCAAGAAGAAACAAATCTTTCCATAACTTCTCCCAATATCCTTATTTCCTAAAAGATACTCATAAATGAACACTTTAGGCATCAGACTCTTCTAGCATTGCCTTACGAGGTCTTTCTCCGGGTTCTCATCGGAAGTTCCCTCCAGATCTTCCCTCGGATCTTCCCCCTCTCGAGGATCTTCCTCAGGGTTTTCCTCTGGATCTTCCTCCTTCTAAGGATCTTCCGCAGGATCTTTCTCCTCTCGAGGATCTTCCTCCGGATCTTCCTTCTTTTGAGGATCTTCCTTGGGATCTCCCCTAGGATTTTCCTCTCCTTGAGGATCTTCCTCGGGATTTTCCTTAGAGTTCCCTTGGAAATCACTTCCATTTAAACGTCGTTATTACAATATTTCGTTGGCCTACCTTAACGGCTCAACGAACTCTACCATAGGTTCATCCCACGAATTCTCATACGGATGCAAATCCCGACTGCATCGAGCATTAATCCTCTGTATCCATTTTCTCAACAATTAATGTCAACGACTATGACATCACACTTAGACATCAAAACTCCTAAGACCAATTCCTTAATTATCCCATAAAATCACTTAAAATAGATCAACTTGATAATTCTATAGATGAATTATGAACATAGAGCACAAGATTCATCTACACTAATCTCTCGAGCGTTCACACCAAATTGCTCAGAGATTACAGTACTAGGATATTAATACTACCAACTCAGGAAGTACATACTTGATACCATTGAGGGAACTACTAGGTCCTCCAACCTCGAAATATCTCTGAGAAACAGGGAAATTTAACCTTACTAGAGATGATAGAATCATCTCGGCACCTTCCGAGTCCTTTCAAAAGAATAGACAAACACCTATGTCTTATAACAACAAGAACGAATCAGTCTTTCTAGATATAGAGGTAACTCCCATACCTCTCATATCAGACTAAAGAAGGCACGACTATGAACGGTATTTATTTCAAATTCGTTTGGAAGACATTTTCCAGTTCAAAACGGGAAATAGTTTTAGAAGGATAAAACCTTTCAAAATACCCAACCTGTTTTAAAAAGAAACTTTAGCTCTGATACCAAATCTGTAACACCCCTAAATCGTAACCCATTTGAAAAGGTATTACCGCCAGTGACCTCGGTTTCCACACCGAAGTCACCCCAGGCTTTACCATTGAAACACAATTCATAAAGAACAATTATGATACAAAATTACCATAACTTTCATTTAAAACATAGTCGCGGAATTTCAACACAATTCCAAATGCGACAAAATACAGAGTTATTACAATACAGCGGAAGACTTACAATAATTTACAAGAGTATTGACTTCAGTAGTCAATGCCCAAAGATCGTAGCCTAATTAAAACATTTTCAAATACTGTTCATGTTCATAGTCGATCTAGCCTTCATGGGTCCTCGACTCATCTGATGTGCCGAATCGAACGGATGACACCAGCCAACCATGCAGAGAATAATTACGGTTGGTTAGTCTAATGAAAGACTACACAAGGGTACAAAGCAGAGTGGTTCGAAGTAGTCGTATTAGGTTAGACTCATCGTTTCTCAAATTAAAACCGATGACGATAGTCAACCACCATACTCCTACTGGAATATATCAAGCAGCATGATCAAGAGAAGATTCTGGAAGACCGAGTCTTACAGCAATCAACCCAAAAGAAGACTCCAATGAATTGAGTCTTATCGGAAATATGACAAATGTTGGGGAACATTAATAATATCATACAAGCGTTCAAAAACGACTTGATGTTTCGGTTCACGACCAACCTCACCGCTTAACGCGAATCCAGATTGGAAAGAGAACGGTACTCTGATCAAAGTCAAGACGAGCTTTCCTAGCTGCACTACACTTAGCTGCACTACTCGCCCAAGGTATATTAATCATGTGCTACGGCGGCACTTATCTTATTTAATTCCAAAACGATCATTCACGTTTCAAGCTTTTAGAATCTCATCCTCGACGGATATTGAGATATAGAGAGTTGGGACTAAATCCCAGAGATTGGCACCAGCTGTTGTGCACATCCCCTATACTCGGATAGGAGAAGGTCATGACCAAAGAAAAGTTGTTTTGGGGCGAAAAGATCGAACGACCTAAATCGCCTTAGACGGGGTAACGAGTCGATCGGGTAATAGAAATCAATCCAAACAAGTAGACAATCAACGAATAAAGAAGAGATGCAAAATAGTAAAGTAATTTTATTAATATGTCGACGATAGAGTCGGATGTAAGTACAACTTATCCTTGGAGGATGAAAGATCGGATCTGGTCCGACCGGTGACTCGGGGGTTCGACCGATGGAGATTTGAGTGATATTTCTAGTGGAGTAAGCTAGAGTGGGCGTGTTCTTGGGTTCTTCTCGGAGCAAGTGAGCAGATGTCTTGTGTAATTGTGTGTAGATGAGTGTAGATGTGTCTTCATTGTCCTCTTCGTGGTCTATATACGGTAAGCTTTAGCTTATGATCGTTGCCTATTGATGACAATATCTCCCACTTAATTCCGGGAGTAATTGCTGGGATTTCTCCTTTAAATGCTCTTGATCTCTATATGGTAAGTCTTTAATCCTCTCTTAAAGATGGTTGATTCCCTCCTTGATGGCTGAAATAATGCATACAACTGTTGGAGATCTCGGAGTAATAAAGGAGAAAATCTCGCTGGTCCGTTGCGTCTAGGAATCAGGCGACGGTCGTATGGCTCACGTCTGACGGGTCTGATGCGTCCGACCGATTGCGTTAAACAGTCGATGCCCATTGGACGAATGGTCGATTTTCCGACCCCAACAATAGCCCCAAAATTAAACTGGGCCAGAGCGTCAAGTGATGGGACGGTTTGATTTTATAACTTCTCTTTCTTCTGGCATGATCTTGATTTTGTTGTAGGCGTTCTAGCGACGGGGCCGTCATGTGTATTGCTTCAAGCTGAGAATCAACTCAATATAGCCAATAATCGTGTGAAGACGACTGAGAGCGTTTCTTGTGATGACGAAGGGTCAGGAGACCGCTCCTTGTTTGTCATTTGTTTTGTTTTACAGGTGGTCTCGCCAGTCGCTTCCTGATCAAGTCATGTGATGTTGGTCGGGTAAACCTATAATTGTTGTACGACGTTGGTCGTGTAGACCTGTTGTTGGTCGTATAGACCTGTAATTGTTTGTGACACGTCGTGTAGTTCCAAGGAAGAGCATTGTAGTACTTGTATAAGACGTATACCTCAAGCGGGATAGGTCTTGAAAACATGTATCGTGTTTTTGTCCCTCTATTCCTTGTGTATCGATCGATCGCGTAAGGTATAAGCGCTATGTGCGATTGTGTTTTGTGTGCATTGATCAACTTGTTTTGTTAGTCGCGCCTTGGTAGTGACGCGAAATGTTTGGTCATGACGACCTGTAATGTAGCATACTTTGTCTATCCGGGGAAGAGTTGTATGTATGTGTAGGAAAAGACGAGTGCATTTGGACAGGACAAGTCTTGTAAGCAGTTCGTAGTATGCTGTTTCTCTTTGTTTTGCTGGTGTTTTATGCATTATCTGTCAGTGTCTCCGGCTGGTCGAGTTGCAGGCGTCATAGGCGCTTTTTACGTGTTGAAGTCTCGTGTCGAGATGATGAAAAGAGTTTGAAGAGGGCAAGCAGGGAACCTGAGATTTGAAGGCGGGTAAGGAGACCATGGAGGTCTTGTTTCAGAAGGGGGATCCAAGCTCGGAGCTTTCCCATCTGGCCGACATCGGAGAGGAATCTCTGGTCGAAAGTGCCGGTAAGGACGAGGTTTATTCTGGTGACATCGTACCGCTTGAGCCCCAGTCTTCTCCCGACTTAGCCCCTGTTGCTGATGGCATTTGTAAACCCTGATGCTTGATTGGTTTTTTTCATAATTTGTTTTGTCCAAACTCATCCTGCTACGTAGATAGTCGACGATTTGATATGATGTGACGTTGCTTGTGTAAAAGCTTTTGTCTTTTGAAAGCGTTGAATTGAAGTTTTCAGCCATCGGGCATTAACTCCGTAAAGGTATATTTGTATTGTACCACCGTTTGCGTAAAATCTTTTGTTTGGTGAGTCGTGTGTAAGTTGTAGCCGTGTGAGGCATTTAACTTTGTAAATGTGTACTGCGCATGTTTGTGTATTTGTAGGTACCGTATGTAGGGTTTGTCACCCGTAATGTGTGTTTAGTCATGACGTTTGTGTAAACCGAGGAGGAAAGCAGTTTGTTTGCTGCGTAAATAAGGTGGGTTCCCTCGTGTAAGGTGGGCAATGTGTCGCTGAACCGTAAGTCATCTCCCCGTGTACCAATCGACCGTGTAGTATAAGCGCTTTTTGCGGATGACTGGATCCAATATGTATGCAAATGTAATGTGACATGTCAAGTCGATTTGTTCGTAGTTGATTTGTGTGTCGGGTTTGCCCGTGTACTCCGTCGAGTAGGGCTTACCGTATGTATATCGGGTTTGCCCGTGTACTCCGTCGAGTAAGGCTTACCGTATATATGTCGGGTTTTCCCGTGTGCTCCGTCGAGTAGGGCTTACCGTATGTATGTCGGGTTTGCCCGTGTACTCCGTCGAGTAGGGCTTACCGTATGTATGTAAAGAAAGACTAAGGTGTATATTGTATTGTACCACCGTTTGCGTAAAAGCTTTTGTTGGTGGATCGTTTGTAAGTTGTAGCCGTGTGAGGCGTTAACTTTGTAGATGTGTACTGCGCAGGTTTGTGTATTTGTAGGTACCGTATGTAGGGTTTGTCACCCGTAATGTATGTTTAGTCATGACGTTATGCCGGGGAGGTAAGCAATATGTAATAAGGTGTTTGTTCCTCATGTTTTATTGCGTGAATGTAATAAGGTGTATTAACCTTACGTAATGTGTAAGGCAGACGGTGTGTCGACGTGCCTGTGTTTGTTCATCTCTACCCGTGTTCCGATCGATCGTGTAATGTAATATAGCACTTTTTGCGGATGACTGGATCCAATGTGTATGTTAAGGGTCGTCACCCGTATGTATGTAAATGTGATGTGACAATAAGCAAAGTATGACATGTGAATATATGTATTTGCTAATGCGACGATAAGCAGTGTATGACATATGAAGATATGTAGTTGCGCATGCGACGATAAGCAATGTATGACATATGAAGATATGTAGTTGCGCATGCGACGATAAGCAATGTATGGCATATGAAGATATGTTAGTGTCTTACCTTTTTGGTTCAGAAATTGTATAATTTCGGATGTGTTGCGTTCTTTGGAGTGGTCCCGTCGGATCAGAGAATGAACGGGAGTTCATCCGCCCATTTGCCTTTAGCCCCTGTGAGGCATTTCGTGAGGTTGTTGATGATGATCTTGTTGCCGGATTCGGCCTGTCCGTTGGATCGTGGATACCGAGGTGTGGAGGTGACCAACTTGATGTTCCATTGGTCGTAGAAGGCTTGTGGGAGTATCCCTGTGACAAATCTTTTGTACAAGATGTTATCTACGATATCGAAAGAGAGTGCTTGTACCTTGAGCTTTTTTGCTTTTGTTTTGTCGTCGGGTAGGATGCCGTCTTTTAACCATCTGATGTAAGGCAGCATCCAGTTGTCATTGGTATCGACGATGTCTTCTTCTGGTCGGTCGCCTACTTCCATGGCGACGAGTTCTTCAAGTGGTATTGTCAACTCGACGGATGTCCTTGGGACGGCTGGCATCATGATGTGGGCCAATGGTATGTGTGGAAATTCTTTTGGGTCTAGGACAGATCCTAGATTGGCGAGTGCGTCAGCTTGGGAGTTAAGATCCCTGGGCATCTGTCGGATGTTGAATGTCTGGAATTGTCCGATCAGTTTCTTGGCTACCTCCAGGTAGGCTATCATTCTGATGTCCTTTGCATTGTACGATCCTTGTATTTGGTTCATGACTAGAAGGGAGTCGCAAATGACTTCGATCTCTCGGACTCAGCTGACGGCCTGAGTTATCTTGTCCCCTTGTGGCGATTTTAGCACGACCCTTAGCCCCGGTCCTCTGGCGTTTGACGCACCATCGGTGTGGAGTTCCCATATGCTTGTTTCTGTTGCGAGCAACTGTGTTGCTCTTTGTTCTTGGATGTGTAGTACGATGACTTTCGTAGATCGTGTTGCATCGACTAGCTTAATGGGGATGGCTCGGGCATCATTATTTGTGAACCTGCTTCATCTAAAAGAGTAGAAGCTAGAAAGGGTTGTGAGGAGCCGGTTATCGGCTTCCTCATCGGTCTCTCCGTGTATACGTTAGTATGCATTAGTCAGAGTATATTCAGATCGAAGACGATGCAAGTATGGAGGAGATGATACACATGAATGAATAGAGGTGAAGAGTTTAGAAATGGTAAACGTTTTGATATGTTTGCGAGATATGGTTACTTACCTTTGGTATCGTACCTCACTTGATCTCACCCTTTTCTGGGGTTCGTAGATCCAGATTGATCAGTCGACGCCATTATACCTTTGAGTTTGTAAGTCATACCTGGTTGCCAGAGATAAGGCTCGTGATGGGATAGAGTTTGCTTGCTCATTCACCCCTTTCCCCAAGGAGGCATTTGTTGATGTTCTTGATGTTGATCATGTTGCTTGTATGGATGACCTTCGGGCAGTTTAAGCCAAGAGATTAGAGTCTTGTAGTCCTGATTTGTCGTTGGTCGCTTTCAGCTATGACGGATGTCTTGAACTATCTTGTCTTCTTGTTTTATGACTCTTGGATCTTCATCTGCCATTTTTCATGTGTGAAGTTTGGCTTGCGTGGTCTTTTTCTATGTCGAAGCGATGTGACGCTTCATATGTGAGACTTGTTTGAAGATATGCTTATCCTGTCACTTGATTTGTAGATTTTGGTTTCGTCATGATAGATTTCATGGGATGGTTAGTTCGCAAAATAATAGCATGTGATTCAAGATGTGACCTCAATCTAATTGAGGATGCCTTCAATGTTTGATATTCTAAGTGACGGACTACGTAGTGTGTGTAGGTAGGGGTAATGCACTTACTTGGTGGTTTGGTAACTGTCATCCGACCCGTCGGTGGTTGATGTCTTCTAAGCATATGTGTGACCTTGGAATGATGACCATTATGACTTGACCTAGGCTTACCTTGGTGTTGCCTTGAGTCGCCACGTATGCTGAGAGGTTCCGTCATCCATTATGCATTTAGGTCTTGACCGTTGTCTCGTTCATGGGTCTTTGGAAGATTGCCCCTGGCGTATTTGTTAGTCCAAGTTATATGACTCTATAATAGTGCGTACCTTGTTTGCTTTTACAGTATGTCTGTCTAGATGGACGTGACCTGCTCGTTCCGTCGTATTGACACGAAGAGGTCGTCCAAGATGCAGAAAGTTGTGACATGAGCTGTGAATGAGGATCGAAGAATGAAATGAAAGAATAGATGCAAGCCCATCAGAGAGTGTTTCTCTAGCAAGTGATAAACATCTGACTCAGTGGCTAACTCTCTTGATTCAGGAAAGGCATATGAATGCATTGGATAACACGATGAGCATGAGATGTCAGACGTGGTTGCAAAAGACTACTTAGATGAGCCTTGGATCGGTCAATTTCATGATTAGGCATATCAAGGTGCAAGAATCGCAAAAAAGTGTATGACATGACACACATGTGCCAGTAGCTTAGATGTAATGCATGCGGATAGGTATGACATATATGCAAGAATACGAAGTAGTACATGACATATGCTTTTGTATCGTATAATAGGTGTGGGAGAGCACTAGATGGACACATGATGAATAAGAGATATGGAATAATGATCTTGTACTAGTATGCATGTATTTGACGATATATAAAACGTGTGGGTGCCCCGACAATCTGAATGCTACATGCTCAAATATAATAGTCGTGTCATTAAGAGTTGCGGGAAAAATGAATTCCATGAAGAAGTACTATATTATTGGCGTATGTAAAAGTTATATATGCATGCACTAGAAAGTATATACGACATACGCGGATTTGAACAATAATAGTGTAGCATAATCAAGCATAATAGAAGTGACATGTATGTAAACGTATTCGAGAAAAACGAATTATGATTGTACAAACAAGTCAAGTGAGCGTAATCATAAAGTAGGACTAGACAATAGTATTAATTGAAGGTGCATAGAAAGAGACTTATCTTTCAAGATGGATGAATGCGTCCTCCGATGGTCTAAATGTCGTCACCATTTAGATATTTTGGAGTGAAAGGGTATCATGTGTGACCTTTTGGTTTACGAGTCTAGAGACGTTTTCCTCAGCGGTTTTCATTTGTCGGTGTTGGACAGCTAATGGGGTCTGGTCGAATCGTTAGATCTGTCGGATCGTTAGATCTGGTCGGATCGTTAGATTTGTCGGATCGTTAGATCTGGTCGGATCGTTAGATCTGTCGGATCGTTAGATCTGGTCAGATCGTTAGATCTGTCGGATCGTTAGATCTGGTTGGATCGTTAGATCTGTTCATACTGTCCATGTCGAGGCGTGTTCGGACGCTGTCATGGATGGGCATGTTCCTGGACCCTGAGGCCATCGATTGTACCTGTGACTTAAGAGACTCATCTTCGCGGGTTAGTTGTGTGATCTCGGCCTTGGATTGGGTTGACAAAACGGCTAGGGCTTTGGTCTTTTGGCGTTGCTGGGCTAGTTCCTCTTGAAGGGTGGCCATTTTCTGGGAAAGTTCTTGGAACTGGGTTGGAGTAGGATTTTCGGTTGATAGTCATGGTTGGAAAGTTTCGGAAGGGTGATCGGCAAGTTGCCCCACGGTGGGCGCCAAATTGTTTTGGGGCGAAAAGATCGGACGACCTAAATCGCCTTAGACGGGGTAACGAGTCAATCGGGTAATAGAAATCAATCCAAACAAGTAAACAATCAACGAATAAAGAAGAGATGCAAAATAGTAAAGTAATTTTATTAATATGTCGACGATAGAGTCGGATGTAAGTACAACTTATCCTTGGAGGATGAAAGATCGGATCTGGTCTGACCGGTGACTCGGGGGTTCGACCGGTGGAGATTTGAGTGATATTTCTAGTAGAGTAAGCTAGAGTGGGCGTGTTCTTGGGTTCTTCTCGGAGCAAGTGAGCAGATGTCTTGTGTAATTGTGTGTAGATGAGTGTAGATGTGTCTTCGTTGTCCTCTTCGTGGTCTATATATGGTAAGCTTTAGCTTGTGATCGTTGCCTATTGATGACAATATCTCCCACTTAATTCCGGGAGTAATTGTTGGGATTTCTCCTTTAAATGCTCTTGATCTCTATATGGTAAGTCTTTAATCCTCTCTTAAAGATGGTTGATTCCCTCCTTGATGGCTGAAATAATGCATACAACCGTTGGAGATCTCGGAGTAATAAAGGAGAAAATCTCGCTGGTCCGTTGCGTCTAGGAATCAGGCGACGGTCGCATGGCTCACGTCTGACGGGTCTGATGCGTCTGACAAGTCTGATGCGTCCGACCGATTGCGTTAAACAGTCGATGCCCATTGGACGAATGGTCGATTTTCCGACCCCAACAAAAGTATTGGGGCCTGGACATCCCATCCACTTGGTTATAAAGAAACGACTAGTACTCACTGAGAGATACCGAGTAGCGTTCCTACGAATACTCGTTCTAACTAAGCAGTTCAGAACAATCAATCATAATAAAGCCATTAAGGCCAACATCCTAGATATATTTCAATCTAGATCATATATATATAATAGCGTTGTTCTAGCAGATATACAACCTATTATAATGTCATATTCTTTTTATATCATTTAGTAAAACTGTTCCCAACAATTCAATAAATCATTCCAAATTAATTAACAATTAAGCAATTGATAATCAATAGAATTATGGAATGATAAGCAAGAGCGAACCGCCACTTGCCTGGAATAGATTCGACGATGAATCTGGACGAGACGACTACCGAAAATATCCTTTCCAAGGATATGGCTTAAGCTTTAGAATATTCCTAGCAGAGTACGAGTCCACACGCGATCCATCAGATCACGTTCTAACTGACAAATTAATTAATTATTAATTAATTTGCCTGGACGAACTTAAGGAATTAAATTTAATAAATTTTTATGATTATAAATCATAAAAATATTTATTAAATTTTCTTAAAGAAAAATACGGATGAAAGGGAATCGAAATTATACCGCTCGTATAATTTCGGGTTAAATCTGGACTGGAAGGGGAATTGGGCTTCTCGGCCCAACAACAACTAATAAGGGGGGAGGCCCACCTTCACTTTGCTTCTTCAACCTCCCGTCAACAACAGAAGCAGGGGCACAAAAAAAAAAGCTAACGACGCCGGGAAGGGGAAGCTTCACGACGCCGGGGCTTCTTGACGCAGGGAGGGACAACCACCACCAGCAGCGGCTCTCGGCGCCTCTCGTACAACAGCAGCTCGCCGGAGAGGAGTCGAACAGAGGAAGTAACGGTGGAGAAGCATAGGAGCTCGACGCGGGCAGCGGCTCAACTCCGTCTTTGCCGGGAAGGAGCTCGTCGACGCCGGGGAGAGAAGCAGTTCGGCAGAGCACAGAAGCTCGGCGGGAAAACGATGGCGAAACAGGGGACGGGACACACGACGCCGGCAGGAGTGGACCGAGATCTGAAGAGACGGGGGAGAGGGAGCTGGGAGCTCTACGGGTCCATCGATCCCCTCCAATTCTGGCTCCATTTGTAACCCAAGGAGAGGTAGCTTGCTGGACCAATCGACACGTGCCCTCACCGGAATTGCACACGGGGAAGGGTTCGTGGCGGATTTGCACGCGGGAGGGAGTATTCGTGGCAGGATTGCAATTGACATGGAAAAAAAATGGTTTTGGTATGGGTTTTAAACCCCGGAAATTATATGTTTGTATCCAAACAAATATTCTAATTTCCGAAAATATATCGAATGTATTTTATACCACTCAAGAAATTATTTCGGAGATCATGGATGTTACGGAAAATCAGAACTCCACTGAAAGCGAAATAATTATTGAACGAAAGATAGGAAAATTACCCAAATACCCTTACTAAAATTAAGGGGTATTACACTCAGTTCGGATAGCCTTTGCAAGATAGGTTTTATTGCAGACAATGATGCAAGTGTTTATACTTCTGACTACTTGAAAAGTATTAGATGTTTTGGTGTCCCAAATCATGTATTGAAAACTAAGGTTAAGGTCCCTATTATGCTGCTTTGAAATATTGATCAGTCTTCAAGTTTATGCAATGGGACAAGATTGATAACCACGCAGCTCGACAGTCATGACATACAAGGAAGAACTATTTTAACTACAATATTAGACATATAGTTTTGAATCCTCGCATGCTCATGTCACCATCAAACACTTCATATCCGTTCAAGTTTCAACGAAGATAATTTTTTTGCTCATGGTCAGTTTTGCGTTGCATCATCAAGAGTTACTAGCAAGAAAGGTTTGAAGATTTTGATATGGGACAAAAACAAAAAAAGATCTAATACTACTACCAATGTAGTATACAACGAGGTTTTTCATAATTTGTAGCAATTTTAAATATCTTATGAGATTTTATGTTTAGGGTTTCATTTTCATGTATTAGATAAATATTTTGATTATGCTTTATCGTTTTAGTAGTATAGATATTAGGGATATGACTATCCATGTTTCAAAACTACTTAACCAATTTTACTAGTAATAAAGTTATGGAGAGTTTCGCCTTTCTTTTGATAATGTATTTTGTTAATCTCTTCAATATTTTGTATTCAATTAGTCCTTTTTTACATTAGTATTCATCTACTTTTATAATAGTCATTAGTTATATATTTCTATATCAATTAAATATATAATTTTTATATACTATTTTTTTTAAATGTAAGAAAGAATAAACAGATCCTGTGCACTGCATGAGTACTACACTAGTTTTTTCTAATCTAAATAATAACCCTCGTTCTCTTTCCAGCTTCCCCTCCCGCATTATGGCCCACGATCCCCTCTCAAACTCGATCGTCTTAGATTTGTCTCCCCCTTTTAGATCCAAAATTCGACGTATTGGCCGAGGTGCAGGTAATGCAACCGATGTCCGGCAGACCAACGCCCTCCGACAAACATGACTTTGATTCAGTTTCAAAGTTCTGCAAAAAACCTTATCTTCTTATTTAAAAGTTTGTTCTTTTTTAATTAGGATTCATCGATTTATGTATATTGGATACAAGTCCTGAAAATACTTTGGGACTTTTGGTTATCAGGTATTTGTTGTGATGCTTAGTTAGTGTTGTGTCATGTGTGTGTATATTTATGTTTGTATAAGTCTATAGTTGTGTGATGCATTTGGATATTGATGAACTCTTGGAAACATGAATACCATCTCTAAAGAAATTTCCTTTCAACCCATCTTACCACAACCGAAGATGAAACTTATTCATTTGCATGTGCTTTGTAGCATAAAAATCTGTGTTGAATCTGCTATGTTATTGCACTGAAAATCTATGATTTTTGCTAATAGATTAAGTATACGAATATGCCTAGCTCATTCATTTGGTTGGTCACTTAGTTTGGTTGGTGTTTATGCTCATCTTGGTTGGGTTGTGTATGTGGCACTTGAGCACGTTCATGTTCAATATGGAAGGCATAATAGAGCTGGTGAGCTTGAGTTTACAACCGAGGGTTATGTCACCGAAGTCATCATTACTAAATCATGTGTTATAGTTATGACTTTATTGAATCAGATTTTGCAATTTTTTTTTTATCTCTTGAGCTTGATTACTGAATCATCATTTTTTATCACTTGAGGTAAGACGTTACAATTTTTTTGGCCTATATTTGTTGTTTTCATAACCTCCTAATTGCTCATTCTTTGTATGTTTGCTACTAAACTTATGTTATAGTTATGACTTTAGTGATTTGATCATTTAGTAATATTGTCTTCATGCATGTGATAATTACTCTTATTGTTTTATTATTAACACTTTATGAAGATAATGATATACTTAAATTGGTGCTATACAACTTTGAATGAAATTTAGAATTGATTTATTCAATTTTTTTCCTGTTGTTTTTCATTCGGTGTCAATCTTTTCTTCTTCGCTTTTTGACCTATTCATAAATTCCAAAAGTGATAACTTCAACACAAGTGATTCTGTTTTTCATTAGTAGAACCAGAAATTGCTTTTTGAAGCTCCCAAATTATTGTTATTAGCTCTATCATGATGCTTACGATTAATACAATTAAGCAAGACAAGAGAGGTAACCAAGTTGTTGTTGCCTTGATATATTAAATATTCAATTTGAGATTATGGCTGAAACTGGGCTGGGTTGGGCTTCAATTATCTGACAGTTGTATTTTCGTTCTTAGTTTTCTAGGTCCCTCTCTTGTGATTCAGAATAACGTCTATCTTCTTACAAGTTTAGCTCGTGTTTTTCATTCATGTGTTTCATTGTCGTTATCCTGATCGAGCAAGTGTAAGCCTCTATTTTTCGTTTATATATTTTTGCCCAGCGAGTGTAGGCCTACTTTTCTTTTCTTGTTCCACATTTTCATCTTTGTATGCTTTCTTTGTGCTCATTTAATTTGTTTATATTATAGATATTTAGTTAGTGACATTTCTGTGTTTTTGCTTTGATAGTCATCAAGTTCATAATAAATAAGGTGTTTGTCATCCTATTTCCTATACTTGTCGCTTTCTATGTAACTTGGTGGTTTAGAGTTTAGACCCAAAAAAATGTAACTTGGTGGTTTATACGTACACTTTGTGGATGGATTCTTTTCACCAATTTATGCTCAACTTGGAATTGATATCTTATGAGTGTTGTAAGAGATCCTAACTTCATTGTATTTAGTATAACGTATAGCTAAATTTATTGAATATTATTATATATGAATAATTAGGTATTTATTTTTAAATTTTTGTAGAGTTAGAAATACATAAATTTGTGATGACTAATGATATAAATTGTTTAAAAATTTGGGATCTGCCAATGGTCTAAATCGGGTCATATCATTTTGTCCTCTTTTATTAATTAATTCTTATTGTCTTCTCTTTAGTTTATTGTTTATAAATTCGTTTGATTGTTTTTTAGGAATTCTCAAAGCCTTTAATTAAAACATATTCTTTGAATTGTTTTGCAATTCGGAATCCGAGGTTGATGGAATTAACCTCATTAAAGATTGAGGATATATGCAGTGTTTCTAGCAATGGCTCAGTGTAGCTGCACCAATTTGGTCAGAGTTCTGAAGTCACCTGCTCAACCCAAGTTCAGTGAGGCATTTGAACTGAATATTCAATAAGAGTTTGATGATGTTCTTTTCAACAGGTATGATTCCTTAGACTTTTAACAACAAAAAATAGTACTTCATTATTCGCTAATTGTTATCCTTCAACTTTGTTTTCGATGGCATTCTCATTGTTATGATTTGTTTGATGTTGGGCGTGGGAGTGGGATTTGAGGGGGTTTCAATGACACTCAAAATTTATGACTAAGCTGCTATGGTACTGAACTATCGTGCTAGCATGTTAGGAACATGCAGTAGAATTGTATAAATCGGTAAGGCATCTTCATGGAAAATAGATCAAAGATAAGACTTACCTTATTGAAGAGCATGTTATAGTAAACAAAGTGGTTTTCCTATTGGTTACTTAGCTATGTGTACAACTGGAAATCCCGTTTATAGAGATTCATAATCCATAGGTTGTCTACACTTTTCCAAATATTCCAGTCACTAGTGTGCCATTATAATGGCATATATCAATAGCCAAAGATTAATGGAGACCTTATGATGGACATTTTTCAAAGCTTTAAATGTCACTAGAAGAAGTCAAGGTGCAAGACTATATTCCTTTTCTACTATTACCAAAAGTCCGACAATTTGCTAATTCTCATAACTTGTCTTTTTTATTCCATTGATATATATTCTTAGTATCACCTAATTTGAGGTCTCTCTGTTTTATATTCATTGTGTATAGAATGTATAAATCATGTGCTACCATGAATCTTTAGGTTTAAGTGTGTAACTTGTAGAAATTGACTATCTATAAATCACTTGTTGCAGATGCCTCTAAAAACTGTGTTGCTCAAGAGGCAGTGCATAACACAATTTGTAGAGTTAGCAGAACCATGACAGAACAAGACGCTAGGCAGATCCTACAGGCCGGACCTTTTTCTAGATAGGGTTTCGAGGCAATTAAAAAAAGTTCAAATCCTAGACCTGATTAAACATGGGTCCGGGCCGAGTCCAGGCCAGGCCGGACCCATTTTTTCAACCGTTTAAGCGGGCCGGGTCCGGGCCAAGCCTATTATTCGGGCCATAACCCTTAACCGGACTCACCTGGAAGTCCGGGCCGGCCCACGGCTGGCCCGGTTAGTCATTTCCAAGAATATTTTTTTTTTTTTTTAATATTCTTTATTCTCCAAACTATTATTTAACATCAATAATAAGAAAATGGTAAGTAATCTTATGTTAGGTTTTTTTATTTATTTTTTAAAATAGTATACGGGTCTAAACATGTAACCGTACCTGACCCGCTTACCCGTCCGGGACGGGCCAAACGGCCCGTTAGGGCTTTAATCCTTATCTGAGCCCGTATTTTTAGGCGGACAGACGGGACGGGTTGGACGGGCCAACCCGTATTTGCTCAAGTCTATGAAATTCCAATAGAAGTTGCTATTGTAAGTTGATATCTCTTTTGTTGATGTAAGGGCTCATTTCATAATTTTCTCAAGTTTCATGGTCTTGGGAGATGTTTTTTTAGATCGAAGAACTTGAGGGCAATATCTGACTATAAGTGTTACACTGGACAAATGTATATCACATACAATTTTGTGTGTAGCTATGTCAAAATTCGATCTTTAGCAATTTTTACAGTAAAGTATACCGATGTATAAATAATTCCAGCACCATAAAAAGCTATGCTTAGGCGTTTAGCGAATATTTTCTAACATTTTAAAAAAGGTATTACGCGTGTAGATTTGTATACCTTCATGTTAAAACTCGAATTTTAGCAATTTCACAACAACATTTACAGACGTATAATTGTTACAACACTACCGCAAATTGTATTTAACCAATATTTGACACTGGTGTGTACAACATCTTTTACAAGCGTATAAGCACATATAGGGATACCATCACTTGTGGCAAAGCTGTAAAGTGTCAAATTTATGTTTTATGTGTTTAAATGTTTATGCCAAGATATAATGTAGTCTATTTTACACAATATAAGATTGGTGTCTTATCGTCCCATACAAGACAAAAAAACTTGTATCAGTTGAATAAAGAGCCATAAAGATCTTGGTGCAAATTAAAGGTCTCTACCATAGAAAAAATCAGAAAATTCATATTGGTGTCCCTGAATTTAGGGTTATTTTTGCTAGTGATCCATAATTAAGTTTTTTCTTATTGGTGCCTCTAAGGTTTGTGTTTGTTTGTTTAATAACCAAACTTTTTCATATTTTTACCATTCTGATTCAAATTGATTAAATCCAAGTTCACCATTGTATTCATTGCCCTCAAATAAGTAGGATTTGACTCCTAAAACAACCAAATTCATATTTGAATCATGTCGATTTGAATTCAGAAGCAACAACCCCATTTTCAACCTTAAGAATTCAAATCTAGATGATTCGAGTATGAATTTGATTGTTTCAGGAGTCGAATCCTATTAAGTTGAGGAAAAGAAACATAATGATGAGCTTAGATTTGATCAATTCGAACCGGGAGAATACGGATATGAAAAAGTTCAGTTACAAAGCAAACAAATCCAAAACCTTAGGAGTACCAACCAGAAAATAACTTAATCATGATACACCAATAGGGAAAAAAACCCTAAACTCGGGGCCCAAACAGAAAATTTCCATCTTATGGAGGCGTTGGGATACCATCACTTGTGGTAAAACACTAAAGCTAGTCTCCATTTACCATAACGTTTTACGATTGTAAATATTTATATCAAGGTATAATTTAATCAATTTTACACAATTATAAGATTGTTGTCTTATCGTCCCATACCAGACAAAAAACTTGTATCCGTATAATAAGGAGTCGTAAACAAATTTGGTACGAATTCAAGTTGTCTACCATAGAAAAAAAAAAAACATCACCGTGAAAATCAATATAATATTTTCAATGTTTGCTCATCTAAGCTTTAAAATCTAAACGAAAATTTCGTCTGATACCCTGAGGTACGACGAAATTCGTCTAGTGTCCCAAAGATTTACTAATTTCGCGTGGTGTCCTAGAGTTTTAAAAAAAAAAATCGCCAAATGCCCTTCTGTTAACTTGCCTCTCCAGCTTCTGACGGCCGAACCTCCTCTTAAAAACCCCCCAAAATCGTATCTCTCTCTCGGCCGAACCTCCTCTTCACGAACTCGCCTCTTCCCTAGCTTCTGACGGACGTCGTTCCCGCTGGCGACCCGGCTCGCCTCCGCAACCCGCCGGCCCTCGTCCCGCCGTCGTCTTTCTCGCCTCCACCCGCTCGCCTCCGCGTCCAAATCGCCTCCCCAGCGGAGAAGGATTTACAGTATATCTAGTACTTGAGATATTGTGGTGCATTTGACAATCGTTCATCTTTGTTCTTTCCATGGATGAAGGATTTACAGTATATCTAGTACTTTAGATATTGTGGTGCATTTGACATCATGTCTGTGTAGTATTGGATCTAATAGCAGTTAAAAAAAAAGCTCTTTGGGAAGCGCCATATGGCATAATCATTTTTTTTGGGATGAATATTGGAAGAACTATATGAAACTCACAAGATGTGTTGTTCAGAAGTCTTTTATGAAGTTCTAAGGCCTCGTTTGATTTAGCACTCCTGCAATGCCTTAAGGACCTCATTCCATGAGAATCAAACCAAAAGTCTTCATTTTAGACCATATACTTGTTTGAAACTACTGAACTGCAAGACTGGCTCTTATCTTAGTGGCATGACATCTCAAGTGTGACTAGTTGTGATTAAAAAAATTCCACATCTACCATTCCAAATGTCAAAAGATGATGATCAATGTCTAGTATAGGCTGTTTTCTTCCAAGTTTTTTGGGGTGATGCTATTCAATCATAACTTATTAAAAGAAAAACATAACGAACATAACATGACAAAATGGTATATATGACAAGAAATATAACATCAAAGGTAACAAAATTATGTCCATGAAATACATGTGATACGGCCCAAGATTGTTTAACAAGTGACGATGTTTGCGCTCGGCGAAATTAATCAAGTAGACGGCGGTGAGAATAGCATCACCCCAAAAAACTTTTGGTAAATGAGATTGAAATAAACGTACATGAGCAACATTTAACAAGTGACGATGTTTGCGCTCGGCGATGCCGTTTTGTTGGGGCGTGTTGACACAGCTAGTTTGGTGTAAAATCCCTTTTGAAGAGTAAAAATCAAAACATTTGAACTCGGGGCCATTATCACTACGAACAATTTTAACACGCTTAGCAAATTGGTTTTCGATGAGAGTAAGAAATTGAATGACAAGAGGACGAGCCTCGGCTTTGCTTTTCATAAGGTAAATCCATGTGAATTTCGAACAATCATCAACAATAGTGAGGAAGTAACGAGCTCCCGTTAAACAAGGAACGTGGTAACCTCCCCAAATATCCATGTAAACTAGATCAAAGCAAGATAAGCTAGAATAAGTACGAACCGGAAAAGTAGTCCGAGTTTGTTTTGCCAAGGGGCAAATTAAAAATGAGTGTTTAGAAGCATCAGTATTTTTAAAAACCGAAATTAACGAAGACACTTGCGGAGACGGATGACCGACTCGTTGGTGCCATAAGGAATCCGAGACCGTCACATTGCAAAGGGAATGCTGCGGTTTATTTTTGAGGAGAAACAATCCATCTCGTTCATATCCCGTCCCAATCGTCTTCCCCGTGAGAAGGTCTTGAATCACACATAGACGTTTTAAAAATATAGTGGCATAAAAGGAATCTAAAATGAGCCTGCTTATTGAAATCAGATTAACAGTGAATTCAAGAACACCAATAACACGAGAAAAATGCAATGTAGACGAGAAAGACACAGTCCCTATATGCGAAACAGTGTACGATTTGCCATCAGGAAGATGCACAAAGTGATTTGCAATCGGTTTATATGAATCCAAAAAACGAATGTCGTATGTGATGTGATCGCTAGCCCCGCTATCTAGGATCCACGAAGTACGAATTAAAGGAGATATATGTGTATTGAGATTACCTGAAAAATGATCATAGGTAGAGGGGTTACCGACTTGATTGGCGGATGAACGATAGATGGAATCTTGCGAACCAGGTGGCTGCGTAGTAGTTGATTCCGGGATTTGAAGGCGACTGAGCAGCGCCATTACCTGTTGATATTCAGCAGAGGATAGTTGGGTGCCGCTGCTACTGTTCCACGAAGCATCAGTATGGAGGGCACTGGATTTCGGTTGGCCGGCCTCCATAGATTTCTTCCGCTTCCTGCAGTAATCGACGGTATGCCCTTTGATGTTGCAAAAGGTGCATTTCAGATGGGCACGACACTGCTTGGTGGTGTGATTAGTTAAATTGCACTTCTCACAGTGTTTAGAATCTGCAGCAGGCAGGGCATCACGAGGACGCTTGACAGAAAAAGCAGACGTTTCGACAGGCTGCGGGGATTTGGCGATATTGATTTTGGCATGTTGTTCTTGGCGAAGGACCATAGAGTAAGCTTTGTTAGGTTCGGGAAATGGATCCAAACCAATAATAGTGTTGCGGATCTGCTCATACTCAGATGTGAGACCCATCAAGAACTGCATAGTCTTCTGATTGGTGATGAAGGTCTTGATCTCAGCGGCGGCATCACAAGAACACTGCGGGAATCCAGTGAGCGCGTCTTTTTCATCCCAAAGGGATTTGAGCTTTGTGAAATAAGCATTGATGGAGTCGGCTCCTTGGGAACAATCATGGATTTCCTTCTCGATGTTGAAGAGGGAAACAATATTGGATTGAGAGAAGCGTTCATGGAGTTCAAGCCAAATACCTCTAGCGTCTTTACAGTGGATGACGCTCTTTGAGATTTCTTTTGACATGGATCCAAGCAGCCAGGTTTTGACGAGTACGTTGCATCGCTGCCATTGCAACTCCTCCGTCGGTTTGTTGCTTGGTTTAGGCAGCGATCCAGTGACAAACCCGGCCTTGTTCTTGATGGTAAGCGCCATCATCATTGATTCTTGCCAAGTAGTGTAGTTGTCTTCCACCAACTGTTGTGATACCAAGACAGCGCCCGGTTGATCAGAGTGATGGAGAAAGAGTGGGTGATTGGAATCCTTCCATGGTTCGGCTTGATTTGTAGCAGTCGACATGGAAAAATTGTATGTAGGATCGAATTGAATCAATCTCAGAAAACTGATACCATGAAGAATTGTGACAAGTATTATTTGATTGAAGAATTGTTACTTGATTACAGAGAAGGACGAGAGTCCTTATACAGCAAATAGGACAACGGTCAAGAGTAATCTATGGCTAATTACAAGGAAGAATTGCCTAATAAGATAGAGAAGATAATGGTAGAATATTATGATGATAAAACTTCTAAATATGAAATCTTATTCTCTAATAATGGAAGGTTACATAAAGAGAATATATGTTGATCAAGGACATAACAATATTGTTCCAGGACCGTAGTATATCATTCTACGGTTATCTTATTTGACCCTATTTACACAATATAATATTGTTGTCTTATTATTACAATAAACACCTTTTACAAATATTTACCATGATCAAAACACATTTTACACGTTTTTACATGTTTATTATTTTTATTACGTACATACCTTATATGATACAATAAAGTTATGTCAAGACATGATAAATGTAAAACATGTGCAATTTTATCAGCCTTAGCATGGGGTTGTCATTATCATTGTAATTTGTATAAAAATAAATTAGCAACTTTACATCTAGTTTTACAAGGGTAGAAATTCATACATGCATCCTATTGTAACTCATTTTGAATTACTATATTCTAACATTTTACAACATGTTTTACGGGTGTAAAAATTTATATGATCGTACCAATAACTCGTGTTAAAGCCTATTTCTACTTTTACAACATGTTTTACAAAGATTAATATTTCTACAACGATATAATTTATTACAGAGTACACTTACCCGAGAATTTTATCCTATTATTAACCTAAACCTTAATTAGATGTTTTGCTTACAAAATTTTCGTTTGAATCAATATGTAATTATATATATCATATATTTTCGTTTATTAATGTATAAAAGGTTTACAACACCATCAGAAGATTTATTTTACCAATATTTTCTAACACATTTTACAACAAGTTTAACAAATGTAGATTTTTATAAAGTCATGTCAAAACACAAATTTTACCAATTCTTACAACAACCCTACAGGCGTGTAAATATTTACAACCCAATCACAAATTTTATTTGACCGATATTTTATGGCAATATTACAGCATCTTTTACGAGCGCATAGTTCTATATAGTACAGTCTAGCAAATTTATCAAAATGTTTTACAAGTTAAATATTTATACTACCGTATAATTTGATTGAATTTACACTTATCTGGTAATATTATCATTATCAAACGTAACCCTTAGATGTTTACATCAAAATAATACATGTTTAAAATTTGATACACTTTTCCGATATTTTGTTTATGTTGCTTAAGTGGATGAAAGACTAATACATATTTAAAATTTGTGGTGAATGTTAATGGTTAAACACGAATTTACAATATGCATATTCAAATTTGTAAGCATGTAAAAGTGTATGTAAAAAACATTTCAAAATAGTTTTTTACCTCATTATTTCATAACTTATTCAACATGTTTAATGATAAATGTGTTAATCTACTTTTAATTAGCATTTTTTAGACCATTTATTAACTATTTTACAAATGCATATTTTGGTACTATATAACACGTAACAAAGACAATTTTCTAACCAATTATACAACATACTTTATTGGTGTATAAATGCATAAATATGTATGATAGCTCTACTAAACATAGAAACTTGACTGTGCATTCTACACCAGTGTTAAAATACTTAACTTGATAGTAATTTCTACGGCATATAAATACAAGCACCGATAATATAACTTATTTTAAGCACTTATTTTTGGTTAAATTTTACACTATGTTTTGATAGATGTAAACACATATATTGAAATATCATATTTTGTATAAAACTATTATTTTTACAAATATTTACATCATATTTTAAAAGTGTATATATGTACGTATATGAAATTTATATATAATTTCATCATTAATAAACAACAAAATTTGGAAATAAGATTTTGGTCTTAACTCGTACCTCAGGCACAGGCACATGCACACAAACTAGTTATTAGTAGAATAAAGCTTAAATCTTAAGGAGGAAAAAATAGACAACCTCTTATAGAACAAAAAAACAAATATCCACTAATATAAACTTATTAATTTAAGAGTTGGGAGAATATTAATCATAAATGAGTTAAGTCGTAGGAATCTACCTATCTATATCTATATACTATACTAAAGTCGTTTGTATCTCTCTTATGTGTCGCCCTAATAACTATGTCACATCACCAATTTTAATTGTCCGTTTACCTTATCGTTCTTCTAATTTTTTTAGATATTACATTATCTTATATTTACACAATCTTCCTTAGTTAGCAAACAAAATTAAATCCATGTATTATATACGTACATTATAAAATAAAAAAGTCATAACTAATTAATAAGAAATAAATAAAGTTACCACAATTGCATATATTGAATATTGCATCCACCCTTATATTAATTAGGTAATATACTGTTAGACAAATTCTGTAAAATCCTATAGAAATAACAACTTTCTTATGTAGATAAAAGATTGTTGATAATTAATAAAGAATCTCATCATATAAACTTCAATTCAAGTTAGTGCAAACTAGTGTAGTACTCGTGCCTTGCACGTGATCTGTTTATTTTTTCTTACATTTGTAAAAATAGTATATTTTATTATATGTTTCATTGATATAGAAATATATAGTTAATGACTATTATAGAAGTAGATAAATTCTTATATAAAAAATTACTAATCGACTAAAAATATTCAAGATATAAAAAATTACATTATATAAAGAGAGGCGGAACTCTCCATAACTTTATTAATAATAAAGTTTGGCTAAGTAGTCTTTGAAACGGGGATAGCCACACCCCTAACATCAATACTACTAAAATGATAAAACATAATAAAAATGTTCATCTAATACATGAAAATGAAACACTAAATATAAAATCTGGCACGATGTTCAAAATTGTTACAAATTATCAAAAACTTCTCTGTATACTACATTGGTTGTAGTATTATATATCTTTATGTCTTTGTCGCAAATCAATATCTTTAAACATTTTTTGCTAGTCACCCTTGATGATGCAACATAAAACTGACCATGACTGAAAACAGGGCGTGAAAGATACAAACCGACATTTACAAGAGATTGGCCCTAGCTCTTGTTTATGGTCATAGCAAAACAGACACTCAAGGAAAATTGTCTTCGTTGAAACTTGAAAGGAAATGAAGTGTCTGATGGTGACATGATCATGCGAGGAATCAAAACCGTATGTCCAATATTGTTGCCTGAAATAATTCTCCCTTGTATGACATGACTGTCAAGCTACGTGTTTATCAATCTCGTCCCGTTTCATAAACCTGAAGACTGATCAATATTTCGAAGCAACATAATAGGGACCCCAACCTTAAGTTTCAGTACATGATTCGGCAGACCAGAACATCTAATATCGTTCAAGTAGTCAGACGTATAAATACTCGCATCACTATCTTTAACATAACCTGCCTTGCACAGACTATCTGAACTGAGATAGACCTTTTCATCACCAGGTAACGAAGACAATATATACTCATTAACTTTATCTACCTCTTCGTGTGTTGGAGAAAGAATTACTCGTTCTTCAAAGTATGTCGGAGACAACTGATCATCCATAAGAGAGGGATAAACAGATTTAATAATTGATGGAATCAGATCTAAGTCATAATCCTTCACCAATAGTTCATCAGGAATTTCTATTTGCGCTTTCCCATCATTGTCAACACCTACAGTCCCATCTCCGATGCTTAATACCCATTTAGAAAATTCCTTTGCTTCTTGGATCTCAAAATCAGATATACCTTGTTGAATACTCATGTTTCTTGTCAGAGTAAGAACTTTGCAATGGTCCCACAAATAAGAGAAATTAATGGTGGCAAAAACAACATCTTGCTTGCTCCCTTTTTGAGATAACGGGTAGGATTTGCCTAAAACAACATCTTTAGAGGATTGCTCAAACTTTTCAATCAAACTTGAATTGTCGGTCATGTTTGTTACTGTATAAGCCGAAGGTGATGGAAGTCGGCTAATATTGAATTGTGAAATAAGAACTCTAAACAATTTTTTTTGTTTAACAAAACATTTAAATCGTTCGGAATGCTACTAATGTCCTGATCTTGAAAATAAAAATGAACAAAAAATAAGAATTTAATAAAACTGCATCTGATATACATATAATAATTTTAAATGATATATACTGAATTTAATAATAATAATTTATCTTATCTGTCGACTCGAGAATGCTTATAACAGATTTCTTCAAAAATTGAGCAACTTCCCTATCAAATATAGTAAATTAAGTAGTACCTGATCCATCAATGACATTCACTTGAACACTAAATCTGCACACACAAATATTACAATTAGAAATATCTCAATAAACATTATCATCAATTTAGTCATTATGAATTACCTAGGGATTGCGTAGTTGACCAATGTTTCACATTTCTTGCACCAAAATTGTCCTTCTTGTGATTGCACCTTGCTTTTACAACATTTGTAAGAATTATAGTACCATCCATATGAATCTTTGATATGATCAATGGTCGCAAGTGTAATAGCTTGGAGAACTTTTAGAAAATATTAAAATTTAATAGTAATATAATAACTTGAAACTAAATCTTGACAAAAAAATATTTAGCAATTTAAAATTTCTCAACTAACTGTTCCACGATCATGAAGATGTTCGTAGAGTTCGTCCAATGTTTTTCTAGCATTCACATCTAAGAAAAGATCAACCGGAGAGTATGATGGATCACTTGATAGTTGTACAAAACTCTTACCACCTTTTAAACCCTCATTTTTTGATATACTACAATTTAAGAAACATTAGCACAACCTAATTACAATTAATATAAACTGAAATCTCAATAATAGTTTCAAAATATACCTTTGCTTGAAATCATAAATCTCAATTATACTTTCATCGTCAAAATAAAGCCTTGTGCCATAATAATCATTTGACACATTAGGTGCATTATTCCATTTCCCTAGCTTTGCAAACTGAACTATCACAACGACCATATTATGAGTTGAAGTGTCAATAAATGGACGACATAATTTAGCATAATCATCCCATAGTGTACAGTTGATGACATTATTTCTAGAAAAATTACACAATATAAAACATAAGAAAGCATAATTTAATATATAAAAAAAAAGAGTACATTTTAATCTTTATAATGACATAATTTTTTTGCAAGAAAACAGAATCTACTTAATTGACATTACCTATGAAATCAGAACTTAATACGTAATTAAAGAGGTAAAATCTGAAGTCTTGATATGAAAAGGGAAAATATAATACCTTTCATCCATTAACTGCATATTGATCCTTTTACCATATTTCCCATTGTGTCGTGGTTAGTAAAGGTGGCAATTTTATCACCAAATCCAACCAATTGACCAATAACATCTACAAAAAAAATATAATGTTTAAAATAGATTAATAGACATATCAAAACAATAATAATTAAAAGAATTTCATATGAAAAATTTAAACAATTACTAACCATAAACATATCCTTGATCCAATGACTCGTCGATGATTTTTTCAAATTCAGCAAATACGAATCCATGAATAGGAACATAATTGGATGAACATGGCTTAATTGTAGTGTTGCGATAAAATATGACCTTGTACTTATGATTAGAGAACTTAAAAAGGTATATCATAAAGGGCAACTCCGAAGTTTGACATAAAATAAGCACCTCATTCCTTTAATATTGATAAGTTCACCATAAAAGCTTCCTTAATGACTGTATGAATTTTATCACCGTAAAAAATAGGAAATATAATAATAATGCATATATCTAACTTGTATGACAATATTAGCCACAAAATTCTGTAAATACTACAAAAATAATGTTAAAAAAATGCAAATCAATACCTTTTCATCCATTAATATTAGTTCAGTTGTACCATATTGCGTAGGATTTTCTTTCTTTGGAACTTTAAATAATCAAATTACGCGAACCTTTAGCTCGTAATTTCCTCGGGTACCTGTAATGTCTGTTATTTCTAGTAGTACTTTTGACATACCTACAAAACAATATAGAACAAACAAAAACAGTTAAAACCAAGAATACTAATTATTATTTGTAGCAAATCCCTAATCAGTCAGTAGTAATAATAGTTCCTAAAAAATACATAAATGGTCCTATCTTAGAGTGTGTATTAGTTTGTGCAGAGTATGCTCAAGGATGTTATTAGTTTCATCGGCAAAAGGACTAAACTAAAAGCCTCTCTGAGCATATTCTGCACAAACTTTCAAGTAATCATGCCTACTGGTGAGAGACTGAAAACATCAAGAAATAAATTGTAAAGACGAACAAAATATTAGCATGTAGAATCAATATCAGCATATATAATTTCTCGGTAAATTGCAATGAAAGACGAATAATACTGAATGAAAGATTGCGGGGCTGTAGTTTTAATTTATGGGTGCATGAACAATCAATATCAGCATGTTACCTGGTAATTGACTGTGGGGCTATAGTTTTAATTTTTGGGTGCATGTATAATCAATATCAGCATGTGCAATGAAACACAAACAAAATTATAAAGATGTAATTACCTAGTAATTGACTGCAGGATGTAGTTTTAAAATCTTGTAAGAAAAGTTTGGCTATGGTTCCAATTGTTTGTACTGAATTTGACTGTGGAGATGTAGTTTTATCACCCATAAACCGTTTCATTTATAATGTAATATTCTGCAATATTGTACTGAAAGGGAAAAAATATTTTCTTTTTTAATTTTGGAAAACATGGATTTTTAGTAGCAGATCTTCCATTTGGAATCCATATGCACGATTGTGAATGATCCTGAATATTTATGATATTATTGTGCAAATCTTGCAATTGGAATATTTTTTTAAAGATAATACGCATGGCTATTTATGGACTGGTTGGATGTATTTTGGTTTGTCATAGGAGAAAGTTTTGCAGAATGTCAGCTTTGAGGCAGCTTTGGTTCATTGTGTATTTTTTGTGCCAGTTTTGAGGCAGCTTTGGTTCATTGTGTATCTTTTGTGCCAGTTTTGAGGCAGCTTTGGTTCATTGTGTATTTTTTGTGCAAGTTATTATTGCAGGTTCAGTTTTTATATTGTGCGGGTTCGGTTTTGAGGGTCATTTGTGTACGTATGCTTCAGGATTAGTTCTTGCATAATGTCTTTAGCAGGTTTATTTTTGTGCACTTTTTTTTGGATCACAACACGGCTATTTTTATTACAGGCTGTAATATGGTATCATGCAGGTTTTCTAAGAAATGTGCATTTGCATTTTGATAATGTCATTGCATAATGTCATTAGCAGGGTTTTTTATGCACTTTTTTTGGATGACAACACATGCATTTTTATTACAGGTTGTAAGAAATTGCATGTGTATATGGTTTACTGCGTTTTGGCAATTATTGATGATTGCAGATTTGATTATGTACAAAAATTATAGGGTTGAGAATAATACCTAGTAAATTTTTAGAAAGATTTAGATTGTACATTAGGATAAAAATTATTGGAGAACGTGTGCATATCCGGCTATTATAGGTAGTAATTTTATTTTCTTTGATTTTATTAGTTTTTTTACATAACTCCCAAAAAAATAAAAGCGTGACATGTGACAAATTGAATACAGAGATGCCACGTGGCAGCATAAATTTTGGTTCATTGTGGGGGTACCACGTGACTCAGTCAGTATTCTGCTTTACTAATTATATAGTAGATTATAAGAATAAAGAATTATGTTCGGATGAAATGTGAACACAATCTCTAATTATAAGGCAATTATATACAAAGAAAAGTTTATATGTTTTGCAAACTCGCGTTTATTATATAAGGGGCCCACTTTGCCCTTTGGTATTCTTATGTTTTCAATATTCTTATCATTTATTTTATTCTATTTAATGTTCAATATTCGTAATTACATTACACCCTAAAATTATATTTCATCACGCCTAATTAAGAATATATACACACTACGTGACTGTTTATAAAATTTAACAATCCACCTTCTTAAGTTTGAAGTGTGTCGAAGTTAATCGGAAAGTGTAAATCTTGATTACATCATTTTAAAAAATAATAATTTATGACTTATTCGTCTTCTACTAATCTAAAAAAATAGGTACTGTTTAGGTGCTTTTCTATTAATCCAAAAAAATAGGTACTGTTTAGGTGTTTTTTTACTTTATATATTTTCATTTTTCAATCAACTCTCGATATGGGACTTTTGTCCAACTCTCAACAAATATTTGAATTTATCCTTAAGGCTAGCTAGCCAAATATAACAGTAACAAATGGATCTTGATATGTTCTAATACCATTTAAATTTTTTGACAATTGTATATACATAATCCTGGAGTGATGAGGCCATGGTAACGTCAATTTTTTTTTTTCTAATATAGGATTTATATTGCAGCACAAAAATTTAGAAGGTATTGTGTAAGGCTTCATTATTTTGGCAATTATTGATGATTACAGATTTGATTATGTACAAAAATTATAGGGTTGAAAATAATACCTAGTAAATTTTTAGAAAGATTTAGATTGTACATTAGGATAAAAATTATTGGAGAGTGTGTACAAATCTGGTTATTATAGATAGTAATTTTATTTTCTTTGATTTTATTAGTTTTTTGACATAACTCCTGAAAAAATAAGAGCATGACACGTGACAAATTAAATACAGAAACGCCACATGAAAGCATAAATTTTAGTTCATTGTGAGGGTACCACGTGGCTCAGTCAGTTTTCTGCTTTAGTAATTATATAGTATATTAAGAATAAACCTCTACTTTGAGTAATTAATTGTCCTATGCTGTTAAGTTCGTGGCAAAGAGGGTTACAATTCACAATATGAATTTGTAAACCTTAAATTTTAAAATATATTAAAAAAGTATGTACATATATGGTAAAATTTAATATAGAATATAGATATTATATGTATAGATTCTAAGATTTTGTGGCACTTATATATGGTAATACTTAATATTAATATTATATATATAGATTTTGTTATTTTTAATGAAATTATAACCTCACATGATCTAGCATATAAAAAAAAGTAAATTGTTATGATATTTTATTTATTATATAATATTAAATACACACATTGGAATATATATGATTAGTTATATATATAGGAGAAGCATCAAATGAGAATAGTAAAATAGGAGAGAAATGAGAATAAAAGGAGGTCGTCGGATCGGAGTGGAATCAACGCTCCAGATTAGACTTTCATTAAAAGCCGTATAATTCGGGCGTGCCGAATTTTTCGGCCGTATTATTCGCGTTTTATTGGCGAATAATACGGATTTTGGTTTTTTTTTGCTGGGTACTTTTTTTGTTCGCTGGCATTGAACAATTATGTTCAACGCCTTGAACACTTGCATCCAGGACCATGAACACTGATGTTTCAAGCCTTGAACACTTGTGATTTTGCTTATTTTTTTGTTGGGCACTTTTTTTGTTCGCTGTCATTGAACAACGCCTTGAACATATTTTTGATGTTCATCGCTGTTCTCATAAATGTTCATCACTTTCATACAAGATGTTCAATATTCTAGCCGAATTTTACCCGTATTTCCCCCCAATTTTGACCGAAGTTTTTCCGTATTATACGCGTTTTGGGGGGGAAATAGTTTTCACTCGTTGTGCACATATTTTCGATGTTCATCACTTTTTCCATAAATGTTCACCACTTTCATACAATATGTTCACTGTTTCAGTCGAATTTTACCCGTATTTTCCCCTAATTTTACCCAAATTTTTATTAAGCGCATTTTTTTTTGGAAAAACGCTTTCACTCGTTGTGAACATATTTTTGATATTCATCACTTTATGCATAAATGTTCACCACTTTTAATCCAGATGTTTTATACTAGTATACTGTGATGAACATCTACGAGCAAAACAGTAAACATCTATGTTCACTGAAGGGTTGTGAACAATTTTTTGTTCATCACTTTGTCCATAATTTTTCACCACTTTCATTCTAGATGCTCACTATATTGTGATGAACATTTACGAATAAAATAACGAACATTTGTGCTCACTGAGGGGTTGTGAATATTTTTTTGATGTCCATCATTTGTTTTACACAAACATGTGAACAACTATGCCTACATGTACATCACAAAATACATACAAGAAAAAAGTACATTTTACTTACTTTAAACTTGATTTTATATTAAAGATTACTAATATTGCGTCATATAAACATGCAGTGAACATTAAATAATTATTTTTATAAAGATTTGAGAGTTTAGAAAGGAAAAAAAAAGAATAAAAACACTAGAAAATTCAATATTTTTTAGTATAAAGTGGTGAACATCGTTGTATACTACGATGAACATATACGAACAAAACAGTGAACATCCGTGTTAACTGGGAACAGACACGCGTGCGAGGGAGGAAACGCTGCTGATACGTACGTTCTCAGTTCTCTCCTAGAATTTGGTTCTCACCAGAACCGGATCCTATATATATATATTTAAGCCTTAATATATACATCATTTGATAATAAAAAGATTGTGAAACGTTTAAATTTAGAGCAACAAATATGATTGTGATATAAAGATTGCATATATTTATTTCTTATGTTATCTACTTTTTTTGTGAATTTTATTCATATGATCATGCATATAATTGAATTTCAGTCAAAATTTTGATCTCTACATTATTTTTAAAGTGGAAGTTGTCTTCAATTTTTCACCTAATGAAAGTTCAAGCTTAGGTATTTACACATATCATAACACTAATGATTATCCATCTATACATATGATCACACGTGATACATATTATTTTATTTATTTTGTAAAGCCATCGTATAATTATTTGGCCATATTATCTTATTTATTTTGTTGCCAAAACTCCAAGTACCGTAAAAAAACCTCCATCGAGATAAATTTCCATCAGTATAACATATATTAAATAAGCATCGGAATTAAATAAAGTTGGATAACCTTTCTAAGATATAGACAATAATACTCCTTTATATTTTACTCATTATTATTAAACTTAATTTATTTATATATGGTTAACAAACTTGAGTTGAGATCCGATCAGGATGGGAATGGAGGAGAGGAATGAGGATGCATGAGAGCCGTCAGATGGGAAACAAACGAAGTGTCCAGATCGCTTTTCAAAAATTCGGCAAAAATTTGTCACGGCCGAATTATTCGCAAAAAAAGACGAATTCGCGTGCACGTGAAGTACACATTTGTGTGCATGCCAAATACATTGTTGTGTGCATGCCAAATACACTACGATGTGCACGTGAAATTATTTTTGTATGCATGCATAACACACGTGTGTTGATATGGAATGAACAAAATGTGTGCACATGAAAACACGACTGTGTGCATACGAAGTATACTACCGTTTGCATGCGAAGTATACTACTGTGTGCATGTGAAAATGACATGTTTGTTCATACGAAATGCATTACGTGCTATGTGTGCATGTGAAACACCATAGGTGTGCATGTGTGCACATGAAAATAACATATGTGTGCATGCGAAAATGACTCAAAGCGCATATGAAATAACATGTGTGCATGCATATGAAAACCAATGAAAATAACCTACGTGTGCATACGAAAATGACTTGTGTGTGCACATGAAAACAACGTGTGCATGCAAAACAACGTATTTGTGCATACAGACTAAAATACGTGTGCACGTAGGACGCTATTATCTTTTCCCAACAAACTTACTTAATATAATATATCGATCTCTATTATTTATTTTACATATTATCATGTTTGATTATGGGTAAAAGTCAGTTTATTGTTAAAGTATTTCATTTATTTCTAAACATACTCGTTCAAGGCACGAGAATATATACTAATTAAATGAGGGCGTTATATACACGCGATTTTTTAGCTTTCCACACGCGGTTTGGTGTGCCAAAAAATGGCGTGCAACGTGGTACGCCAAATGAAGGCATGGTGGGGGCAAAACAGTAAGAACTGAGCAAAAAAGCCATAGAGCTCGTGCGCCAACAGAAGGCGCACCACTCTTGTGAGCCTCCTTTTGGCGCACCGGCACGCCTCTTTTGGGCGCGCCACTCTGGCACACCTCCTTTTGGTGTACAAAGTTTTACCGTTTGAAAAATACGACCTTTAGTGCGCCCAATGGAGGTGTACCAACAGTCATATTTTCTAACGGCTAAATCTCACCCTATAAAGTATCCAAATTCTTTCTCTCAACTCCATATCCAAACATACCCTTATCAAAAATGTCTCATACTAGTTTAGATGAGATTGGCACTCGACCAGAGACGATGATGATTGGCAAGCGAGCGGAGACGATGACAATGAGGACTCGAGTGGAGACGATGACGATTGTCACTCGAGCGAAGAATATGAAGGAGAGGATGACGATGGAAACTCGAGCGACAATTTTGTGGTTAGTGTTGAAATAATTTTTTTTAAACCCTAAAATTTAAGTCGTAGTTATATGTATAAATTTCGTACATAGTTAGTTTCGTAACCTTAGTAATGCATAATTAGGTTTGAACTAGTAGCTATGAATACAACTTCATGGTTGAATATATTGTAGGTGTAAGAAGAAAAGATTTCATGGTTAGTGTTGAAATATTTTTTGTTGAAATGATAAGTTTTGTTGTAGTTATTGTAAAAAAATTGTACGTAGTTAATTTCGTAGTCTAGATATGGATTAATTTGTAACCTTAGTAAATAATTGTTCGTTAAAGATTAATATTTACGTTACATATACTCATAGAGGCCTATACTATTACGTATTATTGAATATATTGTAGGTGTAAGAAGAAAAGATTTAAACTAGGATATGAGGCCTTTAGAAATTATAATCTAGATTTTCTAAATCATCCGTGATTACGCAAACATGTATAGGGGAGAGACTATGGGGATGTATTTCGTACTAGCCTAATGTGGGATAGTCGCCAAGAATTGGTTGATTGGCTAGGCAGAAGGCAAAAGATTTGATGATTGTTTTGGTCACTCGTAACTCAAATGATAGAATGTTTAATTTGACCTTCGAGCAATACGGTAAATATAGATCGGGGAGGCCAAAAGTTAATGAAGAAGATCCAGAAAAGAAAGTTGAGATTATTCGTAAAACCAGATCGAAGAAGTACGGATGCAAATTTGAGTTGTATGGGGTTCGGTTGAAGAAAATGCCAGGGTCGACTACTCATAAATGGATCTTGGATGTGATAGAAGGCCGCCACAACCATGCGCTTCTGACTAGCTTCATTGGGCATGCATACATGGATAGAATGACCCCGGATGAGAAGCTCGTGGTTAAGAGCTTGGGCGAGCATTTCATGGGGCCGAAAGGTATTGTTGCGTATTTGAGAACTTTCTTTCCCGGAAAAGTAACATCCATGAAGCAGGTTGCGAACTATTTTCAAAAGATCCTGTATGAGGATCGTGGGGAATTGACGGTTACCCAATGAACGCTAAATTTTTTGCGAGAAAATAACCACGTAGTTCGTCCTCGGAGGAAGAAGTTAACATGTGAGGTGGATATCCTATTTTTTGCTCATCCAGACTCGTTACACCTGTTGAAGATGTTCCCATATGTGATAGTTATCGACGCCACCTACAAGACAAATAGGTATGTATTACATTTTAATAGAATAGTAGCTTTATCTATGTACCTAATTTTGGTTCCTTAATTTTTAACGAACAATATTTTCCCTTTTTACATATATCTATAGGTATGATATGCCATTGGTGGAAATTGTTTATTTTACTTGCACTTGCAAGACGTTCAACATTGCCTATGCATTTACCCGAGGGGAAAAGGCTATGCATTACATGTTCATAATGATACAACTTCGGCAATTGTTTGAAGAGTTAGGAGTAATGCCTACGGTTATAATGATTGATCGAGAAAAGTCCCTCATCAAAGCAATTCGTATAGTTTTCGAAGGGTAAGTGCAACAACTTTTGTGCTGGGTGCATATTAAACACAACATCGAGGCATATGTTTCCCCAATCCTGAAGAACAGTGAGAAAGTGAAGAACTTTGCAGACCAATGCTAGGGACTTTGGTGTTCAACCACTGAAGAAAGCTACGAAGAGAGGCTGGACATATTGAGGAAATTGTGGCATAATGGCCTCGTTGGGTACGTTGAGAGGGAGTTACTCATTCCCTACAAGGAAAACATAGTAAGAGCATGGACGGGTCGTCATCTTCACTTCTTCACGAGGACTTCAAACTGGTATCCATTGACCAATGTTTAGTTGATTATTAATATTAGGTCTCATTATCGTACTAACACGAGTCTTTTTACCTGTTTTGATAAGGTTGAGGGTATGCATAAGGTGTTGAATGACATTTTGCATTCTAGTAGAGGTGGCTTTAATAGAGTGGTCGTAAGGATCCACCATGCGGTCACAATTCAAATTGAGCAGGTGAGGGCGAGCATGGAGATGTCATGGGCGACACGACCAACGTTGTTTGATGAAAAAGTGTCGCCAGAAGTAAGAATGGTGTTTTCAAGGTTATTCTGCAGAGTATCGGACATGTGCTTCGATTTGTTGTTGGGCATGTATGATCAGATAGTGAAGAAGGAATATTCTGAAGATTGCACTAATCAGTGGGTGAGAGACTGCTTTAGCCTGCCGTGCATCCACAGAATTGCAAATGCCATCATTACGAGGACACCTGTCGTGCCGGATGAAGTACATGACTTCTGGAAGCAACAAATGTGCCCACTGAGGACAATGTACGGATGTGCAATTCATAGTTGAAACTGCGTCACATGTACGCGAGATTGGAAAAGCGAGATTTAGGACAAAACACTTTATAACAACTAGGTGAGTTGTATTATGACTTGGAGTTTCCGCATGAAAGTTCGTTGAAGGAGCCGACAGGGATCGTTGCAAAAGGAAGGACAAGGGGTTCCACGAAGTATGACACCACGAGGCAGCCGAGTTTGTTTGAGCACAGAAGGGACGAGTTGAAGGAGTATGAGAAGGAGAATGAGAAGGAGAAGGTGAAGGAGAAGGCGAACAAGAAGGCCAATGGGAGCCAAGGTAGAGGTCGGGGTTGCCCTAGAGAGGAACCAAGTGGAGATTTGTTTTGAATTTAGGGTATAATGTTTAGGGTCTAGGGTGTGTTATATCATATAGTTATACACTATGGTTAGATACTATAGTTATATCGTATAGTATATTGACGGGGCTAAAGTCGTTATGCCTTATCAAAGTAAATCATCAAAAACCTAACTAAGTATAGTAGGTAAGCAAGGGTCGAATCCCACAGGGAGGTAGTAATCTTTCTAAGTGCACAAGTTATATGTCAAAGATAACAAATGGGGGGTTTTGGTTTGTTTGCAAGTAACAAAGTAAATCAAAGTAAATGTTGTAATCAATTCTGAGAAAGTACTTAGTCAGACAAATATCCACCATTCATTTGATTGATTGATCCTAGATTATCTCTATTCCTTCCTATAAATATTCCTGTCCCTATTCTGAAATAGTTATCAGTCCAATCAGTCCTGGTAACCCTAACTATCGAACGCACAAGAAACTATCAGGATTTAGAACAATAGCAGCAGGAAGCATAAGAATTAACTAGGATACATGCAACACCACAACTCGCAACATTTAACACATAATCAATTCTCTTCACAATAAACTAGTCCAACTAGTCCTAGAATATCATATTTGCTACACAAGATAAGGAATTTCAACTCGAAATATCCAAACCCTAGCAATAGACAATTACTAATATCAACTAGTTGATCAGGCCAGTCAAATCAGCAAGAATCAATAGGAACAAGCACAAAGATAAGAGATATAATCAAAGGAAAGGAAATAAAGTTATAATCTCACAATCAAATCAAATGAAGGCTTCAATCGTCGGACTAAGAAAAAGTTGTTTAGTTCTTCATAGTCTTGGAAACACAAAAACTCTAAGGGAAAAATTGATATAAACTGAATAATGAATCCTTTAGATAATGAAAAGAGGCTGCTAGCAAACTAGGTTATAAAACCTAGCAAAACCTAAAACTCAAGATAGGAAATAATATCTTTCAATAAAGAAATAAAATGGAAATAAAATAAATAAAATAAAACTTCGGATCTTCGGACGAAACAAATCTCGCGCGTCTGATAAATGGATTTCCGCGACCGCGGAAGAATTTCCGCGACCGCGGAAATGTCTCTGTAAAGCCTCTTTGTCTTCGTATTTTCCGCGACCGCGG
Source organism: Rheum nobile (assembly GCA_027886185.1). Taxonomy (NCBI): domain Eukaryota; kingdom Viridiplantae; phylum Streptophyta; class Magnoliopsida; order Caryophyllales; family Polygonaceae; genus Rheum; species Rheum nobile. The sequence continues at coordinate 1,679,353 of WOAB01000003.1, forward strand.
CTTTGGCCTCCACAACCGCGGATTCTTCATTGCTCTTCTTTGCCTCGTAATATTCCGCGACCGCGGCGGTGATTTCCGCGACCGCGGAAAAGCTTCTGTAGCTTCTTCAGCTCTTCCATCGTCTCCTCATGTGGTTTTCTTCTCCATCTTCTTAAGTCTTCATTTAAGCTCTTCCAAACCACCAATTCAATACTTCTTCTCCTCAACTCCATTCTCCTACATAATGCTCTAAAAACATCCAAATGGTACCTAAAACTCCGGTAACAATTCATAGTTAAACCCTACAAAGTAGAGCTGATCAAATTCCCCCATGCTTAAACATTGCTCGTCCTCGAGTAAGCTAATATAAAGCTACTCCTCCAATCAAATCCCCAAGGTCTCAGGAAGCACAGAAAAATTCTCTCCACTAAGAACTGCACCTAAACATGAATATCCAAGGCACCAACACAATAAGCATAGCACACAAAACACAAGCTAAAAGGAAAGCAGAATACTTCCCCCAAGCTTAACCCGAACACCATAGAGTGAAAGTAACCATCTAATCATAGCATCTATCTATCTTCTTATGCCTCCCAGAGTGACCTACCTGAGTCCTCCTTACATCACCTCTTCTTATGTCACCACGCCAGGAAAAATGATGAACCCTAATAATCACTCTTCTTCTTTTCACTCATTTTGCCAAGGCGCCCTTTCGGGTTTTCACCAAGCCACTCATTTCATTTTTCAATAGATGGGCTCACAATAACTCACATCACTCTTGACCTATATTACCCCAGCCTATTGCTGGTCCAAGCCACCTGCTTATTACATAAGCCGCCCTTTCAGGTTTTCGACTTATCACATGATTTATTTTTGTCTTTTTTTTCTTATTTTTGACTTTTTCATTTTTTTCTTTTCTTTTTCTCCTCAGACGACTAGAAAGTATAGAACACTCCCCCATGCTTAAACATTGCATTGTCCTCAATGTAATGGAAGACAAAAAATAGGAAGCACATGGAAAAGCAGAAAAATACTCACAATCGTCGCCGAGTTGGCTTGGACTGGAATGTTGGTGATGGCGGTAAAGCAATAAAGCACATGCCTCTGGTGTTGCAGCGGTCTTCAAACTCAAACTCCACCGTGCAACCAAATTGATCCACTATAAGGTGTGGTGGTACATCAAAGAAATCGGAGCTGCACGGCCTTCAATGAACACAGAAAGGGAGCCTAGATGTAATCGTGGTGTGGGCTCTGGTGTTCCTCCTCGTCAGTTGTCTAATGTCGGGCCATCATCGGTGCCAAATAAAAAATGTCGAGCAATATCTCCTCCATGGCAACATGATACGCGCCAGTCTTCAAAGTAAACGTCGGGCAGCTGAGCCACGATCGCGGATGTAAGGCCGCGGTCGCGGAAAATTGCCGAATTTTTTTATTTTTGATTTTTGACTTTTTTGATTTTTTTTCCAGGTCAGGGGACTTACAGTGGTTTTTCCGCGCCCATGGAAAAATTTCTAGTGCGTATTTGAAGACCGTCTTCAATTTTGGCTCGGGCCTCCTACTTGTAAGTTAGTCTAAAAACAAAACAAAACAACAAAAATAAAAACTAGAAAGGAAAAGACAAGAAAAGAATTTCATACCTCGGGTTGCCTCCCGAGCAGCGCCTTAGTTATTGTCGTGGATTGACTTGGAGCTTTCCAACTCAACTTGGGTTGCTCACATCAACAGAACACTCGGGGTTACCATCAGGAGGGTGTCTCTTTGCATCGTCGATGTTGAATCTGACCCTCACCCTGTCAAACTCCATTGTGAGTGAACCACTACTCACATCAATCTTTGTTTTCACCGTGTTCATGAATGGCCTACCCAGCATCACAGGGGCTGCGTTTTTGTCTTGCCCCGGATCCATCACAAAGAAATCCGCAGGGAAAAGCAATTTATCAACTTCTACCAGCACATCCTGCACCACTCCTTTTGGATACACATATGAATTATCCGCCAGTTGGATCACAATCCCCGTCTTCTATAATGGTCCGACCTCTAAAGATTCGTACAGCGAGAAAGGCAAAACATTGATAGAGGCACCCAAATCCAGCATGGCCTTTTCAAACATGGTGCCACCTATCTTGCAGGGAATAGTACGTGAACATGCCTAGATCACTGCACTTCTTTGGTAACCGCTTTTGCAGCATAGTGGAGACATTTTCACTGACCTGGACCTTCTTCTTCTCTTTCATCGCTTTCTTTTTCTTTATTTTGCACAGCTCCTTCAAGAATTTGGCATAGCGAGGAATGCTTTTAACTAGCTTTATCAAGGGAATATATATTTACCTCGCAGTTGCTGAAGGTCTCAAAGAGTTCCTTATCATTCTCCAGCCTTCTAGTGTCCTTCAGAGCCTCAGGAAAGGGTGCGGGTGGCTTTAGTGAACTGAGCGGAGGAAAATCTGGACGAACATAATCATCGTGGACATCAGAGGCCAAACCGCGATTGCGGTTTGGGGTCCGCGGTCGCGGCTCTTCGTCTGGGCAAAATAGGTATCCAGGGAGTTTTCCGCGATCGCGGATTTCTGTCCGCGGTCACGGATTTTCGTCGATAATTTCGTCTTCCCCCGGAACTTTTCCGCAATCGCGGAAATTTATCCGTGGTCGCGGAAATTCGCCGATTTTTTTCTCGTCTCCAGGAGCAAATCCGCGGTCACGGCCTTCTTCTCCGCAGTTGCGGATTTCTTTCTGTTGGCCACGCACTTCATCTACTTGTGTTCCGCTCCTCAGCGTCATGGCACATACGTTCTCCCTCGGGTTTACTACCGTTTGAGATGGTAGTTTTCCCGAATCCCGGGCTTTCTGCTTGCTCACTGCGATGTAGATTTTCCCCACTTGCTTCTCCAAGTTCTGAATGTTTGACCGCATCTCTTGATTTTTTTGGACCATAGTATTGGCCAACGTCGACATATTCTGGGCTAGAGACTCCTGTTGCTTGGTCACCGCTTGAATTTGTGACCCCATCGTGGTCACAGTGCCAGGCAATGTCGATACGCTTTGGGTGAGAGATTTGATCATGTCATCGCTGGACATAGATGAACTGGAGCTCTGGCCTTGGGATCTTGGGTCATATGGAGCTCTAAATTGTTGTTGTTGACCCTAGGCTGCTGATAATGTTGTGGGCGCGGTAGGAATTGTGGTGGCCTTTGGTGATACTCTTGATTTTCCTGGCCTTGAGGAGTACTCTGATGATTCCCGTATCTCAGATTGGGGTGATCTCTCCACCCTGGATTGTACGTGTTGGAGTACGGGTCATATCTTGGCCTAGGAGGACCAAAACCTCCAATAGCATTTACCTCAGCAGTGGGTTCCTGCAGCGTGGGACATGCATCAGTAGGATGCATCGTGTCATAGCATATCCCACAAGACTTGACTTGCTGTTGGCCACCCTTCATCATGTACCTTCTCATCATCTCCTTCATCTCAACCATCTCAGAAAGTAGTGAGGAATTTGGCTGAGAGTCTGTAGCCTTGACTGATTGGGCGCTCGCCTTCTTGCTGAACTGTCTTGAGCTCTCAGATAGCTCAAAGAATATCTAGAACGCTGCAGCAGGCGTCTTATTCAAAATATTTCCTCCACAAGCTGCGTTCACCATTCGACGCTCGTCGTCAAGAAGGCCTCCGTACAAATAAAGTATGAGGTCTTGGTCTGAATACCCATGGTAGGGACAGCTAGAGATCAGCCTCTTAAATCTTTTGTAGTACTCATACAATGTCTCAACAGCCTACTGTTCGATATTGCTGATGTTCCTCTTCAGGCTGTTGAGCTTGGTCGCAGGGAAGTACTTCTCCAAGAAGGCTTTCTTCATCTTAGCCCATGTATCAATGCTTCTTGGGGCCAAATAATAGAACCAATCATTGGCCGCATCCTTTAGAGAGAAAGGAAAGGCCCTCAGCTTGATCTGGTCATCAGTAATGCCTCGTGGCTTCATGCTGGTGCAGACAGCGTGGAACTCGGATAGATGTTTGTTGGGGTCTTCTCCACTCATCCCCTGAAAGTGGGGTAGTAAATGGATCAGCCCAGATTTGAGCTCGAAGTTCACACCATCCGCCAGCTCAGGGAATTGCACATCAAGCGGTTGCTACTGCAGATTCGGGGCAGTCAACTGCCTCAACGTCGGTTGTTCTTCAGCCATCTCAAAACAAGGATTATCAAAGCACAGCGATCTGTTTATCTTGCGGTTCCTAGAGAGTGTTCTCTTGATTTCTGTATCACAAGCTAACAGTGGAGAGTCACTAGCACGGGTGTAGACCATAAGACAGGTCCACACAAAAATTGGCACATAAACATACACAAAGAAAAATTAAAACTTGCCTCCCTGGCAACGGCGCCAAATTTGACGGGGCTAAAGTCGTTATGCCTTATCAAAGTAAATCCTCAAAAACCTAACTAAGTATAGTAGGCAAGTAAGGATCGAATCCCACAGGGAGGTAGTAATCTTTCTAAGTGCACAAGTTATATGTCAAAGATAACAAAGGGGGGTTTTTGGTTTGTTTGCAAGTAACAAAGTAAATCAAAGTAAATGTTGTAATCAATTGTGAGAACGTACTTAGCCAGACAAATATCCACCATTCATTTAATTGATTGATCCTAGATTATCTCTATTCATTCCTATGAATATTCATGTCCCTATTCTGAAATAGTTATCAGTCCAACCAGTCTTGGTAACCCTAACTATCGAACGCACAAGAAACTATCAGGATTTAGAACAATAGCAGCAGGAAGCATATGAATTAACCAGGATACATGCAACACCACAACTCGTAGCATTTAACACATAATCAATTCTCTTCACAATAAAGTAGTCCAACTAGTCCTAGAATATCATGTTTGCTACAAAAGATAAGGAATTTCAACTCGAAATATCCAAATCCTAGCAATAGACAATTACTAATATCAACTAGTTGATCAGGCCAGTCAAATCAGCAAGAATCAATAGGAATAAGCACAAAGAGAAGAGATATAATCAAAGGAAAGCAAATAGAGTTATAATCTCACAATCAAATCAAACGAAGGCTTCAATCGTCGGACTAAGCAAAAGTTGCTTTGTTCTTCATAGTCTTGGAAGCACAAAAACTCTAAGGGAAAAACTGATGTAAACTGAATAATGAATCCTTTAGATAATGAAAAGAGGCTTCTAGCAAACTAGGTTATAAAACCTAGCAAAACCTAAAACTCAAGATAGGAAATAATATATTTCCATACAGAAATAAAATGGAAATAAAATAAATAAAATAAAACTTCGGATCTTCGGACGAAACAAATCTCGCGCGTCTGATAAATGGATTTCTGCAACCGCGGAAATGTCTCTGTAAAGCCTCGCTGTCTTCGTATTTTCCGCGACCGCGGCTTTGGCCTCCGCGACCGCGGATTCTTCACTGTTGCTCTTCTTTGCCTCGTAATATTCCACGACCGCGGCGGTGATTTCCGCGACCGCGGAAAATCTTCTATAGCTTCTTCAGCTCTTCCTTCGTCTCCTCTTGTGGTTTTCTTCTCCATCTTCTTAAGTCTTCATTTAAGCTCTTCCAAACCACCAATTCAATACTTCTTCTCCTCAACTCCATTCTCCTACATAATGCTCTAAACACATTCAAATGGTACCTAAAACTTCGGTAACAATTCCTAGTTAAACCCTACAAAGTAGCACTGATCATATATCATATGCTTATATCCTATAGTTATATCATATGATAATATTCTATAGTTATACAATATAGTTATACAGTATGGTTATATAATAATATATCGTATAGTTATATAGTATGGTTATATAATATATCGTATAGTAATATACTATGGATATATACTATGGTTATATCGTATAGTTATATAATATATCGTATAGTTATATAGTATGGTTATATACTATGGCTATATCCTATAGTTATATACTATGGTTTATGGTTATATACTATGGTTATATCGTATAATTATATAATATGATTATATCATATGATTATATTCTATAGTTATATGATGTGGTTATATCCTAGTTATATACAATAGAACCGATAAACAAAAACGATAAAATAAAATAAATGTTGAAATGTCAGTACGAACAAACAAATGACCATAGTTATATACGAAATGTCAGTACGAACAAACAACCATAAATACAAAGATTGGACTAATCATCGTCGCTAGATGCATCCAACGATCTCTGTAAACGCGCAGCAATCTCCTGATCACGAGTCTCGCGCTCATTCGCTTCCCGCTCAACTGCCGTCCTCGGGGATGAACCGACCCCACTCCCCTGACCTTCCTCGTGCATAGAATCCAGAAACACCTGGGATGCATGCGGTGGGGTGGGGGCCATCCCTGGAGTCTGATCAATCAATTGGTGAAACCATCGACTGACCAGCGCAACAAAGTATGTCGGTCTACTCTCCGGCATCAGGAGAAATCTACGCATCTCACCAGAAACTAACTAGCTCCGTTGTATTGATAATAATATGCATTAAAAAAAATAGTAAGAACTACAAAAAAGTAAACGAAATTATCTTACCGCAAGAGTGTCGACCGGATGAGCTAAATGGACAGGCTCGGTTTGACGATTCTGCCTAGGGGACCTAGGATCTACAAGCACATGAGACAACTCGTCCAGCCAATCCAATTAGTCATTAGTAACATCCCAAAACGATGTCACATGCGGCATGTCCAGCTGTATGAGAGATCTCGAATCGACATCCCACGCGTCTAAAAGGTCCGGCTGAAAGGCCACCTCGTAGTACCATAGTTCGAACTGTCGAATGCACTGAATGGGCTCAGGTGGTGCTTGCGGGATCCCCTGTACGTATCCGAATTGCCTAAGGACGCGGTCTGGAAGGTACGGCTCCTGTACATTAAGACACTACAGTATGCCTCAGAACCGCATATGGGCGTATAAGGGTGCATGGACGTCCAATCCGAGCCATGGGGTCCACCATATATGTACGTAAATATGGAATAAATAAACTATCTAAATTGAATGTACATTAGATTATATCAAAAAGACGTTAAATTGAACCGTTATAAATTACCTCCTCGTATCTAATGTCATCTAGGATGTGGCATATGGCGACCAATTGCTCTGGATCCTTTCCTTGGGGAGCCTTTTTGCCGTCTCTCATGGCTGCCCAAGCATCCGCCATCGCCTCCAGGTCCATCACATGATGTCCTTGGAAATGGAAAAAAGTATGCCAAAATCCAAGCCTGCAAAACAAGAATTAAAATTAGTAATTAAAACAATAATATGTTATAAACGAACCGACAATAAAACTTACCCTCAGAAGGAGTCCACAACCGCCAATGCCCTGCGCCTCGCGATGCGAAGCCTCCCCCAAGTTCTTGTACAGAACGGCCAGGACACCTGCTCCCCATGCATAGCATTCGGTGATCTCGTGGTCCAAAAAGGAGTGTCATCCACTTGTGCTTCATGGCATTCATTGACTTGCCCACCAAGATTGTCATGCCGAGAAGAGTAAGCAGGTAAAAAGATGCAATGAGTCCCCCGTCCCTCTTGGCGGCCTGCATCATGGCACTCAGTCAGTCCGTGAGGAAAGCCAATGGAATACCGCCATTTTTGTACCACCGTGCAATATCGGTCAGCTCGATACCGAATGTTGTGGCAATGCGCTGTCTGACCTCCCCATCGTCCATCCCGAAAGTTATGCTTCTGTCGTCAATGGGCAACCCGAGAATCTGAAGCACATCGTGTAATGTGTTCGACATCTCCCCCCATGGGAAATGGAACGAGTTCGTCTCGGGTGTCATCGCTCGACAAATGCCAAAATCAGGCAAGCGTCCATCCTCCCGTACTCAAGCAACCCCAGAGAAGTGATGCCGCTATGCTGTGCAATTTCCCACCACGTATACGGGCCCTCTATAATGTGCTCCTCGAGATCTTCATAGTGTGCCTTCCGGATGTGCACCTTCAGAACCTTCCTCGCTTGAAACAAAAAATTAATTATCAATATAAGTTAGAATAAATATGGAAAAAAGAAACATGTAATGGTAAAAATAAAATACGTACCAAATCCTGCTTGGCCTAGCGGCGCCGACGTCCTCTAAGAGGAGCATCCTCGACAGGTGCATCCTCGGCAACAGCATCCTCGACAGGAGCATCCCCAACAGGAGCCCGTCCTCTGCGTCACCTACCGCGTGCCCTAGCCGGAGGGGCAGCGGGATCGAGCAGTGCAGTAGGAGCCTCTGGAGCAGAAGCCGGTTGGAGATCGGTCATCTCTCATAACGCCTTCGCGATAAGGGTCGGGTAGCTGACAAGGAGGGTAGGTCTTCGTGGCCCTCCCAGCATCCAAGAAGCGGTCCCTAAAATGGGACATGGTGCAATATCCGATGCAGGAGCTGGTGCGGTCTCCGGTGCAGGAGTGGGATCCAGAACCGACTCAAAAACGGGAGGGGGAGAGGAAACTAGACTCAAAATCTGGCCAAAAGTAGTAGGGGAAGCGTCATTCATCCCCAAATCCTCGGTCGTCAGAATAGGATCGAAAGACTCCACATAATCCCGATCCAAGTCGTCCCCATCATCATCATCCGACGTATCACGAGGAGAAGTCGTGACGTGGACGTCCTCCATGGCCACATCATCGTGGGCGGGTGATGAGGACGGTTGCGCAGTGTCTAAAATCTCGCTACTAACAAGTGTCTCGCGCTGATGTGCTGAAGCGGTCACACCACGTCTCCAACTCGAATGTGGCTTCGATGTCGGATTTCTCACCGACAACGAAGAAAAAAAAATCTCGTACAAGCTAAAAATATATATTATTAAGATACATTAGATTCATTTAATTAATTTCCTATAATTTAAGTTTAATTATTAAATTTATTCTATTTTTTCTAATTTATTACAATTTATCTAATTTATAATATATAAGTTTTATCAATTATTTATTTAAAATTATTATAATTTAAGTATAATTATTCAATTTATTCTAAAAACTATGTTCAAATTATTACAATTTAGAATTTATCTAATTTAATACCTAATATATTCTAATTATTCAACTGGTTTATCAAATTTATTCCTACAACTATTTCTAAACTAATTTCTAAAACAATTATAATTCCAAAACTAATTGCAATTCCAATTTATAATCTAAACCATGAACTAATTTTCGTACAATATCTAAACTATAAATCATATAAGAGTGTGCATTAATAAATAAAAAATATAATTTAGGAAATTACATACCGCTTGGCTTCCCATTTACGAGTAACTGGCGGCGTCTCGACATCGTCCACTCCAGGTGCCGTAGTAGTATCGTCGACAACCGCACTACTAGTTGGCATGCCTCAAACTTGTGCCCCAGCTCGGATCCGGGATACACCCGATAATATGATCGGGCCTCCAATTCTGCCCCGATGTGTCCCTCCGCCACGAAAAACCAGCGCCTCGACGACACCTCCTCCAACTGCCGCCTCCACCTCCATGTTGCCACTGCCTCCTCTGGCCGCCGCCTCCATCACCTCCTCCAGGCCACCGCCTCCGTCCACCACCTCCACCGCCACCACTGTTGGATTCGAGCTGGCCACCACCACCACCATCGGAATCGCGCCGCCAACCTCCATACCACCTCCTCTGGCAGCCTCCTCTACCACCTCCAAGTTGTCACCGCCTTCACCACCACCGACCCACCGCCGATAGCCACCGCCTCCAACCCGTCGTCGATCGTCATTGCCTCCACCACCTCCGAACTGCCGTCAACTGCCTTCGTCGGCTTCTCTATAGAACCGCCCGCCACAATCGGCTTCTCTGCTGAACCGCCCACCACCCCCGGATTCGCGCCAGCCACCGCCATTGTTGTTGGATTCAAGCCGGCCACCACCACCACCATCGGAATCGTGCCGCCAAGTTCATCGCCGTTGGAACCGCCCGCCACCGTACCCTCCATTGTTGCCGCTGATTTCTGAGAAGGGAAAGAAAAGAGAGGAAGAAGACGATGTGCCTCGCACGCTGGCATTTACCCTAAGGTGGTACGCCAGCGGGAGGCGCGTCAGTTGGTTAACCATTTGTGGGCGCGCCATCCAAATGGGCCTTTAATTGGCCCAACCCTTGAAAGTCCAGTTAGCCCACCAGATTCGAACACCTTAAACATAAGCGTACCAATTTTACCATTTTTTTGTCAAAGAGTATCCCTATGCATATACGCTTAATTGAGGCGCACCAAAGTGCATGCGAAAAATGAAAATTTTGCGTATATATAGGGTTTGCCATTAAATCACTAAAAATAATAAAAATAGCAATGTATGAATAAGGAATATTTTTTGAAATCAATATAGATTATTTAATGTTCTCTGGTCCAATTTGAAAAAAATTGGGTTTGGATCCAACGGGACATAAATTCAAAACATAAAAAGCAGCGTCACACGATCCAATTTGAAAAAAAGCAATGTATGAATAAGTTGGATCAAGGAATGTACCCAAACGGTATTCTTTTCTATCCTTGTCAACAATGGCCCCAAATATCAATTTATCCCCAAAAGGGGACTATGGTAAGGCGACTCCCTATCCTCCTTCCTATTTATCCTAGGGGCGGAAATTCTCTCGTGACAACTACAAAAAGCAGCGTTAGACCTCACTAACCCTACAGGAATCAAAATGAGCAGAGGTGGCACCAAAATCCCTTTTCTAGCCTTTGTCGATGATATAATCATATTCTCATCCACTAAACTAGCAGTATGTTCCAAAATAAAGAAAATCATAGATGACTATTGTGAAGTGTCAGGACAATTAGTCAACTTCCATAAATCAGCATTTCAAGTAACAAAAAATACCAACCAATCAAGTATATCACAAATTCGACAAATTTTCAGTGTTGTACCCTCAAACATCCTAGAAAAATACCTAGGGTGCCCAATCATCAATGAAAGAGTAACGAACTCCACCTTCCAACTGATCCTAGAAAAAATGGCGAACCAACTCATTAAATGGAAGGCAATCGCAAGAGGGCAGGAAAGTCGTAATTAAAGCAACATTTTCGGCCCAACCAAGCTATATAATGCAAAACTTTACACTACCAGGTAGCACCGACAAAAAATTAGACAAAATCAACCGACAATTTTTTTGGAATAAAGATAACAACCACTAACCACTCATATGATGGAATGAGATTTGCAAGCCAACCAACAAAGGAGGGCTTGGAATCAGAAAAAAGACATGAACAAAACACTCTAAATGAAACTAATATGGAAACTTCTTGCGAAACCTACCAACATATGGGTTAAGATCATCTAGGAAAAGTACCTCAAAAACAAACATATACTAGAATACGAAAAAAAGAAAAAATACAAACTACTCCTGGCAATGGAGTAACCTCATAAAGCTCATACCAGAATTCAAAACATGCCTACAATGGGAAATAGGTAATGGTAAAACTAATAAATTCTGGCAGGATAACTGGCTCCCAATAGGAACATTAGCCAATCTAGCAAAAGACATAAATATCATAAACAAACTAGAAATTGCAGACCAATATATAAATCAGGACAAATCCTGCAAGATAGAGGAATTGCAAAAACACTTTGACCATGATACTATCACAACTATATTCAGCAAAACAATACCTAACAATGATTTTGAAGATAAACTCTATTGGAAACACAACCGAAATGGATGGTTTTCCACCAAAAGTGCAATAAATATGATTTATGAAAATAAATGATTAACAGAAACAAACGCAAAATGGATATGGCAACTCGATATACCCCCCCAAAGTGAAATACTTCATATGGAAGGTAAGGGAAAACGAAATATCAACTAAGGAGAAATTGTATGAAAGGCATATACCTATTCCCCTTGAATGCATCATGTGCAACCTCTCAGTGGAGAATCTACCACATATCTTATTCACATGCCCCCAAAGCAAACAAATACTTCGAAATATTGACCCACAAATAGAACAACTAGTCAGCAACATGGACACAGATAATAATTTTACTACACAACTACTAAATGAGATCAAAGATAAATCCAGTATGAAAGCAATGGACATACTATCAATAAGTTGGTGGAACATAGGGTACTAGATAAATTTAAAAAGACCAAAACAAGAACACAATACCAAACCTCATGAGCTTTATCCAAAATCAACAAGAAGACTGGAAAAATGCCAAAATGAAAAAAGAAACTAAGGAAAAAACAAAAACTACAGGACAAACAACTAGATGAAAACGAAGAAATATCCACTAGGTGAAACCACCCACCAATGTATATACAAACTAAACTCAGATGCATCCAAAAATATCATAGGACCAGCTACATACGGATATATTATTCGGGATCACTCTGGAAACCAATTTCCATGGCCAATGGCGGCCTGGGGAACATTTTCTCCTTACTAGTTGAAGCAATCTCGATGCGCTATGGCATCCGATATGCAATTCAGCTAGGGATCTCAGTAGAGCTGTCAATTTTTTACCCGATCCGCATTTTCTGGGTCGAGACTCGACTCGAAAAGTATTGGGTCAAAAGTGACCCGACCCGTTCGACCCAAAAATTTCTGGGTTGGGTCATTGACCCGTTGGGTCATTACAAATGTGTTTTTATTTTATATATTAAATATTATAATATATTTTGTTATTAAAATATTATATAATAAAAAAAATGATTTTTTTTAATTAAAATATTATTTTAATAATCATTTTATAAAATTTTGACATGGCGCTCTCGACCTGCTGGGTCGACCCGAACCCGTACTTGACCCGCAACGACCCGACCCACAATCGACCCGCAAATTTTGACCCGTAATCGACCCGAACTCGACCCGACCCGATATGCTTAAACCCGACCCGTTTGACAAGTCTAGATCTCAGATATGGAGATTGAAGGTGACAACCTCTGCCTGATCAATGCCCTAAACGGCAAATGGAAATGCACGTGGGAAATTGAACTCATTATCTCTAATATTCTTCTTGATTTGCGACAATTCTCATCTTGTCGCATTTCCCATATTTTTCGGAAAATTAATATTGTGGCCGACTTTATTACAAAACCTTACCACATATTAATTTCACCAAATTGTGCAGCCAATCCAGATCTTCGTGATCACGTTCACAAGGATGCTCTAGGGCGGACCATCTCGAGATAGAGGAACCCCATAATTTCTTTCCTAATAAAAAAAAACATAAAAATATATTGTTTGTCCTATAGTAGGCAACGAACGTCCATACTGGGTCCGGTAACATGTCTGAGTGGATTTTACACAATCCCATTTGAAAGAATTTGCATTTTTTACATGGAAATAATTTGATGTATGAGATATGCTTGGTCGATCAAAAGAAGATCGGTAGTCAGGCAAATTGATTTGAGAAAACAAAAATCACAACATCAAGTTAAAGGAGAAACAAATAAATCCACATAAAAAAACTTTGAAGAATTGAAAATAGGATAAGCATGGCACAAATACAAGTTAATCTACTATATATATTAAAATAAAATATACTAATGTCACATGACGCCTCACATTTAATTTGTCACATGTCATTTTTATTTCCTTCTAAAAATAAGTTTAATTATATAATAACGATTTCTATCCTAAACATACTACTAATTTTTCCTTATTACAAATCAATTATGAATCTCACAATTTCCTTTTATATTAACTATGTTATCCTAAACCTATGTTGATTTAATTTATTACTTTAATACTCATATTAGTTTAAATAAATTAATATAGACGTAATTTGGTACACTTAATAAGCAATCCTTGAGTATATATATTTCACAATTATTTATACTATTTCAAATCATCTATTAATTTTGATACTATTATTTATTTATCATAATAAGTTTGTTAAAATATTCAAGTCGTTAACCAACATGATTTAATAGATTCGAAATGAGAACCAATTTTTCAATTATATTAACTATATTATTACTACGTCCAAAATAAACTATAATTTTAATACACAATGCAATATTCATGTTCGACCGAATTTGTCGTCAAGACAAGATAATTTTTTACAAAATTCACCATAAATATTGATTTGAAAATTCATCTCATGAAGTGAACCAATTTTTTTGTACATACAATCACATTGTATACCATCGTAATCTTCTAATCTTCTTTGTCTTATAAAAATTACCTAAATTAAAGAATAAAAATATTACATGAGAAGATATTGGTTGACTAATTAAATTCACTAGCATTTTAATTTATCGTTGTAAAGACATTTACTGACTAATTACGTTTATTAGTATTTTGATTTATCTCAATAATTAGAGCATAATATAAATTATCTAAATTAAAGAAGAAGAAAAATAGTATTTGGAAAGTTATTATTTTTTCATAAACAAAAATATATGTTTAATTTTAGTTACATAATATAATTATTTTGTAAATAAATATTCATAATCTACTATATATAACTAAACTAGAACACAATTACGTCACATGGGACCCCCTCATTAAAACTGTCACATATTATTTTTTCCTTGTCTTAGTTTTTTAAATAAATTAGTTATATGTCAAAGATCTTTATCTTAAATCTAGCACTAATCTTTTCCTAATTTAAATACAAATCAATCACAACACAAATCAATTACAAAAATTAAAAATCAATCACAAAAGATTACAAATCCAAAACTTCCATAACACTGATCAACTCAGAATTGGATTGATCTCCTTTCGCCAAAAAAAAAAAAGAATTAGATTGATCTCAATTTGAGTTTTTTTCAAAAGCACTATCCAGAACACCGGACTCGTCCTTGCCCCTGCCTTCACCTCTTTTAAAGCTCAGCCACCATTACTGGTGAGTGTCGATTTTTTTCCTACATGGTCGACCTCCCTTTATCGTCATAGTCACACCATCGCTGGTGAGCGTCGATCTGTACATCCCCTTCTACGTCACCATCTTGGAATCTTTGGTTCGCCGCACCGCTTGTCTCGACAAAAGGCTTTGAATTAAAGACAAACAAAATCCCTTCAAGCTGCAACATCCATTAGTCAAGACACAACATTTCAAGTATTTGTGCATTTTTAAAAGTGAGATTAGATGAAGATCATATAGTGAAAAAAATCTTAACAACAAAGATTAATGGTCAATTCAAAATTAAATAGCAATTATAGAAAATCAAGGTAACTACTGATACATATTTGTGGATATATGATTGTAAACTAAATAAAAGTTATAGAGAATCGAAGATCATGATCAGTTTTGGTTATAACTATGTTTTTAGAAAAATAATTAAAAGATATCTATGATATTGAAAATACAATGTCTAAAACTAATTTAGGATATCATATTTATGATTGATTTTTTCTTTAAATTTTGTAATTCTCCATTTTAGCTTATGGTTCTTAATTAACTCGAATATCTTTGACACTACTAACTTATTTTTCATTTTACCTAATCGGTATAATATGTCAAAGATTTGATTATAAAGACTTTCTGTATAAAAAAGAGAGTAAATAAAACATATATAATAAAATCGTAGATTAAGAAACATGATATACACAACGAATACTTCCCAAATAAAACTAAAACCCATATCAAAATTCATGAATTTTTTTAAACCAATATTTATTTGTCAGCAAAGTATCCAAATCAAAATCCTATATGTTATTTCAATTTTTTTCTAGATTTAAAACTCAGTCTAATCATAATATCTCATTTAAATGATACATTATATATACTAGGATAATTTAAATGTCGCTTTAATTCAAATATCTCAAAAAAATTAAGTAGATATTTATTGTTCATGGAACAACATTATTTCAAAATTAATTATAATGTTAAGGGACTACGTATTATCATATTTTTTTCTTCGAATATTCTCTTTTAATTTTTTAACTTAATAGTCACAAATTATTCAAATTTTCTTTTAATTTATTTATTTCTAGGTATATGACATGATTCAACATATTATGTATGTACAAAATTATGTTGATCTTTGTTAATTGATCAATAGTAGAGATTTATTTATATTATCATACATATCTTAATTTCATTTATATTGTCACTAATTAGATATATTTTCATTTATTAATACTTTTTAAATGTGAAATTGATATATTTTCAATAATTAAAAAGATTATCAATATAAAATTTACTCAAGCTCCGCGAGAACTAAGCTAGTAAATAACTAATACAACATTGCGCCGCCAAGGAGCATGTCGACAAGATTCTTTTCTATAAGGTAAACAAAACATATGAAAAAATGCTTTGTCTCAATGAGCTATCAGGAATTACACAATCACAACCTTGATCTCATCCAGAATAACATTTTGATCCATTCATCCAACATTAACTTACACTGAACAAATAAACGCTAGGATCCGTCGAGCCTAGTATAGTTCGGGAAAAAAAGTATGATTCGGAAAAATTAAGTGGGACATCGGTTATTTGATATAAAAAAAAAGTGTTGTCCATCTTCCTCTTACAGCACTTTAAATAACACTATTTACAACGTTTTTTTATAAAAACCGTTTTCCGAGTTTCAACATTTTCAAAATACTTTTAGACAACATTTCTTTATCAAAAGCGTTTTCCCGATTTTCTATTTTTTCGAAACACCTAATTTAGTTTGTTATTTTTTTTAACAAATAAAACTTGTCTAATTTTATTTATAATTAAAGTAATTAGACATTAATTCAATTAATTTTATTTATGGAGAAATTAATTGTTCAAAGAGGTCATACTTTCAAGTATTTAGTTTTAAATAATCCTAATGACTCAAAATACTAATAATAACATCAGTATATAAAACATCAAATAAAAGAGAGCGCTTTCGACTACTCGTACTTCTACCCCCCTTCCGAGTAATCCTAGATCTGCCATTGTTTGTAGGACCTGTTTGGTATTGATATCATGATATCACGTATAGGTGTTGATATCAATCATACACATACATGTGTTATTAGATCTCGTATAAGTTATTATCAAAGTGATATCTGAGTATTATTTTGATATCTCACACCGAATAGTTATATCAAAAACATCACTCATACTCTTACTCATACAAAATATCTTAATATCACACATACTCGTATCTTAGTACTCATACCGATATCTCATATCTTTACCATCGATATCGAACAAATTTTTGTTTTTTCTAGTGTGTGTCCGTGGACACACAATAATTTTTTCATATTTAACAATAATCTTTTCTAACCACTAAATTAATTATTTTTTAAAGTTTTAACATTTGTACTTTAAAAAATAATTTAAAAATAGTTTTAAAACTTAACATGTATCCATAAATACATATTAGAAAAATCGATAAATCCTTTATCTCTGTTATTCCATCCTCGTTTTCCTTTTATATCCTTCACTGGAAACTAGCCTTGAATGAACCGGGTTTAGCGAAATTTTTCTTATTTTCTTAAAATGTGATTCATCTAGAGCCAGCTATCAGCGCCAACCGGAAAGCCCACAACCACAACGTTCGTTTTTCTCTCTTTTTAAAGAAACGAAAAAAATATACAGAAAGAGAGAAGTGGATACGAATTCCCAACAGAAAAGTCTAAAATGACAGGAGAAGCATATGTTGGTGGACCCCAACCACTTGAAATTATACCGTTGGAGACAGCTGCTCTCCACCCCACCTGCTACAACGCTCACACCCTGTCCTTCTCCCCAACGTAACGGGCACCGGGCAGCACCTTTTTTTTTTTTTTTTTAATCATAATTATTTTTTTTATTTTTATTTTTTTATTATAAAATAGTTACGAAAAGTTAGTGGGGAGCCGAGATACTATCTGAGCCCCCACTCCTTTAGCAATGGTAAAACTGATCCTAATGAAAATATGTGCAGCAGCCCGTGTCCCAATGTCTTGAGTTTGAGAAAATTTATGTATCCTCCTGAGCAAGGCAATAGCATCCGACTCAAGTTCCCCCAACGAAGAAAAAGAAAAAGGTAAGAAACCATAACCAATAGCCTTGCACTTAGCCTGATACTTGACCCGCTTATATATTGTGGCAAATAACGTATTTTTATTATTATTATGGCAAAACTGATCCTATTATTATTATTATTATTATTATTATTATTATTATTATTGTTACTAGTGTAGATTTGTGGCAAATAACGTATTTTTGTGGCAAATAACGTATTTTTGCGTTATATATATATTGAATTAAAAATATTAATAATTATTAAAATTAATTTATATATTAAAAATTATATCTAAATAATATTAATATTAAAATTAATTTTGGATCAATAATTTTGTATCTCAATCTTTCATATGATTAAAAAAATTTGGATTTTGTATCTAATTAGATAATTTTAGATTTTAATCTTTGTGATTAACTTGTAATCTTTGTGATTGATTTGTATTTAAATTAGAAAAAAATGATCGAGTAATAAGTTTAGGATAATAATTTTTTATTTATAATTAGATTTATTTTAAAAATTGAAAAAAGCAAAAAATGACATGTGACGGTTTTATTGAGAGAGCGTCATGTGACAGTTTACTGATAGAGTGAGATGTGACGTAATTCAATTCTAGTTTAGTAAATATATAATAGATTAAAAAATGATCAAGTGACAACAGTAGTTTATGGGTAAACGTAAGTGCGTTTATTACAAAATTATGTTTACACATACTAAGAAAATATGTAAACTCATAGATAATTAATTCACATATAATATAAAAAATACACACACATTTTTCAAAATATATGCGTACATAGTATATAGCATATGCAAACATAATACAAAATATATGAACAATGAACACACACAAAAAAATGTATGTATTTTGGATTTCTTAATAAGTCTGCATATTAACAAGTTGTTCTCTCATTCGTACATAAACAACCACATACACACAATCTTTTTCCATTGTTATTACGCTTAACTTTGTATATAATAATAAGAAAATTATTCAAGAGAATATAAGAGTAATTTTATGAGTATTTTTACAATTATTCTTGTATATTAAATAAAAGAATTGTTAACTTCGGAAACTAAGTGCAATAAATAACCCAGCAAATCTTCACAATTATGGAAAACAAATTAAGCGTAATAACAAAAAATGAAACAAATTAGTAAGGAAGATGACCGTTGCAAAGCTCTTCCCTGCCCGTAATTATCGCTCTTCCTTTTTCTCTCTCCTCCGCCTCCCATTATAAATTGTCTCCCCCTCCTTCCTTTACCACCACAACTCACATCTGCTTCCTTTGTATCCTTCCTTCTCTCTCTGTATTCTCGTTAGTTTCACCGCTAATTTACTTCCAAGCTTTCGAGAAAGACACAAATGGAGGCCATTAGAATCAGACTCTTCGCTGCCGTAGTGATGATGCTCATCGCGGTTGCCGCCGCTCAGGAGTCTCCGGCTCCGGCACCAGGCCCCACCTCCGACGCCGCCACATTCGGCCCCGCCGCTGCCTTCGCCTCCGTGCTCGCCCTCGCTTTCGGCTACCTCTTCTGAGCGATGATTCAAATTGATTTTTAATTTGGTTCCGTACATCTCTCCCATCTTCTTTGTGGGATGAGAGGAATTAGAGGTTGAGGTTGTGATTGTGATGGGAAGGGGAATTTGCTTTTCGATTTTATTTTGTTTTTTTGAGGTTTATTGTTCGCTTCTAATGTATCCTGCTTGAATTCTTTGTTCTTTGTATATTAATGATATGAATGAGCACTACTATTTCTTCTTGATATGTGAATTATCTTGGGCCATTTATTTTCAATTTACATTTTCCCTAGGTTTATAATTTGCTTCCAAATGCTGATCTGCTTGTGAGATACCAAAATTGCCGGTTGTACATGTTGAATTTCTTACAAATTGAACCAATTTAGTGCCTTCAATTTGTCAGCTCCTGTTTTGGAATTGGTCTTTTCCAACTCTTGGCACAGATCTCTTTGGGTTTGAATTCAACATTCAATCAATCTATAGATGAACATCTGAAATTGAATTGAAGTTTCTATCTGTGCCGAAAACATTGGTTCCATCTTTGTTCATGGTTGAGCTCGAGCTCGGATGTTGTGTGTAACTTGGGAACGTAGGAGCTTGCACATACAGGCCCAGACAATTGACAATATACTACAAACTCTGCATATGGACTCGCCATTGCGAAAATTGTAATTTAGTAAGTTTTAACAGATTTATTTTCGTTGAAATGAAAATAGGGTGAAAAAACAAGAAAAGGTGAGAACTAGGAGAAAAGAGGGGGACACTCGGAATAAGAATGAATGCAAAAACAGTGCAATTATGCAAATGGGTCAAGAAATAGAAATAGACAGGGAACTTAATCATGGTAATTGGCGAAATTGCATGATTCTAAAGAAGTAACCCAGAATATGTACGCATTCCTGTTGTGCTTGATTTTGAATATGTGCACTCTTGTTGTGCTTGATTACATATGTGCCCTCTTTTCTATATGCACACCTCGTTGGTTTTCTGAGTATTTTGAGCGAAATAAGAGAGTCCAACCAATGGAATTAAGAATAGGAATACATTCGCTTTGCAGTAAGAATAATCAGCCTTGGAAAAAAGCAACTCAAACTTGTATATTCAGGATGTAAAGGAACAAAGCCAGTTGAGTTGAGTACTGAATAATGATGCCTTCACTTCGAAATAATCAAGGGTTAAAAACACCATGCTGTTTCACAATTACAGGTTGTTGTATACATGTATAAGAGGACTGTGTTCACTGAAGACTCCTTCATTATACTCATTTGTTACTCGATCAATTTACCTTCGACCTTGTAGCCTGGAGCATCTCAACTATCAATGTCTTCACGTCCCTGAGAGCGAAACAGGAGAAAAAAGGCATTCAATTGTGTAAAGAGTGGTGAGGCGAATACAAAAGGGAATGGATGTATCACTCTTTTCCGTGTTTTTTATTAAAAAAACAAAAGACACTCAACTAGAGTAAATCCTTTCTCTTCACTCTCTAAATTGTTTCTGCTCCTTTTCCTATTTCGAAATTTTTCATTTGCCAAACTGAATGACTAAAGAGTTTAATCACAAACATAGTTCTGGGAATAAGCTAGAGAGTGAACCAATCTTTGTATATACTTTTCAACATAGTTAAAAAAACTAATTATCAGTTAAAACAATTAGTGCCTTAGATATTTTAGGAATAGGAAGAAAAAAAATCAAAAATTTGTGATTTACCCAACCAAGTGTGGGTTGGTGACCTATTGATGTGAGCACAGTAACACAATGTGCATTCCGTAGTTGCTCAATTTTTTTTTTTGCCGGGGCTGGGTGTCGGGCCACCGAAGTGAACCCACTAATCCCGGGCCATGGCCGCTAGTCCTTCACGCCATGATCCTTGGTTAAATCGCGAAAGTTTCATCCTCAAAGTGATGCTGGCCCGTTTCGAACCCGGGGGGATTTGCACCCCAGGATCTACTCCCCCCAGCATCACCGCTGGACTACGCTCCCGGGGACCCGTAGTTGCTCAATTGCATAATCAGAATAACTTACTTTCTGTCCACCGCTCGTCTAGGGAAGGGAATGCGAAGCTTGTAAGTACTCCCTTGATAGACAGCCTGAAATAGCAGAGAAAAATTAACAGAGGGTTCATAGCATTAATTCAAGCATAGTTCTACTAGCAGATGTTTGAAATTGGAATGGAGTTTAATCCTGCCAAGCAGATCTTCAAACAAATATTAAAGCAAGCAAAATCTTGTTTGACATAATTATTTTCCAGATCATATTAAAAAAGTTAATTCGGAAGCAGTAAATGGATTACCTTAACATAAAAACCCAGACTATCCACATCAAGCATATAAGCAGAGTCCACCTGCATATTAAGAATTGGTGCAAAGAACCATCACACATTCATAAAAAAGTTCATATTATTGGAGCATAGCCACACTCATAAGTCATAACATATGGATGATTTGACAAATAATTATCTGCTGAAGAAATAGGCGGGCGTTTCAGGATGCAAAAGAAAGACTATCAGTAAAAATTATTCAGATTTCCAGGAGCAAGTTGCCATTCTCATAATCTCAACATAATAAGGATTATCTTGTGAATAATATAGTAGATAAATATCAGTTGAGTCCATTGTAGCACTTAAGTTATGATAACTTTCTAACTGCCTATTCAATATGATCCCTGTGATTACTCATGTGACATTTCAAGTAAACAAGGAAGTAATATTACCGGAATGGAAGTTGAATGCTGCACTATAAGCTTTGTATCACCTGCATGATCCTTGTTCATGTGGGACTGCAAGGTACAAAATGAACAGAAAAAGGTTCAAATACCAAAATATTGAGAGAAGGTATGAGAATAGAAGTACAATAAAATGATGTTTCTCTCAACAAAGAAACGTACCGCTATAGGCTTAGTGAACTGAGATATTGGATCTACTTTTGATGCACTGAAATCCTCTTTGCTGAACTCTAAACAAAATGAAAAGGAACAAACTATGTTAGGAGGAAATGATGAAAAAGATGGCAAATCACCGAAAGCCATCTCTTTCATCAATAAGAGAGCCTCCAGAAAGCTTTTACAGCAATGTAGGAGTTCAATTGAAAGTTGAAACAATCACTGCAGAGTAATATATCATGAAGAACTATTTTGTTGACAAACCTCCTGATCCAAGTAAGGCTGTTGCAACTCCTGATACATACCGCACTACTTTGGGTTCTATTCTCATAAATTGGAAATCACCAAAATCAACCTTCAAAATCAAACATTGATTTTAGCAACATCATAGACTAAATAGAATGTGAGCAAGGAATATTTTAAATATGTTAGTACACAGTATACAGAAGGGAAGGAGTAGGATACCCAAAAGGCATTAGGATGTTTCTCCAGATAAGCGCTACGAACAGCAGCCCTCTCATCATCAGGAACCTGTAGTTTCAGACTTTCAGAAGCATGTACATAGAAATGTACTTGGATAATAGTTGGGTGCTTGAGCATATAAATTTTATAATATGCATCGATCACAACTTAGAAAGAAAATGCTCAAAATTTACTTGAAAAGGTAATATAAGCTTACACAAATAGCATCACCATGTACGATGATAACTAATTCTGTCCTATCTTCAGGGTCCCTTGCCACTAGAAGTGAGCATCTCGGATTAGCTAGAAGGTCCTGTGAAAATGAAATTTGAAAATGCACTCTATAACATTGAGGAATGAGAAACATAAGGACTAGAGATCACAAAGCCACAATCAATAAGGAAAGATAACATGAAGACATTAAATATTGCTTTTATGGTTCTAGTAGCACTGGCCAGCACTGCCAAACAGAAGTACCTTCCAATTTTTTTAGTAAAACATTATAGCTTCCATTTTAGTCTCGTAATTTATTAATTGCCTACACATCTTTCCTGTAAATCAGAGTGTCAAAGTGCTGGTCATGAGAAGAAGTAACTCTCTGGTTAGTGTCACTTGAAGGATGTGCTAAGTCAACTCCATGCTCTCTTGTAATTGATAAATAGAACAAGAAATTAGATGAAAGGAGAGAAAAACAGCAAACAAAATGGCAAACCTTTGAGTGAACAGCCAGACTGCTGACTGCTAAAATAGGAGATCCATTAGCATCGCAAGCAAAGTCAACCATTGATCCTGATGGGTAGCCCTCATATTTCTGATATTGAAAGGAAAACAAATCAATGAGAAAATACTGAAATTGGATCAGTGGCAAATGCCCTAACGAGAAGACAGAAGAAACTCAAATTCAAAGAGAGTAAAGACCCAATAGTAAGATAATGAATTATGATCATACAAACCGAGCAACAAGGAAAATTTAGCACTGGCCATAAACCTGTGATTTTTTATTCAATGTAGTGAAAAAGTAGACTTTGGTTCCTAACTATATTACTTTAAATCATTCTATGTAGAAATATTATTGTACTAGTTATATTGCATTCAATGAGGCAACAGTATTGCATAAAAATTGATCACAACACTACAGATATGCTATAACAATGTAAACCTGAGAGAAGGTAGAGAGCATTCCTCGCACACTATTTGCAAGCACCGTACGGATTTCCTCCTGAGGTGGAAGCCTAGCAGCTTTTTCCTACAACCAAAACACTACTACATTTCATTGACAGCAAAAGCAACAGCTTTTGAGAACCAAACTTAATTTTGTCAGATGAATCGAAAAGAAATTCAAAAATAAGAAAAATCGATTAAGCCACTGTACCTGGTGAGATTGGATGAGCTGAAAGACGTTGGAGCTAGAATCTTCAGCCGACACAGTCTGTCATTACAGAAGCATGACAAATTAACAAATTACAATCAACAAAGCTACCGAGTCATGAAGACTTACGCAATCGGTACTTCGAAAGGCGTGTAAAGAAAAGGGGAAAAGGAAACCCTAGGAAAGAGGGATACGAACCTGAGCAGAAGGGTGGGAAGCAGAAGCCATGGAGAAAGAGCGACGAAGAGAGAGAGGAGATGATAAGGAGAGGTTAGGGACGGGAAATTGAGGCGTGGAAGCTATGGAAGAGAGAGGAGAAGTTGGTGAAATCGATCGGATTGACCATCGAAGAGGAGTAGTTGGGATCGCCATGCTCTTCATCTCCACGGTTTTCCTTTATTTTTTGGCTTGGTTAATTTAAAAAGTTGTTTCCAAAATAAGAGCGTTGAAGTCTTGATGAAGGTTAAGCGTTGGCGTCACCACAGTCAGTCACCACAGTGTGAGAGTCGAGACTCCAGATGGGCGAGGTCCGTGAAGCAGGACGCAATGTCAATATTGTCTTATTCAAATAATAAAGTATTGATGAAGTTCCCCAAGTTTTATAACCAAAATGTTAAATAGCATGAGTTTTACAATTATAAATATATACTTTCCAGTTAATTTAGGTTAGTATATTTTGATAAATAATTGAACTAATTTTATTTTTTTTGATGAGAAAATAATTTGAATTATCCAAGATAATAATATATCTATTCTATAACTATATATTAAGACTCTCACATTTAGAACTATGAGAGGTTTTTAGGAAAAATTGTTGAGGTGTTATTATTTGAATTTTTAATTTATTATTATATTAAATAATCAACAAAATCTATATATTTATATTATTTATTTTTGAACCACCAAAAAGATTCTAGACCCACATTACTCGTGTGTCAAATTATAAAAATTAATAAAGTTTGATGTTAACCAACCAAGTATCTGAATAAGAGTTTTCCCGCTCTCGGACCTTTGGCGATTTCTTGCCGCTAAAGTCAGCCAACTACCTCGTTGTTTCGCCGGAATCTGATCGCCGATGAGCTTTCCGGCGGGCGTGACAACGCGATTTGGTAAGAAGCATGGACGGGGAGGCGCAATGAAGACTATTCCAGGTTCTAAATCCCTGTCTCAGGGCCCTAATATCTTCGATAAGACCTCGTTGCCGAGTTTAGAAACTCCGATGGTGATTGTGAATCCGGCTGATCATGTTGCTTCTCTGACTATTTCAGAGCTTCAAAAGGATAATCTGAATGTTTCTGTGACTGATCTGTCCAATTCCGTGGACCTAGGGCTTGATGGAGTACAAAAATCCTCTGTTGATATGGAGAAAGTGCTAGATCTTGAACCTAGGAATTCTGATCATGTGAATAATGAGAATGCGAGGAATAAAAAGCGATCTCTGGCTCATAAACTTGACAAAATTGAGATTGTGGATAAAGATACCTATGTCTTCTCTGATGAGGAAGTGGAAAAGGAGGTTGATCTTTGGAAATTTACTCTGCTTGGAGGTGTCCTGGGAAAACAACTTTCCTTAGAGGAAATGTCTAACTTCATGAAGCAGAATTGGGGGGAGATTTTGCCTAAGGTTCAGATGAAGAGGAATGGCATCTGGATTTTCAGATTTAAGTGTGGTGAGCACTTGGACTGGGTTAAGAGGAATGGACCATGGTTGGTGGATGGAATTAAGCCTCTAGCATTGAAGCATTGGTACCCTGGGCTAGCTGTTGCTTGGTCCAGCTTTGAGGAGGTTCCAGCTTGGATCCAAATTAGAGATTTGGACCCTATCTTCTTCTCTCGACACATGTTGAGTGTCATTGAAAGTATTATTGGACAGCCTGTGTGTATGGATGAATTTACTGCGAGAGGTAGAAAGCTTTCTTATGCTCGGCTCTTGATCATTGTAAATGTGCAGGATATTCAGAGAGATGTAGTGATCTTAAAGGGCCTTGATGGCAAGGTGTATAAGTATAAAATATGGTTTGAATGGGTGCCTTGGTACTGTGCTAAATGTAATGTTTTTGGGCATGATGATAGTGTTTGTTGGCACCAAAAGAATAAGACTACTGCCAATAAGATTGACAAGAAGCAAGGGGTGGCTCAAGGGGCCAGAATATGGGTGCAAAAAAGTGACAAAGTGTTGGATAATGGCCAAGACGATACAGCTAATCTGAAAACTGGATCTACTACTGCCACTGTTGAGATTGGAAGTGTGCTGAGTCCACAGAGGATGGAGACTGAAAAAGAAAGCCCTAAGCAAGGACTTAGTGAAACAAAGGGGTGGTGTTGATGTTACTCACAAGGTGTCACATGCCCTAGTTCATAAAGGCAAAGCTAAGAATAAGCAACATACCTCTGGACCTGCCTCAATGAGTACTTATTTCAGTTCTTCACCTCTTATTGAAGGAATTGGGAGTGGTAGCAGCTCCAAAACTATTCCTCATGGTTGAAGTGTTCTTTGGTGCTTGGAATACTAGGGGATGTTGTTCTCCCCCTAGAATAAAAATGATTAGAGAGCTTGTAAGGAAGAATAGGCTGTGTTATAGCTTTCCTAGAGACTAAGATTCCAAAGAATAAAGAACTGGATGTGGCTAGCAGAATGATGTTTAAATGGCCTTTTGTGACTAATAGCTCTCCTACTGAGCGAGGAAGAATTTGGCTGACCTGGTACACTGCTGTAGTACATGTATATGTGCTCTACTCTTCTAGGCAATTGATTCACTGCCTTATGGTCAGTAAGGATGGACAGATTTATTTCTCAGCTTCTTTTGTATATGCTTCTAATGCTTTTGCTGGTAGAATGGAACTTTGGAAAGAATTGGAAAGTATTGCATTGACTGTTAAGAGGCCTTGGACAATTGTTGGTGATTTTAATTGCATAATTTGTCCTGCTGAGAAGCTCTCTTATAGACAAAGTGTGAGGGTTAGTAGTGAACTTGTTGATGTGCTGGATAAGTTGGAGATGCAGGATCATGTTTTCTCTGGTGCTAAATACACCTGGAGCAACCAACAGGAGGGTGTAGATAGGGTTGCTTGCAAGCTAGATAGAATGCTTGTCAACAAGGATTGGGACAATTCTTTTCCTGCATCAAGGGTCTTCTTTTCTGATCCTAATATTTCTGACCATTCTCCTTGTGTGGTACAGCTGAATCCTACTCAAGGGATTAAGAGAATTCCCTTCAAATTTAGGAATTATTGGACTGAAGAAGATGATTATGAGGAGCTGGTAAAGAATGATTGGCAAGACACAATTCAAGGAATAACTCAGTTTGTGTTGGCAGAAAAACTGAAAAGAGTGAAGGTTGCTTTGAAGAGCTGGCAAAAAGGAAGATTTAGGAAGTTGGAGGTCATGGTTGAGGAATGTGTTAAGAAGTTGAAAGTTGCTCATGTTTCTCTTCAAAATGATTTTTCCTGCCTCATTAAACAGCAAGCTGTCTCTAATGCTAAGTGTGAGCTTAATCTAAGGTTGGAACAGTTGCAAAGTTACACTGCTTAGAGAGCAAAAATTGACTGGATTAAATTAGGTGAAGAAACCTCTCCTATGTTCTATAATGGTATTAAATCCAGGAAAGCTAGATGTACTATTTTTACCTTGAAAGATAGTACTGGCATGGCTCTTGAAAGGCAAGAAGATGTTGAGAAGGAAATCCTGGATTTTTATATAGGATTATTTGGTACTGCTGGTCCATATGTTGCTCTTAATTTTGACAGATATGGGGGTGCCAAGATCAGAAATGAATGCCATGGTAGTTTGTGTGAACAGCCTAGTCAACAAAGTGTCAGAGATGTTATTTTTGGTTTAGGTAACCTCAAATCTCCAGGGCCAGACGGATTTGGGAGTTGGTTCTATAAGAAGGGCTGAGAAGTCATCCATAAAGATGTTTTGGCGGCTATCTTTGAACTCTTCAGTAGAGAAACTTAGGCCTTTACTTGATGAGATAATCTCCATTAATCAGGGTGCCTTTGTACCTGGGAGATCAATTACTCACAATATGACGGTAGCTCGGGATCTGGTGAAGGGGTATGACAGCACTAGGATTTCCCCTAGGTGCATGATCCAGATAGATTTGCAAAAAGCTTATGACTGTGTATCATGGGATTACTTAGAGGAAAGCCTATTTTTTCTCAACTTCCCTAGGCAGCTCATCATGTGGATTATGGAGTGTGTTAGAACTCCTTGTTTTTTTTGTGATCATCAATGGTGAAGCAAGAGGTTTCTTTGAAGGGAAGAGAGGGCTTAGGCAGGGAGATCCTCTCTCTCCTTTCCTCTTTGTCATTGTTATGGAATTATTTGCTAGAAAGATGAAAAAGATGAGTGCTGATAGGGATTTCAGATTCCATCCCAAGTGCAAGCAGCTGCAGTTGACCAATATTGCCTTTGCAGATGATCTCTTGCTCTTTTGCAAGCCTACTACTCCATCCCTCAAGTTGATTAAGCAGTGTTTGACCGAGTTTGGTCAGGAATCTAGATTAGTTGCTAATGCAGCCAAGACAAAAGTCTTTTATGGTGGACTGAGTGATGACAGAAAGACAACTTGCTCTTCTGTTTTAGGATTCAGCCAAGGAGCTTTCCCTGTGAGATACCTTGGGACCCCTCTTCATTCTAGAAAATTGAAGGTGAGTGAACTTACTGCTTTGTTTAATAGAATTAGGAGTGTGATTCAAGATAGGAGTGCTAGGAAGTTGTCTTATGCAGGTAGGGCTCAAGTTATAAGAGTTGTCATAGAGGGTGTTGTTTCTTTTTGGATGCAAGTGATCTTTATTCCTAAGAAAGCCATAAAGAAGATTGAAGCCCTTTGTAGAGCTTATCTTTGGTCAGGAGAAGTGGAGAGTAAAAGATGTCTGGTTGCTTGGGAGGCAGTGTGCATGCCTATCAAGTGAAATACCCCAAAGGTTATAAAAATGGCAAAAGGGTAAATAATTTTTTTTGGAATCTCTTAAAAGCAGAAATTTGGGAAGAAAATCAGAAAAGGGGAAAACTAAGGGGATAAAAACCCTTGTCTTCGTTATTATATGAGCACTTGGCTGGGCAGTCTGTGCTTCTCCCCGACTCCTTCCGTGTTCAGCCTCCATTCCTCCGGCAAGATCAACCCAGCCACTGCCATCTCCTTCCCTGAGGCGAGCCGCGACCAGCTGTGGAACTGCCGCTGTGCTGTTCGCCACTGATGTACTGTGTTCGTCGCTGCTGTGTGCTGTTGTTGTGCCGCTGCTGAAGTTCTGTTGTGGTTCCGGCGACGAGGAGCCTTTCCGACGGCAACCGTGTGTGTGACGATGAGGTAAGAGTCGGATTTGTTGAGTCGGAAGTGTTGCTGAATTTTTATATGACCGATTGCTGTTGAAATGTTGTGTGGACAGATGTGGAAGACAACAAGGGTTGCGTACAACTGTGATATTTTGGACTGATTCGGTTAGGAGCTGGGCAACAATACTTTGATTTTGAAGCAATTAGGTGGATTTATGGGGGTTTGTTGAATTGGAATTTGAGGTATGAATTTAGGGTTTGAATTGGGGGTTTTGTTAGTAGTGGATTTGTATGAGTAATTAATGCCAGGGATTTGCTCGGATTGATTTCGCAGGTTCGTTCGAGTTGGTTGGAGGTCTCTGAGGTCGTGGTTGTCGAGTTTGAGGCAAGATGATTCTTGCTAACCCTTCGTTTATTTTTATAAAATTACTTTTCTTTCTATCGTGATTCAGTAATTGATTTTATCCTTGTCTAATTATGTTAATTTGAATTATCGATTGTGGAGTTACTTGGTTGAATGTGTGTGTGTGTGTTAGTATTTGTCTCGTGTTGTGTTTGATTAAATGTTGACGTGGTAGTCAATTGTGACTAATAGTGATTAATTGTGATTGTTTGAAAGTGTGTGAATACGTGTGTGTGTGTGTGTATGCGTGTGTTAGTATTTGTCTCGTGTTGTGTTTGATTAAATGTTGATGTGGTAGTCAATTGTGACTAATTATGATTGATGTTGATTAAGTGATTGTTGTTGGTTGATGGTGGAGCCGGGGTGAGGGTGTGACCTCATCTGACCACGTGAGGGTATGACCCCGCGTTGGTAAAGGCTATGGTTGGATGGTGAAAGTCCCATCCGGAAGAGTGTTGATTCAGGGCCTCGGAGGGTGTGACCTCCGGTGGTCGGTGGGCCAGAGTGATGAAAGCCTCACTCAATCACGTAGGGGGAATGCCTATGATGGTTAGGGCCAGGAACTCGGATGGTATGTGACCCATCCGCCTATCCGGATAGAGAGGAAGAATGGTCTCACCCGGTGATGTGGTGGTGAGACGGAGGAGATATTATGTGTTAAATGTTGGTTGCGTACCTGATTAAGTGGTATTGACAGTTGTGTGTGTTGGATTGTGTGTGAATTGACATCTGTGTGTGTTGACACTTGTGTGTGTTGGTAGTTGTGTGTTGGATTGTGTGTGTGGACGTGTGTGTGTTGACACTTGTGTGTGTTGGCAGTTATGTGTTGGATTGTGTGTGTGGGTGGTTGTGTGCACGGTTTTGGGTCGTGTGCTTGATTATTGGTTGTGTGCTTAGTTAATGGTTTTGTTTGCGGATATTGGTGGGGTGTTTGATTATTGGTTTTGTGTTAGACTTTGGTTGTCGGTTGGTTGTAGTTAGTAGTCGTTTGTTGATTGTTGTTAGTGGTGGTTGTGGGCTATTGTTGTCCATTGGTAGTGGTTGTTGGATCTTGGTGTGAATTGTTTGAGAAGGTTGGTTATGTTGATTGAGTGTGAAGGTTGGTTTCCCATCTTGAGGGTGTGGGCCAACATGGTTTGAATTTGAGCGTATGAGTTGCGGTCCATGTTAACGAACAGGCGGCACCGGAAGGGTGGCTGGCCTGGGTTGTTATTTTGTCATGTTTATATTATGTGATGATTGTCTTGCTTATGCTTAAGTGGTTGTTGATGCGAAGATTAGTTGGACGTGTTAGTACAGTAGTGAGTTTTGTAAGTGGTTAGTCGTGGTTATACGTGTTAGTAGTAATATATGTGTATAGGCTCGTAGGGCTGATAATTGAGGTATTAGTAATAGAGAAAAGTTGGATTGGATCTTTTTAGTCGTCTACTTGTGGTGAGATTGAGGTTGGATTAAGTGATGTTAGTATATTGAAGAGTTGGTTAAGAGGGGTAATGAATGGTTATGTGATAGTGTGTGTTTATGTTTTGATGTGTGGTCGTTATTGGTTGGTTGATATGATAGTGATATAATAATGATATATATATTTATATATGGTGTGGCATGTTGTTGTTTGGTATTATTTGATTGTTGTGATAATTCTCTGGTTTTAAACTGTTTTGGCTTGAGGAGTCTTGCCAGTCTTGATGGAAGACTGACCAACTTCGGTTTACATGCCGCGGTTGGCTGGGGTATCGGGTCCCCCAGTCAATTTGGCTTTGCAGGTTTACAGCAACAAGCGGGTTATGGATCACAGATGTGTCTTCACAGTTAAAGATTTAGTTTGCATTAGATTTAAAAATGTTGTATTCGCTTCCGTTGTTTTGGATATAAATTGATGCATTAAACTGATGACAGGTTTAAGTGTTGTTTCAAACTTGAACAGGAATTTTCAGGTTGATAACTTTTGTGTATTTGGAATAGTTTTGGATTTCTTTTCTTTTAAAACCGCCTTATAGTCCTTCGGGACTATGGCACTGTAGCACCTCTAGCCCGGGGTGTTACAGGAATTGGTATCAGAGCATTTACGTTCGAAAAAAAATTCAAAAGTTTGACGTGGAAAAAGATTATTCGCCAAAACTGTGAAGCAATCGTGTGATCAGAAGACCCTTGTTGTTACGTATAGGTAAGTTTGTATTTGATATATTTTATATGTGATGTTTAGTGTTATTGAGTAATTTTATGATGTGTTCCCTAGTAAGTGGGACGTGTTGGAGATTAATAAGGTAAGTGTGGGTGTGATAGAGGATGAAGTCGTTGGGCTTATCGTCAAGAGGTTGAGGCAGCTAGTCTGGTAGTTGATGATTCGGTATGAAGTTGTTGTGTGCTGCTGTTACTGTCAAGAATGAGAAAGACAAATTGAGCACTTTCAGAGATGATTGTATTCAGAGATGAAATCTTGATGGTGATGCATAACTGTAAATTCTTGAGTATACTGATGAGTGCTGATCAGGGAGACTGTTATAGATGATTTTGATCAGACTGTTGATGTTGGAAGTAGTAAGAAACAGAGAACTCGGTCTGCATTTAAAAAAGTGGGATTTTACGACTATGCGTTCGGCTGAGTTGAGAAGCAGAATGTGTCTGTGACTACAGGAAGATGACAGTTACTGTAACAACAGATAAGGGTTTAGTGCATGTGTTGGGAGTCATGATTCAGAGACTCTGGCAGAATTGTTGGTGTGATGACAACTATAAAATTGTTAAGAAAAGGTTATGTCGGCTATGTGTGTATGCTGAGATTGAAGGAGCAGATAGAGGAACTTATGAAGTTAGGATTTATTAGGTCAAGTGCTTCTCTTTGGGGTGCGTCTGTATTGCTGGGTAAAAAGAAGGATGATTCCTTTCGACTCTGCATGGATTATGAGGAGTTAAGTACTTGTTGGATAAATTGCAAAGAGCTATAGTATTTTAAAAGATTGACTTGAGATTAGGGTATTCTCAGCTTAAGGTTTGAGATGAGGATATATTCATGATACTGTCTTCAGAACTAAGTATGATTACTATGAGTTAGTTGTGATGCCTTTCGGGTTGACAAATGCTTCCGCGGATTTCAAGGGTTTAAGGAACTGATGTTTTTAGAAAGTACTTGGATTATTGTGGTGATTTTTTATTGATGATATTTTAGTATACATCCGGGAGTAAGAGGGATTACGAGAACAACCTTGGAATGTTAAGGAAACTGGGAGTTTTCTCAGACTGACAGATTACTGCAGGCGATTGTGGATGAATTTTCTAAGGTTGTGTATGACTGAGAATTTTGAATGGGACGGGAGATATCAGAAGAGAGTTTTGAAGAACTCAGGAAGTGTTTGATTATTGTGTCAGTGTTGGTTATACCGCATGGAACAGAAAGGATTGTTATCTACAGTGATGTGTCTAAGCAG
Source organism: Rheum nobile (assembly GCA_027886185.1). Taxonomy (NCBI): domain Eukaryota; kingdom Viridiplantae; phylum Streptophyta; class Magnoliopsida; order Caryophyllales; family Polygonaceae; genus Rheum; species Rheum nobile. The sequence continues at coordinate 1,712,538 of WOAB01000003.1, forward strand.
GATTTGGGTTGCATTCTAATGCAGAATGGGAAGGTTATTGCATATGTTTTTTTTGTCAGTTCAAATTGTATAAGAGAGAGTTGAACATGAGATACAAATGGTTTCTAGAATTGATTAAGGATTATGAAAAGATATTGTTTATCAATCAGAAAAGGGCTACCGTGGTTGTTGATGTTTTGTGTAGGAAGTTGACTCTCGAGCATATGGTTGCTTGTCTGATAGTTCACCCGGGATTGCAACAGGAGTTGGCGAAGGGTGAAAAGTGAAATTTGTTCGGGAAAGAGCGGAGATAGCTGAATGCGATGGAATGTTGAGTAAGATATACAGTCAGATTGCTCAGGGAAGAGTGCATGAATTCTTGTTCAGGAAGATGGAATATTGTGATCTCAGATAAGTTGTGTGTGCCAGCTGATAAAGAGATTAGAAAGTTGATTCTCAAGGAAGGTCATTCTTCGGCAAGTCATGTACATTCTGGAGTCAGTCATGCGAGACAGATATCCGAACCTGTTTTGATCTTAGTTTCGAGGACGAAACTTTTATAAGGGAGGGAGAATGAAATATCCCAAAGGTTATAAAAATGGCAAAAGGGTAAATAAAATTTTTTGGAATCTCTTAAAAGCAGAAATTTGGGAAGAAAATCAGAAAAGGGGAAAACTAAGGGGATAAAAACCCTTGTCTTCGTTATTATCTGAGCACCTGGCTGGGCAGTCTGTGCTTCTCCCCGACTCCTTCCGTGTTCAGCCTCCATTCCTCCGACAAGATCAACCCAGCCACTGCCATCTCCTTCCCTGAGGCGAGCCGCGACCAGCTGTGGAACTACCGCTGTGCTGTTCGCCACTGATGTACTGTGTTCGTCGCTGCTGCGTGATGTTGTTGTGCCGCTGCTGAAGTTCTGTTGTGGTTCCGGCGACGAGGAGCCTTTCCGACGGCAACCGTGTGTGTGACGACGAGGTAAGAGTCGGATTTGTTGAGTCGAAAGTGTTGCTGAATTTTTATATGACCGGTTGCTGTTGAAATGTTGTGTGGACAGATGTGGAAGACAACTAGGGTTGCGTACAGCTGTGATATTTTGGACTGATTCGGTTAGGAGCTGGGCAACAATACTTTGATTTTGAAGCAATTAGGTGGATTTATGGGGGTTTGTTGAATTGGAAGTTGAGGTATGAATTTAGGGTTTGAATTTGGAGTTTTGTTAGTAGTGGATTTGTATGAGTAATTAATGCCAGGGATTTGCTCGGATTGATTTCGCAGGTTCGTTCGAGTTGGTTAGAGGTCTCTGAGGTCGTGGTTGTCGAGTTTGAGGCAAGATGATTCTTGCTAACCCTTCGTTTATTTTTATAAAATTACTTTTCTTCCTATCGTGATTCAGTAATTGATTTTATCCTTGTCTGATTATGTTAATTTGGATTATCGATTGTGGAGTTACTTGGTTGAATGTGTGTGTGTTAGTATTTGTCTCGTGTTGTGTTTGATTAAATGTTGACGTGGTAGTCAATTATGACTAATAGTGATTAATTGTGATTGTTTGAAAGTGTGTGAATACGTGTGTGTGTGTGTGTATGCGTGTGTTAGTATTTGTCTCGTGTTGTGTTTGATTAAATGTTGATGTGGTAGTCAATTGTGACTAATTGTGATTGATGTTGATTAAGTGATTGTTGTTGGTTGATGGTGGAGCCGGGGTGAGGGTGTGACCTCATCTGACCACGTAAGGGTATGACCCCGCATTGGTAAAGGCTATGGTTGGATGGTGAAAGTCCCATCCGGAAGAGTGTTGATTCAGGGCCTCGGAGGGTGTGACCTCCGGTGGTCGGTGGGCTAGAGTGATGAAAGCCTCACTCAATCACGTAGGGGGAATGCCTATGGTGGTTAGGGCCAGGAACTCGGATGGTATGCGACCCATCTGCCTATCCGGATAGAGAGGAAGAATTGTCTCACCCGGTGATGTGGTGGTGAGACGGAGGAGATATTATGTGTTAAATGTTGGTTGCGTACCTGATTAAGTGGTATTGACAGTTGTGTGTGTTGGATTGTGTGTGAATTGACAGTTGTGTGTGTTGAGAGTTGTGTGTATTAGACTGTGGTGTTGACATGTGTGTGTGTGTGTGTGTGTGCAGTTGTGTGTGTTGACACTTGTGTGTGTTGGTAGTTGTGTGTTGGATTGTGTGTGTGGACGTGTGTGTGTGTTGACACTTGTGTGTGTTGGCAGTTATGTGTTGGATTGTGTGTGTGGGTGGTTGTGTGCTCGGTTTTGGGTCGTGTGCTTGATTATTGGTTGTGTGAGTAGTTAATGGTTTTATTTGCGGATATTGGTAGGGTGTTTGATTATTGGTTTTGTGTTAGACTTTGGTTGTCGGTTGGTTGTAGTTAGTAGTCGTTTGTTGATTGTTGTTAGTGGTGGTTGTGGGCTATTGTTGTCCATTGGTAGTGGTTGTTGGATCTTGGTGTGAATTGTTTGAGAAGGTTGGTTATGTTGATTGAGTGTGAAGGTTGGTTTCCCATCTTGAGGGTGTGGGCCAACATGGTTTGAATTTGAGGGTATGAGTTGCGGTCCATGTTAACGAACAGGCAGCACCGGAAGGGTGGCTGGCCTGGGTCGTTATTTTGTCATGTTTATATTATGTGATGATTGTCTTGCTTATGCTTAAGTGGTTGTTGATGCGAAGATTAGTTGGACGTGTTAGTACAGTAGTGAGTTTTGTAAGTGGTTAGTCGTGGTTATACGTGTTAGTAGTAATATATGTGTATAGGTTCGTAGGGCTGATAATTGAGGTATTAGTAATAGAGAAAAGTTGGATTGGATCTTTTTAGTCGTCTACTTGTGGTGAGATTGAGGTTGGATTAAGTGATGTTAGTATATTGAAGAGTTGGTTAAGAGGGGTAATGAATGGTTATGTGATAGTGTGTGTTTATGTTTTGATGTGTGGTCGTTATTGGTTGGTTGATATGATAGTGATATAATAATGATATATATATTTATATATGGTGTGGCATGTTATTGTTTGGTATTATTTGATTGTTGTGATAATTCTCTAGTTTTAAACTGTTTTGGCTTGAGGAGTCTTGCCAGTCTTGATGGAAGACTAACCAACTTCGGTTTACGTGCCGCGGTTGGCTGGGGTATCGGGTCCCCCAGTCAATTTGGCTTTGCAGGTTTGCAGCAACAAGCGGGTTCTAGATCACAGATGTGTCTTCACAGTTAAAGATTTAGTTTGCATCAGATTTGAAAATGTTGTATTCGCTTCCGTTGTTTTGGATATAAATTGATGCATTAAACTGATGACAAGTTTAAGTGTTGTTTCAAACTTGAACATGAATTTTCAGGTTGATAACTTTTGTGTATTTGGAATAGTTTTGGATTTCTTTTCTTTTAAAACCGCCTTATAGTCCTTCGAGACTATGGCACTGTAGCACCTCTGGCCCGGGATGTTACATCAAGGAGGGTGGCTTGAACTTTAAAGAGTTGCTCTCTTGGAATAAAACCCTCATGTTTAGACTGCTTTATGACTTGCATAAAGGTAAAGAGAACATTTGGACTGTGTGGGCTAGAAAACATCTCACCAAGGGACAATCTGTATGGTTGGTGGATGCTCTTCCTTGTAGTTCTGTGGTCTGGAAACAACTTCTTATGGTTAGAGATAAAGTTCTGGTGCAGAGGAATGGTCAAGCTATTGATGAGCAGTTTCTGTCCAAATGCAATGGGAGAATGGATAGTCAATACCTCTATGAATTGCTTAGGACCCCTTCCCTTGAGCTTCCCTGGTGTACTGTCTTATGGGATGGCATTCAGCCTCGAACATGGAGTTTCATGTGTTGGTTGGCTACTCTTGGAAGACTTCCTACTGCAAGCAAGCTTCACAAGTGGGGTATGCTTCCTTCTGCCACTTGTGTCCTTTGCCATGTTGTTGATGAAGATGAAGAACATTTATGGTTTGGTTGTCATGTTACTAGTAAGGTTGCTCACCTTGTTCTGCAGTGTCAAGGGATAAGTACTAGGAAGAGAAGGCTGACAGATTGGTGGACTTGGTTTGCTCAATGTGATAAGAGAAGTAATAATATCTACAGAAGCAAGCTGTTGTCTGTCATGGGGATTGTCTACCACTCCTAGAGGATGAGAAATGAGATCATTTTTAGAGCTGGCAAGGTCTCTCCTGAGCAATGTGCAGCTAGCATTATGGAGGAATGTAAGTTCAGAATTCTTCAAAAATTGAAGCTTACAGGAAGAAGAGGGAGAGCCATGAGGAGAAGAATTAGGATTTGATTTTCTTAGCTTGGTTTAGTTTTGCTTGTTTTTTGCCTTTTGTTTTTGGCTTGTAAGGCTTGCTTTGTTTTGTTTCTGTTTTTGTTGTGGTTGGTTTGTTGTTGATTTGGTTTGTTGTTGTTTTGGTGTTGCTTGTTTCTTCATGCATTGGTGTGTGTAAATAGGACGTTGGGCCTTATTTCCAACTATCAATACAATTTACCATTTGGCTAAAAAAAACCAAGTATCTGAATTTTAAATAATATATCTTACATTATTTAATATACAATATTAGTGATGTTTTTTTATTGTTAAATGTAACAATTCTCATTTAATCTAATATTTATTTGTTATTAAAATAATATAAATCATAATCCCACTATTGTTTTAGCAAATTTTATTTCTAAGAACATGGCAAATCTTATCATAATTCCACTCTTCTTTTCGATATAAATCGTAGTATTGTCTATGTTACTACTTCAATGACATTTTTTACACTACAAAATAATTAAGAACATGTTAAATACAAAAAAAAAATCTAACCTCTTATGACATAGGTTAAACACTTAATTTTTAGAGGATTTTGTTAGGTGTAATTATATCAGGGATTTAATATTTTGTAAAAAGCGTTTAAGCATTACTTTAATACTTTTTAGGGAATAGTTTTTATAACGAGAATTCTTAACATATGCCCTTAGGGCATAGGTTAGAAAAACCGATATAACAAATTATTAGCATTAAGTATTTAACGTATATTTAAATTATTCCAAAAATTTTCAATTTAAAAACTTATTTCTCTTATCTTTAAATACAAATACACATCTAAATAAACTCATCATAACAAACATGAATAACCTTTTGTATATTCTAATTATCTCAAACTTTTTTACTTTAAATTTTTTGATGTTTTTTAGATTATGCTTTACAATTAGTCATTAAATTGTTTCTATTTTTCTTATTTTCATTTTTGAGATAATATGATTGATATTTTGATATTTTTGAATAATTAATATTAAACTAATATATTTTTAATATAACATTTCAAAATATCACTTTTAAAGCCAAAATTTTGTTATAAGTACACATATTTATGTTTACCTAATATTATGACTTATAATTTTTAATATTAAAATATTGACAAAATTTTAATATTATATATTAATATAATATAGTTGATTGAAAATACACGATAAATGGTAGTGGAATATATACACGACTTCAGCAAAAGTATCTCGTGTATGACAATAATTGCATGAGTAAAAATAAAAAGGATAATTATACGAGAATAAGTATGAATAAAATATAATATATTTATACAAGTTATAGAATTAACAATAAAATTTTGAACATATTGTTATTTCAATCTTCTATTCATATAATTCTTAAACAATATCACTAAGATTTTTTCTTCTCAAAACTACTTAAATACAACATAATTTAATTCAATTATAAATAATTATTGATGATTTTATAAATTTAAGTTTACTCGTACAAGGTACGGGTACTGCATTAGTGTAGGGTAAATCGAGAGGCCGATAAATCGGCGCCAGGCACACTTGACATAATCAATCAATCATCAATCAATATATCAATCAATATCATCAATATCAATATAATACTAAAGCCTTAATTATCTCTCATACATGTTAGCCTATGAATTATGCCACGTAAGCAAATCTAAATGTCATCTTACAATTTTACCCTTTGTTTTTATTTACATTTACATTAGCTTCTTCCTACATCATTTTCTTCTTTATCAAATATTATTATCATATATAAGAAAAGTATATATCAATACTTACTACATATAAAAAATATATATCATTATTTTGTCTAATATAAAAAAAAATGATTCTACCAAATATAACTCATCATATTTGTAAGAGGTATATAGTAATAGAAATATTATTTTTGAGAAGTATATGTTCAATTTATATTAAATTATTTAATATAATATTTTTTAATTCTATAAGTAATATAATTATTTGTAAACAAAATTATTTAATCTACATTCAGATATATTATATTAATATTCTATTTTATTTTTTAGTTATTTTAAGATTTTAAAATTATTCACGCAGAAATCGTGCACGAGACTTTATACTAATACATCGGCTAAACCAGCAAGGTCCTATTGAAGGGTAAATCGAGATAACTAATTTTATTTGATTGTGAAGATACAGGTTTTTAATGGTTAATGAAATTTATCAAACTTCTTATCGGATATCAAATCTTATAACATATATGTGACATTTGACTGAACCTATTGAAGGAATATGTCAATCGTTTAAGATGACAATTAATAATAATAGAATATGATCAATAATGGGGATTTATTACCCATATATTTTAGATAGTCAACTATGATTTATGAGCTAAAAAAGATTAGGCTCATTGCTAATTATAATTGGCCCTATAAGGTCACACACAATAGAGTAATAGGGCTAGATCAAAGTAGCCTGAGGCCCATAAATGGAACCATGGGAGTCGTCCATGTGATGGCTATTTGGAGCATGTGGAGTGCTCATCAAGTAATAGCGTATATCTATTTACTTAATGATATAAGAAAATTTATCTTTATGAAAGATAAGATAATATAACTGTTATATACATATATATAGGATGTGGATCTAGTGATAATCCTTCTATCAATGAGGACTTCTCTTAAAATACGAACCGATGCACAAGTCTGTGCAACAAGGTATACAATGGGGAGAAAGTGCACAATGCACTTGCAATTAGAGGTGAGCACGGTTCGGGTAAACCAAATTTTTTAACCGAACCGGACCAAAAAAACCGATCCAAACCGAAACCGAATTAGTTCGGTTCGATTTTCGGTTTAGGTAATTTTGGGTTTCGGTTTTCGGTTCGGTTCGGTTTAATTTTGGTTCGGTTCGGGTAAACCGGATTTAAAAAATAAGCCAGGCCCATGCCATTCTTAATTTCTTGTTGGGCCGGCTGATATTCATTTGGGCCCATCTTGTTGAATCTTCCCACTTGACTTCCTTTCCCAACTGTTGCCATGCGCCCTGCCGGCCCTGCGTTTCCCTCCCCTTCTCTTCTCTTCACAGTAACACAGTTCACGGCGCCGCCCCTGCGTGTCCCTCCCCTCACTCCTCCAATTCCTCATCTCTGCCTCCTTCCAATGTCAATCTCCACGCGAAATCATCTTCGTCCTCATTGGCTGAATCGTCGTCGTTGCGTCGGTTGCGACCCCAGTTGCCCTGCCGCCCCTGAATCGTCGTCCTCATTGGCTGCTGCTTGACGCCGGTGGTGGCCACTTGCTCGTTGCTGCTGCAGTGCTGCTTGACGCCGCCGGTCGCCGTCTTGCCCAGTTCCTGGCTCGTCCCCTCGCCCTACTCACTCCCGGTCTCCACAGCTCCACGGACCACAATCCACAACCCCTCGTTAATTCGGTTTTTCGGTTTTTTAGCCGAACCGAACCGGATTCGGGCCGAACCGAACCGATCCAATATAATTCGGTTCGGTGTTCGGTTCAGTTTTTTGGGAGTTTCGATTTTCGGTTTTTTCGGTTTGGTTCCGGACCGATGTTCACCCCTACTTGCAATCTGATGCTCACATATTTGTGGGGTTGAGCATATTCCAATCCGGCCCGAAAATTTGGACCGGACCAGTCCTAACCGGTCCGGTCTCTGGCCTAGGGAATTCCAAAATTTCGGGTCCGGTCCGACCCGGTGTTTTTAAAAAAATCTTAAAATTTTAGGTTTTTTTACATTTGAGGTTTAGGGTAAATTATATTTAAGAGTAAATTATATTTAGATTTGAGGGTTTTTTTCCATGTTTAAATATAAGTAAATTATATTTAAGTTTAATAAAACTCATTTAAATTTAATAAAATCCTAAACCGGTCCAAATAGGATCGGACCGGTCCGATCCGGGTTCCGGTCCACCATTTTTGGTGTTCCGGTCCGGGTCGGTCCGGTCCGGACCGGGTTTGGACCGATGCTCAACCCTACATATTTGAGGGCACAATTTTGCACTATGTTGATGCACAAGTGGTCTCTTCCATTGACCCACCAGAGCTCCGATGTTGACCACTGTTGATCGGTGTTGATCGGCGTTGACCAGTCGTTGACCGGTGTTGACCAGTCGTTGACCGACCCTTGACTGGTCAGTGCACTAGCTTGTCACTTTGGATGTGCACCACTTTGGATGTGCACCATGTTATGAATATTTGTGCACCATGTTGGAAATGATTGTGCATCGTTTAAATAAAATACAAGTGTACAATTAAATAAAATACAAGTGCACCATGTCATAAATAAATATGCACCACATTATAATTAAATGTGCACCACATTTCATGTGTTTGTGCACTGAGAATGTTCATATGTTTGTGGACTCCAATACGAGTGCCCTACTTAATAAAAATTGGGTGCACAATTTAACATATTATGGTGCACACTTCAACAAACTTTGGTACACAAACTCGTACAACTTGGTGCACAAATATTGTGCACTACTATTATACTTAGAAAAAAACAAGTGCACTACTCAGTAAAATTCGGGTACACAACTTCACATATTTTGATGCACTTTTCAATAGACTTTGGTGCACAAACTCGTATAACTAGTGCACAAGACTTGTGATGCGTCCTTGGCCTCGATGTGTGTCAAGGAAGCCTCGAATGCGCGAATCTAGATCTTGTGATTAGTCCTTCTTCTCCGAGTTGAGGTTCTTCGACGAAAATTGGCTTCAAAGTGTTGATTCGGGCATATCTGTTGAGGGCTCAAAGAGATGAGCCGATCTTGTCATGTCACAGGTCTGGTGCTCATCGATGGTTGAAGTGACAACTGGCAAGTGATCTAAGTGTCGATCGACAATGGATAGATGGTAGAAGTGTCTACCGGCAAGAAAGGATAAAGAAGTAGAGATTTTGGTGACGCCAAGGTTCAATGGATGAGATAAACTCAACTTCTAGATTGAACTTCAAATGTGACGTACCCTTACAAATGAAGCCTCAGAAGGCTTAAATAGTACAAGAGCTCTCGTTGTGGGCCGATAGGCTTATTGGGCTAGCCCACTTAACATAAATGGAGCACACACCCAAAATAGTAATAACATAAAGAGGGATTTGCATAAAACCACCCCTTAAATAGGCCTATTTGCCCACAACCACCCGTTATACACGTAATTACTTGAGCTCACCCTTTAAATGCATTACGTTAGCGTTGCACCACCTATACCCCAAATCCGTCCATTTTCTTCGTTATCTGGTCTGCAATTACCATTATACCCCCACTTTATCCGGTTTTTGAGCGGTTCTTCCATTTTTTCAAGGGTTCGGTTTTTATTAATTAAAAACCAGATTTAGTGTTAAAAAAAACCCAAAATTGAAAACCCCCAAACTTCGTCTTCATCGAAGTTCTTCTCGGCACATCTCCGGCTTCTTCGATCAGACGAGCCCTTCTCGGCACATCTCTTCTTTGTATTTTCGGGCTAACAAGTTTATTTTAATATTTCTTTTCTCTTTCCCTTTTCTTTGTCTACTGCAAGTCTACAACAGAAAAAGCTTATCAAAGTGTCAACAATGGTGGATAAACCACATCAAAGGAGGTGGAGGCGAGGTGGCGGAGGGGAGGCAAGCAACAAAATGGCGGAGCCTCCAGGAGTTGTGGAGGCGGGCTCGAAGGCGGTGGAGGCGAGCGGTGCCGGAGATCAGTCGTCGGGTCGAGGGCCGTTTATCACCTTCACGGAGCCCTTGATTCTGTTTGACTCGCTGAAATTCCCGGTTGCCTTATGCAATTCTCCCACCTTGCAAACCGCCAGGGACTCAACTGCATATCTAACCTCATCTGAAGATATGGACCATGAGTTGCTGGCATTATTCGTCACCCCTCCCGCCGAGGATTTGTACCCACCAGGTCCGCCGACGCCTGCCGGAGGCGACCCCTTCCTCTCCGGCTGCTGCTGCTTCCTATTCCGCCGCCACAACAGGAAGAGGAATAAGAACAGAACGGGCAGCGCCACGACGAAGATGTGCCGAGAAGACTCCGGAGTTCGGGGATGTGCCGAGAAGAACTTCGATGAAGATCGAAGTTTGGGGGTTTTCAATTTTGGGGTTTTTTTTTTATTTTTAACACTAAATCGGGTTTTTAATTAATAAAAACCGAACCCTTGAAAAAATGGAAGAATCGCTTAAAAACCAGATAAAGTGGAGGTATAATGGTAATTGCACACTAGATAACGGAGGAAATGGACGGATTTGGGGTATGGGTGGTTCAGCGCTAACGGAATGCATTTAAAGGGTGGGCTCAAGTAATTACGTGTATAACGGGTGGTTGTGGGCAAATAGGCCTATTTAAGAGATGGTTTTCTGCAAATCCCTCTAACATAAAAGGACATAAATAACATTTTGAAGCATTATGGTTGGCAGTCAACGCCCTCTCGCTGCGCTATTAAGGTTGACTTTCATAAAGCGTTTGATTTGCTGAACTGGTCTTTCATTCTTAATATTCTGGTCCATATGGGATTCCCGCCTTTGTTTGTGTGATACCCCGTAATTTTTATAAAGTTAATTTGGGAATTTTTGGATTTTTCCCGAGCACCCGTTTAGTACGTCGGATTTAATACAGAGAGTTTAAGACATTCTGTAATGTGCTATATCTCTGTAATATTTTTCTCAGTGAAATAAAATACAGACGACGTGCTTTGGATGTTAATTACTCGTTCGTGTACGATAATTTTTATCCCGGGTTAATGTCTTGCTCATCCAAAAGCTGAATGGGCGGGAAAAGGCAAAACGGCGACCGCCGTACAGTCACGGCGCCCGCCGTCGCTGGGCCCGATGTTTCAGGCCGTCGTCTCCTACGCTGGGCTCGCCAGAGCTAGGAACGGCGCCCGCCGTAGGCAAAGTTGCGGCGCCTGCCGTGATTACCCAGAGGTCTTTAACCGATGGTCGCCGGCGTGGTTCTGGAAAGCGCCGAACTAGCTTTCGTAGGCCCATCTTCGTGCTCCCGATGCTTTGGCTATAAAAGGAGGTGTTGGGGAAGGGATTTGAGCGATCCCAAACACCGAACCTCTGCCAAATTTTCGTGTCCTTGGAGTTGTGTTTCGCCGGAGTTCGGAAGCTCTCGTTGGTGTCGTTTGGTGGTGTTTCCAGAAGCCCTTTAGAAGCCTTTTGGTTGCCTTTGGAGGTCAGAACCCTGGCAAGGCATAAAGGGGTCGAAACACGCATCATTTGGGTGAGTTTTCTCGCCGCTTCTGTCGTCTGAGTTCTTCATGGCGACCGCCGCGTTCTTCACGGCGACCGCCGCGTTCTTCACGGCAACCGCCATGATGAACTGCGGCGACCGCCGCCAAGAACGGCGACCGCCGCCAAGAACAGCGACCGCCGCCAGTGCCCAGAATGCCTTCGTGGCTTTGGCTTGGTTGGTTGTCGTCGTGGCGTCGTTTCTTTTGGTTCCTTTCGTCTTTCCTTAGATTCGTACTAGTTTATGTCGAATCTAACTTGGGGTTTCCTTATGGGTCGACTCGAAGGTCGTTGTGCTGTCGGAGCTATACCTATGTCGAGCCCGGAATCCCGTTGTCTCTGCTTTGTTCCAGATCTGCGGACTAAGGCAAGTGGCGGTTCGCTCTTGCTCATCGTTCCATATTTACATTAATTATCAGTTGTTTATCTGAGTAACTAATTTGGAATGATTACTGTGTTTGTCTGGAAATGGTTTTATAAACTGTTTTGGAAAATCATATAATAGGTTGTATATCTGTTAGAACGACGCTATTATTTATAATCGCCTTCCGGGCATTTATGTGGATTTATCCAGAACTGTTGTTTTGTTTGGGAACTAATTTCATAAATAAACGTGATTAAAGTAATTTTATGATAGGTTGTATATCTATTAGAACAACGCTATTATATGTGATAATTACTGTGATGGTATTGTTGTGAAATTAATCTTAATGCTAGAATAGCATGTGGGTTAATAGGAAAACTAATCCAAGTAAGGATTAGTTGTTTATATTATCTCTATGTTTAAGTTGATTGCATGGATGACTTTAATGTGAATAATTGCTCTGTTAGACTGTTTAGTTAACACGAGTGTTTGTGGGAACGTTAATCCAAGTAAGGATTAGTCGTTTCTTTATAACTTAATGTTCGTAAGAACGCTAATCCAAGTAAGGATTAGTCGTTTCTTTATAATTTAAAATGCGTGGGAACGCTAATCCAAGTAAGGATTTGTCGTTTCTTTAAATCGTAATATTCCTCAGGATAATTTCCGAATAATAATTTAAGGGTCATGACCTATGCTTCTTATCCACCTTTAAGGATCTGAAGTGTTTAAGCGCCTCGCTAGCGCCAGTGGATGAGCTTAATAGCAGTCCTGTGTATTAAGCACCTAGCTAGTGCAATTGGGGTGGACGTAATTGTCACCCTATAAATTAAAGTGTAAGCGATGTGGCAGTGCAATCTGGGTGAACATAAGATCACCCTATGTAACAATAACTTTTGTTGTTCTCGGAATAATATTAAGCTTTGTGTGTGCGTGTGTGTGTGTGTGTTTGTGTGTTGTATTAATTTGGATCGACATAATTGTCACCCTGTGATTTAAACTTTGTGCCGCGCTTAATAATATTAATATATTTCAGTAATGTGTGTTTTATAATTAAATAAGATATGTGCCCGAGTGCATATAATTAATAAACGTTTGGCGAGTAGTGCAGCTAAGTAAATAGTGCAGCTAGGAAAGCTCGTCTCAACTTTGATCATAGTACGTTCTCTTTCCGATCTGGAATCGCTGTAAGCGGTGAGGTTGGTCGTGAACCGAAGCATATTAGTCAGTTTTTAAATTTTCGTTATGTGGTTCTGTAAGATCCAGACTTGAATGTAGTACGTTCTCTTTCCAATCTAGATTCGCTGTAAGCAGTGAGGTTGGTTGTGAGCCGAAGCATCTCAATCAGCTTTTAAATCATTGTTGTTTGATTCTGTTAAACATTCCAGATTTGTCATATTTCCTTAAAGACTCAATCTCTTGTAGTCTCTTTTCGAGTCGATTTCTGTGAAGATTAAGTCTTCCAGAATCTTCTCTTGTGCATACCTCTTGTTGTTATTCCGTGAAAGTGTCGGGTTATGTATCGTCCCTTCGGTTATTATTCGAGGAACAATGATAGTAAACGGTTATGATCACTCGAACCACTCTGCTTTTTACCCTTGCTAGTCTATTCAAGTAGACTAACCCACGAACTTTGTTCTCTGCATGTGGGCTGGTGTCATCCGTTCAATTCGGCACATCAGATAGAGTGTAGATGAGAAGACTAGAAGGACTATGGAGTCGACGGTGGTTTTTCGACGTTGTTAATAATTTCTTTTAATCAGGTTGAGATTCTTGGGAGATGACCATTGTGGTCAAGATCCTTGTTTGTAATATCTTTTATAAGACTTTCGTTGTACTTTGTTTAAACTCTGTGTTTGTCCTATTCGGGATTGGGATGTAATCCCGGGACTCATGTTTTATATAAATAAGGTTATCATTTTGTATCATTATATTTCATGAATTGTATTTAAACGGTAAAGCCTTGGGTGATCTCGGTAAGGAACATTGGGGTCACTGGCGGTAATACCTTTCCAAAAGGGTTAAGTTTTGGGGGTGTTACAGTTTGTACACTGGATTACAAGCTGCATTACTACCCCTTCTTTTTCTCTGGTTGTTAATGGAAGCCTGGAGGGGCACTTTAGGGGTGGCCGTGGTATTCGGCAAGGGGACCCAATGTCGCCCTATCTGTTCTAAATTGCAATGGAATATCTATCTCGCATGCTTAAGGGGCTGCCTGAGAACCCACTCTTTCGGCACCACCAACACTGTAAGTCCCAGAACCTTACTCACCTTTCCTTTGTTGATGACCTTATTATTTTTTGCAATGGTGACAATGACTCAATGATGGCTATTAAAAGTATTCTTGATGATTTTGGGCGTCTTTCTGGGCTTGTTGCTAACCCGAGCAAAACTCAAATCTACTTTGGGGGGAACTATGAGAACCATAAGCCTGCCATACTGCACAATTCACTATTCTCTGAAGGAACCCTGCCCATGACCTACTTGGGGGTGCTTGTGGGTTCAAAGAAGCCAAAGCTGAATGAGTTTGCTCCTCTTATTGAGAAATTGACCTCAAGGGTCAAGTCCTGGACTGCCAGGCATCTGTCTTATGCTGGTCGGGTCGAGCTTATTCGGGCTATACTGTATGGGTTGCAGAATTTCTGGTGCAAAGTCATGGTCTTCCCTGCAAATGTTCTCAAGCGAGTTCAGTCAATCTTGAGATCCTTTCTTTGGACTGGTGGCCTTGACTCCCGACGCAGCCTTGTCTCTTGGAAAAGCATCTGTCGGCCTAAAAGCGAAGGTGACCTGGGCTTCAAGGAGTTGCTGTCTTAGAACAAAGCCTCCATGACTAAGTCAATCTTTGATATGGCTACCCCCAATAGTAGTATCTGGTACTTTTGGGGAACTAACAAGCTTCCTCTTGGCAACACTATCTGGGAATGCCATGCGAAAGTCAGTGATAGCTGGTGTTGGAAATCCTTGTTAAGGATTAGAGATGACCTGCTCTCCCATGGACAACCGCAACAACTAGTATCTTTTCTTATCCTCCCATCTGACAAGTTCAACTCTGTTGCAGCCTATGATCTATTTCGGCCTCGTGGCGACCTTGTCAATTGGAGTCCAATTATTTGGAAAGGCTTGCACACCCCTAAGTCATCCTTTATTTCTTGGCTTGCGCTCAATGAAAGACTCCCTACCAAGGATCATGTGAAGAAATGGGTGCCTATATCAGATGAAACTTTCCCTCTCTGCTTGCATGACAATGAGTCGAATGCGCATTTCTGGAGCAGCTATAGGTATGTGTCCCTCTGCCTTCGTAAACTTTTATATTGGCTGCATTGGACCCCTGGAAACAACATTGCTAGCATTCACCAGTGCATTGCCGATCTCGCCCTCACCCCTAGATTCAAGGAGGCTGAATTTGAAACACGCAAGATGGCTATTACCACATTTATTTATTGCATCTGGAGCAGCAGAAATAGTGTCGTCTTCACTGATACTCTGGCATCTATGAGCTCCCTTTTTGACAGAGTTACTGACACAGTAACTAGGGAAATACTCGCCAAATGGAAGAAGTATAACAGCAAGACGATGCTTTGGCTTAGGAGGCTTCATATCATGTAATCTTGTGATCTTGCACTTTCGAGCTTGCTCGATTAGCTCATCTTGGTCTGATTCTCTTTTTGGGTGTTTTTTCCTTATAACTCTAACCACTGCGGAATGCAGTGCTTTTGTAATTATGTTGCATTAGCAGGCTGTATCTCCTTCTCTATTCTTTATATATGATTTACCTTCTTCAAAAAAAAAATATAGCAAGTTCTAATAATGGAAATATAAAATTAAAAATAGACTAAGTGCTCATAATTGCCAAGGGGGTCGTCAAGGGCGCGACCTTGC
The DNA here is from genome assembly GCA_027886185.1 of Rheum nobile. Lineage (NCBI taxonomy): Eukaryota > Viridiplantae > Streptophyta > Magnoliopsida > Caryophyllales > Polygonaceae > Rheum > Rheum nobile. The sequence continues at coordinate 1,728,229 of WOAB01000003.1, forward strand.
AGGACTAGTTGTAGGCTCGTTGTTGGACGGGTAGGATCGCATCATTCTCCCTCCCTTAGAATCGAAGTGTCCTCACTTTGAGCGTGTGAGGGCCGGGGAAAACATGCAATCAACAGCAATGGTGGCACAAGCAACTTGGTGCGGAGTCGACTTGTGAGCTTCACTAGGCACAAGAAGATTGTCTTACAAGGGAAAGGTGTTGGAGCGATCGACGCGCTGAGACGATCGTCGTGCACGGCACCCATGCTGGAGCAAGCATCGATGGGGAGGCAGAGGCAATCACGAGCGTTGGCGATGCAGGTGTGGGCGCCACAAGTTGGGACAAGCATCGGGGCAGACGTTGCTTGAAGCACTGGCGTGAGCACCTTGCTAGACACCGGGGCGTCCTGCGCTGGAGGTGTTGGTGCAAATTCTACAGGAGCTGGAGTGGGAGCGGGTGCTGGGCTGGGAACCGAGATGGGTCGTTGGCTTTGGCATTGAAGTTGTTGCCGTAGCGCCTCAATCTCGACGAGGGCCGCCACATAGTTGGCCGGAGGCGCAGGCAAGAACGTTGCGGTGGTAGCCGGTGATGCAATTGGCGGAGCCGGCCTTGTCGCTCTCGGTTGTGCCCGAGTGCGCTCGAAATGGTACACATTGGAGCGCTTAAGGGAGTGCACTTTGGTGTACTTGCGGCGCTGCGGTGGTGCATACTCTCGGCACATCGGTGGTGTAACACCCCCAACTTATTGTCGGAAATGTCACACGCCAGTGACCTCAGACGTTGTTGTCCGATGTCACCCAAGGCTTTAATCGGAACAATTAATCTTAAATAAACACAATTAAATAACGGAAGGTTAAACAGCGGAAGACATTTGCATATGAAACTCAATACTTTTATATTAAAAGATCTCTCATCAAACAAGAGAAGTTTTTTTACAACAGAGTAAAATTACAGCGGAAGACTTTAAATTACACAGCGGAAGACTTCAAGAACAAACCTAATACATGACTAGGTTATAAAAATACATTTAAAGTAATACTTAACGACTTTGAAATACCGACACCGAAATCTGCAACTGTAAGTCTCTTCTTCAACGGTTACTTCAGACTTCTGTGACCAACCACTGATGTGCCGTATAGGACGGATGACATCAGCCAACCATGCAAGGAATAAAACCCGGTTGGTTAGTCTAATGAAAGACTATGCAAGGGTAGAAAACAGAATGGTTATGGTGATCGTAACCGTTTACTATCATTGTCCCTCGAATAACAATCGAAGGAACGATATATAACCCGGAACTTTCACAGAATGATTTAAGAGATAGTTGTATTAGGTTAGACCCATCGCTTCTCGAATGAACGTCGATGACGATAGTAAACCTCAATACTTCTACGGAAAGATACACAACAGAATGATCAAGAGAAGACTCCTAAAGATCGAGTCTAATGGAAACGTATGAAGAGAAGACTCCAAGAGATTGAGTCTTATCGGAAAGTATGACAAGTGTTCGGGAACATAATAATTATTTCATACAAGCGTTTAAAAAGACTTGACCATTTGGGTCCACGACCAACCTCACCGCGCAATGCGAATTCAGATATGGAAGGAGGACTTACTCTGATCGAAGTCCAGACGAGTTTCCAAGTTGTACTTCTTGCCCAAGGTTCATTAATTATGTGCATAGCGGCACTCATCTTATTTTAGTGACAAAGCATACATTCACGTTATAAGCTTTTAAATATCATCTCTTCGCGAGAGATATTGAAGGGAATAAATCCTGAGAATCGGCACCAGTTGTGTGCACAAACCCTGAGTAAGGGTATGGTCATGACCAAAGAAAGTACTAGGGAAATAATCCTCCTAGCACCAGTTATTAAGAAACAACTAGACCTCGCAAGGTACATAGCGTTCCTACGAATACTCGTTCTAACTAAACAGTTAAAACCATATCATAATCCACATCAATGCCATCATGGCAATAACAGATATAATAGCGTTGTTTCTAGCAATATATACAACCTATTATAATATATGTATTTTAATCATATCATTTATCAAATCTATTCCCAAACGAAAACAATAATTCATCCCAATTTAATTAACAATTAAACACTTGATAATTATTGGAAATATGGAATGATAAGCAAGAGCGAACCGTCACTTGCCTTAGACTAGACGAACGATTGACGAAGACGGGTTTCTGGGTCCGGAACAGGAACAGAACTCGGATTACAGATTCTTATGGAACGACCCATAACGAAACCCTAGGTTAGATTCGATAATAAACTATACGAATCTAAAGAATGACGAACGAAATCTAAAGAATGGAAGTCCCGACCGAGACCGGATCGCCCAAGGCAACGACCGCGATTGCTAAAGCAATCCGCGGTCGCGGCGGGCACTACCGCGGTCGCGGTCGTCGAGGATGAATGTCCGCGAGCACTGGTGACAGCGGTCGCGGACGCGGCCGACATTGTCACTACCGCGGTCGCGGTAGTTCATAGCCGCGATTGCGGCTAAGAACTCCGGCGACCCAAAACAATAAAAACTCACCGGCGATGACTCGGACGGGCTCGATTCGCGGCGGGTTCCACTCCTGGGCACCTTGCGCCTCCAATGCACTGCTCCTTGGCCACCACCACCTCCGTCGAGGGCTCCGGCGACTCCTCAAGAATTCCGGCGAGAGCTCGAAGCTCCGGCGACTATGGAAACGAGAGTGAGAGGGGAGATCTCAGATCTGGGTGCTCAAAACCCTCCATTTCGGCCTCTATTTATAGCCAAGGAGGAGAGCCAGCCCCGACAAGATCAACGGCGACGACGAATGCGTGGCTCGCATGCCCGACGGTGCACTCTGCACATTTCCGCGGTCGCGGTGGGTTCTGCCGCGGTCGCGGAAAATTCAAGCCCAGCTCCTCTGGGAGCTATTATTCTGCGGTCGTGGAATTGTCCTTTTCGCGTCTATTTGCCCGGGAAAAGGTTTGGCATGGGTTTAAAACCCCGGATCTTAAATATTTGTACCCAAACAAATATTCTAAACCTCGATAATACGTCGAATGTATTTTCCAATGCTCTGGGAATAATACAGAAATCAAACATGATACAGAAATTCCTAACTTCGCTTAACGCGTCCCGAATAATTGACGAGGGTTTGAGAAATTACCCAAATACCCTTACTAAAAATGAGGGGTATTACAGGTGGAGAGTACTGGCGCCGGGGTGGTGGTCCGTAGTCACGGAGCGGCGGTATGTACCAGGGGTCGGCCGCTAAATGAGTTCATCGTCGTCGTCGAACTCGTCGTCGTCGCTGTCATAGCCCCATGGTGGGCGCCAACCTGAATGTCGGTGAGCCATTGACGCGGTATCTATGCCAAACAATCTCAAGGCGAGGATCAAGAAGCACAAAATGTATTCAAAGCATAAGCAAGCAAGCAAGTCAACTTAAACTCAAACAATCGAGAACACTCGTGAGTGAATAATTTGGCTAGGCCGTGAGGGCGATGAAGCAATATAAATCAAGTATACACAATGCAATCGAACAAAAAATTACAATTTTTTTTGTTCACTTTTTTTTTTTACTTCGGATTTTTTTTATCCGAATTTCCTTTTTTTTTTAATGTTGACCTTTTTTTAAAAATTAATCTTGAAAATAATAATATGCATGAGCCGTACACTAGACAAGAATGTCAACATGCAATAATTAATCATTAAGATTATACATGATATACTTAACAAGATATGCTTGATATAGAATCGGTGGAGATTTGGGAAGACTAGGTGAGTTGGCTGATTTGTATTCTGTAAGGGAAGGACCGATATATATGGGATAGGTTGGTTCGGTTTTGGAAAGGTTTGAATTTTAAAAAAAAATTTGAAAAGTCAAAGGCTACAATTGTGGGATTTGATGGAATCTTGGCCGATGAAGATGAAGTTAATTTTGGCTTCTTTTCTTGCTAGTACGCAGCAAGGAGGAGGTTGAAGAAAATGGTGTAGGCTGATTTTTTTTGGAGGAGATGGTTTTGACGATGGTGGGCGCGGAAGTTGGAGATGAACGAGAAAATTTTGACGAAAGCGAAGGGTGTTGAGGGTGGTGGATTGGTAGATGGATAGAGTGAAACTTAAATACAAGATAATAGAGTGACTTATAAGATTATTGGCGCTCTGATACCAATTGATGCATCATTGGCCTCGATGTGTGTCAAGGAAATCTCAAATGCGCAGATCTAGATCTTGAGATTAGTCCTTCTTCTCTGAGTTGAGGTTCTTCGACGGAAATTGGCTTCAAAGTGTTGATTCGAGCAGATCCGTCGAGGGCCCAAAGAGATGAGCCGGTCTTTTCAAGTCACAGGTCTGGTGCTCGTCGATGGTTGAAGTGGCAACCGGTAAGTGATCAAAGTGTCGATCAACAATGGATAGATGGTAGAAGTATCTACCGGCAATAAATGATAAAGAAGTAGAGATTTTGGTGACGCCAATGTTCAATGGAGGAGATAAACTCAACTACTAGATTGAACTTCAAATCAAGGTTATCAGGATCGGGATCCTAGGATCGGTCCGATCGGATCGCAAGGGGTCTTTTGGATCGGATCGTAAAATCGGATCGAATGATCGTAAGATCCTACAAAGTTAATAAAAACATGTATATAAGGCTATCTTGTAAATAACCAGAATTGTTAAATGTAGGTAAATTATTATTTTTAGTCATGATATTTCAAATAAATAGCTAAAGTAGACAAAAAACAACAACATATATTGTACATATATTAAATTAGGACTAAAAGACTTAATTGATTAAGCAAATAAAAAATGAGAATTCGATTAAATTTGTTAAATTTTGGCCTAAATAAAGCTGAATTGGGATGGAGAAAAAAGTTGATTTCCCGCTCTCGGTCTGAAGCGATTTCTTGCCGGAGAAGTTAGCAAACCGCTAGGCTGATTTCGACGGAAATTGATCGCCGATGAGTTCTCCGGCGGGCGTGACAACACGTTTTGGAAAGAAGCATGGTCGGGGAGGTAATACAATCACAGGTTCGAAATCTCTCGATCTGAATCTCTTTGACAAATCTTCGGCGATGAGTTTAGAAATTCCGATTCCGATTGCAAAATCGATTCCTGTTACTTCTGAAAGTTCGATTGTGAATTCGGTTGATTCTGGTTCTTCTTTGTCTAAATCTAAGATTCGTTAGGCTAATCTGATTGTAGAGTTGCCTGATTTGTCTAAATCAGTGGAAATTGGGACTGGTGGAGTTCATAAATCTGATGTTGCTCTGGAGAATGTGATTGATCTTGAATCTAAGAAGTCTGTAACTGAGAATATAGAGATTCCGAGGACTCGGAAGCGGTCTCTTACACATAAACTTGATAAAATTGAATTAGAGGATAAAGACATTTATGTCTTCTCTGATGAAGAAGTAGAAACGGAAGTTGATACTTGGAAATTCACTCTAATTGGAGGGATCCTGGGAAAACAGTTATCCTTTGATGAAATGTCTGATTTCATGAAGCAGAATTGGGGAGAAAACTTGCCTGAGGCTCAGATGAAAAGGAATGGTATATGGACCTTTAGGTTTAAGTGTAGTGAGCACTTGGACTGGGTTGTGAGGAATGGACCTTGGTTAGTGGATGGAATTAAGCCTCTTACACTGAAACTATGGTCTCCAGGGCTAGCAGTTGCTTGGTCTAGCTTTGAGGAAGTTCCTGCTTGGGTTCAAGTTAGGGATTTGGATCCCATATTCTTTTCTAGACATATGTTGAGTGTTATAGGAAGTATCATTGGCCAGCCTGTGTGCATGGATGAATTTACTGCTAAAGGTAGGAAGGTTTCTTATGCTCGATTACTTGGCATGGTCAAGGTGCAAGATATTCAAAGGGAGGCAGTTGTCCTTAAGGGATCAGATGGGAAGGTGTATAAGTATAGGATCTGGTTTGAATGGGTGCCTTGGTACTGTGCAAAATGTAATGTGTTTGGGCATGATGATAGAGGTTGCTGGCATCAGAAGCAGAAGAGTATGGCTAATAAGACTGCAAAGCAGCAAGGGGAGACTCATGGTGACAGAGTTTGGGTGAAAAAAGGAAGTAAAGCTCAGGAAAAGGGGCAAGTTTCTACTATTAATCTGAATTCTGGTTCTTCTGCCAATGAGGAAATAGGTAGAGAACAGAGTCCTAAGAGGAGGGGGCTTAATAAAGAAGGCATTAGCAAAGGCTCAATTCAACAGAAGAGTGGTGTTGAAGGTACACAGGCCCTGGGACAGAAAAGTAAAACTAAAAATAGTCCTTTTAGCTCTGTCCTAATGAATTCTCAATCTGGTGCTCCATCCATTACTGAAGGAATTGGGAGTGGTAGCAGCTCCAAAAATAATTCCCATGGATGAAGTAAGTTTTGGTGCTTGGAACACTAGGGGTTGTTGCTCTTCCCCGCGAATAAAGATGATTAGAGACATGGTTAGGAAGAATAGGTTGTGTGTTGTTGCTTTTTTGGAAACTAAAATTCCAAAGTATAAGGAAATGGATGTGGCCAGCAGATTAATGAAGCAATGGCCTTATGTGACTAATAGCTCTCCATCTGAGAGAGGTAGAATTTGGTTGATGTGGGATTCTGCTATTGTTAATGTGTATGTGCTTTACTCTTATAGACAATTGATTCACTGCCTAGTAGCTAGTAAGGATGGGCAAATCTCTTTCTATGCTTCCTTTGTTTATGCTTCTAATGATTTGGTAGGCAGAATGGATCTTTGGAAAGAATTGGAGAACACAGCAATGATAGTTGTTGGGCCTTGGACGATTGTTGGTGATTTTAATTGTATACTATGTCCTGCTGAGAAACTCTCTTATAGGCATAATGTGTGTGTTAGTAATGAATTGGTTGAAGTTTTGGATAAGTTGGAGTTGCAAGACCATGCTTTTTCTGGTGCTAAGTACACTTGGAGCAATCAACAGGAGAGGATGGACAGGATTGCCTGCAAGCTTGATAGAATGTTGATCAATAAGGATTGGGACAATGCTTTCCCTAGGTCTAGAGTCTTTTTCTCTGATCCAAATATTTTTGATCATTCACCTTGTGTGGTGCAGTTGCATCCTACTATTGGGATTAAGAGAATTCCTTTTAAATTCAGAAATTTCTGGACTAAAGAAGAAGATTATGAGGTGTTGATAAGGACTGTTTGGCAAAGGCCTATTCTAGGTACTGCTCAATTTGTGGTTGCTGAAAAACTTAGAAGGGTGAAAGCTGAATTGAAGAATTGGCAAAAAGGGAGATTTAGGAAGCTAGAAGTCATGGTTGAAGATTGTGTTGAGAAACTGAAAGCTGCAAATGAGTCTCTTCAAACTGATTTTTCTAGCCTTATGAATCAACAAGCTGTCTCAGATGCTAAGAGTGAGCTCAACCTTAGGCTGGATCAATTGCAAAGTTTTACTGCTCAGAGGGCAAAGATTGACTGGATCAAATTAGGAGAGAAAACATCTTCTATGTTCTATAATGGCATTAAATCTAGGAGAGCTAGATGCACCATCTTTACCTTGAAAGATAGTGTTGGAAGAGCTCTGGAGAGGCAAGATGAAATTGAAAAATAAATTCTGGATTTTTATATTGGTCTATTTGGCACTGCTGGTCCGCATATTGCTCTCAATTTTGATAGTTATGATGGTGCTAGGGTCAAGTCCGAATGCCATGATAGTTTGTGTGAGCAGCCCAGTCCTCAGAATGTAAGAGATGTTGTTTTTGGTATGGGTAATCTGAAATCTCCAGGTCCTGATGGCTTTAGGAGTTGGTTTTATAAGAAGGGGTGGGAAACCATTCAAAATGATGTTTTGGCAGCTATTGGTGAATTCTTTAGAAGAGGGAGACTTTTAAGACAAACAAATGCTACCTTTGTTTGCCTTATTCCTAAAATTGATCATCCCTTTTCTGTGAAAGAGTTCAGACCTATTTCATGTTGCAATACAATGTTGAAAATTATTTCTAAGGTCCTGGTACTGAAGTTGAGGCCTATACTTGATGAAATTATATCTATTAATCAGGGTGCTTTTGTCCCAAGGAGATCAATAACTCATAATATGGTTGTTGCTCAAGAACTGGTCAAGGGTTATGATTGTACAAGGATTTCCCCTAGGTGTATGATTCAAATTGACCTGCAAAAGGCTTATGATTGTGTGTCTTGGGATTATCTTGAGGAAAGATTGATATTTCTTAACTTTCCAAGGCAACTTATTTTGTGGATTATGGAATGTGTTCGGACTCCTTGCTTCTCTGTGATTATTAATGGAGAAGCAAAAGGATTCTTTGAAGGGAAGAGAGGGCTAAGATAGGGTGATCCTCTCTCTCCTTTCCTCTTTGTCCATTGTTGGGTAGGATCGCATCAACTTGTGCATGTGTTCGTATTTTAAGAAGAGTTCTCACTAGATCCATTTACTATATATGTATATCCCTTTCTAGATATAAGGAAATTATCCATTATCTCATTTCTCGAGAAAATACACACATCACACCAAAATACCCTAGGGTCGGGCGAACCTCTTGCGAAGGAAAAGCTTGGAGCTTTCATCCCATTCTAGCAAAAGTAAGTAAGGCGATCTAGTACCGTGCTCGTGTGGATCAAATAGAGGAGTCACACTTGAATCTCTCATCTCCAAATTGATCTTAACAAGAAGATTTGCATCAAAATGTATGTTACTCTTCTCTTATATGTTTCATCTTGATTTATGCATGAGATCCTAAGGTAGCTAAGTTGAAAAAATATTTTTTTGAAACCCCTTCACTTATAACTAGAGGTGTCAAACGGGTCGAGTTCGGGTTTAAGCGTACCGGGTCGGGTCAATTACGGTTCGGGTCGATTGCAGGTCAAGATTAGCGGGTCGATTGTAGGTCGGGTTGTTGCGGGTCAGGTACGGATCCGGATCGATCCAGCGGATCGAGAGCGCCTTGTCAAAAATTTATAAAATGAATATTAAAATAATATTTTAATTAAAACAAAAAATAATAAATTAAAAAATTATTATTATATAATATTTTAATAATAAAATATATCATAATATTTAATATATAAAATATGAACGCATTTGTATTGACCCAACAGGTCAATGACCCAACTCAGAAACTTTTGGGTCGAACGGGTCGGGTCACTTTTGACCCAATACTTTTCGGGTCAGATCTGAACCCAAAAAACGCGGGTCGGATCGAGTTTGCGGGTCAGATCAAATTTTGACAGTTTTACTTATAACACCTAAATTAGAGTCTTACCCAACATAATTTATGTATTATGCCTTCCTATTTCTCACCTCCAAAATTGAAAGGAACGCCACAAACACATGTCAAGTTCTTTTTTCAAAATCATTATGCAACATGTAAGCAATTTGAAATAGCAGCTAGCAAAAGTCTTCAATAGGAATCAATAAAAATTATGATATTTTGCAATTTACTCATCATTTAATAAAATTCCAAAAAACTTACCAATAAGATGATGTGAAAGTATCGCTCTCTTGAGAAGTGAGATCGATATATTTGTAAAAGATGTAATATATACATGTCGGAAAAAAAATGACACGATAGATTTTTTTCAAACAATGCCTTTTATGAAAATATTTGCATGGGGCACGCGCGTCCTTGAAATGATTTATGCATAAGTTTTTGTTTAATTGTGCATAAATATTGACTTAAATGTGTATTGACATAAATATTGACTTAAATCTGTCCTCTATCTGTTTATTCTTTAATCACTTTAACTATACGAAATACCCGACAAAATAGAACGATCTGAGAAGGGATATAATGAAATTCTTTGATTGGTTCTTCCCGTAGGAATGATTCTATTTTATTTGACTCATAGGTAGAACATCAATTAATTCTAACAAATAGAATATCAAAAAAAAAAAAAAATTCGAAATGCCTCGTGATCTTCAACCAATTATGTGCTTCAATATAATTACCAGGAGTAAGCGCTATAGCTTGTTTCCAATACTCAGCGGCTTGATCGAACCAAGCCTCCGCAATTTCAGAATCTCCCTGTCAAATGGCCTGCTCTCCCCGGTTGGACTATGGACTCCTTCCCTTAGAACCGTACTTGAGAGTTTCCTAACTCATACGGCTCAACAGTCAATTCTTTTGGTATCTGTTTTACCTACCGAACGGAATGAGATTCCGCATAGATCTATCTCGCTTTTCGGTTTCGGGGGTTTAACCAAAAGAAGTTAATCGCATGAGTTTCAAACTTGAATTTCGCATAGATCTATCTTTTATCCCACCTTCAAACGAATAAAGGATGGACATTTTCTCTTTTCGTTAACATTTTCTGCAAGGTAACTATCTCGGTTTCATATCCAAATTTATATAGAATTCTTGAAAAAGGCTTTCTTTCCTGCATAAGAAAGAAAAACTTACTATCTTTGGGATCTGATCCTACACCGGTGCTCAATACCTTAGTGGATCGCCTCTATTACATAAGCAGATTACTCACTTTTATCTATCTTCTATTATGTAGGGCATAAGTAAGCAGTTCTTAATGTATTGGCGCAAACCTCGTTAATTGATCTTTACGGTGCTTCTTCTCTATCAATTCGATTTTTTTATCCATAGAATAAAGTATCTAGGCATATCTTATTTCTTCATATTTTCGAATCATATGAAGTTTCGTTCCTTGCTACAGCTCATAAAAATCGTTGTTTTTGACGATGCATATGTAGAGAGTCTTTTTTCTTTCTTTTTTTACTAGAAGAATTTTTTGGTCTTTCCTTTTTTCTTTCTATAGTGGAGATAGTCGCACGTAATGACAGATCACGGCCATATTATTAAACGCTTGTGGTAAGAATGGGTTTCGTTCTAGTGCCCTAAAATAATATTCTAAAGCTTTCGTATGATCCCCATTACTTGTGTCAATAAGGCCTATGTTATAGAGTATATAACTTCGATCGTAGGGATCAATTTCTAGTCGCATAGCTTCATAATAATTCTGTAAAGCTTCTGCATAATTTCCTTCGGATTGACCTGACATCTGTTACGGTCGTCATTCGATTAAAAGAATCTCTGTTCCAGAACCGTACGTGAGATTTTCATCTCATACGACTCCTCCTTTATATGCATAATGATAATATTTCAATCGTTTTTGATTCCATGTATCGATTATTTTCATTATGAATTGAGCGGGGCTAGTGTTTTTGCACGAAATTTCTAGCCAACCTTCCTGCGCGAGAGCTTTTGTTAACATCAAACGTGTTGGTACTAGATAGAAATGGCAACTCCAACAATTTCTTTGTCCTCAACGCCCCCTCATTTCCAGGAATTAGTCACTTCAACAGTCTTTGATGGTTATATGGGTATCCAAGGTTTGAACGAGATGGATATTTGTTGTCTCAACCATTCTTTTAAGTCCCAATCCAGATAAGGAAGGGGTAAGTAATTTTTAACAAAGCTTTCGTCTTGTTGATTTCTAGATGTAATGATTTTCCCCTATGCTGCCTATTAGGACTAGTAGAGTGGGATTGACCTGTAATACAGAACCGATAGGTGTAACCTTTCGCTCAATGCTAAAATGGATAATGGAAGCATATGAGGCTGCATTAATCGGGGATACACGACAAAAGGAATTGTTCTATTTCTAAACTTCACCTTCAACAAGCGTAGATTTTTTTCAATAATCGATCAAAATAATAATAATAATATTTTTTCTTTCTATCCCGAATTTTTTGTCTTTCTCATAAGACTGAAAAAAAAAAAGAATCAAATCACACCATCTCTGTAATAGGTAAATGCCTCCTTTTCGCTTGAAGTTGTTGGAATTATTCGTAATAAAATATTGGCCACAACCGAAAAGGTCTTATCAATAAAATTTCCATTTATCTGTGATCTAGGCATAGGTAACCAATCCATTCTAAAATTCTTTTCATTCTCCCTAGGGGAAAAATAATCCTACAAAGAAAGGAATTGTACAATACGAAATAGCATAAAAAAGATTCATAAAAAAAAAATCAATATTTATCTCAAAAAAAATGTAAAGATACGAACCGAACCTTCTACTCCTACTCAAATTCAAAGACTCAAATTGCTCCTTTTTTTAGGAATAAAAAAAAATAGTTGAATACGATTCCAATCCAAATGTAGTATACCAATGGGCGAACTAGTCCTATTTAATCGAAACTGAAGAATCAAGGAATTTTTATTATAGATTCGGGCAAAAGACTTTTATTAAGTTTTGATCCAAAGAGGGGGGAAAGAATCGAATAATTCTTCTATGATGTAAATTAAATTCGAATAACCGTCTATTTTGTTTGTGTTATGTGCACAGTGAGTCGACGCTATACAATCAAATAGTCCCAGGATGGGTCATGAATTTGTAAAAGATCTACGAAATAATCGATTTTTTTGGTGAAAACTTTAAAGAAAGGAATTTTATAATTTTTATGGAATCGTCGTTTAAAGGGAATCATGATCGAAAGGTATCCATTAATCATAGTCTAAAAAACATAAACCCACCAATCCCTTGATTCCTTCCAACTAATTGATTGAATCCCCTATAACTATAAATAACATATAAGAAAAAGGCGGGAACATCATCTTTGCAAATACGAAAAAGATATTATTGGAATTCTAGTTATGGGAATGGATCTAAAAGTGACGATCCCCATTATGACCTTTACATGTACGATACTAAATCTAGTTTGAATAATCACATTAATAGTTGTATTGACAGTTATCTTCATTCTGAAATGCGTATTGATAATTCTGTTTTAAGTGATAGTGACAATTACAACGATAATTACATTTTTGATGAAAGTCAGACTACCGCTAAGACAAATGGTAGGGATAAGAATCTTGAGGTCACTAAAAAATACAGCAATTTATGGATTCAATGTGAAAATTGTTATGAATTAAATTATAAGAAATTGTTGAAGTCAAAAATGAACATTTGTGATGCATGCGGATATCATTTGAAAATGAGTAGGTGCACATCAATTTTCTATTGAACATGGTTTTTGAACTTTATGGTATGACTTTTGAAATGCAACTATTTTTGTCAAAACATGCATACAAAGTATTCTATATGTACATCTATTTTGTGAGTTTGGATCATATGCGGAGCACTCTTCCCGTGCGGACGTGCGGAGCATGCACTTTAGGGCCTTATTTGTGCACTTTAATGTCTTATTTGTGCACTTTTTCAAAAAAAAAAATCTTTTACAAATTGTTTTCCAAGCATTTTTCAAATTTTTTGCAAAAGTGCACAAATAAGGCTCTAAAGTGCACAAATAAGGCCCTATAGTGCATGTCCGCACGTCCGCACGGGAAGAGTGCTCCGCACCGGAACCGCACTCTCTATTTTGTATTAGGTTTACATATATTGTTTTTTGCATTGAAAAATGTGCATGACTTTTGTAAACTATGTGCTTGGTTTTATTAAGCATACAAGTTTTTATCTAAATTTGTATATAATTTGGTCTACATGCATGTGCATTTGTTGTATACTACTTGTGTATATATCGATTTTATTGAACATGTGCATGAGTTTTGAAAATGTGTGAACGACTTTTTAATGTGCATAAATCTAAATGTGCATACAAATTGGTCTAAATGTGCACCAATTTCATACTTAACTAGCATAATGTCCGTGCCAAGTACGGAATTGGTTTTATTAATTTTTTAAATTAATATGACATCATATTTCAGGAAGTTAAATTTGTTTTATGTTATTAAAAGATGATTAATTTTTTGTATGTTAGTGCTCATAAAAGTATTATAATATAGAAAATATATTATTAACCAAAAAGTACAATCATAGTTGCTCAAACCAGAGTTTGATGTTAAATAAAAATTAATTTTAGTTTTTTTAAATTGAATAATTAATTTTCCTTTTTAATTTTAAAAAAATCATTTTATATAAGTCTATTCAATAAGACTACTTATACCAATTAATTATCGTCCCATATTATAAAATATTTTACATACGCACCAACAAATATAAACCATTTTACATAAATATGTTTCAAATTTTGCTAGAACTATTTTATGAACTTTGTTTTTATTATCATATCTTAGTTTCTATAACTATTATGTTAAACTATCATACGATAAAACTTAATTTTGTAATATTTATTCTTTAGGTAAGACTTTCAAATCGGTTTCACCTTCTCATTTTGTAAGATTGATTTGTGAAATGCATATAAGAAGACTTTGTGCTAATTTTGAAATGTTCAATCTTTATAGATAATTTGTCGTGGTATTATATATTAATTGTGTATAAAACTAATTATTAAATTTATAAAAAATTAATTTCTAAAGAACATATCATTTTATAGGTTGAAAAGCAATTAATTAATTCATATCCAAAACATGTTATTCTAAAAATTATTTTTTTAATCTTGTTTTGGTCAAAATTATTTTTTATTCTTATTTACCATATTCAGATTTCATACTTGTATCTTAATAACTAAATTTATATCATAATTTAGATATTTGCTACCTAAGAGATATAATTTAATTATATTGTATTGTTTTTACCTTTTTAAATATGTTTATACTAATAATAATATTTTACTCAATATTATTACTTAATTCCTATAAATAATTCAATAGTAAATGCTATAAATAATGTAATATATATATATTAGAATGATATTTATCTTGTTTACGTAATAATTTTAGCAAGATATAAATATAAATTACTAAAAATATATTTTTAAATATAATATATATTTTAGAAGGATATTTATTTGATATGGTGGATGATGTAGCAAATTCATTTTTCTAGTTTTTTTTTAAAAGGTGAATGATGTGGCGACATAGTTTAGAGGTCAACACATAGACAATATGATAGAGATAGATCATTAAAAAAGATATATAAAATTTGATAAGATTTAATAGTTTGTTAGTTTAAATGTGTAAAATAAATAAAAGAAAATCAATATATATTAAAGATAAAATATTTAAAGTGCAACTTTATCTACAAATCATCAATAGATAATTTAAGATTTTTCTATCCTATTCGGATTAATTAATTTTGTTCACTTATATTTTATTTCCCTTTACTCTAAATCTCTGATAAATAATAATTTGAGGGTTTAGATTAGAAATTCAAAGTATTATATACATGGTTGAATTTGCATGCCATGCATGAGCATTATATATGATTTAAGCTTTTGCTTTAGTATATGTATAGATATAGATAGTAATAAATATAGATGTAGTTTTAATTTTTGGTCTTACGTATAAAATATATATAAGTTTAATTATAAATAAATTTATATACAATAAAGTGAAAAATATATAGTATATAATAAGAGGATCACACAATATATCAAATTATTTATAAATAAATTAAGGGAAAAGATAATGTGAGGATGAGGGCTTAGGAGAGGAGGGAGGATGCTCCAAGACCGTCGGATCAAGAAAAAGAGCGCCCAGATCAGGCAAGGAAAAAATTCGGATACAATTCGGCACGATCAAATTTTTCGCGAAAAAAATGCGTCCTACGTTGTTTTGCATGCACACACACATTGTTTTCATGTGCATACATAGGTCATTTCCGTATGCACACGTAGGTTATTTTCGTTGGTTTTCATATGTATGCACACATGTAATTTCATATGCGCTTTGAGTCATTTTCGCATGCACACATATGTTATTTTCATGTGCACACCTACGTTGTTTCACATACATACATAGCACGTAGTGCATTTTGTATGAACAAACATGTCATTTTCACATGCACACAATAGTATACTCCGTATGCAAACGGTAGTATACTCCGTATGCAAACGGTAGTATACTTCACATGCACATAGTCGTATTTTCATGTGCACACGTTTTGTTCATTCCATATGAACGCACACGTTTTATGCATGCACACAAAAATGAATTTCACATGCACACCGTAGTGTATTTGGCATGCAACAACAATGTATTTGGCATGCACACAAATCTACACTTCGCATGCACGCGAATCCTTCTTTTTCGCGAATAATTCGGCCGTGCCGATTTTTTGAAAAGCGATCTGGACACTTTGTTTGCTTTCCATCCGACGACTCTCATGCGTCCTCATTCCTCTCCTCCCTTCCCATACTCACCGGATCTCAACCAATAAATTAATATGAAGCTGATACGCTAATTCATCTCGTTTCGTATATATACAAATAGATATAGTTTTCAACTTTTGGTCAAACGTATAAATTATATATAAGTTTAACTATGAATAACTTTATATACAATAATGTAAAGTATATGTAGTATATAATATTAAAGAGGATAACCCAATATAAAATTTGTAAGAAAATAACATGGTAGTTTATAAAAAGTCCATATTTATAGCATAGTGGTTTATCAATATGGACAAACTTTTGGCTAAAACATTTGGACTGGATAAAAATAATACATAGACCAAATACTATCAATCTAAATTGGTTAAGATTTGATACAAAAAACTAAACATGAGAATGCGGTCAATGAGAATATTATAGTTTGATCTTTCTTTTTAAAGATGATGAGAATAGTATAGCTAGATGTTTTTTTTGTTAATATTTTTTAAAGAAAAAACTAAATTCAAATGTAATCTCAAATATATTTTATGAGATAAGGAAAGATATAGTTGTTTAAAGTAAAAAATAATATTGTTGAAGGATATTATCAAAATATACAAGATAATATCTTAGTGAAAAAAGATAATAGATTTGAATGACATGTACACTAAAATATTGTTAATTAGCTTTTCGGTTTGAAAATATATCCCAGTTTTAATTTTTATAATATCTTTTCAAAAAAAATCATAATATCTTTTCGAAATTTAAGTTGGATGATCTTTTTAATTAAATAAGTTTTATATATATAATAAAACCGGACCTACTGTCATAATTTTTTTTTTATAAAGGATGGATGATGTGGCGAATTATGATTGGATGGGTAATTACATGTAGGTGAATTGAATGTGGCGGATTATGGCCTCTCCTTTAGTATATATATATGTGCATAATATTTTTGAAAATGTGCATGCTTTTTAACTTTAAGTGCATGAACTTTAAAATGCATAGATGTTTGTCTAGATGTGCATAACTTCTAACTATATGTGCAAAGTCTACACTCAAAATAGCATGTGTATGTTGCTTGTGTCTTCATCCAAAAATACACGTTTTTTTCAAATAAATAAAGTGGGTGGTGATTTTTTCTGCCTTTTTGCCTTTCAAATTAAAAGAAATATCTAGCCTTTAATTTATTGAACCCGACGTCCTACGATGGTTCTAATTTCCCACTTGGGCGCCCGTTCTTTGCAATTTGCATTCTCAATTTCGTATTACATTAAGAATGCCACATTGGACTAGTCACGTTGAGCAATGAAGTAAGAATCACAAGCTCAACTCTTTGAAATGACACTTGAACTCTATAGATTAACTGTATAGAATGCTTCCATTAAGGCATTTACAAGCTACAAGGTTAACGCTATAATTTGTTCTTGGGCACCAGAAATACAAGTCAAAGGAGGTGATGGAGTCTGCTAAAAGAGCGTCAGAAATACAAGGGGTAGTTAGGGACGTTGATAGAGAAACAACATGTCTCGAATCAATCTCCACAATCAAGTTTGGGAGCCCCATAGCGACAACTATAGAAATTAACCCATAACTCATTCCGGAAAGGCGACAACATCGATCCAAGACAAGTTCGTTGCGACACTTCCAAGTGTGCCAATTCATATAGCCAGATAAAGTGCTCCACTTGTATGCACGCTTAATATTGTCAAAAATCAAGTCTTTGATATTCATGGAGGAGAAGAAAGATGGAGGGAGATTATTACCACTGAGATTAAGCTAGATGGAGCGAATATGAGCATTGTTGAAGTAGTTTGCTTTAATTTAGGAATAGAAGTCTTATTCTATTGGGTTTAGTTAGAGTATTTATCTGTTAAGAGTCAAAAGAGACATGTCAATCTCCACTTAGCCATTTGTATTGCTAGTGGGATACGTGTTCTTCATTTTCACTTGTTTCAGTTTTTGTACTGTCTATATTATGGCATATGGAATTCATTAATTAAGTAGTTCATTCAATACCATTTGAGAGTCTTTGAGAAAACTTCACATTTGGTATCAGAGCATAGAGTGATCACAGAGAAGAAAAATGAGCTAAGAAAAAACACTCACAAAAATTCCACACTTCGATGGTTATTACGATCATTGGAGTAAGTTGATGGAAAATCTTTTGTGAGCAAAACGTTTATAGAGTCTGGTAGTTGATGGATTCACTGAGATAGGAGAAGAAGTCGAGACAACTGCAGCCCAACAGAGACAAATGGAAGAGCTCGAGATGAAGGATCATCAGGTGAAGCACTACTATTCTAGGTGATTGATCAAACCGTGTTCGAATGAATATTGGGTCGTCGGACATCCAAGATCATCTGGGATTCAATGAAAATAAATTTTGGGGGAAGCGAGAGAGTGAATCGATCTCTTCTTAATACATTGAGGAGAGAATTCAAAGTCCTAGTCATGAAGTCATACGAGAAAATTGTCGATTACTTTGCAAGAGTAATGACAGTTTCCAACAAGATGAGGAGCAACGGGGAAGACATGCCATATTCAAAGATTGTCGAGAAGATCCTTTGAACCTTGACAGACAAATTCACATATGTGGTGGTTTCCATTGAGGAATCCAAAGACACGGGAAGCATATCTATTGATGAGTTGCAAAGCTCATTAGTTGTCCATGAACAAAAAGTTCAGAAAAGCAGCTTATGACGCGGATGATCAAGCACTCAATGTCGAGGATCAAACCTCGAACATGGGAAGAGGAAGGGGATCCTTTAGAGGCAGAGGTAGAAGGCAAACCTTCTTTAACAAAGAGTCGGTAGAGTGCTACAAATGTGATACCCCGTAATTTTGTAAGGCTATTTTGGGAATTATGGATTTTACCCGAGCGCCAGTTTGGTACGTCGGATTTAATTCTAAAGGTTTGAGACATTCTGTAATGTGCTCTGTATCTGTAATATTTTTCTCAGTGAAGAATTATACAGTCGAGATATTTTGGAAGTTCGTACACTTTCGTGTACGACTTTTATTAACGCGGGTTAAGATTGGTACAAGTTTATTGCCCAAGAGTTGTTATCTAATGGGCAATAGTACAAGATTCTTTATCCAAAGGTTTTTGTCCAAGAGCCATTGTCCAAGGGGCAAAAGGGTTTGGATATTGTCCAAGAGGCAAGGAACCCTAATTTCTTCTATAAATAGAGGTGTTGGGTGAGGGTGGAAGAGGGTGCGAAAGACGCGGAAGCGCTCTCAAATTCTCGACTCTAAAAAAACGCTCTCAAAGAAAACGCTCTCTCCAGGAATGCTCGTGGATCGTTGGAGGCTCATTTGGTGTCGTTTCCGGTGGCCAAGTGAAGCCTTGGAGACCCTCGGACGCCTAGAAGTAAAGCAAGGCGAAAGACGAGCCAAATCGAGCATCGTGGGTAAGATTTCCCCTCGTATTTTCAGTTTCTGTTCAGCGACGGCGACCGCCGCCAGGGAGACGACGACCGCCGCCAGGAACGGCGCCCGCCGTGGTGAACGGCGACCGCCGTGATGATCTTGCTCAACCGCCGGAGATGGAGGCCATGAGGCGGCGCCCTCCGTGGATGAGCGGCGCCCGCCGTGGAGGAGCGGCGCCCGCCGTGCTCGAGGCGGCGCCCGCCGTGATTGTTGTGGCGCCCGCCGTGAGTTGTTGTTGGCCGGGTTGATGTGTGGCTTCCGTAGCCTTCGTTCGGGTTTCGTTTCCGTCGATTCCTTTCGTCCTTTCATAGTTTCAGTACTGTTGTTTGTCGAATCTAACTTAGGGTTTCTGTATGGGTCGATCCGAAGGTACCGGAGTTGGCGGATTCGTCTCTGTGTCGAGCCCGGAATCCCGTCGTTAGACTTCGTTCAATCTCTGCGGATTCAGGCAAGTGGCGGTTCGCTCTTGCTCATCGTTCCATATTTACATTAATTATCAGTTGTTTATCTGAGTAATTAATTTGGAATGATTATTGTGTTTGTCCGGAATTGGTTTTATAAACTGTTTTGGAAAATCATATAATAGGTTGTATATATGTTAGAACGACGCTATTATCTGTGATCGCCTTCCAGGCATTTATGTGGATTTATCCTGTACTGTGGTTGTGTTGTAACTGTAAGTTAGCACAAGTATTTGTAGGAACGCCTGGATCCTGAGAGTTCCATGCGCGTTCCTTTATAACTGTAAGGGCGATGAAGACCCAACGATTGTTGAAGTTTGAACTCAGTGAGGTTCATTCTTTTAAAGGGCGAGCAAGACCCTGCGATAGTAGAAGTTTGGACTCTGTGAGGTTCATTCTTTCGATGTAGATTCAGAGGTTTGGACTCGGTGAGGTTCATTCCTTAGATATGGGTCCTGCGTGACAGGGACATATATTAAAAGCTTTTAATGTGTTAATCGTTTTGGAATTAAATAAGATAAGGTGCCCGAGAGCACTTAATTAATATACCTTTGGCGAGTAGTGCAGCTAAGTAAATAGTGCAGCTAGGAAAGCTCGTCTTGACTTTTGATCAGAGTACGTTCTCTTTCCAATCTGGATTCGCTGTAAGCAATGAGGTTGGTCGTGAACCGAAACATCTTAGTCAGTTTTTAAATCATCGTTATGTGGTTCTGTAAGATCCAGACTTGAATGTAGTACGTTCTCCTTCCGATCTGGATTCGCTATAAGCGGTGAGGTTGGTTGTGAGCCGAAGCATCTCAGTCAGCTTTTAATCGCTGTTGTTTGATTCTGTAAGCATTCCAGATTTGTCATATTTCCTTAAAGACTCATTTCCTTTGGAGTCTTCTTTCGGGTCGATTTCTGTGAAGATTAAGTCTTTCAGAATCTTCTCTTGTGCATACCTCTTGTTGTTATTCCGTGAAAGTGTCGGGTTATGTATCGTCCCTTCGGTTATTATTCGAGGGACAATGATAGTAAACGGTTACGATCACTCGAACCATTCTGCTTTTTACCCTTGCTAGTCTATTCAAGTAGACTAACCCACGAACATTATTCTCTGCATGTGGGCTGGTGTCATCCGTTCGATTCGACACATCAGATAGAGTGAAGATATGAGGAGACTAGATTGACTATGAAGACGACGGTTGTTTTTGGATGTTTTAATAATTTCTTTTAATCAGGTTGAGATCCTTGGGCAGGTGATCATTACGATCACAACCTTTTTTGTAATATCTTTGTTTAAGACTTCCGCTGTACTTTATTTAAACTCTGTATTTGTCCTATTCGGGATTGGGATGTAATCCCGTAACTCATGTTTCATTTGATTGATGTTTTGATTTGAATACTTTGATCATTATGTATCAATTGTATTCCATGAATTGTATTTAAACCGGTAAAGCCTTGGGTGATCTCGGTAAGGAACACTGGGGTCACTGGCGGTAATATCTTTCCAAATGGGTTAAGATTTTGGGGTGTTACAGTTGTGGTATCAGAGCTAAAGTTTTTAAAACGGGTTGGGTATTTGAAAACCATTTACTCGTTTTCGATTGAAAGGTATTTTCAAAAGGCTCTGAGTTTAAAAATAAAAACGGTGTTTTCATTTTCAACCGTTCATAGCATGTCTTCTGTACAGTCTGATATAATAAGCTTGCTTCTATATCTAGAAAGACTAATTCCTTCCCCGTTGCCCCGTTAGATATGGGTGCATTTTGTTCTCTTCAGAGGAACCCGGGAGAAGCCGAGGTGGTTTCGCCATCCCCAGTTAGGCTTGATTCCCAGTTCGCTCGTTGTGAGTTGAGGTTGTAGAATCTAGTAACTCGGTTTGAGTCCATCAATAGAAATTACCAAGTTGATCTATTCTAAGTTGATTTTATTACGATAAATATATCAGAATGATAATAATGTGATAAAATCCTTGGAATTTGATCGGTAAATAGATGGTGAACACGAGGAACGTTATCCGTACTGGTGCTGGGCCGAGTAATGACCCCAGACCAAACCCGAGGAATGTTGCAGACCCATCAGGAGAGCATGAGTCTGTCTTCAATAATAATCCAAGAGGCAATGGCCAAGCTCAGGCCGACGCTCCAGTTGTGCTCGATGCAGCAACTGTTACAGCTATTCGGGGAATTGTGATGCAAGCAATCGCCGATGCTAGGCAACCTGCCGCACCACAGGCACAAGGTGTGCCAATTCCTCTAGTGGTTCCTAGATATGAGGAGCCAGCTGTCTATGAACACCAAGAAGGAGCGGTCAGGAATAGAGGTGATTATGGCCGAGCACTGAAGACCATTAACTCTATGAGACCCGACAGTTATGATGGAAAAGGAGAGCCAGTCAGAGTGGCTCATTGGTTCTCACATATGGAACGGTTGTTTCGTAATGTTGAGTGCACTGAAGCAGAGAAAGTGCACATAGCTTCTCTACAGTTGAAGGAAGAAGCCAGTGAATGGTGGGAGAGTACCGACTTAGCTGATAGCCCAGTGTTGACCTGGTCAATGTTTAAGACCAAGATGACGGATCGTTTCTTCTCTCGAGCTATGAGGGAGGAGAAGCACAAGGAGTTCTTGTATCCTAAGACGGAAGGGTGGAAGGTGACAGAGCTCGCCACCAAGTTCAATCATTTGATGCAGTATGCTGAACCGCAGATATCCAGTGAGGCACAAAAGATCTGGTACTTCCATGAATGGATGAGCCCAGATATTAAGCCATGGATGGTGCACCACACATGCTCTACTCTGGAACAGTACGTGGATGCGGCCTACAAGTTGGAGGTAACTCTAGAGGAGTCCGCTCATAAGCGGGAGAAGCAGGTTAAGGGAAAGGGTGGGCAGCAGGATCGCCAGGTTGGTTCGTTCAAACGACCGACATCGCCTACCAAGTTTGAGAAGTCTGGTCGTGCTAAGACCGAGACAACTCAGTCTGACTCTGCCAAGGGCTCAGGTTGGAGCAGCGGAGTGATTCAGTGTCACAATTGTGGTGCATCTGAGCACAAAAGTTTTGCATGTCGGTATGAGAAGAAGGCATGTTTTGGTTGTGGGAAGGAAGGGCATATGCAGAGGTTCTGTCGACAGGGAATGCAGAAAGGAGCGGAGTCTCATCAGGGGTCTGTTAATCCAAACAACAGACCTAGGTTTAAACCAGCAGAGACTTCCAATCCTTCGATGCAGACAACTGCGCAGGATAAGAGGAAAGCCCTAGTGACTTCTGGAAGTCAGGGTCAACGTCTTTACGTGATGCGTGAGGCGGATGGACCCTATGCTCCTAATGCTTAGAGTACTTTGTATCTGCGTTCTACTTTTGTTAATGTGTTATTGATGTGGGTGCTACACAGACTTTCATTTTGGATGGTTGTAAGTTAAGTTGTGTGTGCAACGAGGTTGTGAACCTTTTGTTGTAACTCTTCTTATATATGAACCTTTGGTTTATACCAAGTTAATGTTTCGTTGCTTGGTATGGGGTAAGGTCTCGTGTTCGAGATTCACCAACAACCTCTTAGGAGATGGCTGCCTATTAATTAGGTGGAGCTACCAAGGATGGGTTGAGATGTATGGACAGCGGCTCATGGCAACAGTGGACGCTGGTAATGGTTGGGCCTGGGCTCGGAGCCACTAGTGAGTCGTCTGTGAACCATGTAGTGGGCTGGTCCAAGATGGTGACCATTTAGTGGGAACCAATCGTCTGTCGGATTGTCGATTACCATCAAGGGTAAGAAATTCAAAGCGATTTGACCTAAATAACCATGGTCCCATACGATAATTATTCTCGGTATGGATTGACGGAAGCGTCATAAGGCAGTGATCGACTTCAGTTTTGATATTCCTGTGGTTAGAGGATTTTCGGGTGTCTTTCCAGAAGATATTCTTGGATACCCCGAATCGTGTTGTGGAGTTTGCAATTGATCTCGAGCCGAGTACCACGCCGATCTCTGAGGCACCGTACCGGATGGCTCCTGTTGAGATGCAAGAGTTGAAGAAGCAACTCAATGATCTTCTTGACAATAGTTATATAAAGCTGAGTGCATCACCTTGAGTAGGAGTGCCCTAGTTTTATGTGTCAAAAAGAAAGATGGACCGTTTCGACTTTGTTTTGACTTTCGAGAGTTGAATAAAGTCACGATCAAGAGCAAGTATCTGTTGCCAAGGAGTGATGATCTGTTGGATCAACTACAGGGAGCAAAAGTTTTCTCCAAGATCGACCGGAGGTCTGGTTTTTATCAGCTCAGGATTCGTGAGGATGATATTCCGAGGATTGCGTTCGGACGAGAGATGGTCACTACGAGATTATAGTCATGCCATCTGGATCTACGAATGCTCTAGCAGTTTTCATGAACCTAGTGCATCAATGTTTTAGACCAGTACTTGAATAAGTTCATAGTGGTCTTCATCAATGGCATTTTGATATTTTTCCCGAGCAAGGAAGCTCACAGGGAACATCTGCGGATTGCTTTATCGGTCCTTAGACCAAGTCGGCTGTACGCAAAGTGGGCTAAGTGCGATTGTTGGATCTAGAAGTGACTTTCTTAGGCCATGTGATCAATAAGAATGAGGTTATGGTTATTCCCCAGAAGAGTGAATCAGTAGTTGTTTGGAAGCGGCCTCAGGGTGTGAGCGAGGTGCGCAGTTTCCCAGAGCTTGCTGAGCATTATAGACGGTTCATGGAAGGAATTTTCTAAGATCACTCCACCTATGACCAGTCTGTTCCGCAAGGTCAACAAGAAGTTGTCTAGGATGACAAGTGCAAGACCAGTTTTCAAGAAGTTGAAACAGTGTCTGACTTATGCACCAGTTTTGGCGTTGTCGGAAAGAATGATGGCTATATGGTCTATAGTTAATGCTTCGAGAAATGGGTTGGGATGTGTCTTTGATGCAGAGGGGCAAGGTTATTGCATACACATCTAGACAATTGAAAACCTATGAAGCAAACTAACCAACACATGACCTAGAACTAGCAGCAATAGTGCTTGCATTGGAAACTGAGGTTACTTGGGTGACCCAGTGGTCAGCATAAGTTTTCCACTAGGAGATTATCCATTTACATGGCATTCCTAAGACCATTGTATCGGATCGAGATGGCCGATTCATGTCAAGTTTATAGCAAGAACTTCACAAGGCCATGGGAACTGAATTGAGATTCAGCAGCGTTTCATCCTCAGACAGATGGTCAGTCTGAAAAGACCATCTAGACCCTGGAGGATATGCTAAGAAGCATACGTACTCGATCATCCAACTAGCTGGGAAGACAGCCTAAGTCTGATTGAGCTCACGTACGATAATAGCTGGCATGCTACGGTCAAGATGGCTCAGTTCGAAGCTTTGTATGGTCACAGATGCAGATCTCCGATTTGTTGGGATGATAATGCCGACAAGATTCTGCTTGGACCAAAGTTGGTCGAAAGGACAACTTTGAACATTGCTCTGATTAGACAGAGGTTATTGACCGCTCAGAGTCGACAAAAGTTTTACGGAGATCAGAAGCGTAGAAGTGTCAAGTTCAAGGTTGGTGGCAAGGTACTTGTCAGAGTATCACCATCAAAGGAAGTTTCCAGGTTTGGTAAGTGTGGGAAGCTTAACCCTCGCTACATGGGACCATTTAAGATTCTGGATAGAGTAAGATCTCTAACGTACCGTTTGACATTGTCGCCATCGGCACACCCAGTGCATAATGTGTTCCACGTATCTTTGCTAAGGATATTCGTGCTAAGATGAGTCTCGTAGGCTGAGCTATAAGGATGTCGAGATTCAGGCAAATGGTACTTGAGAGGAGATGCCAGAGCGCATTCTCGAACGTCGTGTGAAGCAGCAGTGCAACAAGATCGTACTATTGGTACGAATTCTGTGGTCCAAGTTTGGGACAGAGGAAGTTACTTGGGAAACCGAAGCAAAGATGCTTAGACATTTTTCGAAGTTAGTGGCGACCTAAGTTTCGAGGTCGAAACTTCTTTTAAGGGGGAGGTGATGTGATACCCCGTAATTTTGTAAGGCTATTTTGGGAATTATGGATTTTTCCCGAGCGCCAGTTTGGTACGTCGGATTTAATTCTGAAGGTTTGAGACATTCTGTAATGTACTCTGTATCTATAATATTTTTCTCAGTGAAGAATTATACAGTCGAGATGTTTTGGAAGTTCGTACTCGTTCGTGTACGACTTTTGTTAACGCGGGTTAAGATTGGTATAAGTTTATTGCCCAAGAGTTGTTATCTAATGGGCAATAGTACAAGATTCTTTATCCAAAGGTTTTTGTCCAAGAGCCATTGTCCAAGGGGCAAAAGGGTTTGGATATTGTCCAAGAGGCAAGGAACCCTAATTTCTTCTATAAATAGAGGTATTGGGTGAGGGTGGAAGAGGGTGCAAAAGACGCGGAAGCGCTCTCAAATTCTCGACTCTAAAAAAACGCTCTCAAAGAAAACACTCTCTTCGGGAAGGCTCGTGGATCGTTGGAGGCTCGTTTGGTGTCGTTTCCGGTGGCTAAGTGAAGCCTTGGAGACCCTCGGACGCCTAGAAGCAAAACAAGGCGAAAGACGAGCCAAATCGAGCATTGCGGGTAAGATTTCCCCTCGTATTTTCAGTTTCTGTTCAACGACGGCGACCGCCACCAGGGAGACGGCGACCGCCGCCAGGAACGGCGCCCGCCGTGGTGAACGGCGACCGCCGTGATGATCTTGCTCAACCGCCGGAGATGGAGGCCATGAGGCGGCGCCCGCCGTGGATGAGCGGCGCCCGCCGTGGAGGAGCGGCGCCCGCCGTGCTCGAGGCGGCGCCCACCGTATTTAAGGCGGCGCCCGCCGTGATTGTTGTGGCGCCCGCCGTGAGTTGTTGTTGGCCGGGTTGATGTGTTGGCTTCCGTAGCCTTCGTTCGGGTTTCGTTTCCGTCGATTCCTTTCGTCCTTTCGTAGTTTCAGTATTGTTGTTTGTCGAATCTAACTTAGGGTTTCTGTATGGGTCGATCCGAAGGTACCGGAGTTGGCGGATTCGTCTCTATGTCGAGCCTGGAATCCCGTCGTTAGACTTCGTTCAATCTCTGCGGATTCAGGCAAGTGGCGGTTCGCTCTTGCTCATCGTTCCATATTTACATTAATTATCAGTTGTTTATCTGAGTAATTAATTTGGAATGATTACTGTGTTTGTCTGGAATTGGTTTTATAAACTGTTTTGGAAAATCATATAATAGGTTGTATATATGTTAGAACGACGCTATTATCTGTGATCGCCTTCCAGGCATTTATGTGGATTTATCTTGTACTGTGGTTGTGTTGTAACTGTAAGTTAGCACAAGTATTTGTAGGAACGCCTGGATCCTGAGAGTTCCATGCGCGTTCCTTTATAACTGTAAGGGCGATGAAGACCCAACGATTGTTGAAGTTTGAACTCAGTGAGGTTCATTCTTTTAAAGGGCGAGCAAGACCCTGCGATAGTAGAAGTTTGGACTCTGTGAGGTTCATTCTTTCGATGTAGATTCAGAGGTTTGGACTCGGTGAGGTTCATTCCTTAGATATGGGTCCTGCGTGACAGGGACATATATTAAAAGCTTTTAATGTGTTAATCGTTTTGGAATTAAATAAGATAAGGTGCCCGAGAGCACTTAATTAATATACCTTTGGTGAGTAGTGCAGCTAAGTAAATAGTGCAGCTAGGAAAGCTCGTCTTGACTTTTGATCAGAGTACGTTCTCTTTCCAATCTGGATTCGCTATAAGCAATGAGGTTGGTCGTGAACCGAAACATCTTAGTCAGTTTTTAAATCATCGTTATGTGGTTCTGTAAGATCCAGACTTGAATGTAGAACATTCTCCTTCCGATCTGGATTCGCTGTAAGCGGTGAGGTTGGTTGTGAGCCGAAGCATCTCAGTCAGCTTTTAATCGCTGTTGTTTGATTCTGTAAGCATTCCAGATTTGTCATATTTCCTTAAAGACTCATTTCCTTTGGAGTCTTCTTTCGGGTCGATTTCTGTGAAGATTAAGTCTTTCAGAATCTTCTCTTGTGCATACCTCTTGTTGTTATTCCGTGAAAGTGTCGGGTTATGTATCGTCCCTTCGGTTATTATTGGAGGGACAATGATAGTAAACAGTTACGATCACTCGAACCATTCTGCTTTTTACCCTTGCTAGTCTATTCAAGTAGACTAACCCACGAACATTGTTCTCTGCATGTGGGCTGGTGTCATCCGTTCGATTCGGCACATCAGATAGAGTGAAGATATGAGGAGACTAGATTGACTATGAAGACGACGGTTGTTTTTGGATGTTTTAATAATTTCTTTTAATCAGGTTGAGATCCTTGGGCAGGTGATCATTACGATCACAACCTTTTTTTGTAATATCTTTGTTTAAGACTTCCGCTGTACTTTGTTTAAACTCTGTATTTGTCCTATTCGGGATTGGGATGTAATCTCGTAACTCATGTTTCATTTGATTGATGTTTTGATTTGAATACTTTGATCATTATGTATCAATTGTATTCCATGAATTGTATTTAAACCGGTAAAGCCTTGGGTGATCTCGGTAAGGAACACTGGGGTCACTGGCGGTAATACATTTCCAAATGGGTTAAGATTTGGGGGTGTTACAATAAATGTCACAACCTTGGGCATTTTCAGTACGAATGTCCAAAGTGGAATAGTAGAGAAGCACACTATGCAGAGATAAAGGAGGAAGATGAAGTTCTACTAATGGCTTGCGTGGACCTTCAAGGAACAAAAAGGGGTGATGCTTGGTTTGTGGACTCTAGTTGTTCAAACCACATGTGTGGCGATCGAGGTATGTTCTCAAGTTTGGACACTACCTTCACTCATACTGTCAAGCTTGGGAATAATTTTATATTGAATGTAAACGGGAAAAGGGCAGTGAAAATTGTTCTAAATGGAATAAGTTATGTGATGAGTGATGTGTATTATGTCCCTGAGCTGAAGAACAACTTGCTGAGTGTAGGTCAACTTCAAGAAAAAGATTTAGATGTTCTATTTAAAGGAATGTGTAGCATTTTTCATCCTACAAAAGGGGAAATAGCTGAGTATGTCATGAGTGCAAATCGAATGTATGTATTACTTGTTGAACCTTGTAGTAAGACAAAAAAAGAAAGGTGTTTTCAGATTGACATCTCAGACAATGAGGAATTATGGCATCACCGTTATGGTCACCTTAGTTACAAGGGTCTCCACACCTTACACAACAAGAAGATGGTCACCGGCTTATCGCAAATTCTGAAGGAAAAGAATACATGTGAAGCATGTATGAAAGGGAAGCAACACAAAGTGCCAATTCCAAAACATAGCACGTGGAGCGCAACTGAAAGGGTGCAGCTCATTGATCAGTACTATTTTATAGTGCATATCTAGGGATTATTACCAGGTTTGAGGCGCTATTTGGTAGGATTTAGATCACAATTGGATATTATGGAGTTAGAGCGGAGAAGTGTGGTTTTGGTGGTCTAGAAGAGCTAATTGGAGACATCCAAAGGAAAAGGAGTTGACCACCTGAGGAGATGGCTAATTTCTGAAGAAAATGGTGCGGAAGAGAAGAGGCCGTGACCGCGGTCCGAAGGCCGCGCCCGCGGCCAAATTCGGAAATTAATTAGGCCAATTCGAGAGCAAACCGCGACCGCGGCCTCCTCGCAAGGCAAAGCAGCGTGATCAATGGAGAAGCCCACGTGATGCTGGAAATTGAAAGAGGAAGGCCCATGAAGGCTTGGCCCATGAAGAATTCAC
The DNA here is from genome assembly GCA_027886185.1 of Rheum nobile. Classification (NCBI taxonomy): domain Eukaryota; kingdom Viridiplantae; phylum Streptophyta; class Magnoliopsida; order Caryophyllales; family Polygonaceae; genus Rheum; species Rheum nobile. The sequence continues at coordinate 1,757,836 of WOAB01000003.1, forward strand.
CCGCGTGAATTGAAGCGGAAAGTGAGATGAAGTGACGTCGCCATGACGTCAGCGATTTGCTGTTGCTGGAGTTGGGCCGAGAGCGAGCAGCTATTGAAGGAGGTGGGCTGAGCTGACTGTTGCCTTGGAGTGGGCCGAGATGTTTGCTGGATGGAGAAGCGAGAATCGGGGATTAATTTCCCCGGATTTATTTCTTATTTTATGTTATTATTTTATTATTGTTATTTTGATTATTTTACACACTTTTAGAATTAGGTTAAAAACAGCTTTTAATTAACCTAGTTGCAATCCATCGAGAGAATCATCGAGAGATCATCGTTTTTCCATTTAGTATTGTTTTTCCTTTGAAGATTATGAAGAGCTAAGCACCCTTTGCTTAGCCCGGCAATTGAAGCTTTTTCTATGGTTTGATTGTGAGGTTAATTTCCTATTCCTTTTTTCTTTGGATTTATATCTTTCTTCTTGAGCTTCATTCCATTGAGTTATATTGATTTCTCTAGATTAGCTACCTAGTGTTATTGATATTATTCATACTGCAGGATTAGGTTCTTGAATAGTATTGGTTGGATCTAACTCATCAGTTGTGGTAATTATCATTATTAATATTAGTTTCCCTAGCCTGACAACCTAGTTGAGATTAATATTATCTATAGTGTTAATTATTACTTTCTGATCAACTTGTTGAGATCAATATTATTCATCCCTAATTCAGAAGTAGCATCCATGATTATCTAGGACTGGTAGGACTAGAAGAAGCGTCTGTCACTCATCCACTTCGATCTTTGTGGTCCGATCACTCCTGCATCAAACAGACAGAAAAGGTATCTCTTAACATTCATAAATGATTTCTCTAGGAAGGCGTGGATATATTTTGTACTAGAGAAGTCATAAACCTTCTATCATTTCAAATTATTCAAAACACTAGTGGAGATAGAATCAGACATGTATATTAAGTGTTTGAGAACATATAGAGGGGGATAATACAACTCTAGAGAATTCAAGGAGTATTGCAGGGAACATGGAATCAAAAGGCAGTTGACCACCTCTTATACTCCGTAGCAAAATGGAGTGGTTGAACTCAAGAATTGAACCATTATGAACTTGGTGTGAGCTATACTGACAGAGAAGAGAATTTTGAAAACATTTTGGCCAGAAGTTGTGCAATGGACAAACCATGTCCTTAACAGATCCCCCACATTGGTAGTAAAGAACATGGCACCAGAAGAAGCGTGGAGTGGTGAAAAGCCATCAGTCGAGCATTTCATAATCTTTGGGTGTGTGGGATATGTACACATACCAGATGTCAGAAGAACCAAACTCGATGATAAGAGTGTAAAGTGTGTCCTACTAGGTGTCAACAATGAGTCCAAGGCATTCAAAATGTTTGATCCAATTAGGAGGAAAATTCACATTAGCCGAAATGTGGTATTTGAAGAAGAGAGTACATAGGATTGGGATGACAACTACATCACAGAACAGTCCATGGAGCTAGAATGGGAAGATGAATTTAATGGCGGTGTGAATGAGGGATGGGAAGTAGAAGAAGATAATGGATATCTCTCAGAACCACCTCCTGAACAAAATACTTCTCCTCATCCTCCTCAAAGTGAAGGTGTAGTAGCAAGGGAGGGTAGAGTCAGACAACCACATATATGGGTCGTTGACTATACATCAGACAACCACTTATATGGGCTGTTTACTATACATTAGGAGAAGGCTTATCAGAAGATGAAGATGATAAATCTAACACGTTTTGAAAATTTTGATGTTGAAGATCTTGCTTTCATGGTTATCTCAGATCCCACAAGTTTTCAAGAGGAAGTCAAGCACCTGAAATGGAGGCAAGCAATGGATGCAGAGATAAGGTCTATCAATAAGAACCAAACATGGGTTCTGGTTTCACCTCCCGTAGGAGGAAAAATAATAGGAGTTAAATGGATTTATAAAACCAAACTCAATGAATTGGGGGAGGTTGATAAATTCAAGGCAAGGTTAGTCATGAAAGGCTACTCAGTACAACAATACGGGGTTGACTACACAGAGGTCTATGCTCATGTGGCACATATGGACACTGTAAGGATGATTATTGCTTTGGCTGCACAAAGAGGATTGGGGCTCTATCAACTAGATGTAAAATCTGCCTTTTTACATGGAGAGTTAGAGGAAGATGTGTTTGTAGAACAACATCAAGGGTATGAGAAAGCTGGGAAGAAACACATGGTTTATAAGCTACGAAAAACTCTCTATGGATTGAAACAAGCGCCAAGGGCTTGGTTCAGTCGCATAGAGTCTTACTTCATCAAGGAAGGTTTCAAGAGCAGCTCTAGTGAACAGAGTCTGTTTGTCAAGAAAAGGGAAGGTAAAATCCTAATTGTTAGCATTTATGATGACTTGTTGTTTGCTAGTGATGATGAAGGCTTGTTGGATGAATCCAAGTGCTCTATGAAGAAGGAATTTGACATGACAGACCTAGGGAAGATGAGATACTTCCTCGGAATAGAAGTGTTGCAACAAGCTAATGAAATCTTCATATGTCAAAAGAAGTATGCTACAGAGGTGATTGACCGTTTTGGAATGCAGGATTATAACCCTGTTTGCAATCCGTACAATACCTGGACAAAGGATTGGTCGAGATGAAACATGTTTGACGATCGACTCAACCTTGTACAAGCAAATGGTGGGCAGCTTAATGTATCTAACTGCAACACGACCTGGCCTTATGTTTGTGGTAAGTCTCATCAAAAGATATATGGCTTAACCTACTCAACTATACTTTACAGTAGTAAAAAGGGTCTTGCGGTATGTAAAGGGGACAATCAACTATGGGATCTGGTACAAGGGAGGAGAAAGTGAAAATCTCATAGCTTATATTGACAGTGATTATGTAGGATATATAGATGATAGCAAGAGCACATTGGGTTATGTGTTTCTAATGAGTGGAAGAGTTGTAGCTTGGTCCTCGCGAAAGCAAACTATAGTGACTCTTTCAACCACTGAAGCGAAATATGTGGCAGAAGTGACATGTGCGTGTCAAGCCATCTGGATGAGAAGAGTGTTGGAGGAGATCAGTCATGCACAAGCTGAAGGAATGGTTATTTTGTGTGATAACACTTCTACCACCAAGCTTGATACGAAACGAGTAGAGCTCGACTCGTCTCGCACACGGATCTAGATCGAGGAATTCACCGTATCGCCAATTGGTTGTGTTTGGATTGATTAGGGATAACTTGTGTTTGATTTGTAACAAGAACAGATGACGTTGAGGCCAAGGGGAGGAGTAAAACTCAACTGCAAAGCTTGGCTTAATTTCAACGTAATTAAAATGAAGTACAAGAGAGGCTTTAAATAGCCAAGTGACTCTCCCAAAAACCCTAATGGTCTTGGGCCTTATTCTAGCTAAATGGGCCGGCCCACTCTACAAGAGTTGGCACACGCCCGAAATAGAAATGACTGAAATAGAAATACCAAAACGGGAAACATACTGAAACTGGAAATAACTAATAATATAGAAATATATAATAAACTGAGCTAAGTACTATTCCAGGGAGGACGCCATGGTCTTGGTTGACTCAGCCCCTTACTGAACCATCTGATGGCGGGCCAGTACCGCATCATTCTCCCTCCCTTAGAATCGAAGCGTCCCCGCTTCGAACATGTACGGGCAAGGGTGAACAGACGATGAACGAAGGGAGGCACGTCCAACACCATGGAATCTATCGAAGCGAGTGTTGAGATCACCAGAGGTAATGGTTGGGTGTTCGCTGGCGCCAAAGGCTCGGTGTCGGTCACGATCGTGGGCTCCCAAGCATACCATTCGCCGTCCTCGGGATAGATATCGTAGACTGGCAGCGCGTCCTCGACGTAGTCATCATAGACGGGTTGCGCATCCTCGGGGTATGCATCAAAGACGGGCAATGCGTCCTCAGGATAGTCATCATAAATGGGTGGCGCATCCTCGTCGTAAATGAGAATGCAATGCATGCTCCCAAACAATTAAAATAGTTAGACCTGCTGATAGGCCCACTTGATTTTAGTGAATCGGCCCACTTGAATGACTGTTTGCAGACTCCCTCTTGAATCCCTAGTTGCTTAGCAGCAAAGGGCTGCCGCCAGCAACTAATTAGCAAATGAGGATTTGCTAATTAATTGTGTTCTCAACAGTGATGTCACGACCAAACAATGACGAACAGGAATTGGCTGAACTCAGGACAAATCTGCGGAGGGGAACTACTTGCTCGTCAATGGCGGGCTTGATGACTAGGACCGATCGGAGAGGGGCACCGGAGGACAGGTCAGGCAGCGCGGGACGCCAAAGAAGAAACTGGACGGGAGACACAACACCGATCGGCACAAGGCTGCCGATGACGAGATCGAACGGATGCTGGGAAGGAGGAGACGAGATGGAACAGGGGATGATGGTGCTAAAGATCGGAACAGCGGCGGCGATGAAGATGGTGGATCTGCGATCTGCCCCCCTGATCCGGCGATGATGAATGGCGGATCGCGAGATGGAACGACGGATCGGCGATGCGCAGATCCGGCGGTGTGATGTTAGAGAAGATCGTCTCCGCAGTGGTGGATCTGAGCGGTGCTGATGATGATGCGGTAGGGGTACTGCATATCCGAAATTGGTGTTCGATCAAAGGGGTGAATTTGTTCGATCGTTGTTGATGAACGATGATGATGATGACTGGGCGTGATGAACAGTGGGTTGAAGTTCGGAAATCAGAACAGTGAATTGGTGATGACGACGCGCAGATCCTGGCTGTGGCGAGGTCGGGCTGCAAATCCGGCGAGCAGACTTGGGGCAAAGTGTCCGGTCGTGATGATGAATGTTAATGATGATGATCGAAAATGATGAGCAGTGAACGGTGATGATCGGACGATGGGGGTGGCGACTCGGGGTGGCTCGATCGACTGGCGCTCTGATACCAGTTGATACGAAACGAGTAGAGCTCGACTCGTCTCGTGCACGGATCTAGATCGAGGAATTCACCGTATCGCCAATTGGTTGTGTTTGGATTGATTAGGGATAAATTGTGTTTTATTTGTAACAAGAACAGATGACGTTGAGGCCAAGGGGAGGAGTAAAACTCAACTGCAAAGCTTGGCTTAATTTCAACGTAATTAAAATGAAGTACAAGAGAAGCTTTAAATAGCCAAATGACTCTCCCAAAAACCCTAATGGTCTTGGGCCTTATTCTAGCTAAATGGGCCGGCCCACTCTACAAGAGTTGGCACACGCCCGAAATTGAAATGACTGAAATAGAAATACCAAAACGGAAAACATACTAAAACTGGAAATAACTAATAATATATAAATATATAATAAACTGAGCTAAGTACTATTCTAGGAAGGACGCCATGGTCTTGGTTGACTCAGCCCCTTACTGAACCATCTGATGGCGGGCCAGTACCGCATCAAAGCTATCCAAAAATCTTGTCATACACGGGTGATCCAAGCATATCAGAGTTAGATATCACTTTCCGAGGGACCTAACAAAAGAGGGTATTGTTGAACTTGCTTATTGCAGTACACAAGTGCAGCTGGCAGACCTAATGACCAAGCTTTTGAAATTGGCAACTATTCAAAAGATCCGAGAAGCACTTGGGATGAGCACTGGACCAAACGTGAACTAAACTCGTTAGAGAGTTATGTTCAAGGGAGGGATTGTTGAAGTAGTTTGCTTTAATTTAGAAATAGAAGTCCTATTCTATTGGGTTTAGTTAGCGTATTTATGTGTTAAGAGTCAAAATAGCCAGGTCAATCTCCACTTAGCCATTTTTATTGCTAGTGGGATACGTGTCCCTCATTTCCGTTGTATTATGGCATCTGGAATTCATTAATTAAGTAGTTCATTCAATACCATTTGAGAGTCTTTGAGAAAACTTCACAAGCACAATCCCGGACTACGTGGATTTTTTGCATTATTTTGTTGTGGTTGTATTGCTTGCTTGTGGTTTCGTTTTTGCGAGATCGTTGTTTTTGGTTTGGTTGTCTGTTTAGACCTAGGTTTCGCAGGTTCATTTTTTTGAGATTTTGCTGATTTGTAAGCAGGATCAATAATGATCGATTCCCAACTAGATTGGCCCTTTTTGCCATAAATACCTCTATATTCCGCTAAGTGAGATTCGACAATGAATGGGTTTAAGTGTGGTTGGTAAAATTCGTTTTCTCGATCTTAATCCATGTATAAATTCATGAACTATGATCTTAGTTAAACTCGGACGGGTCGATTTCCTTGGTATCATAGAATTACTTAACTAGTTATGATTAAATATCATATGAGTAGGCTCGATAAAATCAAGTGTTCCAATGTATATAAGAGAATTTCTTTTTTTACACTTCTTACTATTAAATGGGTAGATATTATATATGTGTTTTAATTAGTGAAATATCTTGTTTCATTTAAGTTTGTAAGGAACTAAGAATGGATCAATTTGACTCATAGATTAAAATCAAAAGCTAGAATTCATCTATATACTATTACTAAAGCCATAATTATCTCTATTACGTATCAATCATCTAGCTATATCAAGTCATCAACTTAATTAACTCATTTATCTATTTGCCCTTTTATTTTTCTAAAAATTAAAGTTCAATTATCAAACTAAATTAGCTATATCTTTCTTACCATATAAATTAGTAGTAGTTTATGTAATATATCTAGGTAATATCATTGTAGATGAATAAGAAAAGCTATATTATATCTATATACTAATTTATACTTATTATTATATATTTGATAAATAATTCATATCATTAATTATCAAATATGTAATTAGCATATCGAATTTACGTAACTTTTTGGTGACTAAATAAATAGGTATAAATAATGGATGCTATTTTTTTCAACTGGTAGACTTTCATACAAAATAGGCAAAAATATATAAGGATGGTATTGTGTTCAACCGGTAGACTTTAATAATTTACAAGATCTTTAATTACTCAATATACATAAACTAGGATACTAAGTATACATACTTTTATTTACACTAGTAAGAAAAAATTTAAAAACCAAAATTATTTTTGAAATGCTTTTACTTCTTTAGAAATAATTATTATTATTGTAGCAAATAATAATAATAATATGATTAAAATTGCAAACAAATAATACTTATTTTTTTCATAACAATTGTAAATATAGGTATTGATTATAAACCCCAAGGTATATTTCCTTATAAAATCTTACAAATTAATATCATTCTTTATCTATTTTAATTTTAATAAAGTTATAAAATCTTATTAGATATCTTTCATTATCTATCTTAATTTATTATGGTTGATTTAGATATTCCTACAATTTATATAACCTAGATAATGGAATACTTTTAATATAATTCACCATTTATAACACCGCATTTTTAAATACACATATCTTTTTTTATTTTTTTTTGATTAGGAGAGGAATTAGGGGGGTCACCTCTATCGTGAGGTAGGCCGCCCTAGAGCATCCTTGCGGATGAGATCATATAGATCTGGAATGGCTGCACTATCTGGTGAAATCGATATGTGGTAAAGTTTTGCTATAAAATCGGCCACAATATTAATTTCCCGAAAGATGTGGAAAATGCGACAGGATGAGAAATGTCGCAAGTCGAGAAGTATATCTGAAATTATGAGCTCAATCTCCCACGGGCAATCCTATTTGTCGTTTAAGGCATTGATTAGGCACAAGTTATCGCCTTCGATCTCGATATCAGATATCCCTAGCTGAATTGCATCTTGAATGCCATAATGCATCGAGATTGCTTCCGCTAGTAACGGGGAGATGTTCCCCAGGGCGCCATTAGCCATGCCAATTGGTTGGCCTTCATGGTCCCTAATGATGTATCCATATGTTGTTAGTCCATGTGTACCTTTTGATGCATCTGAGTTTAGTTTGTAGACATGAATGGGAGGTTTTGCCCATTTAATGTTCTTTCTTTTTCTCCTTGTTGCATGTCTTACATTTTTTGCTTTTTCCATTGTATCTGTATCTATTTTGGCATTTTTCCAGTTTTGGCATTGCAGTTGTACGAAGTTGTAAAGATTAGGTATAGTGTTCTTGTTTTGATCTTCGAAAGTTTTAAGATTTCTTTGATGCCACAAGCTCCACCAGCATATCGGAAGGGTTTCCATTTCCCTTAAACTAGTTTTGTCCATGATTTCATTTAGTAATTGGGTTGGGTCTTTATTGTCTGTATTAATATTGCTAATTAGTTTTTCAGTCTGTGGGTTTATACTTCGTACGATCTGCTTGGTATGCGGGCATTTGAGCAAGAAGTGGGTTAGGTTCTCTACTGGACAATTGCACATTATGCATTCTAGTGGAACAGGTACATGCCTTTCATAAAGTTTTTCTTTGGTTGGTAACCCATTTTTACTTACCTTCCATATGAAGTGTTTTATTTTGGGTGGGATATCAAGTTGCCAGATCCAGTTGACATTTGTTTCCGAGAGTCCTTTATTTTCATAAATCATATGTATAGCACTTTTGGTAGAGAACCAACCATTTCGGTTATGTTTCCAATACAGTCTATCTTCAAAGATATTGTTTGGTAACTTTTTGTTCGTGATAGTAGTGATTGTATCTTGGTTAAAATGCTTTCTCAGTTTCTCTATTTTCCAAGTTCTATCTTGGTTTATATAATGGTCTATTGTTTCAGAGGTGTTTATGAGATTTTGATCTATTGCTAGTTGGGCTAGTTTCCCTAAAGGGAGCCAATTATCGTTCCAAGAGTTAATGGATCTATCATTTCCTATTTCCCATTGTAATCCAGTTTTGAATTCTGGTATGAGTTTGGTTAGGTTACTCCACTACCAGGAGTAGTTTGTATTTTTTTTCCTTTCATATTCTAATATTGATTTTGTTTTTAGGTATTTTTCCTGGATGATTTTTACCCATATATTGGTGGGTTCGGCAAGTAATTTCCATATTAGTTTCATTTGGAGTGCTTTGTTCATATCTTCGCTTTTCCTGATTCCTAATCCTCCTTTGTTTGTTGATTTACAGATCTGATTCCATCCGATGAGGGGCTTGTGTTTGTTATCTTTATTCCAAAAGAAGCATCGGTTGATAGTATCAAGTTTTTTGTGCGTATTGGTTGGTAGCATGAAATTTTGCATGATATATCTTGGTTGGGCTGCCAGGGTTGCCTTGATGAGGACTTTCCTACCTTCTTGTGATAATTTATTATCCTTCCATTTGGTCAGTTGTTTTGTTGTTTTGTCAATTAGCGGTTGAAAGGTGGCATTAGTTACCCGCTCATTAATGATCGGACACCCTAGGTACTTATCGAGGCCATTGGTGGGTGCTATACTAAAGATTTGTTGAATTTGTGATATAGCCGCTTGGTTGGTGTTTTTTGTGACTTGGAATGCTGACTTGTGAAAGTTTACTAGTTGCCCCGATACTTCACAATAATCATTAATAATTCTCTTTACCTTATTGCAGATTGTTTGTTTGGTAGAGGAGAAGATAATGATGTCGTCAGCAAAGGCAGGGAATGGGATTTTTGTACCTTATCTATTGCTTTTATCCCAATGGGATTGGTAACGTCAGTCGCTGCTCTTTGTAATTGACGTGATAGGATTTCTGCTCCTAATATAAATAGGAAGGGGGAGAGGGGGTCTCCCTGTCTTAGTCCTCTTTTGGGAAAGAATTGTTTCGTTGGTCCATTGTTTACCAGGACCGAAAATGATACAGTTTGGGTACATTCATTTATCCAGTTAGTGAACTTGGTGCAGAATCCGAATTTGGTTAGGGTTTGTAGTAAGAAGTCTCAGTCAACTCTATCGTATTATTTTTTCATATCCAATTTCAGCGCCACCCACCCCTCCTTACCTTTTTTTGCTCTGAATGAGTGAAAAATTTCATGTGCAATTAGTACATTGTCTTGAATGCTTCGTTGTTGGGTAAATGCTCCTTGAAGTGGATGTATAAGTTTTGGTATGATTGTTTTCAGTCTTTCTGTAAGTATTTTGGATATTATTTTGTAAATTGTATTGCATAGGCTAATAGGTCTATAATGATTTGTTGAGCAAGGGTTGTCGCATTGGGTATGAGTGTTATGAAGGTATGGTTTATTTGTTTAAGTAGTTTCCCGATGTGGAAGAAACTTTTTACTGCTTTAATTATATCTGGGCTTATGATCTCCCAGTATTTCTTGTAGAATCCATACGGCATACCATCTGGGCCTGGTGATTTATCTTCTTTTATTCCCTCAAGTGTTTTTTTTATTTCTTCGTTGGTTACAGGTTTGGTGAGGTGGTCATTATCTTCCTGGTTCACTTCTGCTTGTATTGCGTTTAGGATCTTTTGGATTTTCCTTTGGTTTATGTGTTGTTTTTTTAATCTTTTTTTGAAGTCTTTTTGTATTTCCTTTTTGACATTTTCATGTCCAATGATGAGTGTACCTTCCATGCTTTTGATGTTTTTCCAGTTTCTTCTTCCTGTGGCTATTCGGTGGAAATACTTACTATTTGTGTATGTTAATGATATGTGCTTGTGTTTGGCTCTTTGGCCCCAATATATATTGGTGACTAAATATATATAGATTAAGGATGATACTTTATTCAATTGGTAGACTTTAATAGAAATTAGGAAAAAAAAATATAAGGATGATATTGTGTTCAACCGGTATACTTTTATAATTTATATTATCTTTAATTACCCAAAATACGTAAACTAGGATACCAAATATACATACATTATGGATGGTATTAGGATTGTAATGTGTATGAAATTTTATTAATTTATATATATATATATCCATTGTCTAAGCTAACATGGCTTTTGGTTCAAATAATATATATGTTCAACCGGTATTACAAGGAAATATATGTAGATTATGGATGATATTTACATCTATCGGTAGACTTTTATATACATTAGGCAAAAGTATAAAGATGATATTTTGTTCTACTAAATATATATAGATTATGGATGGTATTAGGATCATTGATGGAGAAAACATAGCTTTTGGATTAAAATAATATGTATACATTGATTAGGCAAACATAGCTTTTGGTTCAAATAATATATGTGTTCTATTGTCTATGAATATATATAACACCTACATTTTAAATTAAATTACAAGCAAATATATGAAATTCTTAATTTACATCCTTTTCTATTAATATAAATTCATATTGTTTTTTTTAAGAGAAATTCATATTGTTTATGAATATATATTACCTAGATTTTATTTTTTTTAATATTATACAATTAAATATATTATTTAGTCTAATTAACTCTAATCAATTCTAGAAATCAAGGTTCGTGAATCATTTATTCCTATTACCTTCAAATAACAAAATTTTTAGAAACCAACATAAAATTGTCCCATGCGCTTAGACCGCTTAGACCTGAGCAAACGCGGGCCGGTCCGCCCGTCCGCCCAACATAAAAGGGTGGATATGGTTATTATATTTAGCCCATTTTGTCTGGAGCCCGGTCTGCCCGTATAAACGGGTGGGATCCAATCACTGATAATATCTCATTTAACCGGGATAGTCCGCTCAAAAGCCCAAATTAATTTTTAAAAATAAATAAAATAAATATATTTTTATATCAAATAAAATTCATAAAATTATATATCAAATAAATTAGTATTTAAACCCTAAACAAACCTAATTTTCGGCATCATTGTTTTCTACTTTGTAGAGTAGCGTATGAAAAGTCCACAAAAAACATGAACCCTTGCTTTGTTGAGGGCTTCAAACCATGGGCGCCATCTACCTTCTTCCTCTCAGTCCCAACAGATCGACCAGCAATTTCATCTAGCTTCTTCCTCCCAGTCCTCGCGGATCAACAAAGCCGACAGTCCAACCCATATTTCATCTTCTTCCTCCCAGCAGATCGAGAACAACATGGATCTCGTTTTCTGCCCCTTCACTTGAGCGTGTAAGCACCTTCGCCTCTTTCAATCTCTTTTTGATTTGCGAACTTAAAATTATTGTAATAGGGAGAACTGATGCTTTGTTGTTGTTTTGATTTGCGAACTTATATTTGCTATGTTTCATTTTTTGACAGGTTTGTCTTGTCTCGCGGGTTATATGGGACCCGCGGGCTATCCGGGTCCGGATGTATGGACGGATCCGAGAAGCCTTCCCAGCCCGTTTCCTTGGTTTGCACGGATTCGTCACACCCATTTGGGCATGATTTTTGTCCAAAGCTCGGCCCGGATCGAGCCCGGATCCGGGTTTGACCAGGGCATGATATAGTGCATGATGCGCATGCGCTATATCATTTTTATAACTTTTATTTACATTATTAAGAAAAAATCATGATACAAAATTTATTTTTGAAATGCTTTTATATCTTTGTAACAAATAATAATGATAATACTAATAATTATATGATTAAATTACAAATAAATAATACTTCTTTTCTTAATAACAATTGTAAAGATAGTTATTGATTATAAACCCCAAGTTATATTTCCTTATAAAATCTTACAAATATCATTCTTTATCTATCTTAATTTTAATATAGTGAAAAAATGTTATCAAATATGTTTTCCTTATCTATCTTAATTTATAATGGTTGATTTATATATTCCTACAATTTATATAGGGTGGTCCTAATTACATTGGCTAAATATACAATACATAGGCACGTATATTAACATGTGCTCGTGCCTAGTAGGCATGTATAAGCATCATGTGCCCGTGCCATTTAATTACCCGTCGGGTATCCGATTTTGGCACGGGCACGTTATATGTGTATGTGCTTCATTTTTTTCAGGTAAATTTATTTTTGTTTAAAATTATTGTAACACGTGCACAAAATCCATGCCAGTGCTACATTAAAAAATAATATTTTTTGTTTAAAGTTTCTTAGTTTAATCAAACTAAGAAACTATGTGTAATGCTCCTAACTTGATTGTCGTATTATTCGAATATCGATTATACTAGGTGTAACGTAATCTTAACTTCATTATCGTATAATTCAAATATCGGTTATACTAATTATATTGTAATCCTAACTTCATTATCGTATTATTCGAATAACGATACACGAAGTATAATGTAATCATGAATTCATTAAATTATTATTCATTATCGTATAATTCAAATATCAATTATACTAATTATGTTTTAATCCTAACTTCATTATCGTATTATTCGAATAACGATTATACTAAGTGTAATGTAATCCTAACTTCATTATCCTATTACTCGAATATTGGTCACGCTAAGTGTAATGTAATTCTAACTTTATTATCGTGTTATTCAAAGAACGATTATACTAAGTGCTATGTGATCCTAACTTCATTATAGTAGTATTCAAATAACAGTTATACTAAATATACTATAATCCTAACTTCATTATCGTATTAATCGAATAACGATTATACTAAGTGTAATGTAATCCAAACTTCATTATCATATTATTCGAAAATCAGTTATACTAACTATATTGTGATGTTAATTTCATTTATGTTATTTGAATATTGGCTAATCTAAGTGTAATGTAATCCTAACTTCATTATCATATTATTTGAATATGAAGTTAGGATTGCAATACACTTATTATAACCGTTGTTTGAATAATACGATAATGAAGTTAGGATTACATTACACTTAGTATAACCGTTATTCGATTAATACGATAATGAAGTTAGGATTACAATATACTTAGTATAACCGTTGTTTGAATAATACGATAATGAAGTTAGGATTACCTTATACTTAGTATAACCGTTATTCAATTAAAATGATAATGAAGTTAGGATTACAATATACATAGTATAACCGTTGTTTGAATAATACGATAATGAAGTTATGATGCGAACAACCCCAGAAGTGTCGTTGCAACGCAGGATCTTGATTCCTCAAGCTTATAGTTGAAACTTCTCTTCCGTAGCCAAAGTGATTGTTTTCCTAGGGCTAAATAGATAGCCTTCAAACTCGTTCAAAGTGATGAACGAAAGGGATCAAGGTGATGATCACGAGATACCAAAGAGACGGTGATTGAATGATTGCTCGAAGCGATGAGCTACGGGATAGTTTGATCCGTGGGATCGAAGGGTTTGGATGTGAGATTCAAGGAAGGAGCGTACTCAACTTTACTACTCAAATCAACATCAAGTTTACAAACTAGGGTTTTCTAATTTTTAATACCGTCAAAATAATATTTCCTAAAAGAAAAGATCTCGGAAAAATAATCCGCGTCGCGTCAGGACTACCGCACGGTTTGTAACACAATCGCACGGTTTATTACAAACCGTGCAGTTCAATTGAAAGCAATGTTTTGGCTGGTGCACGGTTTGCATGCAACACTGCACGGTTTGCAGCAAATCATGCACTTCTACTGAACGGCATTCTGATGCTTTCTCGTCCGGCGTCGACTAAGGCGGGACCTCACCTAATCCTTCATAGGTCAAGAGAAGGACCCATTTAGGACTAGATCAATCTGCATCACTTGCGTGCGCCCGCAAGACTAATGATTGTGTTTCTCGCTCCATTGCCCTTGTGCGAGCTCTTGTTATCGGGCCATTCGAGCGCATCTTCATTATGTCATCTTCGTCCTTCACCGTCATCGAGGGGGTCATGGAGCTATCAATCTCCCCTTCTTGGCTGCGAAGCATCCCCGCTTCGTCCTCGTCGTCAAAAGCAGGTGGCGTATAAGAAGAAAGGTCAGCGACGTTGAAAGTCGGATGCGCACCATAGTCATCGGGTAACTCCAAGCGGTAGGCGTTGGCCCCAAGGCGTTGTAGCACCTGGAAAGGACCATCCCCTCTCGCGTCGAGCTTGTGGCATCGCTTGAATGGAAAGAGATCGCAACGCAAGTGCAGCCATACCAAGCCTCCGGGCCCAAACTCCACGGTACGCCGGCTTGCATTGCGTTCCTGCAAAAGAGTAGACACCGTAGGGGGTAAATCAACCAAAGCCTTAACATTTAAGAGACACGCGAAAGGAACAAGTAAAAATCAAGGAAGACGTTCCTGAATTATTGGAGAGACATCCCGGGACCGGGCTAAGAGAAGTCAGTTCTCGCATGTGCCATGAATGTCGGGTTGTGGAGGCGTCTCAAACTTGAAGTGTTGGATCACCTTTTCATTGATGATGTTGTAGCAACTCCCACCATCTATGATCACACTAAAAGAAGCACCCTGGACCGCACACTTAGTATGAAACAAATTGTCACGTTGGTCAAGTAAGGTACCTTCTTTGGCATTAAGAACGCGGCGTGTAACCAAGCTAAGAGGCATGTTGCCTTGCTCATCCATAGAGCTGCATGTGTAGTTGTCCATCTCCTCCTCCTCCTCATCGTCGTAGGTGTCAAATATCGGTCCGACGTCGGGGGTGTCCTCGTCAAAAGACTCGTAGCCGGAGGTGTTCGAGAAGAGGACATTGAGAAGGGAACTCTTGCGGTCCATTGGCCGGCTAGTGGTGGCCGGAGGGTTCCACATTGGGTCAGCCGTGGGCCACCTCATGTCACTCAGGGCCAGACGAAGTTGAGCAAGCTCGGCAGCCTGTGCGGTGAGTTGTCGGGCTTGATCTTCATTTGAAGCGTGCAGGGTGTCATTCGCAGCATGAAGCGAGTCATTCGCAGCATGAAGCGAGTCATTCGCAGCATGAAGCGAGTCATTCGCAGCATGAAGTTGGTCAATTTGCTCATAGACGGAGTCTATGTGTCCGGGGATGCGGTGGCCCATAGAAGGAGAGTAGCATGTCGTAGGAAACTCTATAGTACCTATACGAAGCATACAACACAAGAAGTAAGTTGCACCAAGCAAAAGAACAAATCCAAGCCAAGTCCTTGTCTCAAAAGTGAACCAAGAAATTTTCCGCTGGGCGTACTAATTTTGGTTGCTCGTGAGGAGGGAGAGGCTTGAACGAAAGGCAACAAAGCAAGAACTAGCAAATCAAGTCACAAACAACACACGAATTTCCAAGTGCAAGCAGATCAAATCAAGTTTCTCAGAATTAATCACAAGAGAGTTGAAAATTTTGCCATTTTCAATGAGAGTTGCATAGAGACATGAAAGAAGAGAAGATGGAGTGTGACCGTATGGTGCGTTCTCTGCCTTTTCTTTTGTTTCTTTTTGTTTTTGAGGCTTCCGTCTTCCCAAACCTTTTGTTTTGTTTGATGGAAGGTGAGAATAGTATGTATGTTTTTGTTTATACGGTCACACTGTCTTTTTTTTTATATGATGGCGAATCAAGCAAGAAAGAACCACACAAGCAAGTGTAGGAGAAGAAAGAAGAGACAAAGCAACTATGAGGGAATTAAATCGAACAACTAATCTAGCAATTAATCCAAAGATAAAGCAAGACTTAAGCAACAAGAAACAAGGAAATCAAGTATGCAATTAAGGAAACAAGATAGTGCTAGAAGGATAAAGATTAGGGCTGTTGGAAAAGTAACCAAAACCTAAGGAAATTAGGGTTGTAGCCATGAGAGAGAAGTGGCGGAAGAGGGTGGTGGCGGCGGACGGTGGTGGTGGTGTGGTGGTGGTGGTCACGGCTAGGGTTCCGGCGAATGATGGTGGTGAGAAAAAAAAATCTGGGTTTTGCAAGCGGAAAATTGCAAGGAATCACAATAAGAGAGAAGAACAAACTTAGCTTGGATAGGCTCTGATGCCAGTTGATACGAACAACCCCGGAAGTGTCGTTGCAACGCAGGATCTTGATTCCTCAAGCTTGTAGTTGAAACTTCTCTTCCGTAGTCAAAGTGATGGCTTTTCTAGGGCTAAAGAGATAGCCTTCAAACTCGTTCAAAGTGATGAACGAAAGGGATCAAAGTGATGATCACGAGATACCGAAGAGACGGTGATTGAATGATTGCTCGAAGCGATGAGCTACGGGATAGTTTGATCTGTGGGATCGAAGGGTTTGGATGTGAGATTCAAGGAAGGAGCGTACTCAACTTTACTATTCAAATCAACATCAAGTTTACAAACTAGGGTTTTCTAAGTTTAAATACCGTCAAAATAATATTTTCTAAAAGAAAAGATTTTTGAAAAATAATCCGCGCCGCATCAGGACTACCGCACGGTTTGTAACACAACCACACGGTTTGTAACACAACTGTGCAGTTCAACTGAAAGCAATGTTTTGGCTGGTGCACGGTTATCATGCAACACCGCACGGTTTGCAGCAAACCGTGCACTTCTACTGAACGGCATTCTGATGCTTTCTCGTCCGGCGTCGACTAAGGGGGGACCTCACCTAATCCTTCATAGGTCACGAGAAGGACCCATTTAGGACTAGATGAACCCACGTCACTTGCGTGCGCCCGCGAGATTAATGATTGTGTTGCTCGCTCCATTGCCCTTGTGCGAGCTCTTGTTATCGGGCCATTCGAGCGCACCTTCATTGCGTCCTCTTCATCCTTCGCCGTCATCGAGGGGGTCATGGAGCTATCAAGTTAGGATTACATAACACTTAGTATAACCGTTCTTTGAATAAAACGATAATGAAGTTAGGATTACATTACACTTAGTGTGACCGATATTCAAGTAATAGGATAATGAACTTAGGATTACAATATTGTTAGTATAACCAATATTCGAATAATATGATATAATGTAATCTAACTTTATTATCATATTATTCGAACATCAGTTATACTAAGTATAATGTAATCATGAATTCCTTACATTATTATTCGAATACCAGTTATACAAGCATTATAGGTTATGAAAATCATTGAGGTTTGATAACTATAAATCCAAAACCCTGCTTACCCTAGGATTTCTAGGGTATGATAATGAAGTTAGGATTACATTACACTTAGTATAATCGTTATTCGAATAATGGTTATGCTAAGTGTAATGTAATCCTAGCTTCATTATGTTAGTGTAATGTAATCCTAACTTCATTATCGTATTATTCAAATAACTGTTATACTAACCGTTATTCGATTAATAACAAGATAATGAAATTAGCATCACAATATAGTTAGTATAATCGATTTGAATAATACGATAATGAACTTAGGATTACATATTTACATTACACTTAGTATAACCGTTATTCGATTAATACGATAATGAAGTTAGGATTATAGTATATTTAGTATAACTGTTATTTGAATAATACTATAATGAAGTTAGGATTATATAACACTTAGTATAATCGTTCTTTGAATAACACGATAATGAAGTTAGGATTACATTACACTTAGAGTGACCGATATTCGAGTAATAGGATAATGAACTTAGGATGACATTACACTAAGTAGAATCGTTATTCGAATAATACGATAATGAAGTTTGGATTAAAATATAATTAGTATAACTGATATTTGAATTATACAATAACGAATAATAATATAATGAATTCATGATTACATTATACTTGGTGTAATTGTTATACAAATAATACGATAATAAAGTTAGGGTTACAATATAAATAGTATAACCAATATTTGAATTATATGATAATGGGGTTAGCATTACGTTACACCTAGTATAATCGATATTCGAATAATACGACAATCAAGTTAGGAGCATTACACATAGTTTTTTAGTTTGATTA
The DNA here is from genome assembly GCA_027886185.1 of Rheum nobile. Lineage (NCBI taxonomy): Eukaryota > Viridiplantae > Streptophyta > Magnoliopsida > Caryophyllales > Polygonaceae > Rheum > Rheum nobile. The sequence goes on from WOAB01000003.1 coordinate 1,776,311, forward strand.
AAATAAGAAACTTTATATATATATATATAATATTGTAGCACAGGCATGGATTTACTTAAGAAAAAGGAGGCACGTACACATATAATGTGCTTGTGCCAAAATCGGATACCCAACGGTTAATTAAATGGCACGTGATGCTAATACGTGCCTACTAGGCACGAACACGTGTTAAATATACGTGTCTATACACTGTATATTTAGCCAATGTATTTAGCCGCAATGTTTATATAACCTAGATAATTGAATACATTTAATATAATCCACCATATATAATTCGTAACATCACATTTTTAAATACACACATCTTTATGATAAGACTGTCATTATAATAACCAAATAATGTAAGAATAAAAAATGGTCCTGACCTTTTTCTTGATTGTAAATATCAAACCGGACAATTTCCAATCCGATATAATTATAATGCAATGATCTTTACTTGATTTAAATAGTGGTTTGACCTGGTTTGATTAAAAAGGAAAAATATAAATCCAAACCTAGTAATTATATTACATTACATTTTTAAAAATTAAATAAAAAATCACAACAGGTTTGTTTCTGGATTTGTTTTTTCAGTTTTAGAATAATTTTACTCTCAAATTGTAAACAAATCTGTTAAAAAGGAAATTGAAAATTGAAAATATATAACTTATTTAAAAAATAATAATTGGCATGTTAAAAGGATGTGAAGACATGTAACATATAGTGAAGGTGTGTATTTTCGGAGGGACATATAGTCTTAAAAAGTTCAGATTAAGTAATTATATACTGGATTGAACTTAGTTAGAAAATTTTGGGCATATTTTGTTGTTGTCATTTATTATTTGGTATTTGTAGTTAGTTTATCTAACATAATTAATATCAAGTTGAAAAAAATAAAACGTACAGAGATTATAAATTGGTAGTCAAACGATTTCCTATATACCTTAATTGATCCACTTTTTTGTTACAATTTCTATAAAAATGGTAAAGTGAACGTTAGAGGATTGACTTTTTAGATGACATGGCCAAAGAAAATATGTCATGTTATGAACCTATAAAATCTAATTTTCTTTTGCAATATTATAAGTCTAGTCAAATTTTAAAAGTCCACGTCATTACTTTCACTGGAATTGTCACTTGAAAATTGAAATATTTTATTTTTCAATATATATAATTGTCTATACTTTGACAACTAATATACAATATATAAAGTTCATTTTTGTTAATATTTAATAGTTTGTATTATTTAAAGGTATTTTTCTAATATCAATGAATTGAAACATGAAATTAACTCATACTTAAAAATAACATAGGGAAATCCCATTTGATACCCTTGTGGTTAAGGTTATTCATGTTAGTGTCCCGTGTTTAAAAAGTTTCATGTTGGTACCCCCATGTTTTATAACTAGTTTGGTTCGTGCCTTTGGTGTTAAAATTCCTCACTTTTCTGTTAGTTTATTTAAAAAAAAAAAAACAAATACAAAATAGAAAAAGGAAAATAAAAATAAAAACACAAAAAAGAAATCAAAATTGTAAAAGCCCTTCTTTTAACTTTTACCAATCTTCATCTTCACCATGCAATAGAAAATAATTTCGCAAACCCTAACTAGAAAACAAGGAAGATCAGTTTATATACAACACACACAACATTCACTAGTACACCCTCCGTCCCTGAATATAGTTCATGTTTTCCTTTTATGGTGTCTCAAAGTATTGTTCTTGTTTTCCTTTTTGGTAATTTTAATATCCCTCCACTTCTTATCTCTCTCTCTCTCATAACTCTCCTCTGCTAACCCTAAATCTCGCTCTCCATTTCTAGAATCCTCTCGTCGCTTCTCTGCTCTCCATCTCTCTCATATCTCTCCATCTTTGTTCTCCATTTCGCCGCTTCTCTACTCTCCATCTGAGCCGCTTATCTCCATCTCCATCCGAGAAGCTTCTCTGCTCTCCATTTCGCCGCTTCTCTGCTCTCCATATGAGGCGCTTCTCTGCTCTCCATCTGAGATGCTTCTCTGCTCTCCATTTCGCCGCTTCTCTGCTCTCCATTTCGCCGCTTCTCTGCTCTCCATATGAGGCGCTTCTCTGCTCTCCATCTGAGATGCTTCTCTGCTCTCCATTTGCGCCGCTTTTCTGCTCTCCATTTGCGCCACTTCTATGCTCTCCATTTACGCCGCTTCTCTGCTCTCCATTTGTGCCGCTTCAATTTCTTTGTCCCTTCATTTGCTCCGCTTCTCTAGATCTCGGTTTCTGGGTTTGCATGTAAAGGGTTTGAGCCTCAAATCCCGTATGTTCATCCAAAAACCCTAAACACCGGTTCATTTCTTGAAGATGAGTTGTGATTCCTTGTTTTCAACTGAAAGTCCCCTTTGTTTCGATGGACCTGGTACCTACTCTTGCTCTGACGCTCCAAATTGTGAGTGGGGTTCATCCTGTGATGGAAATCACAGCTATAGCCCTGGATATCTAGAAATGGAGAGCAGAGAAGCGGACGCGGTTCCCTCTGAGTCCCCAAAGGCAAATTTGGAAGACGAAACTGGAGGCAAAGTTGTTGATGAGGCTCCCTCTGAGTCCCCTGAGGGAGGTGTCGATTCTTCTGATGCAGATGAAATCGGTGGCTCCGACTGCGAATCTCGTAGCTAAGTCCCTTGAATTCTTTATCTTTCAGTAGTAGTCCTTTATTTTGTAGTATTGATGCTCTTATGTGATGGTGGATTGATACTCTTATGTTGCCTACGTTTTGATAATTTGTGACGGTGGATTGATCCTCTTATGTGTTGATAATTTGTGATATTGTCCCCTTTGAAGGATGTCCCTAATTGTTGCATGTGTTTTGATGGGTCATGTGAGTGATGTTTGATCAACGATGGGTCCTTTTATGCTGAGTAGTCCTTTATTTTGGAGTATTGATGCTCTTATGGGTCTTGTGAGTGATGTTTGATCAATGATGGGTCATTTTATGCTGAGTAGTCCTTTATTTTGGAGTATGTTTGCATGTTGTGGATACCAGTGATGGATGTGAGTGATGCTTGAATGGTTTATGTGGATGAATGTCAGTGATGCTTGGATGATGACATGTGTATGATGGTTTATATGGTGGATTGATGCTCTTATGTGTTGATAATTTATGATATTGTCCCCTTTGAAGGATGTCCCTAATTGTTGGATGTGTTTTGATGGGTCCTTTTATGCTGAGATTACTCATCCTAATAATGCTTCTAACCCTGCTATGCCATGAGAAACCAATCAATTTTGACTGAATGTGGCTCATGGTGTAGTTAGGGTTAATTGCTAAGGGTAAATATACTCCCTCTGTCCTTGAATATAGTTCTTGTTTCCTTTTTATGTGTCTCAAAATATTGTTCTTGTTCTCATGTTGTTCATGTAATCTTATTGTTTGATCAATGATGAAGTCTATTATGCTGAGATTATTCATCTTAATGATCCTTCTAATCCTGCTATGCCATGAGAAACCAGTCAATCTTGATTGATTAGGCTCATGGTGTAGTAAGGGTTAAATGCTAAGGGTGAAAGTCAGTGATGCTTTGGGACATCTGAGATTAGTGCATATTGGTTATCAATAAAAGTGCTCTTCTATTTTAGGAATTTCTTGTAAACAGCTGTTAATTTTTGTGATTAAAAGTATAGCATTAAATGTTATACTTTGTGTTTTAATTCCCTTAATTCATGTGCATTTTTTAGAAACAAGAACTATATTTTGGGACACTTAAGATTAGTCCATTTTTATGTTGTTTGTGCATTCTATTGTTTGATCAATGATGAAGTCTTGTTGTTTGATCCATGATGAAGTCTATTATGCTGATATTATTCATCTTAATGATGATTTTAATCATGCTATGCCATGAGAAACCAATCAATCTTGACTGATGAGGCTCATGGTGTAGTAAGGGTTAAATGTTAAGGGTGAAAGTCAGTGATGCTTGGGGACATCTGAGATTAGTGCCATTTATTTCTTTTTTTGGCCATTTTAATACTCTCTCCACTTCTCATCTCTCTCTCTCATATCTCTCCTCTGCTAACCCGAAATCTCCATATGCTCTCCATTTCTAGAATTCTCTACTATCCATCTGAGATTTGTGCCATAAGAAACCAGTCACTTGTGGCTGAATGAGGCTTATAGGTAATTTGTGCATTCTGTTGTTTGATCAATGATGAAGTCTTGTTAATTCTGAGATGCAATTCATGTATGTTCACTTCTTTAATGTTCCATAAGAAACCAATCATATATAATTGACTGATTGAGGCTTATGAGTATATTTTTGTTGTGAATGGAGTTGTGACAGTGAGGATTATGGGGACATCTGAGATTCTTTTGTGTCATATACATAGATGTTCTGAAAATATTTATATTCTGATTAGTGTTCACAAAAGTTGGACCTTTACAAAAAAAATTCTACCTTTCAAATAACTTCCTAAATTTCCACAAAAGTCTCACTGATTGAGGTTCACAAAAATATAAGCTTTTTATAAGACAGTCAATGTATCTAGGATTCTAAATACATTGATTGTCTTGTAATGCATATGATGTTGTTGCTGCTTCTTGAGTGTCTTGTAGTGCATAGGATGTTGTTGCTTCTTGAGTTTGTTATGCTGCTTCTTGAGTGTCTTGTACTGCATAGGATGTTGTTGCTTCTTGAGTTTGTTCTTGAGCTTCTGCTTCTTGAGTTTGTGCACCTCCATGAACTATGTCTCATGCTTGTAGCACTGCCCATATAGGTGCTTTGATTTCTCCTTCTAGGTTTCCAACAGCCTCCATTTTTAAACTTGACAAATACAGAGAAATTATTTAAATTTACTATTATACCCTTTATCTTTTAAACTTATATACTATCCCTTTTTATACAAAGAAGGTATCAAAATTACAAATTAAATCAATTTGAGATCATTAGCTAAAGCTAAAACCAGCTAGTCTGTTGTTGCTGTTAAGAAAACTATTTTATTCAGACAAAAAAAAACTATTTTATTATTTATATCAAAACGAAGCAATTAAAAAACATAGAGTACCACTACATGCAAAGTTGTGGTTAAAAGCAAAATGATTAACGAGAATATCTTGAAAGTGTTCCTAAAATGACAAAGAGAAAGTTTCTAATGGTCATACGCAATGAGCAGGACAAGGTATTGGGCGTAGAGAGAAGACGGAGAGAAGAGGTTGGCAGCTTCACCAAGAAAAAAGTGGGAACTTTAGGTTTCCCGGGAAATATTGGGTTGATTTTATTAAGAAATAAATGAGTAAATTTTAAGGGAAAAAAGGGTAAATTAATAATTTATTATTAAAAGATTACAGGAAGTGTAACTTACCCACTCAATCAAGGTAAGTAGAATTCCTACATTTTGGAAGAATTGGAACTTCCTGGGAAGATAAAATTCCCACAATCTAATTTTTTTTAAATGAACCAAACATAGGAAAAAATTTATACTTCCTAGGAATTTATACTTCCCAGGAATTAAACTGCTAACCAAACAAGGGGTAATAGTTCAATGAAAATTCAAACCCAAAATTTGTCAAAAAAAATTGAACTCCAAATTGGTGCTCACTTCCCTAAAGTTCCACCGTAGCTATAACATTATATATACACTCATATGCAGATTAGAAGCTTTCAGATAAGCTTAACCAAATTGGTGCTAAAGTCCAAGAATATATTGAGGCTAAAACCAAAATATTTCCCTATAACACATTAGAAGCTTTTAGTTAAGCTCATATGCAGATTCACAACCCTTAATTCGAACATGGAAATTAACTCCTAATTTGAACCCTAAAATCAACCCCTAATTTGAACCCTATAAACAACCCTAACTCAGATTTCATCCTAAATTGAGCGTAACAAGAACAAATAATAGTGTAAATTAGATGAATCTCATTCTAATTCTCCCTAATCGCACCCACATTTGCAAAAAAAAAAACATATTTGAGCAAAACTACGAACATCACAACGCACATGTTCGCCGTCGAGTCGCACGTGTCCGCCGCTGGGTATCTATCCTCTGTCGCCGGCCTTTCCCACGCCGTCTTCGATCTTGCACGCCTCCGGCCTTGTCCATAGTAGGAGAGAGTCGGGGTGTGATGTTGAAGATGTAGATGGGTAAAAATTAAAGGAATGTTTTTTACCATTTTGATTTCTTTTTTGTGTTTTTAGTTGTTTTTATTTTAATTTTCCTTTTTTTGTTTTTTTATTCGTTTCTCCTTTTATTTTTAAACTAGTGTTGGACCCGTACCATGTACGGGTAGTTATATAAACAAATATAACAGTTCATAATCGAACAAAATAATACCTTAATGTTAAATTTTGTCTACCATAGATAGTGGCAATAACATGATAACTGAAAGTACCAAGTTACAAACATCACCCGTTTAGATGATGATAATAAAAGCTTGCTAATATAAGCAAGGATTAGTGGAGTGTCATAACTTGTCATAAGCTCCACAATCAGTTTTACAATTCTTTAGTTAAGACGTCAACCACCTGTGTAAATCAAGAAAATGTAAGACAAAGCACTAATTTCTTGAAGCAAATGGGAGCATAACTTATAACACCAACCTAGCTAAGCTGAAGTGCTTTCAGCAGTGGGTAGATTGTTTACTCACATTTCATCAAACTCTTTGCATGAGATGAATTTTCACAGTCCAACGATGAGGATATACTTCTGATTCAAAGCAAAGTGTGCCTTCCAAATATCAATGAGACTATACAAAGAAGATGATCTAGTATGGATTCGCTGTCCCACTTGCATCTCATCAAGACTAATAGAGCATGCATACAAGCCTTTGACCTCCTGAATTAGCTCAGAAACATGAGCTGCAACCATAGCAACAGAAGGAAGTAGGCAAAAACACACATGTACAAATTAAATGGAACAACCACATCATTGATGATATCTTCAATTTGAAGCAATACGCTTGATTTTCACGCAGATAGATATATCGTTAGTCGTCCCATTCCCATTGATTTTTAAATGTTTTTTCATTGGTTGATTTGATGAACATTGGTCAATTTTTTACGAGTGTTGATTTCCTTTTTCTTCTCAAATGCGAAAACTGAGTACATATTACATATATATGACCAGTTCCAGTAGAGACTAAACTCATCTACTGCATTCTTCGTAACCAATCTCCCCTTCCTCTCTAAAAACCAGAGACAGATCCTTTTTTTTATAAAAGAATAAAAAGAAAGAAAAGAAAACATTATCAGCCAGATCAACAACCACCCCAATCTCACAAATCCACCAGGTCAACGGAGCTTCGCCGGAGCAAGAATCTCGGGCGCCGGCGGTGGAAGCTTGACAGGGAAGAGGATCGCCCATCACAAAATTGTCAGGAAATCAGCAAATAAATAGCTCATCACAAACTTATATGGAAATACTCAAACAAAATTGATTGTTGTTGCAGGAAAAAGTTGATACAAAAATTGAGGGGTTTTCGGGGACAATCACAAACTGAATTCAATGATTCGAGATGCACCTGGAGAATATCGTTTTCGTTGACGAAGGAGACATGCGAGAGACGAAGTACTGAGCACGGCAGGCGTGATCGTTGCAGCCGGAGAGGACGAGGGGAGCTCCTGGTGGCTGGAGAGGTTGAGTGACGCGGTTGGTGGCCGGAGAGATTGATTGTGCGGTTGGTGGCCGGAGATGCAGCAGGTGGAACACAAATGGAATTTCGCTTGTTCAGTTTCTCAGAAAAGAAGGTACCATACCAATTTGTGCAGAGAATTAACCGAAAAGAAGAGGAAGAAACCGACATCGATGCAGCTTTTATGGGTTTGAAAAAGATCAGTTGAGAACTAAGGATAGAGGTGGGAACGTGGGTAGAAGAGTGAAAAGTGGGCACTGTCTCAGCCTTTTTTTTCTAAATTAAAATTAAAATGTGGTGACACATGTCAACATACAGATACATCAGTGGACAAAATCTGAACTCCAATAAAAGGCTAAATCTTGCAATGGAATGTACATCAGTTAGAGTAGGTCATTTTCTCCATAATTGCATCAAAATCCATCAAGTTACAATGTTTGCTCAGCATTTAAGTCTTAATATTATGGGGTGGCTGCGCACATGAAAACAAATTAAACAAAACTGTAGATGGAAAAAGATATATACCACCATCTCAATCCCACAAGAAAACACCTATTTTATTGGCTTGACCCACAAGTCAAAGTGAACCATGCTAACTAAGTGACTATACATTCTCAACAACATGAAAATGTGAGTCACTGCTCAGCCAAAACTGCACTCCTCCACAAATGAAGACGTGTGATCAGTAGGATGATTGATAGGGTGACGGTTGAACTGAGTTCCTGTGTATTTTCTATGATCCAAAGAGTGCGGATGTCCGTATCAAACTGTAACGAATTCGCAAAGGCAATCTATTTTCAGTGTGAAAAAGAGAACTCCAGAGCAAGATGATTTGGTTCACCAGTTGTTCAACTGAGCTGTTATGCTTTTCACCACTGGGTGGTATTGTGTGTGTATGTATTTCTTAGCTATCTCTGAACCAGGTTGCACAAGCCATTCATCATACAAGCCCTTGACAACTGGATTATGAAACGGCTCAGCCACCAAGACCTGAAAACCGCAAGGAACAAACATATTTGACCATAAATTACTAGGAAGCATTAGGGGGAAACACATGAACCACTTTAGGTTTGCTTGGCAAAACTTTCAATTTGTCTTGTCACGCATTTGTTTCGGTATAATATCACCCTACTAGTTGTTTTTTTAGGCCTCACGAGTTACCTTTTCAAAAATATGTTCACCCAACATTACCGTTTTAACTTTAAGGCTCTAGAAGTTTAGGTTACCAGTGGTAATGAAGCCCAGACCTTTACAACAGCACAGAGACATGTTATAGTGTTACTCCTCTATTTTAATTTTAAATCATTGTTATAGTGAAGCCAAGGATATTTTTTAGAGTTCCTTTTCACTGACAACAAAGTACATGGATAAATTACAAGAACACCACACATTACTTTATGCATTGACTAATACCACGATGGATGAGGAAGCAAAATCTTGACAATTTTAACTTAAATTTAAGAACAAGATCTGAATACTTACTTTATCCATATAAACACTTTCCAAAGACAGGATCAAGTCTTTCGCTGATTGCCCTGGTTTTGGCTTGATTTGACCACCACCATTTAAGCATCCTGCCAATTCACAGATTCCTCGTCAGATAACAGTTACCTCTGACAAGATACTTGAATCACGACAGTATAAGATACAATCATGATAATGGAGGAACAAACATAACCTGAGGGGCATGCCATAATCTCAATAAAATGGTAGTCACATTTCCCAATTTTGATATCTCTTACAACTTTCTGCAGGTTCCGAAATCCATAACAAAGTGCGAACTTTGGAACATCTTTTCCCTCTATCTGCATAAGAAAGATCATTCGCATCAGACCCATAGTTAAAGAAATTCAGGTCCTTCCATTGGTTGGTGAAGGCAAAGGGAAAAAGCCACCTCAAGCAATTATCTCAGAATAAATTGACAGTGGGCATATGGTTCTCAATTGTCATAGTAGAACAAAGGTTATTCAATGTCTAGTTCTCTGTGCATCTTGTCTTAATGAATGGGTTGACATTTAGTTAAAAAATTACAATGAGTTTTATATTTATGACGAAATTCTTACCTCATGAGAGATTTCACGGAAATCGGAATTCCTTAGTGTTCTGAATTTTAGAGGCCCTTTGATTTCTTCACCAAATAGCTCTTTTACAGCATACCTATAGATTGTTTCTGCATAGCCTCCAGAGCTTCCATTAACCCCATATAGATGTCCATCATCAGTAACATTAGTCAGCCTGATAAAAAAACAAAAGAGTATAAATTTTCAAAGTAACTTGCAATCAGCCAAAGCATTATCAGATGTAACATAGTTCTTACAGTTTATCAAGAGGAGATTCTTCCAATGTAGAGAAATCCACTGATTTTGACTGCAAAAAGAACCAGTAACAACCACCAAATTAGCATTTAAATCGGGTGCCATAGAAACCAAGATATACAGTTACAAGGTACTGGCTGTAAGCCTGTAATCACCTGCATAAGTTCCAAAACTTCCCCAGAAGTCAAAACTGAATCTACTTCTGTAACCATTATACCCGACTTCTTATGATTTTCATCCTGATATTCCATTTCAAGCATAAAATCATCCCTGGAAGCTTCAAGCTTCTTATCATAACAGGGCATCACAGTAACATGATATACCTCATCTGGTCTATTAAGTGCCATGACCAACAAAAAAGTTAATGAAAGTCATATGAGATAAATGTGAATGGAAATTAATCTCCTAAAACTTACCTAAGACCCATTTTCTGGCAAATATGGTGCTTAATAATAGACCCGATTGTTTGCTGAGGGCTCTTCACTGAAGAAACATAAGGTAGAATATACGATCCAAGAGTTTTTTCAGCGTAACATATCCAACCTGAAACAAGGAGAAAAAAGAATGTGTTTTCTTCAATCCTCAGTGAAGTAACAAAAAACGAAAATGTGTAAAAATTGGAAATGTTAACTACCCTCCATATTAACAGTTTTGTCAGTCATTTAAAAAGAACTGTTCTTTTTCCACTTTTGTGTAAAAATCTGTTTTGATTCTCTACTTAATGTGAAGAACATGAGCAGTGTTCCACACTCTAAAGTCTAAACAGAATACAAAATGCTAATTGTAACAACTAAATTGGTTTATTTATTTACCTGGACATGATGATGAAATTATGGGAATGGATGTTTCACTTTGATCATCATGACATAATTGGCTTTGCTTGTACCGTGAAACAAATTCATTGCATGCTTCGATGAGTGAAAGGTCTCTGCTGCAGCTCGTATCAAAAATAGCTTTTACTCCCACAGACTTGAAAAATGTTGTAAGTTTTCTCAAAACCTATAAAAGAAGTGTAGCTAGCAATGTCAAAAGAAAGTACATGAAAAGCAAATACATGATCGCAGAAGTGTTCCAAAGCTTAATTCATGTAAAATAAGGACATAGAAACATCACCTAAGCTGGTATGAGCATTTAGATTCATACCAGCTCGTATGAACATTTAGATTCATACCAGCTCGTATGAATATTTAGATTCTGCACGGCAGCAAATTTGACTAAGAAAATAAGCCACGTGCAAGGCCACATTATGACGGGAAATTTGGTCTTTTTTTCTCTCTTTGAAACATTTGATAATCTAGCTACGTACAATATGGATCAGGTAAAATTGATATAAAAGATTCAAAATTTGGTAGTTCAGAGCTCATAATGGGGTGATAACATTGTTGTATAATTAAATATGTTACATATTTCAATTGTAGCAAACCAATACATGCCATACCTGAAGTGGAGAAAGGCCAAAATGTGCCGCCAGTGACGCCCTAGATTGGGGAGAGATAGAGACTATAACTGGCCTTCCTTTACCAATATTAGAAAGAAATTCATCCACACTTTGCTTCTCCAGCATTACAGTCTCTGCTGATGTTATACATCCACTGAATCAGCACAAAAGCAATATGGTGAAGATCTAATTCAAGAAAACCTTCTTTAGGTGAAGAGGAACCGTCAATGGAAATGAGAACCAAAATATGTTTCATATATCACCACAGGTTGTTCCCAGGGTTAGAAGTATTATGAGTCAAAGAAGAAAGAAAATTAAGTGGAGTTTCAACGTGGTTGGGTGAATCTGAGGCATAATCATTCCTAGATCCATCACTTGATTACCATCTATAAATACCAAAAGGGCCACAATTGTATACAAGCAAGAATAGGGAAGCAGCTTTAGTAAAAGAGATGATAACTCCTAAAGTGATTGATGAATGCCATATAAGAATATACAAGTGTCTACAAAAGAGAGAGGTCGCAGACAACTAGAGGAACAATTCAATGTTTGTCTTTTTTACTCAGTACTTGGTGAGCGGATAAGAGAGGGGGATAACCTGCAAGCTAAGCAATCCTTGAGAGAAATCTTTACAGGGTCAGTGTTCAATGGTTTAACAGCAGGCACAACCTTCTCCTGAACTCGCCCCTGAAAATGCCGTAAAAAATAATGGAGAAGTGTGAGAATTAATATGAAGTCAAACACCCTTTCATGATACATCAAAACAGGATGAAAGTCCAACACTCTCTCATGAATGATATAGCTAAAACACAACGGGAGAAGAGTTCTATAAGCAACTAACGATTTGTACTTCAAGAGCTTCTACTCCACTATCTATATGCACTTATGTCAACAAGCAAGGCAATATGTAATAATGCTGTTGTAGAAAATTATTTATTTATTCTCAAACTTGGATCATATACAACCAGGCTCAATTTCCTTTCCTCTTACAACATGACTAGAGAAAGGATCTAAATACCAATTAGTAATTTGCAAGCCTCAAAAATTGACAACAGGGTGAGGACACCAGAAGCCTGAATCCTCCCTCGTTAACCTCAAATATTAATATTAAACTACCAATTTGTCCATGAAGCATACAAGTTTGAGCTCCATATTACTGGTGCTTGATAATGAATATGAACACTGACCAGTGATTGAAAAGGCGCACTCCAGGCGCGCCTGGCTAGCCTCAGGCGTGCCCAGAGTGGCTGGGCGCACCTCAGGCGCCCTAGGCGCGCCTTGGAGTCAGGCTAGCGCCTCTTAGTTTTCCAGTACTTTCTTCAGATATTTTGATATCTTTGTTTTTTTTTTTATTAATAAAAGATTTTGTTATATATCCAAATAACTCATTTCCTTATTTATCTCTGAAGTAATCTTTTCTCTTCCTTAATTACTCCAAAAAAGTCAAACGTTTATTTTCTTCCTCCTATGCCATTATTCCAGTGCTACTTGTAATCTTTTCTTTCCCTCTATAAACCCCTAAAACACTTCCCAAAATAAAAAAATCGTCTCTTTCCCCCTCCTCTGCTGCTCTGTTTTGCAGCATCTTCTTCCATTCACTCTTTGAGCTTTATGCTTTTAGTTTCATTACTTTATATGCTTTAAAATTGGTTTTCTTATGTTTTAAACTTATTTTCCTAATTGTTTACTAGTTTAGACTTGATTTTATAACATTATAATGCTTTAAACTTCCTTTTATTTCATTATAAACATGTTTTTATGATTTTATAGCATTCTTCCACTGAACTTAGTCCTTTTCTACAATAGTGTGGCTAGGCGCGCGCCTAGCGCCTCTCAGGCGCGCCTAGGCTCCAGGGAGCCCCAGCGCCTGAGTGCGCCTAGCGCTTTTTTAATCACTGACCATACATATACTCAATATCTCCTTCAGAGAGGGGAGAATCAGATTACTTTCCAAAACCCTAAACCTCCGTGTTCGCAACAACTTTGCAGGTGAGATTCCGAGAAGTCTATTAACATCTACTCTTAATTTTCCTCAAAGCAAGTAAAATTCAGCAGTCAAAAATAGCTTTACATTTTTTTCTTCTTCCAAAAACTAATCGCCAGCTGATTAACCAACAGAACAGGAGTTTGCAATATCATAAGAAAATCGAAAGATAGGGGAGAGAAAGAGGACCTGGGAGTTGGATTTGAGACCATTGAGAGAAACAATACAGGCTTGGGTGGGAGCAATGAAATCGCTGACGTCCCCAATCCGAAGCGCGGGGGAGAATTTGTCCGCCATCTCAATCCTCCTACTACTACTGCTAGTGGGCTAGAAGCCTAGAAAAGAATGCAAAAGTATAAGCAAAATGACTACCATGGTCTAGTTGTATTTTGTCTTTTCTGCCTTCACTTCAGATTAAGCATATCCAGAGTCTAGTGATGAAAGAATGCAAGAGAGAAATCAAGCAGATGGGCCAAAAATTTGAAATACGTATATATATAATTTGTAATACGTATATATATAATCATCCGCACAAGTACCACATGCTTGAGCATTATCGATTTGTAATACGTCTATATATATAATTTGACTAGAAAAACATCATTGAGTAATATATTGTGACTAAGAAAAATAGAGAAATCAAGCAGATGGGCCAAAATTTTGAAATCATTTGAAATTAAAAGTGAATTTGTATTCACACTTGCCTAATTAATGGGCAACTTCCAGATTCATATGGACTTAAAAAATGTGAATTTGTATCAAACTTGCATATCACAAGGGAAGATTTCAAGGGTATAAATAAAACACTTCAAAACAGAAATCAAAAGCACAAACAAAATCAATAAAAGCAAGAAAAACACTAGGGCATTACATCAAGCACTGTCCCACAAGAATTGGGCATCTTCTAATAAAAGAGAAGATCTACAGAATAGCAGACTTTGAAGGCAGTACCCGAACGGGATAGTAGCCAAGCACTGTCCCACCAAGGTTTAAATCAGCTCTTGCTCCACCTGTTGAACAATGAGGGCAAAAAACAAAGGAAGATGAAGGCAAGGAATAATTACTTCTGATTTTTCAACACCCAATTTTGCAAATACACTAAAATTGACAGATTTGCAAAGGCACAAGTAAGCTGCACAAGATCTTGTTTATATGATACATACATCGATACAAAGCAGATTCAACTTAATCTAAATCCCAAGCACATAACTCGAAGATTTTACCAGTAAACCCAAGTGGGTCCGGTCTGCGGGATCTGAGCACGGGGTCGAGTCGGGGTCTGCGAGATCTGGGCACGCGGTCCAGGCGCGAGGCTAGTCGCGAGTGGTGCGAGTTGGGCAGATCTGGGTTGAGCCGAGTTGGTGGTGGCTCGAGCGGTGGGTCCGAGTGGGCAGATCTGTGCGAGGCGGGCGCGACCAGGCTCGGTGCGACTCGAGTGGGTCTGCGGTGGGTTCGATCGTGGTGGCTCGGATCCGGCGCGGTGTGGGTTAGATTATGGGAAGGTGGGTGTGGGCAAGAGGAAGAGAGGGAGATCGGGGGGAGTTCGTGGGAGAGAGCGGCTGGGAGGGGAAGAAAGAAAAGGGTTCCGGCTTGTTCTTTTTTTTTTCGGGAATTACGTGAGGTAATTTGTAGGTCTTGCAAATTCCGAGATTTTTTTTTTTTATTAGGTAAAAATTAGACTGAAATCAGAGAAGAGTCGGTTTCTCAATCTATAATATTCTTGCGGATGAGAATTATAGATTCTAGATTAGCTCGAATATCTTTCAAGAAACTCTGCTGGACCTTCTTTGTGATGAAGTCGGCCACCACGTTTATTTCTCGAAAGACATGAAAAATCTGCACTGATGAGAAAAATTGTAAAACACACAGGATATCAGAAATTAACATTTCAATATCTCATGGACAGTGCCAGATTTGATTCAGAACATTCACAATGGTAAGGTTATCACAATCAAGATGAATGTCGGTAATGCCTAATTCATAGGCCTTTACCAAGGCATTTCTTACTGCAAGTGTTTCTGTTTTTAAAGGGGTTGAGATACCACAATTATCCTCAAAGAGGAAAATTGGTTTATCCGTGTTGTTTCTGAAAATGTAGCCAAAGCTAGAATCACTATTAGTTTTGGTCGATCCATTTGTATTGATTTTAATAATATTATCAGGTGGTTTTTTCCATTTCTTTGTTGGTCGTCTAACAATGTTCGTTCTATGAGTTTTTTGTTTGTCTTCTGCTAAACAGTCAGGGTTTCAGTTTTTCATCTTATTTCAGTTCTCAATTTGTGTCTTAATATAAATTAGTACATCCTTTATGGAATCGGCATCATCGTTTGTTCTTCCAAAGCTTTGTTGGTTTCTATAAAATCAAATGCCCCACCAAGAGACCATTAATTCTATGAATTGTGATCTGTCAGTTTTTTGTCGAATTTCTTCAATGATTTCATTGATTTTTTTGTTTCCTGTGTTTAGAGATCTGATGATGCCATAGGTATCATAATTCATTTTTTCGATTGTTTTTATGGTATGGTTACATTGAAATAGGAGATTATTCAGATCCTCCAAATTAGCATTGCAACGTATACAACCTGGAGGGGTTGCTACACCTTTTTCTGCTAATCTAGCTTTTGTTGGGAGTCTGTTTTTCATTATTTTCCAGACAAAGTTTTTAACTTTGGGATATGTGTCCATCTTCCAGATCCATGAAGAATCATAGGCAATATAACTCTTGTTTTTGTTAATTAGTTTCATAGCAGAATTTGTAGAAAATCAACCATTTTTGCTAGTTTTTCAGTATATTCTATCATGGATCTCATTTATGGGTATTGGGATCGAGATTACCTTTTTGGCTAAATCAAATGGTAACCATTGTTCTAGTAAATCCGTATTTCAGGTTTTATTTGGCAACATAAATTCCGCTACCAAAGCATCCTTATTCAGAATTGATTATGGGTTTATGGTATCACATAAAGGGGTGTTTAACACTCAGTTATCTGTCCAGAATATGATTGTTTTGCCATTATCAACTTGCCAAATTAGTCCAGATTTGAACTCAGCCATGAGTTCCATTATTTTGGATCATTGCCAAGAGCAATTTCTTTTTTTCTCGTAATGAAATAAATGGTTTGTTTTCAAGTATTTTTCAAATAACCACTATAACCCAATAGTTATTTGGTCCTGCTAATATTTTCCATAGTAATTTGAATTGTAATGCTTTATTCATGTCTTTAGCTTTTCTCAGTCCAAGGCCTCCTTGATGAGTTGATTTACAAATTTTTTCTCAGCCTATAAGAGATTTATAGGAGGTGTCTTTGTTCCAAAAAAAGGATCTATTTAACTCATCAAGTTCATTGTGTGTGTGTAGGTAACATAAAACTTTGTATAAGATAGTTTGGTCTTGATGCCAGATTGTTTTTTATTAGAGTTGTTCTTCTTGTTTGGGAAAGAGAGTTTGCTTTCCATTTAGATAATTGATGTTGGGTGCTAACTAAGAGGTCAGCAAATGTATTCGAGTTAACTCTACCATTAATGATAGGGCAACCAAGATATTTTTCAAGAGATATCATATTTGTGATTGTGAGAGTACCTTATATTGCTAGTTTCTTTTGGTTGATAACCTTTTTTGTAACTTGAAAGGCCGATTTATGAAAATTAACTTTTTGTCCTGAGATTTTACAATACTCATCAATAATGTCCTTGATTTCTTTGCAGTTTTCCTATTTAGCCTTTGAGAAGATCACAATGTCATCCGTAAATGCTAGAAACGAAATTTGTGTTCCTTGTTGATTGATTTGAAATCCTAGAGGATTTCGAGTTCTTTCTGAAGCTTTTTGGAGTTTTCTAGCAAGGATTTCATATCCTAAAATAAACAGGAATGGCGAAAAGGGGTCACCCTGTCGAAGTCCTCTTGATGGTTTAAATATTTCTGTGGGTCCGTTGTTTACAAGTATCGAGAAATATACCGTTGTAATGCATTCTTTTATCCAGTTAATAAATTTTTCATGGAATCCGAACTTTTCCATAATTTTAATAATGAAATTCCATTCGATTTTATCATAAGCTTTTTCCATGTCTAGTTTTAGGACAATAAAGCCTCCAGTTCCTTTTTTCGATTTGAAATAGTGGAAGATTTCATGGGCAATTAAGATATTATCTTGAATGGCTCTGTTAGCAACAAAGGCACCCTGAAGGGGGTGTATTAATTTTTTCATGGTTTCTTTAAGTCTAGTTGTTATAATCTTCGAGATAATCTTATAAACTGTAGAGCACAGACTTATGGGTCTATAGTGATTAGTAGAGTTCGGATTATCACATTTTGGGATCAAGGAGATGAATGTGTGATTTATTTATTTAAGCAGTTTCCCAGATAGAAAAAAACTTTTAACTGTTTGGATAACAGAAGGACCTACGATGTCCAATATTTTTGGTAAAATTCTGCTGTCATGCCATCCGGCCTTGGAGATTTATCCGAGCCAATGTTAAAGACCGCCTTTTTAATTTCTTCATTGGATACGTTTCTTATTAATTTCAAATTGTCTTGTGTAGAGATTTCAGGCTGGATTAATTCGAGATTTTCCTGGAGTAGTCTATGGTTCATATCATCACTTCTGAATATTTTAATGGAGTCATTTCTGATTTCATTTCTAATGTTTTCTTCTCCAGTGATGCTTGTTCCTTCTTGTGTTTTGATTTCTTTTATAATTTTTCTATTTCTTCTTCCACTTGCTATTTTGTGAAAATAGCTAGCATTCGTGTCATTATATTTGATGTGTTTTACTTTTGCTCTTTGGTTCCAATAAACTTTCTGGAAACACAGTAGTTTTTTTTTCTATTATTCTTATTTGTTTTTTAATGAGATCATTTGTTGGGTGAGTGTAGATCTCAGTTTGGATTTCAGATAGTTGTTTTTCTATAGTTTGTAATTGTGTGAAAACATTTCCAAATGTACTTTTATTCCAGATCTTAGCATGTTTCTTGAGTAATTTTGTTTTGGATACAAGATTATACAATCTAGATCCATGATAGTTAGTTCTCCAAGCTTGTTTAACAACGTTTCTAAAATCCTTCCTAGTCATCCAATTTTTTTCAAATTTAAACGGCTGATGTTTGAAAGGTACTACTGATTCCAGCTCGATAGAAATGGGACAATGGTCCGAACTAGAAAAAGCAAAATGCTTAGTACAGATATCAGGATACCATTGAAGAATCTGGTGATGAATAAGTACCCTATCCAGTTTTTCATAAATGTTATCTATTTTTGTGCTGTTCTTTCGCCAGGTATAGATGTTTCCCTGAATAGGGGTATCCAATAATTCACATTCATTCTTAAAATGACGTAATCTTGTAAATTTTGTCAAGGGTGGTATTAAACCACCTAATTTTTCAGAAGGGTCTTGTATTTCGTTTAGATCTCCCATAATAATGCACGGAATAGAGCAATTTTTAATAAAAGAGATGAGTTCGTCCCAGAACACATTTTTTACAGATTCATTTGGTGGAGCATAAGTTAGGATTAACATAAGTTTTATGTTCGTGATATGGTTTGTATACTTGATACTAATAAATCTTGTTTCAATTTGATCAATTTCGAGGATTTCATTTGTAAGTTGGTAGGTTTTCCACATTACACAAATGTCACCCGAGAAACTCGTAGCTGGGACACATTAGAACTGATCAAACCCTGCTTGTTTCCACACTTTTTCACTTGGTTCTTTGTTTGTTCTTGTTTCAAAGAGTGCAAATAACTGAATTCGTTCAATTTTACAAAAGGATTCAACATCCGTCCAAAAGGTTTTCTTCCCGATTCCACGGCAATTCCATGTTGTAATCTTCATAAAAAACCAATTGTATTTATGCCCCATATCCTAAGACATTTAGGGGACTTATAATCGTTTATAATTATTATAGTTTTCGTGAACATAAGAGCAATAGTGCTTCTGCTCTCAATCAAATTCTTGTTCCTGTTTGTACACAAACAATTAGCCATATTTTCATGATTTCGATCCCTTGTTAACACATATATTTTCACCTGCTTCCAGGCAGCAGTTCTGCCAATGCCAAGATGTAAGATTCTAAAATTTTTAAAGAGAAGCTTACCGGCATACCAGATATTAGTTTGGGGCCACTCATACAGAGTAAATGTGTTCATAAGATATACAATCAATGGCATAAACCATAAAGAAACAAATTTTTTAGGGTAGTTGTTCATAGAGTATACACTCCAAACAGATTTGTTGTAATACCCCTCAATTTCAGTAAGGGTATTTGGGTAATTTTCCCAACCCTCGTTCTGTAAGCAAGACGCGTTTGGCGTATTCGGAATTTTTGTAGTAATCTTTTGAACGTATTAATATACGTTATTGCATTTTTGGTCTTAAACTATCTTTTTAAGAGTACAAAAATAATATTAAATTGGTATGCTTTGGTCGAAACCCGCGATCTGAGGCCAAATGACGCATTCGCGGCATTTCCGCGACCGCGGAGGAGTTTCCGCGATCGCAGAAACTGTTCTTCGTCGTCTTCATTGCCTTTCGCGTATTCGCCGATTTGAATTCTGACGTTTCGCCGATGGAGGGAGCTCAATCGGTTCGTCTGGCCGGCGTTATACTCCTTCCCACCCTATATAAGGAGGTCGAGGCCTCGGAGATATGCATCCTCCGCCCGAATCAATCTCTCTTTCTCTCGTTCTTGCCTCGCTGGAATTCGTGTCTCGTCGGAGTTTTCGCCGAAGTTCTTCGTGGTCGTCAGTGGTGCCTTGGAAGCTTGGAGTGGTGGTGAGCCTTGTTCGAAGCCGAGGAGTGCTCGCTAGCATCGTCGTCATCGTAATAGGTGAGCCTCGAACCGATTTAGGGTCGCGACAGGGGGAGATCCGCGACCACGGCTATAAACACCGCGACTGCGGCTCTGCCCAGAAATTCGCGACCGTGGAAATCCAAACCGCGACCGCGGCTTGCTTTAGCAAGCGCGATCGTGGCTTGGAGGAGCCCGGTCACGTCTTTGACCCTCGTTTCCTTTTGATTCTTTCGTTCATATATTTTATCCGTTCGTATCGAATCTAACTTAGGGTTCCGTTGTTGTTCGTCGTCGTCGTAGGAATCCGTAACCAGATTCCAGTTCCCACATACTCGGAACCCGACAACTACGTTCGTCTAGACTAAGGCAAGTGGCGGTTCACTCTTGCTTAATCATTCCATATTTCCTTTAGTTATCAATTATTTTGATTGTTAATTAAATTGGAATGAAATGTTGTTTTCGTTTGGGAACAAATTTTATAAATGATGTGATTAAAATATGATATTATAATAGGTTGTATATATTGCTAGAAACAACGCTATTATACTTGTTAATTACCATGATGGTATTGGTGTGGATTTATGTGTGAACTTAAATGTGTAGTTAGAACGAGTATTCGTAGGAACGCTATGTACCTTATGAGGTCTAGTCGTTTCTTTATAACTTGGTGCTTAGGATGATTTTGCCCTAACACTTTCCTGGTCATGACCTACCCCTATTCGAGTATAGGTGGTGGTGCACACAGCTGGTGCCGACAATCGGGATTTATTCCCCAGATATCTCTCGTATCGAGATGATATATATACTAGAAGCTTTAACGTGAATGTACGTTTTGTCATCAAATAAGATAAGTACGGTTATGCACATAATTAATGAACCTTCGGGCGAGAAGTACAACTTGGAACCCGCCTGGACTTCGGTTAGAGTAAGTCATCCTTCCAAATCTGAATTCGCATTGCGCTGTGAGGTTGGTCGTGGACCCAAATGATCAAGTCGTTTTTAACGCTTGTGTGAAACTATAACGTTCCCAAACACTTGTCATACTTTTCCGAAAGACTCAATCTTTTGGAGTCTTCTCTTGTTCATACCTTTTTGTATGTTTCCGTGGAAGTGTTGAGGTTTACTGTCGTCATCGGTTATTATTCGAGAAGTGACAGGTGTAACCTAATACGACTACTTAGAACCTTTTCTATTTTTACCCTTGCGTAGTCTTTCATTAGACTAACCAACCGGTTATTTTCCTTTGCATGGTTGGCTGGTGTCATCCGTCTCATACGGCACATCAGGTAAACTCCCTTTTCGTGAAGGCTAGTTGGCGATGATGAAGGCAGATGACGTTTAAAGAGTTTTCCAAGGTTAAGGATCCTAGGCGTGAGATCGCGCAGATCAAGACCCTTCGTAATGTTATTTTAAAGACTTCTGCTGTATTGAAACAATTCTGTATTTGGTATCGACAGTTGCAAGACCGTGACTTTGGTTTAAATAATATTTGGGAATTTTGACGATATTTAATATAAATTGTGTTATTATATGATTGTTATAAAATGGTTAAGCCTTGGGTGACCCCAGATGTGTAATCTGAGGTCACTGGCGGTAATACTTTCAAGAGAATATTTGGGAGTGTTACATTTGTTCAGTTGCTTATTGTTCATTGTTTGGTTTTTCTTCATGAGCCATATTTTTGCACTATCCTTGTCCTTGAGTTCTTTCTCGAAAAAACTGGGAAACATGGTCCAATTCTGTTCCTGTGATCCAGATGAACGCATCCAAACCTGGTGATTCAAAAGGATATAACTATTTTCATTCCAAATTTCAGTGTTAGACACCAGAATATGTAGTAAAAATCGAAACTCATAATTGTACCATGAGTTGATTCTCCATAACTGATTTTTCATAGAATAGGTTGACATTCTTTGTTTCGTTTCCATAATTTTCCATAGTGCTGGTTTATTGACTTGAAAGTCAACTCCAGAGTGCCATATCTGATTGTTCATGATTTCATGTATTGTCTTAATCAGGGATTGTAATCCATAGAACAAATTAGAGTAATTGTAGAAAATATCAAGACAAGCCAGGGAGAGACAAACCTTACCATTGTAAGGGTTGACAAGGCAAAAAATTAAAGGGCTGTGAGAAAAACTGAAACCACCAAGAATGAATTCCAGACTTTTTAGCAGCCAGAGAGTTCTAGAGATCAGGGGGTACAATAACCCAAGGTAATTTTTCAAACGATAGAATTTGTTCAAAAAAAATTTCGCAATTTCAGAATAGGCTAGCAAGCAGAGAAACCCACTAACAGTCATGAGATTGAAGTCTAAAGTAAAGAGAGAACTGCAGAGCAACCTCAAACAAGGGATGGAATGATCATTGTCATCAGTCACTACAGCAAGTCTCAACTGAACCAAAGTCTTGTAAATGTTGTTAGACCATAAATTCACCATCACAAAAAGCAAGGTAAAAGGGATCAATTGAGCAAGTAAAAGGTTGTCAAAGGCAAAGCGTTCACAGTACGACAAGTACTGAAAACTCTTATCACAAGGGGTCATGGTCCAGCAATCACCAGCAAAATCAAAGCAAAATAGATCCAACGAGTAGAACAAATTCAGATTAGGGGTCAAAGAATGCATAACAGCAGCAAGCAGAAAATAAAAGCAAACAACAAAAACAAAGAACCAAGGAACAAACACAGGACGAACCTCTAAGAGAGGAAATGGAGAGAGAAAAACAAAGCGACCACACCTTGGATCTCGAAGAAGAGGATGCAAGGCAGAGAAGCAGAGAAGATCTGAGCCCAGCCGAGAGAGTCGATGCGACTTCTCTCCAGAACGGGGTTGAAGTTCTCTGCCGGCGGCTTGTTTAGGAGCACTATGGGGTGCTTCGCCATTTCCAGCGAAGGAATCGGGAGTCAGCGGTAGTTGATCTGGATTTTCAGACGAGAGGGAGACCGACAAAGGCCCTGTCTCACCTCCTTGCACTGCTGTATACACCGCCAGGACATCGGCGATGTTGCTGATCCAGATAAGCCTCTACTTCGCAACAAACGACGAACCAAGATCCCAGCAAGTGGGAGCAAAACCAGCAGCGTTATCCGGGAGTTCAGGGAGCAAAAATAAGGGGATAGGGATCCGGTTAACGACGCTCACATGAACAAGAAAGATCGAGATCATATGAGCAATCTTAGCAAAGGTAACAGTTCCACAAAGAAGGAACCACAAATACGGATATGAGAGCGGATCTGCGAGAGAAAGCTCCAAATCCAGGAGGTTGATCTGAAAGTCTTGTTTGGAGGGAGGAGGATTGAGAGGATCAGTGGGAAGATTTTCATGGTTAAGGGTTGTCGACGGTTGAGCTTTTAGGGTTTGGGAGGTGTTTGAGAAGGGAGCGTTTTCAGAGAGCGTTTTCATAACTATTCTACGTGATAACTTTTAATTTTTTAAAAATTTCGTCAAATAATTATTAGTTACTTAAATTGTTAAAAAAGTTGTTAAATTATTGGTTTTTAAAGCAAAAAAGTTGTTATTTGATTATTTTATTGAAAGAAAAAGGATAAACAAATATTAATAATTCACAAAAAAAAAACAAAGGTTATGAAAAGAGTAC